>OY856415.1:241478753-242698753 GCA_963693085.1 Alisma plantago-aquatica
TTATCCAGAAAGAGTCACTATCTGACCCTAGACATCCCTTGATTAACAACACAAAAAGTTCCATTGAAAGTAGGGTAAAACCCACAATCGACTGTTCATTTAAAACAAGCCATCCATTGTCAACAAGTAAGCTCCTTAAGTTGACCATATAAAGGAAACCCTACAAATCACATTATTAGGACCAGCATATTACATTAGCCATAATTCCACTTTATTGGAGGAATGAACATTAGATCTTGACCATTGGGTCAAGTTCATATGTTAAAACCATCAATTTTAGTATAGGTCCAACCATTGCATTAAGTGACCTAGGAAACCATTGGTCTAAGGGTTAATTGATGCTACAAATATATGACTAACTCACCATAGGTTGTGGAGACCTGATCCACTATCATTAGTGACCAATAAGTCACCATAGGTTGTTAGATTAGCACTGTCTTCATTAATCAACATAAAATATTAAGCTAATGTCATCATTGATTGATAATATTATTAGGGTACTTAATGGTTGATCATTAAACTTCTAATTGATCCAAAACCTGACCTAAGGGGGTGACCGTAGGTTGTCACCATAATCTGACACCTTTGATCTTGACCATCAGTTATCATGAAGACAACACCATAGGGTTGTTGCAATGGTACCATCATCGGGTCATGGGTTCATAGAAGAAATCATCATTAAACCCTAAAATTGACCATTGGTTGATAGGTGCTTAGCACCATAGGTTGTAAAACCAACCTGATCCAAGTCATATTATACCTTATGAATAACTTACACATGATCACAAGTTCATCTAGAACTGCAATCAGAACAGGGAACATTATAAAAATCGAAATCCAAGTCAAGCATAGCTTTTTAGTGCATGAATCATCATTTTCAAGCAAGAACATGAGCTAGCAAGCTTATGGTAAGCAATAAACGTGGAGCAAGTTATAAAAATTGCCTCTAATGAGAAGATGAAATCCCAAATAGAAGAAAACTCGAGAAGGTAGGGTAGAAAATCCAAGCATAAGCTATGAACTCGTTCATCTAGCACCTTTCTTCATCAAATGAGCAAACCCTAAGCATAAGGAGCAAAAAAGGTAGGGTTTTAGAGATTTAGAGAAATTTCTACCATGGAACAGCAAGTTTCCGACCTGGAGAAAACTAGGAGAAAGAATAACAAAGAAATAAACGGAGGAAAGAAGGGGATTCTTACTCTTTTAGGTCAAGATCACTAGAAGGAAGCTTTTTAAACCCCAAAAGGAAGTCAATTGCAATCCTAGATCCTTTTTCCAAGAAGGTCCCCACTTTATTCTTCCTTGGATAGGAATATTCATAGAAGCACAGAGGGAGAAGGAGGGTCTTTTTGGTGCTTAGTGATAAGTATATGAAACTTTAAGATAAAGAAAAAGAAAAAGTTGAAGTTCTAGTATCTTTCCAAGTGTCTATAGCCTTAAACCATTAAGAATATACAAGCACACACACACAAGAAACTCCCCCATCATCCATAAAGACATTATTATACCTCTTTTATTGAATTTCCAAGAAAAAAAAATAACTCATTAGTTGATAGCTACTAAAGGTAACTCATCCATGAAGGGGTAAACCCTAAAATACCCTTGGAGAAAACACCTACAAACTAAGGACTTAATGGGAGACCCATGGCTCAAAAGGATCACTAATGATGATATAATATACTATGAACATAATTCAAGTGATAAATTGCAAAGAAAACCTCTCAATTGGGTAAATTGTAGAAAAGTCCAAAATATACATAAATTGCATAACTTGCTCAAACAGTGTCCAAATTGGACCAAATTTGAAAATTAAGCTTGTATTATGATTTCAAAGCATATCACAAGGTTATATCAGGGTTATAAGAATTCAATTATGATAATTAAGCTTATTCAACTCATTAAGCAAGTTTAGGGGCCTTACAACTATAAATCCCTAACAGGGATTTCACCCCCAAAATCCAAGGTAAATAAAGATGGGTACTTCCTTTGGACCTCATCCTATTACCTTCACATGGTTAGTTACATATCATGGTGATGTCACATCATTCATACATATCTCATCTTGGGTCAACACAAAAACCCCCACCTAAGAAGACATTCTCAATATGGAATGTAGAAACTTGTTGTGTCATCTGTACAACTCTAGTAGTAATGTTCAACTTTAAATTCTAGCTATCATCCTAAAATTATATCTATTGTATTAACACATTACTCAAAAGTCATACTTTCTATCTTTTTACCAATCTTGGCATGTGTCCCACACCATTCCTTGAAGCATAAAAAAGGCAATGTATCCATCCTTTTTTTATACACCGACACTAGAACTCTTGTGAGTTCTTTTTCAACATCAAAAGAAATGCTGACGCTGGCATCTGTCATTCCATACAAGGAAATATCATTCCTAGTCAACCTTTTTAGGGGTGAAACAACAACACTATCTTCACCTTACTAGGATTTACACAACCTACTTACAAGACATATCATGATCCCATAAAGAAATTTCATCAACCCCATCTCACTCTTATTCAACTTGTCTCATAGCGATTGCTGCTTTGACAACCTTAAGGTTTTTGAAGAAATATTGATCATATTTTTGACCATATTTGAAATAATTTGACATGTCACCATTTGAAGCTTGATATAACTTGTATGACATGACTGGAACACTCTGTTCCTCCTTCCATAAATTCTATTGGTACATTGGTTAGTCTAAAGGAAATAACTCTAAACTCATCATGGTCATGTGAATTCTGTCATCCAATCTAACTCTTATGCATTGATATTTGATCATAGGTTAATCTTAAAGGAACACATATCACATATCTATTGACCAACAAACCATCTATCCTTGATAGTGGTCATTCCCAACTATCACTGTACCATACACAACATTTTAGAATCACTTTTGTTTTTCTTTCCAAACAACATTTAGAGGGTCATCATCAACTCTCTGTCCCCATCTTTAAGAGGGAGAAACACTTGGAATGTTTATTTAATAAAAATCTACAACCTTCACATATTTATCATACCATTGATACATCTTGGATACTAGGATTCATTACCTTGGTATCCACCTCATGTGCTATAAGGAACTCACATCATTATCTCATCCACTTTTACCAACATTACAAATATCAAGACATATAAGAGGAGTCTTCCTAATTATTGGAAGGCTCAAAAGCAAAATCATCACAAACTTTATGATCTTGGAACCATAGTACAAACAACCTTATGCTATAATAAGCTATCCACCCTCATGTTTGCAGCGAATCCACACATACCAAGTGGCAATGATCCACTTGAAAGTTGTGCCATAGAAAGGAAAGACACAAAGTGAAACAAACTTCACATACGATAGTAGTATTTTTCAAGGGTCACTAGCAAAAAGGTAACCAATTCTACTTTCATTATGCAAGTTACAACTTCTTATGTATCATTTACCCTTTTCATTTTGGGTTCCTCGCCATTAGCATAGGAATCATCATGATTAACATATCTCGTTACTCCTTACTTGATGACTATTTATCACACTTAGATATGTTCTCTTATTTTATTATGTTTTTCAACCACTTATCAACAGGTAAATCATCATATTTGACATTTTTTTCATTAAACATGGATCATCTGCCTTAATTTCTTTCAAAATCCATGCTTATTTTACATTAACACTTTCTTACACACATAGGTTGGTATAAGATTAACTCAGGTTCCATCTTATTCCTTTGTCATTTTTCTCATTTATCTTTCCATTTAATACTTATCATTCGAGTTCTCTCCATCTTATGTGGATTTCATACCTCAAATCACTTTATAAGCATAGACTTATCTGTCTTTTACTTTATTATCTTATTGAATCACATCTTAAAGAATTCCTCTTTTCCTTATTTGTATTCAGATTTAGATTTTATGGTGTTGTATCTTTCTCTTATAGTTAGCAAACATTCAAGTTTTGATAGATAATGATTCAATTCTCATCTTTTTTAAGGTAGGATTGAGATATTCACACCATGATTTCTTATTCGTTATGCTCTTTAGATTGTCTCAAAATGACTACTTGATCAGAGTAATAGGAAAGATAACAATCTAAGAGTTTCATACTTACCTTTTCTTCAATAATTGAATACCTGGCCAGGGCATCCAAGTACTGAGATTAGGCAGTATGCACCATGTTTTTGTGTCACATTCCTAACTTAGACATCATCCTAGTCTTAAGTCCTAGTGTCCATATAGACTCAGTGAACCTAAAGCTCTGATATCAACTTTTGAGAACCCGTTACACTAAATGAGATTACTCAAAACATAAAACACAATCAATCACTAACTAATCACATACCCAAAAATATGGGTAAACTAAAACTGATTTCAACATCAACACCCGCTCAAAGACATTTTCATAAGAGCCCAACATCTTTCTTGCATCCATACTATGCCAAGAATTTGATACAAATTGTTCTATCGCCTTAGCCGCAACATAGATACACAGGAAAATAATATTCATATATGCCATACAAACAAGCATTAATATGCTAACAAAAGTCTGATTTATTTGAAACACCATACACAAACTTTTCCTGTCCGAACCTGAGAGTACAGGGATGACTCTAAGACACACTAGACATCTAATCAACTTTCTCAAAGATTCATTACTATAGCTCCTCTTTGCTGTCACACGTTTGTTTTCATCACTACCGATTACCAAAAAAGATGTGGCAAACCACAAGGGTGAGACCCATGTCCCAGTAAGAGATATAACCTCCGACAACGCTTATTGATTACAACATTTTAAACAGTAGATAATTAAGCAGTTGGAGTATTTAATAATTAATTGAACAATTCAAGAATACTAAACAAATTAAGAAAATCATCTTAGGAACAAGTATGATCATCAACGCATATATAGATAACAAATAAATCCATTTGTTTGGATAGATATCTACTCAAATATCATCAAATTGCATCTAATAACAATCATTATCATAAATCTGACTATCATCATATTCCTTGCTAATAGTACAAGAAATCTAGTAGCATAAGCATCCCTGACATCATGAATATGTCTAGTAACATAACATGGCTATCAATATTGGCATCTCAAATAAAGGGAACATATCTATATCATAAGTAGAACTAACATCATAACACAATGAACTACATAGGCATGATTAGAAATTTAAGCATTTCTAATTACATAGACATGTTTAGCAATATTAAACGTAACTAGAAGCAACATCTTAACCATCAATGTCAGTATATTTGACAACATAAATATGTTTACAACATGAGCATAACTACATCATAATCATATCTATTATCTCTAATTGTACTATACATAGTCTCAATGAAAAGAAAGCAAATAAGGGTTATCATCCAATATGAAGTGTTGTGTATAACCCTAAATAGTTATGCTACACGGTTGTCTTACATCTTTTATTATGCCCTGAGGAAATTGAGGATACCACTCAAAATCAAATTGACCACTTCTAAGTTGAAATCAGTGCCATACAAGATCTAGGAAGAGCCAGACTCCTAAGATCTTCTCTACCCCCGGTCAGTACGGGTTCACCACAACGACACATAAGGTCAAGCTACTAACATCCTAGTATGTCCTTGGTACATGTCACAACACTAGTGAAAGGATGTGGGTACATATACCCTACCATCCGAGGTACAACCGCAATTGTCCTCCAATCTTGTCACATGTATAATCACCAAGACATGACCGCAGCCGTTCTCAATCACATCAGATGTATGAGGCATGACCATAGCCAACCTCTACAATCTGCATTGTGGATGACAAGGATATATCCTCAACTTACCACCCCCACATACTCAACAGTATGTGCTCCCAGTTTCCCTTAGGAATACTCGTTTCACCATCTGGCAAGTTCTGACACTCATATGGATCTATGGCACAGGACACTACATGATTAGAGTTTTACTTGATTAGTTATACCAATTGGGTGAATTAAGGCAGCATCAAATAAGTGGACATGCAAACCCTAATTCACTTCTAGCAAGCATATAAATATCAAAAATTGAAAAGATATAAAACGTATGAAACATAATTTCTCATCTCATCATCACATGATACTATTCACTTGCCATTCATGAGACTACACTAGTCATCATACTATCGCAAGATATAAATCCTATTCAAAGTATCGCAGGGTATCAACCCTTATCAACACAAGAGGATTACACCTCATTCAGGGCTCAACCATGAACAAAGGTCATTAAGACCATCATACTATCACAAGATATAAATCCTTTTCACAATATCACAGGGTATCAACCCTTATCAACATAAGAGGATTACACCTCATTCAGGGCTCAACCACGCCCAAAGGTCATTAAGACCATCATACTATTCCCTGCAAGATCATCATTATCTTTGCATGCCTTATAACAAGGATCAACAACATTACTTACATATAATACACTAGATCAACACAATATTGCATTAATGAGCTAGGAGATATTCATAAATAATCATAACAGGGTTATATTAACATTAAGAACATTCCTTTATTACATCAACATGCAAGGAATCTAGATATGATTAACCCTCATCATATTCATAATGGACATGTTTAGCATAAGAAAGTATCAACCATGTGGCTATGATAACCACCAATTAACATATTAAGGTTATGATCATATTAAGGAGGTTATTCCACCATCATTCCATCATATAAGAATGTTAAATATGAATACTCATCTTTATCTATTTGCATTAGAGTTAGGTTCAACAAGGTAAATCATATTAATATTAATAATCAACACTTATACCCCAAACCCTAACTCACAACATCCCCATTGGATCATGGATGCATAAGGTGAAGCATCACTATCACATTCCATACCATTCTCAAGTATGAACCCACACATAAATCAAGGTGTAACCATCAGGTTATATCATAATAGGGTTTCAACAATAGTAACAAAGTACTCCATGATTGTATTAGTCATTCAAGGAATATTCATACCCAATTACCATCATTTAGTTATATTAAATCTAGATATAACAAGATATACCACATTAGGGTTACATAACAACACAATATGATTATCATTCCTTCTATTCATATGAGTGAATAGGTAAGACTACCTTATTAAGGGTAACCCTCCATTTATTCCATCATCTTTCAACCCATATCTCCATACCACTATGTCACCCAAAACCATTGGGTGTTTAAAAGGTAAGACCATTGGTTGTTTACATAAGTAAACAACTTGGATAAACCACTAATGAAGTCCTTGATTTGTTCTCTAGAAAGAGTCACTATCTAACCATAGACATTCCTTGATTAACAACACAAAAAGTTCCATTGAAAGTAGGGTAAAACCCACAATCGAATATTCATTTAAAACAAGCCATCCATCGTCAACAAGTAAGCTCTTTAAGTTGACCATATAAAGGAAACCCTATAAATCACTTTATTAGGACCAAAATATTACATTAGCCATCATTCCACTTTATTGGAGGAATACACATTAGATCTTGACCATTGGGTCAAGTTCATATGTTAAAACCATCAATTTTAGTATAGGTCCGACCATTGCATCAAGTGACCCAAGAAACTATTGGTCTAAGGCTTAATTTTTTTATGGTAAAAAGGTCATTGTATTAAAAGAGGACGTCCATACAATGGGGTGGGAAAAGCACCCTTGGGAAGCTATCTTAGATAACAACTTCTACATTACTTCCCAAACCCAACACAGTGAGATTGTGGGCTGTTGTATTACCTTCTCTGAAGATATGCATTACTTCGAAAGATGAGAAAGTCAGTATTAAGTTCTCAATCTCCTCGAAGATATTCATAGATGGGCTGCAATCTCTTCCTCTATCGGCTACGAGTTTCAGCACCATGGTAGCATTTGTTTCGATCACAATGTGCTGGATATTCATGTCAGCTGCAGTGCAGCATGTCATCAGTATTGTGTACCCTTCAGCGGCTATAGATGACCAACAGTTGGGGAGCGTCTTAGAGACTGTTATGATGATGTGCCCAATATGATCATGGAAAACAACAACAAATCTAGTCCTCACTTTGTTAATGCAGGTGAAGTCCATGCTGATATTGATGGTTCCAACATGGGGGGTGACCATTTACAGTTTCTTCTGTCAATCTTGGGGGTATGGAGGTGTTTGGTATATCTGGCTTGGATTTCTTGGTACTCTTTTGCCCATTGGAGAAGGTGTTTCTTCCTCACTGCTATGTTATCCACTGAATGGTTGTATATGAAGTTGTTTCAGCTGCTCCAAATTGTGACACTGGTCGTAATGAGTTCAACCATCTCGATAGAGGAGAGCATGCTCATGAACCAATTCCAGGCATAAGCCATGGATGAACGGGGCATTCCCATGATTTTAGCTCTGAACACACAATCGTCCCATGCCTCAGTTGCTGTCTAGTAGTCGAAGAGGGCATGGAAGCCATCCTCATCCACCAGTCCACAAAACAGACATGTTTTAGAAGGTAATATGTTCCTCTTGAATAGTTGTGACCCAGTAGCCATTTGGTCATTGCAAGCTCGCCAGCTGAAATATCTGAACTTTGGGGGCATAATCAATCTCTAAAGTCTACTCCATATGTTGCAGGAAGCATTCGGCTTGGAACTCACCCCATTTACACCGAGCCAGTACACTGACTTGACAGAGAAGAGGCCATTTTCATTAGGCCACCAATACTTTCTGTCCACCTCCCTGCTACAGAGGGGTATCCTAAAGATACAATCTGCATCCTCGACCGTGAATAAAGACTCAACGACATCTTGCCTCCATGTGTTTGTAGAAGCATCAATGAGGTATGTCACCATCTTATATTCTTCAATGGTCGTCTCTTCTCTGTGAGTGCATAAGCCTTTCTCATTCGATAGACATGCGTCCTCCCATATACTAACTTTGCAGTCCACCCCCACATTGCATCTCAGACCCTCATTCAACAGAGCTCGCACACCCCAAAGACTCCTCCACGTAAAGCTGGGGCCATAGCCTCTGAGCGCTTCTAAGATCGTTTCTCTTCTGTAGTATCGGTTCCTTAGAACTTTATCAATCAACAAACCCCATCTATTTAGGATTCTTCAACTTTGTTTGGCTAAAAGAGCAGCATTGAAGACTTTGAAATCTCTGAATCCCAGTCCTTCATCCTTCTTTGTCTTGCATAATTTATCCCAAGAAGCCCAATGTATTTTGCAAGTTCCATTGCTTGAGCCCCACCAAAATTTTACCACCATTTGATTCATCTCATTAATAACATTCACTGGGGACTGGAAGAAGCTCATGAGGTAGGTTGGTATGGCTTGTATGACAGATTTTATGAGCACCTCTTTCTCGGATTGGCTAAGAAATTATTCTCTCCATCCAGTCATCTTCCCCCATATTCTATCTGTAATAGCTTTGAAGATATCTCTCTTGGATCTCCCTGTGCATGTTGGCAATCCTAGGTATTTGTCATGCTTGGTAACCTTCTTCATCCCTAACATATCTGTCACCATGTTTTTCATCTCGACAGGGACATTCTTGCTAAAGGAAACTTCATATTTTAGGTAGTTAATTTTCTGTCCTGAGGTGCTCTTGTAGCAGCTGGTTATATCAGCTATCATGGCAGCCTCTTCCAAGTTTTCCTGAGCACACAAAATGTTGTCATCCGCGAAGAACAAGTGGGACACACAAGGACCATTCTTGCTAGCTTTTTCCCCGTGAATATGTCCCTCTGAAGTAGACTTGGTAAGGATGTTTGAGAACACATCTGCACAAAGAATAAAAAGGTAAGGTGAAATATGATCTCCTTGGTGAAGTCCTCTCTGTGGTTTGATAAGACCCCTTTTTCTTCCGTTAATGATGAAGGAGAAGGAAACAGAACGGATGCACTCCCCTATTTTTGTTCTCCACAGATTTCCGAAGCCCATTCTTTGCATGACCATTTCAATGAAATCCCATTCAAACCTATCATAGGCTTTGCTCATATCGAGCTTGAGTGCCATGGTTCCTTTTTTGCCTTTGGTTTTCCTCTTCATAGAGTGAAAAATTTCAAAAGCAATAAGGGTGTTGTCAGTTATTAGGCGACCACTAATGAAAGTGCTTTGGTTTACACTTATGACATCATTCAAGAACCTTTTCATTCTGTTCACCATCATCTTGGTGATCATTTTGTATACTATGTTGCAGAGATTGATCAGACAGAAATCACCCATATTGGTCGGTTCTTTGTTCTTTGGGATGAGAACCACATTGGTAGCACTAATATTTTTGAGACTTTCTTCTCCTATCCACCACCTTTGTATGAAGGTGCAAACATTGTCCCCAATGATGGGCCGAAAATTTTGGAAGAAACCTGCATGAAACCCATCCGGCCCCGTGGCCTTTGTGGGGTGCATGTGCTTTAGCACTTCCCATATCTCCTCTTTGCTAGGTTCTTTTTGCAGATAATGATTCATCTCTTGGGTAATCACCCCAGGTATGCAATCTGAAACATCTTGTCTAACCATTGTGCCATTGGATGTGAACAACTTGGTATATTACTCACTGACCACCTTGAAGACACCATCATCACCCTCATGCCACATCTCGTCATCATCCTTCAGTTTTGCTATGTAGTTATGTCATTTCCTTTGCGTAGCTTTTTTGTGAAAATAGGCTGTGTTTCTGTCCCCATCTCACATATCATTAATCTTGGCTCTGGTGTACCAGTGCGTTTTGTTGATTTGCTGAATCTTGACCATTTCTTCCATCAACTTTTTACATCTCGAGATGGAATCACTTGATGGGGTTTGCCTTTGCTCAGTTTCTAAGGCCTATCAAGCCTTCTTCAACATAGTGCTGGTTTTTTGGAATTTAGCTTTTGCCCAGCTCTGCAGCCTGCTAGCACAAAAGTCGATCTTGTTCTCTAGGTTATTGTTCTCCATCGCCTAGCTTTCTCTGACAATATTTTTCCACTCTTCCTCACCCAGCCAATACCCTTCAAATTTGAAGGTGCTATCTGTGTTCTTGTACCTCCGGTCCCTATCTGTATTCAGGATAAGAGGTGATGGTCTGAGTAGATCCTAGGCAGGTGTCTTACCCAGGTTTCAGGAAACATAAGATTCTAGCTATCCATAGTTAAGGCCCTATCCAGATGTTCTTTAATGATTGTGTTCATGTTCAGTCCCTTCTCCCAAGTGTAAGGATCGCCATGGAAACCCATATCATTCAGCCCACACCTATCCATAGCTTCATGAAACTCATCAGTGTGTCTCACGCTGTTGGTAGCGCCCCCTATCTTCTTGGAGCTGCTAAGGATTTCATTGAAATCACCTATGAACAACAGTGGAAGGCTAGTCTCCTCGTACAACCGATTCATTAGCTCCCACATCATATTCTTTTGATGGTTGACTGGCCATCCATAGATTCCAACACATCTCCACCTTCCTTTTTCCTGACCTTCATCTACCTCCACTATGAAATGATGCTTTGAGTAAGAGATGATGGTGATATTGTCCTCCTACCACCAGAAACCAATGCCCCCCGGATCTTCCCTCGTTGTTAAGGAAAATGCCATTGTTAAAGCCACATTTCCTCATGGTTTTCTTAAGATATTCCTTCTTCACCATGGTCTCCATAAGAAAGACCATATCTGGGCATTCCTTCCAGCATAGGCTGCAAAGGTTTTGGCTCTTGCCGCGGCCGCCCATGCCCCGACAATTCCAACTGAGGAGTTTCATTGTCCTTCACGCTGCTGGTCCTAGCCAAGCACAATTACTTGGGAGTAGGTCTCCCAAACCATTGTTGAGTCTTCACCCTTGTTCAATTTGTTGGCTCTTATATTTTCTATCAGCATATCTTCAGCCATCAACTCCTTCGTGCCCCTTCTTTTGCCTTTTCTCTGATTTTCTGGTGGTCGATCCTCGTGCCCCTTTTCTATATTTTTTGTTTGTCACCTCCATTTTCCTGTTCTTGCATTGGGGTCTGTGATTTTATTTAATCCGCTACTATTGTCTATTTCAGTAGGACTTGTGCCCCTTTTGTCTGTCTTCGTAGCACTTCTTGGTTCTGTAATATTCAGTTCCATTCCTATCCTCCCTGTCAGTGATTTATTGTAGCTAGTAGGCGGACCTTGAATGCTACTATTTATCACCCTCTTCTCCTTGGTGGGGTTGGTGTTGTCGGGGCTTGATACTATTTTCTTGTAGTTGTTCACCATCATCTTTTGGATGTTTGAGGTTCCCTTCTGCGCCTCCAGTACCCCCACTCCCCTTGGTACCTCTATTTCTCTACTTGGGTGTTGTGCCTGGCCTCTTATCTGCTCGTTAGGGTTCTCCTCTTTGCTCATGTGTTCAGTTGTTGTCTACGACATTTCTTCAAGCACAAGGTTTGCATCTGCCTATACACCAACTCTCCTCTCACCTTGCATATTTTCTCTTCTTCTTTTGTCCGCTCCGTTGTCCCACATGTCTCACTGAAAGAAAATCTTCTTTTTGTGCCTTCATAAGATTGATCACAATGGTCATTTTGCTTCAGTCTTCTTGGTGACGCTCTGATCCAGTTTCCCCATCTCTTCCTAGTCATCGTCTTCACTACAGTCCTTGGACGAATGTCCCATCCTCCCACATGTAAAGCATAGGTTTGGAAGTCTTTCATATCTAAGGTCCACTTTGATGATCTCCCTGTCAGCAGTCCGTAGTTTTTGGGTGGCCTTTAGCGACTTGTTTAGTTGTAGTATCACCCTGGCACGCCTTGCTTTGGTCCAGATGGATGTGTCCTTTTCTATCTCCTGCACCTTTCCCATCTTAGCTGCAATTTTCATCATAGCTTGTTCAGATCGGTAGCCCATGGGTACATTGTAAAAATGAACCCAGAAGGTGCACTCCAAAAACTCCATCGTAGATGGTCTGTCTCTCCTAGTGACCTCCTTGAGAACAAGCAGGTTCCCATCAAAGTTCCATGGCGCTTCATCTAGTATTCCAGTTCTGTCCTTCTTTTTTCCAAACTGTATCATAATCACATTGTGCTCCATCAACTTGAAAACCACTTTCTTGGTTACACCCCAAGCTTGCATCATAGTGCGTTGTAGTGCCATGAAGTTGTAGTACCTTACGGTTAGTAGTTTTGCTGCGAGGCGTTTTCTTCTACCAGCCCTGTTCCATCCGTGAAATCTATGATTTCGTCCTCCTCATCTTATATTCTCAGGGAATCTCACCTTTTGGTTATTTCATCTGCCATTGTGGTAGAGATAAACCTCTTAGGAGAGGGGGGGAGCCGCCATGATGGTGGGAGAAAAAGCCCTATCGCCGTCGCCTAAGGTACCGCTCGGACGCAGGGGAGTAGTATTTATGTGGTGTAAGGCTTAATTGGTCACCATAGGTTGTCATTAATGACCATTAAGTCACCATAGGTTGTTAGATTAACACTATATTCATTAATCAGCATGAAATATTAACCTAATGTCATCATTGATTGATAACATTATTAGAGTACTTAATGGTTGATAATTAAACTTCTAATTGATCCAAAACCTGACCTAAGGGGGTGACCATAGGTTGTCACCATCATATGACACCTTTGATCTCGACCATCAGTTATCAAGAAGACAACACCATAGGTTTGTTGCAATGGTACCATCATCGAGTCATGTGTTTATAAAAGAAATCAGCATTAAACCCTAAAATTGACCATTGGTTGATAGGTGCTTAGCACCATAGGTTGTCAAACCAACCTGATAAAAGTCATATTATACCTTAGAAATAACGTACACATGATCACATGTTCATCTAGAACTGAAATCAGAATAGGGAACATTATAAAAATCAAAATCCAAGTCAAGCATAGCTTTTTAGTGCATGAATCATCATTTTCAAGCAAGAACATGAGCTAGCAAGCTTATGGTAAGCAATAAACGTGGAGCAAGTTATAAAACTTGCCTCTAATGAGAAGATGAAATCCCAAACATAAGAAAACTCGATCAATTAGGGTAGAAAATCCAAACATAAGCTATGAACTTGTTCATCTAGCACCTTTCTTCATCAAATGAGCAAACCCTAAGCATAAGGAGCAAGAAAGATAGGGTTTTAGAGATTTAGAGCAATTTCTACCATGGAACAGCAAGGTTCCGACCTGGAGAAAGCTAGGAGGAAGGATAACAAAGAAATAAATGGAGGAAAGAAGGGGATTCTTACTCTTTTAGGTCAAGATCGCTAGAAGGAAGCTTTTTAAACCCAAAAAGGAAGTCAATGCAATCCTAGATCATTTTTCGAAGAAGGTCCCCACTTTCTTCTTCCTTGGATAGGAAAATTCGCAGCAGAACAGAGGGAGAACGAGGTTGGGAGAAGGAGGGAAGTGGTGAAGAGCAAATGGACCGTTTTGGTGCTTAGGGATAAGTATATGAAACTTTAAGATAAAGAAAAAGAAAAAGTTGAAGTTCTAGCATCTTTCCAAGTGTCTATGGCCTTAAACCATTAAGAATATACAAGCACACACAAACAGCTCCCCCACCATCCATAGAGACATGCTTATCCCTCGTTTCTTGAATTTCCAAGCAAAACAAATAACTCATTAGTTGATAGCTACTAAAGGTAGCTCATCCATGAAGGGGTAAACCCTAAAATACCCTTGGAGAAAACACCTACAAACCAAGGATTAAATGGGTGCCCCATGGATCAAAAAGCTCAAGAATGATGAGAAAATATCCAAGGAACATAATGCAAGTAATAAATTTCAAAGAAAACCTCTCAATTGGGTAAATTGCAAAAAAGTTCAAAATGTGCATAAAATTGCATAACTTGCTCGAACAATGTCCAAATTAGGCCAAATTTGAAACTTATTCTCGTCTTATGAATCCAAAGCATATAAAAAGGTCATATTAGGGTTATAAGAATTCAATTATGATAATTAAGCTTATTCAACTCATTAAGCAAGTTTAGGGGCCTTAAAGAGCATGTAGCCAGAATTACCTGCTCCCTCAGTATAATTCACTACCTAATATAATGCCAATCCCACTTCCGTAGTTATTGGTTGATTAGTTAGATGATTTATGATTATTCTATGAGTTTCTCCTCTCATTTACACTCCACTTTTCCCAAAGGGTACAATACAGAGGTAAATCTATACTTTCCAACGCTTAATCTCTCTTCCGAGATGACTAAGTGTCTATTAATCCACTTATGGTGATCAAGCACAAGTAGAACATAAAGATTTCATAGATTTATATCCAGTAAAAAGAGATAAAATTGATATTAATGCATAGAAATCAATTACAATGTATATATGGGCTACTCCCGGATCCTAAGGAATAAAGGTTTTTAGCCTTACGTGATTTTCATCAACGAATACATGAAAAGGAAGAAGAAAAATGTGGGAATCATTAGGAAAATAAAGTAACCCCTAAATATCTACCCGTTTGGAAGATCTCTTCTATCTTACTTGCGTTCCACTATCTTTCGGCTGCAGAATCATCCTCTAGAGGTGCTCAGATCTTCTCGATTGAAGCTTTGGATCCTTGGTTCTTCTCTTCTCTCTCTCCGGTTATCGTGCAATGGAAAATGGTTGTCCCTCTCATATGATCGTCATCCCCCAAAGTCATAGAAGGCACTAAGGGTATGAAATAACATCCATCGTTGGATTAGAGTGAAATCTGCGGCTGGCCTGATCGGGCAAACTCGATAGTACCGACTAGGCGAGTCGGTAGTATCGAGTCACTTAGGTTTAGTCATGTGATCCCGATCGTGTCGGTACTATCGACTGGACTAAATAGCACCGAGTTTTGTGATTTTTGAACCGCCTCACCGACGTCAACTCAGTAGTACCCAGTTGGAAACTCAGTAGCATCGAGTTTTCTCAAATCATGTTGGGGTTTACTGATGCTGTTTCGGTACCACTGACTTTGGCTGTCAGTAGCACCAACTCTGGGTGAGTTTCATGTCCATTAGTAATGTCAATTCGGTACCACCGATTGTTACCAGGTCAGTAGCACTGAGTTTGTGGAACTTCCTTATACCTAAAAATGCAAAAAAAAACAACATAAGTACTTGGGATGCGTAAAATACTACATAAAACAGCTAAAATCGTATAATTTGATGCATTCAATAGAAACAGGCATCTATGTCATTCCATGCATAATAAATTAAATTAATGACTAATATACACATAAAAGCAAGGGAAAATGTGCCTTTAATAACGATTAAAAACACATGCATCTAACACCGCTAAGCTTAAATGTTGCTCGTCCTTGAGCAATGACGTGGGATTTTATCACACTAACAAACTCACTCGGGGTTGAAATCCCTGAGCTTTTACCTAAAACACAGTGCAATAATACCACCTACAAGCGGACGAGTCTTATCACAGTATAGTTAAGGATCGAACCCAAAGGACAATGTTTTTAAGAATCCTTGTCAATCGAATCTAGATCAAGTAAAACTAATATTTAGAACGATTTGTTGATTTGAGGTTAACTAAACTAATTGCAAGAAAGTAAAAGCTAAATTAAAGTTGGATTTAGATCAATGATATGGATTGTTGGGATGGTATCTTGTCACGCCCCAATCTCACATTAACCACAAACCATGAAATTAGGACGCGACAGGATGAGATTTACACATAAGCCAATCACTCTTCACTTTTTAAAACTTTTTAAAGAGATTAATAGTATAATCTGATTTATGCTGTAAATTGAAACTAAACAAACTGCGGAAGCATCTTTATAAACTGACTAGCAATATAAACAGAGTCTACAACATATTACATTATTCGACATAACATAAAGCATAACAGATAATTTACATCTTATTACACATTCTCTCTCTCACTCACACCTTGTCCCGAAGATCGAGGGGAATGGACTAAGAGACCTCTAACTACTAACTACGAACCTTCTATCGACTAGGCGTAATGATAAATCGATCCTTCTGATATCCTGCTGCTGATGATAACCTGAAAATGTTTTGAGTAGAGGTATGAGCCTACTCGCTCAGTGAATAGTATTTCACTTAGCTATCACTAAACAACTCATCAGGTTTATAAATTGAAATTAAACATAAATGCAGAACTAAGCAAGGCAGTTCTAAATACATAGCAGATATACAGATATTAATCACATTTCTAAGCATCAACAGATAATTCAGGTAAATAAACAGTTATGTAAATTTACTGTGATCCTACATGATTACTTATTCATATTATTATTATGCCCCAATCATATGCAGTGTACTCTGCATATGAAGATCCGTAGCAAGTTCATGCTACGATCCCACCGTACAAGACTTAGCGACACACCCGGGAAATGCTAAGTCTGACGCCAGCCCTGTTCTGCTACAGGACCCCAGGCTCATCGGCCTCACTGCACTACATCGAGTGCTCTAGACTCCTCCTCTAACCTGAGTACACAAGCGGAGAGTCTCACGGGGTTACCTCCATGACATCGCACGGATCTTGTTGCAATAACCCCCAATTTTCTTCAGTGCCACCGTGACATCGCACGCGTTATTGTTGGACACTGCCTCTCTATCCTCGTGTCTCCATGACATCCCACGGATAATGTTGCAACACGAGTTTCACCCCTAAGAAGCAGATCTGTCAAAGGGGTTCTACGGTGTTAGGGCCCTTAAGTCTATTATTTTAATATTCTAGGAAAGCTCATACAATAATTCAATCTCTCTCTTACTGTATGGTGTCTTTTTTTCATTTATACTTGACTTTAGTACCGCTATGGTATCTCTTCAATTTAGTTGAAGCTTATCACATTACACGAATATCATACTAAACTGAGCAAGCTGTATACTCAGGTATTTCAAATACCACGAGATTCAACATAGTAAACATGTAGGCAGATTTCAAGTTCTTGAATAAACTAAATGCATGTCCACTTGACATTTCTAAAATATCAACTTTTATAAGCATGCAGGCAGACTAGAAATTCTCAAATAATAATATTCATGTCACTTGGCATATTTACATTGAAATCATACAATAAATCATTGTAACAAGCTAATAAAACAATTTAATCTATTTATATGCAACCATCAACAACATTTGCCAATCTACTAAAATTCCTCAAAATATGTGCACATCAACCCTAATTCTGAGTCGTGCATCATTTAACTCAATTAATTTATTAAAAATCATACAACCCGAGTTTATGCCCAAACTGTCCAGTTTCTGGTCGTGTGCTACTGGTTAACATTTAGTCGAACAAGTTAAGTTTCGATAAATCATTCAATTTTACTAATTTACCTCGCGCATATTAATTAACTAACTAATGTTGAGCAGAAATTAACAATTGAAACGCGCAACCTAAAAATTGAGCGGTGCCGGCACTGCCTGGCACCCGGGTACATGACGTTACCCGCAACTAATGTCGATTCAACCAAAACATCCTGTTTTGTGTTAAAAGTGATAAATGAGTGAGATACTACTCACCGGGGTTCGAAACGTCTGGATTCGTCCAGCAATGCGTCCAGGGCCGGATTCGAGGCATTTGTTGGGTCTTTTAGAACCTTGGATTTACTCAGGAACAACCTGCTTCACGTACAGGTTGAAGGAGGAACTTGGCTACATGCTCAATCATGGTTGATTGACTACAGATTCGTGATCTGGACCATGGCCGAGTTCATTGGCGATGTTTGGTGGTGCTTCCTGGGCAGAACTGCCCCTGGCCGGACCTATTACAAGCAAGCAGCCATTTTCTCATGTACAGGTTAGACACAAGCTCAGCTAGGAGCTAAATCAAAGATGGGGCTGCGAATTTGTACCTAGGCTTCAGGGTGGGACTCAAGGCGATCGATTCGAAGTGTTTCCACACCAATCAGACTCCTTGCGAGCTCCTTGCTGGGCACACAGCAGTAGCTACGGCTGGCCGGCGCAGCACCTGCAAGGGGGCGCCACCCTAGCTTTGTCAGGCATAGATGGAGCAAGGTAGGCGATGAGGAGGTGGCGGAGGAGCAAGGCGCTTCTGAATTGGCCCTTCTCGAGCCCTAAATGGCCGCCATCCCACGCTGATGCTCGCCTGCTGGTCGACCTACTACTGGCCGCGGCTCTGCTCTGCAGGTCGGGCGCTGCTAGGGCCGCAGGTGGCTAGGAGTGCCGCTAGGGCGGACTAGAGGAAGAAGAAAGGAAAGGAAAGGTAGCGCCCTAGCTGGTCGGAGGTGAAGGACCGCGAAAATCGCCCCTCAATCGCCCCTGCTCCCTCTTTCTCTCCGTTGCTCTGTCGGCCACTGCCGTTTCCCTGTTCTATCGGGCGAAAGAAGAAGAAGAGAAGGGTCGGTTCGCGGAGGGGCCGGGATGCAAAATGCCCAATCGTTTTCGGTAATTACAACTAGGTCCCTGAACACTCAAATGCCCGTATCTTTTAACTCGGAAGTCGGGTTTGGGTGATTTTTCTTGCAACGGTTTAAGCACGGAATCCTCTATCATCCCAGGGCATAAATCATGTTAACTAGCTTGTCACATCAGGTCAAAACACTTAATTGCAACATTGGGTATTCAACTCAACCTAATTAACTAATTAATCAACATTAATATCATTAGTCGCCTCAGGTGATTCAAACTCAACTATTGATTCATATATTAACTTATTTTGATTATCCATGATATTTAATTTGATACCCAACACTAATCAAGGTATTTCACGCTAATTGAGGTATTTACTGGTTAACCTCAATGTGGGTCATAACAATCTCCCTCCCTTATAAGAATTTCGTCCCGAAATTCCTAAAAGAGAAAAGGAAACTTGTCATTCATTCCTGACTCGTGTTTCCACGTGCCTTCCTCTAGGTTAAGATTTCTCCACAAAGCTATCACTAATGGTATCTCACAATTCGTGAGTTTCTTGATCCTCCGATCAATCATCTGTATAGGTTCCTTAACCTAGGACACATCTGATCTGATTCCAGATCGACCCACAAAACATTGTCTTTCCAGAATCGTTATAACAGTAACTCAATTTATGATAACTACTGAGAAATTATCATACTATACATGCAGACAAACTAAAATTCTTAAATAAACAGAATGCATGTCAATCTGGTACTAAATTAAAATCATGCAATTTAACTGTTAAATTCATCACTACCTATCATACTGAAAATTGATATCAAAATACTTGATTCATCGTACACCCTATCCTTAGGGTTTTCATTTGCCTTGTTCATTCATCACATGCCAACACCCTATTCTTAGGGTTATCTCATTCACTAATCACATGGCAACACCCTACTCTTAGGGTTTCCATTATCTCATCTGTTTGATTGCAATTCACATCACAATACGGTATCATTCCAGAACTGGCAGAGCAGTATATTTCAAATCATTGTAATTACTGAGTGATGTTTATATCATGCATGCAGACAGATTAAAAAAATTCATAAATATTCCAAACTCAAATCAATTTTGGCACATACATACTGAATTTCATGTAATTGAACATCCTATTACACCAATAAGAGTAATTTACTTCATTTATAAGAAACCATCTGTAATATTTATCAATTGTCTGAAATTTCTCGAAGTACGTGCATATTAACCAAATTCCTGGTTTATGCATCACATAACTCAATTAAGAGTTATTTACGTATCATATCACAAATATTTAATAGTACTTGAGAATTTCTGATAATATCTTAGAGAAATGTGCCAATTCATGTAAAATGTCAGGTCATACACATTAACATAATAGGAAGCATGCAACTAGATTTATTTGCATATTTTAATGTTATCATACTTTCTTGAAATCATGCACCTGATGATTTACCAAATCTGTGTTTTCTGGGTTCATACTCAAACCGTACCATTATCAATTGTGTATATCTAAACTCAACATTCACACTAGCAAACTCTATAAGACTTAAATGTTCTTCCCATTTCCACTGAAAAGCAAAACACATGCTCTCAGCATGTCCTCAAGAGTCTGAATGGTTCTCTCAAACTAACCATCCGTCTGCAGATGAAAAGGTTGTATCGAATCTTAACTTTGTGCCCGAAGCACAAAGCAACTGTTTCTACAATCCTAGATGTGAACTTAGGATATCAAAATGACATGATTGAAACTGGATTACCAAACAACCTAATTATTTCATCTATGTATAACTTAGCCAAGTCTCGAGACATCAAAGGTCAACTTAATATGAAGAAAGTGAGCAGACTAAATTAGTCTATCCACATTCATTCATATCAAATCACAACCTCTAGGTGTCCTGGGTAATCTTACCACAAAATCCATTGTGATAAATTCCCATTCCCATTCAGGCATAGAAAAGATTGCAAGGTAGCTATAGATTTCTAGGGTTCAACCTTAACCTACTGGTATACACTACTTTTAACCACATACCTAGCTACATCCTTCTGCATATCTGACCATCCGTTTCAACTAATTGAGATTCATATACATCTTAGTGTTTCCTGCTAGCATAGCATACATCAATACATGCACTTCCATAAAAATCTTTTCTTTCGGCCTTTTCCCCTTAAAAGAATTTACACTATCTCGAGGTACACACAACTTGTCATGCTAATACAACACCTTATCATCTAAAAACTTAAACTCTGGTCTCTTTTCCTCCTATCATGTCATGCATGGTCTGGTTTAACTCACTATCACCCTATTGTGGTTTCTTAATGTACTCATAAGAAGTAGGCTTAACTTACATCTGTACCATCAAATCACTCTGTGTTGTCATCCCTAAGCCTAAGTTCAACTTCCACATTTCTACTAACAGGTCTCAATTTGAAACCTGCCATAGAGAACGCATTAACTGTTGAACTTGACTTTCTGCTGGAAGCATCATTCACCACATTCTCTTTACCAGGGTGGTGATCTATTGTCACATCATAAAGATAGTGACGCCATGTCTTAAAAACATGAACTACATCAACCATCTTCAGATCATATCTCGGGTAATACTCCGATTTCTATGTTACTTACTTATTGTTACATTTTAGGTTTATGTCTTACTCATTCCTCTAAATCATCTCATGTTGTTCATGTACCGATCGGGTTATCTTCTTCAAAACCCTAGATCGTTATCAAAGCCAGTTTACTTTTCATAGAACAAATCTCAAGATCTTTATTTAACAAAGATATTGGTATACAAGGTTACATTACTAATGATATCCCTTAAACTACTACAACTTTAATCATTCTAGGGTTTGATCCTTTATTAATATCATAGCATTATTGTATGTGTGTGGTCGATTATATAAATCAAATTGAGTTGCTTGGGGCAATAACATATTAACCCAGCATTCAACTTTAATTACATTTAGCTGAAAATTCAGTTTTATAATAGTTTCTGTAATTCGTTTATTAAACTGTAAACAGAAACTCCAAAAATTTTGAAAATTTTATATGTTGTGCCTAATAAAGTTTTAGACCTACAGTAAAAATTTCAGGTCATTTCAAGTTACCAATAATTAATTAAAAATCAAATAGTGCGCTGCTATATAGCAGTCTGCAGCAGATTTGGTCGAGTTGGAACTCGACCGACACCTTACTGAAGAGATCAAAAGTCATCCAAAAATTACACCAAATTAATAGAATGTCTAAAATTTGTAATTTTCAAACATAGTTAAAATTTGAGATCAATTGGATATACCAATAAAAAGATAAAATTCAATTACCACATTGCTATATCATTCAGAAAATGTGATCGGTCGAGTTTGATACTCAGCCGATAAACTGGTCAGAACATTCTTCAAAAATTCTGATATCTTCCAATGTTGTTCACATTATATATATCCAACTCATATCCAAATTGGAGCTAAATCAAAGTTACACATAAAATACTAAAAATCATCTAGTGAGACATTCTATTTATCAAATTCTGTATTCATGCGTTATTTGAATCCTAATTTGGGCCAATTAGGGTCTATGCTTCTCAAGCCCTAATTCTCAAGATTAAGAACATTTATACTTCTAGTCTTATGTTACTTGTTAATAGGAGTCATTAGATCCCAGTAACGCATCCTGCCAGCCGGACCAGGCCGAACCTGTAGTCCTGAAGCCAAGAGCTACTCGGGATTAATCAACCCCTATTAATCTAAAACATGTGGAAAGAATATCCACTTAGGGCAAACTCAATTAAACATAGTTTCGGGTCTACTTTAATACAAAGAAAACAAACATTAAACTTTTCACTTCATGACACAACAATATAAAAGAATCATACTTATTGTACAAACTGAAAGTCTAAATTCATGCATATAAGAGCATTTCTAGTGATACTTAAATCAAATAAACAATGATAGACAAAAGTTGAATCGCATCTTATATGTAATCTCTTATTCCTACATTAATTTCTTATCTCTTAACCCTAAGATTTCTAGGGTTTTTCTCTAGCCTATCCTTCCTCTGTATACCTGGCCAGGGCATCCAGAGAAGAACAGACAGAGTAGCTTGATACTGGTCAATCTAAGTATTCAGATACCTGGCCAGGGTATCTAAACACTCAGACCTTCCAGAGCTAAAACACATCATTCATTATTCGCCTTACTTATAACTTTATTCTTTGACCTTAGTGATTCTTAACGACTCATCTTAAGCTCATTACTTGATTCTCGTGACCACATCCTCTTCCTGCTATCTGCAATAGTATAACAGAACACTTCCTGTTAGAGAATTACAGATAGAAGAAAGACACCTAAACCTTAATCCTATTGGTCTCTTATCGTCCCCTGACCTTGAGTAACTATGTACTCAAACCAAAGCTCTGATACCAAAAATTGTCACGCCCCAATCTCACATTAACCACAAACCACGAAATTAGGACGCGACAGGATGAGATTTACACATAAGCCAATCACTCTTCACTTTTTAAAACTTTTTATAGAGATTAATAGTATAATCTGATTTATGCTGTAAATTGAAACTAAACAAACTGCGGAAGCATCTTTATAAACTGACTAGCAATATAAACAGAGTCTACAACATATTACATTATTCGACATAACATAAAGCATAACAGATAATTTACATCTTATTACACATTCTCTCTCTCACTCACACCTTGTCCCGAAGATCGAGGGGAATGGACTAAGAGACCTCTAACTACTAACTACGAACCTTCTATCGACTAGGCGTAAGGATAAATCGATCCTTCTGATATCCTACTGCTGATGATAACCTGAAAATGTTTTGAGTAGAGGTATGAGCCTACTCGCTCAGTGAATAGTATTTCACTTAGCTATCACTAAACAACTCATCAGGTTTATAAATTGAAATTAAACATAAATGCAGAACTAAGCAAGGCAGTTCTAAATACATAGCAGATATACAGATATTAATCACATTTCTAAGCATCAACAAATAATTCAGGTAAATAAACAGTTATGTAAATTTACTGTGATCCTACATGATTACTTATTCATATTATTATTATGCCCCAATCATATGCAGTGTACTCTGCATATGAAGATCCGTAGCAAGTTCATGCTACGATCCCACCGTACAAGACTTAGCGACACACCCGGGAAATGCTAAGTCTGACGCCAGCCCTGTTCTGCTACAGGACCCCAGGCTCATCGGCCTCACTGCACTACATCGAGTGCTCTAGACTCCTCTAACCTGAGTACACAAGCGGAGAGTCTCACGGGGTTACCTCCATGACATCGCACGGATCTTGTTGCAATAACCCCCAATTTTCTTCAGTGCCACCGTGACATCGCACGCGTTATTGTTGGACACTGCCTCTCTATCCTCGTGTCTCCATGACATCGCACGGATAATGTTGCAACACGAGTTTCACCCCTAAGAAGCAGATCTGTCAAAGGGGTTCTACGGTGTTAGGGCCCTTAAGTCTATTATTTTAATATTCTAGGAAAGCTCATACAATAATTCAATCTCTCTCTTACTGTATGGTGTCTTTTTCTCATTTATACTTGACTTTAGTACCGCTATGGTATCTCTTCAATTTAGTTGAAGCTTATCACATTACACGAATATCATACTAAACTGAGCAAGCTGTATACTCAGGTATTTCAAATACCACGAGATTCAACATAGTAAACATGTAGGTAGATTTCAAGTTCTTGAATAAACTAAATGCATGTCCACTTGACATTTCTAAAATATCAACTTTTATAAGCATGCAGGCAGACTAGAAATTCTCAAATAATAATATTCATGTCACTTGGCATATTTACATTGAAATCATACAATAAATCATTGTAACAAGCTAATAAAACAATTTAATCTATTTATATGCAACCATCAACAACATTTGCCAATCTACTAAAATTCCTCAAAATATGTGCACATCAACCCTAATTCTGAGTCGTGCATCATTTAACTCAATTAATTTATTAAAAATCATACAACCCGAGTTTATGCCCAAACTGTCCAGTTTCTGGTCGTGTGCTACTGGTTAACATTTAGTCGAACAAGTTAAGTTTCGATAAATCATTCAATTTTACTAATTTACCTTGCGCATATTAATTAACTAACTAATGTTGAGCAGAAATTAACAATTGAAACGCGCAACCTAAAAATTGAGCGGTGCCGGCACTGCCTGGCACCCGGGTACATGACGTTACCCACAACTAATGTCGATTCAACCAAAACATCCTATTTTGAGTTAAAAGTGATAAATGAGTGAGATACTACTCACCGGGGTTCGAAACGTCTGGATTCGTCCAGCAATGCGTCCAGGGCCGGATTCGAGGCATTTGTTGGGTCTTCTACAACCTTGGATTTACTCAGGAACAACCTGCTTCACGTACAGGTTGAAGGAGGAACTTGGCTACATGCTCAATCATGGTTGATTGACTACAGATTCGTGATCTGGACCATGGCCGAGTTCATTGGCGATGTTTGGTGGTGCTTCCTGGGCAGAACTGCCCCTGGCCGGACCTATTGCAAGCAAGCAGCCATTTTCTCATGTATAGGTTAGACACAAGCTCAGCTAGGAGCTAAATC
The DNA here is from genome assembly GCA_963693085.1 of Alisma plantago-aquatica. Taxonomy (NCBI): domain Eukaryota; kingdom Viridiplantae; phylum Streptophyta; class Magnoliopsida; order Alismatales; family Alismataceae; genus Alisma; species Alisma plantago-aquatica. The sequence goes on from OY856415.1 coordinate 241,504,631, forward strand.
AAAGATGGGGCTGCGAATTTGTACCTAGGCTTCAGGGTGGGACTCAAGGCGATCGATTCGAAGTGTTTCCACACCAATCAGACTCCTTGCGAGCTCCTTCTGGGCACGCAGCAGTAGCTACGGCTGGCCGGCGCAGCACCTACAAGGGGGCGCCGCCCTAGCTTGGTCAGGCATAGATGGAGCAAGGTAGGCGATGAGGAGGTGGCGGAGGAGCAAGGCGCTTCTGAATTGGCCCTTCTCGAGCCCTAAATGGCCGCCATCCCACGCTGATGCTCGCCTGCTGGTCGACCTACTACTGGCCGCGGCTCTGCTCTGCAGGTCGGGCGCTGCTAGGGCCGCAGGTGGCTAGGAGTGCCGCTAGGGCGGACTAGAGGAAGAAGAAAGGAAAGGAAAGGTGGCGCCCTGGCTGGTCGGAGGTGAAGGACCGCGAAAATCGCCCCTCAATCGCCCCTGCTCCCTCTTTCTCTCCGTTGCTCTGTCAGCCACTGCCGTTTCCCTGTTCTATCGGGCGAAAGAAGAAGAAGAGAAGGGTCGGTTCGCGGAGGGGCCGGGATGCAAAATGCCCAATCGTTTTCGGTAATTACAACTAGGTCCCTGAACACTCAAATGCCCGTATCTTTTAACTCGGAAGTCGGTTTCGGGTGATTTTTCTTGCAATGGTTTAAGCACGAAATCCTCTATCATCCCAGGGCATAAAATCATGTTAACTAGCTTGTCACATCAGGTCAAAACACTTAATTGCAACATTGGGTATTCAACTCAACCTAATTAACTAATTAATCAACATTAATATCATTAGTCGCCTCAGGTGATTCAAACTCAACTATTGATTCATATATTAACTTATTTTGATTATCCATGATATTTAATTTGATACCCAACACTAATCAAGGTATTTCACGCTAATTGAGGTATTTACTGGTTAACCTCAATGTGGGTCATAACATATCTGGTTTCACCACCACTACACATGTAAACACATTCAATCACAAACAATCCAGGTAAGATATATCAATCCAAATAGAGCTACTGCAGAACCCCCCGTTAGGGCGTTAGGTTCGCGTAAGCATCACCTTAGGCATCATATGTCTCGTCACCAACCGGATCACTTACTTACGGCTATGAAGAAATCCAATTCTATTTCTAGTTTGGGAGTCAACCACATTAATCGATAAGCAAGCAGGTTATAGATCTACAAACTAACATCGACGATAAACAAAGACGATACAAAATCCAACTAAGGCTGTGGTCCTCCCTGAGGGATATTTAGACCACATAAGCATCACCGTAGGCTAGATGTCTCATCCCCTAACGGATCATACACTTACGACCTCAAGGAATCTTCTCAGAAGTTCTCGTCAAAGAGTCAAACTTTGTAAACTGCCATTCTGTCCCACATATAAAAGGTTTTGCAATATAGGAAAGAACAAGATGAAAGCAAGTAGATAATCAACTACAAACATACCAACTAACAATGAAATGGAAAGTTATATTCATTTCCATGGAGAGTTTAACAAAAGAACATGATTTGCATGGGTAGCGGGGCTAGTCCCCGCACCCCAACAAAAAGGTACTACTCGGTCATGATGCGATAAACAAGAAGAATGAGAAAGAGAGAGAATTCTGCCATGAACTTGGTGCAGAAGGTAGTCGCAACTCGGTGAAGAAGATACAACCTCCTACATCATGTGGAAGCTGATCTGGACACGAACGGGAGATGCCAAGACAGATCGGATAGTCTCCCTCGCTCCGTCTTCCTTCTCTCCTCAGCATCCTTGATTGCAGCACGGGCAGTAGGTGGAATGAAACTGGCGTGGACAGTACTGGATTCAGATCGGACCTGTGTACAGGTAGCCTGTCGGCGTCCCAGAACCGATGCCTCGAAAGGGGACCCTTCTGGCCCTATTTATAGGCACGGGGATGGTCATCACGTTTTTGGTGTGTTTTCAGTCCAAACGGTTTGGCAGATATTTTTGCTCAAACGGACTTGTAAACCGTTAATGGCCGAACGATTTTGGCTTCCTTCGGTTTGGAAACCGAATGGGACCAAACAGTTTCACAGACCATTTGCCTATCAAATGGTTTTGAGCAAAGTTGGGCAAACGGTCTTGGACAGAGGCAAACGGTTTGTAAACCGTTTGATATCAAACAGTTTGGAAACTGTTAATAAGCAAACGATCATTGCTTCGGTCAACGCTCCATCCAGACTCAAACGGTCTTGGCAATTGCTGATCAAACGATCTGAAACCTGAAAGGGGCCAAACAGTCTCATGACACAAGGGCAAATGGTCTGGGACAGACCGTTTTCTTTTCTTCAATTGGTTCGAACAACAAACGAGTTCATTAGGTCTTGAGTTGGGCAGCAGCAAACATTTTGCTGGGTCAAATGATCTAGTAGCCCTCCAATCTATTTGAAATACCAAATGATATTCGACCTTCATCTGCAGGTGCAACGGCCTCGGGGCGACCTCATTTGGCATGTGAACCACCTCCATTCGGTCTTGCGTTGGGGGCTGCAAATGAGTGCTGGTTGGAGGTTGAAGACGATGCACCACGGCCGTGGCGAGGTACCACGATCATGGTGATGCTGCTGCTCCATGGTCGTGTCACTTTACACAGGCATGGTGGGTGTGTAATTTGCCTCTGATGGTGTTGTGCCACGACCGTGGCGTGACACCACAGTCGTGGTGAGGCAATTGCCCCATGGCTATGTTGTCTCCAACGGCCGTGGAGGATGAGAGCTCAGGTGTTGGGGATGATCCACCATGGTCGTGGACTCACCTACAAGGTCGTGGTGATGACAGTAGACCATGGCTATTTCTAACCACCACGGCTGTGGTCCAGGCTCAGCTTCGAGATCTTGAATTAATGCACTTCTTGATCCCTCGTGGCTGAGTTACGCCTCTAATCGGTCTCTGCTGGTCTATCGGTCTTCAGACCGAATTGGCTCAAACGGCCTTGAGACCGAATGGGCTCAAACGGTCTTGAGAACGAATGGGCTCAAATGGTCTTGAGACCGAATGGGCTCAAACGATCTTGAGACCGAACGGGCTCAAACGGTCTTGAGACCAAATGGATGGAATTTGCTTGGTTAGATCGCTTGGTAAGAGCCAAGGGTGAGTGAAGATGGACCCCAATTGCTTGTTCAGCTTTATCAAGACCTGCATTAAATCAACATAAATTCGATCAAAACTTTGATAATCAAATTAATTGAGTAAATTTGCATATTATGATGCATTTTGATGTATAATGAGTGAAATAGAACATATAGAGTTGAATTTGTCCCAAAGTGATATTTGAGTTCCATGATGAATATACATTCATCAAAATACCCCAAACTTAAATGTTGCTCATCCTCGAGTAATACAAAATCTGAAACAGTCGCCGAATGAATACTTTTAGTTCATGTGATTGCTTCATCTTCACATCACAAAAATTCTCTTTCTGCTCAATATGACTCAGTATCTCAACCTCCTAAGACCACTAAACACATCTTACCATATCTTCGTTCCTGATTTCATTTTCCAAAATCACTTCCTCCTCACTTTTTCCAACAACAAGCATGTCAAAGAGTTAAGAGTCCAGAGACGCCCGTAGAACAACAAGTGTGCATTGGATTTGACACTGGTGTTTTTTAGGAAAGGGTAGGCAATCATTGTGCCATTAGGTAGAAAAGGGAGTGAAAGGTGGTATGAAAGGAAGAAGTAAATCTCTCCTCTATTCGACTCGAGATTTTTTATTTTATGAAGTGCAATTTCGTTTATTGCATTTTTTGTGCGAATCTCTCCTCTATTCGACTCGAGATTGCATTTCTTTTTGTGTATGCTTTGGCATCTTTTTGTTTGCAAATCTCTCCTCTATTCGACTCGAGATTGCATTTTTGGTGGTACACCCCTATTTATCTGTTAGGGGTATGGAAGAAGTAGATATAGAGGGAAGTGGTGTGCCACCCCAAACTTAGGGTTTGGCACAAATTTGGCTATTTTTGTTTCTTTTTGATGAATGGTGGGATACGAAGATGATAGAAGAGGTGTAGAAGAGAGTTCAGATCAGAATGCAACTTGATTTACAATTCAGTGCACCAGGTTGGTCTCTTTATTGTACTCTGCTCAAATAATGACTTGATGAGGATCCAGTGGAGATTCCATGTTATTGTTCCACTAGTCAGTTAGGAAGCACGACGTGTTTGATCCCTATCAGTTCGATAGGCACTTATCATTTTTGCATAAGTATCATGATGTTAGGAATCATAAGCTTCATAAGATGATTTCAATCAAAAGACTTGTTTAAAAAAGTGGTCCTTTTGAGGACTTACTTTGAATAAGGAGGATATAATGATTCAAAATGTATAGAGGGTTAGTTGGTGACATTTAATGAAACATGAAGTGTCAAAAATTCATCAAGTATCTATTCAATTTTTTTTGGAAAACATTAAAGAATTTTGAAATTTTTGATTTTTTTTATCAAGAATGTGACAGTGAAAACTTAAGTATGAAAAGGATGGGTGCAGATGGAAAGTGGGGTATGTACCACCCACCCTCCACCCCGAACTTAGAGATTTTTCTCGTCCCGAGCAAACCCTAAATCCAATATGGAGGGGAAAACTCATGCCAGAATGACCACCAGATGTGGTTGCGTTCCAATCAGCGCGCATCCTCTTATATGAAAATCTCAAAGGTAAAGAGCAATTAGATCTTAAAATGGCATCTTGTGATGTGAATTTTATTTAATGAAAAATTAACTAGAAGGTAAAAAAAAATTGAAGAAACATTCTAATTTGAAAAGGGAAGTAAAACAAATTTATTGACCGGGTTGCCTCCCGACAAGCGCCTTTGTTTTTATGTCGATGGCTCGATTGAATCCTTCAGCTTCACGGTGGATCCTTTGGATTGGTGAGTTCTAGCATTGCTTTAGTGCCTATGTCAGTTGAGGTAAAATATCTCTTTAAGCGGTGGCCATTTGTTACAAATTCTCCAGACTTTTCACTCCATAATGAGAAGGCACCATGTGGGGAGATGCTCTTGACGATGTATGGTCCATACCAACGTGAACAGATTTTTCCTGGGAATAACTTCAATCTTGAGTTGAATAGCAGAACTTGGTCTCCCACTTGTATGTCTTTTCTTTTCAGATGTCCATCGTGGCAAAGTTTTTTGCGTTCTTTGTAGATTCATGCATTCTCATAAGTTGTCATCCTGAGTTCATCCAGCTCTTGGAGTTGTAGAATTTTGGCATGGCCTACTTCTTTCATATCAAAGTTCAGTTGTTTAATTTCCCACCATGCCTTGTGTTCCAGTTCGACTGGAAGGTGGCAAGCCTTTCCATATATTAATCGAAAAGGTGTAGTCTCGAGGGGAGTTTTATAAGCAGTTCGATAGGCCCATAATGCGTCATTGATTTTCACCGACCAATCTTTCTGATTGCGGCCAACTGTCTTTTCTAAGATATTCTTGAGTTGACGATTAGAAACCTCCACCTGTCCACTTGTCTGTGGATGGTAGGGTGAGGCTACCTTGTGAGTAACACCATACTTTCTTAGCAATGCTTCGAAGCTTCTTTCAAGAAAATGGGAGCCTCCGTCAGATATCACCGTGCGTGGGATGCCAAAATGGGGAAAGATAATATCCTTGAATAGTTTGATGACTGGTTTGGAATCACTAGTGACAGTTGGTATGGCTTCAACCCATTTTGAGACATAGTCCACCGCCACTAGGATGTATGAAAATCCATGAGAAGATGGGAATGGACCCATGTAGTCCACCCCCATACATCGAATATCTCTACTTCTTGCCATAGATTCAATGGAATCTCATCCCTCTTTGTTATATTGCCTGATCTTTGACATTTGTCACATGATAGGACAAAGTTGTAGGAATCCTTGGATATGGTTGGCCAGAAGAATCCACATTGCAAAACCTTCAACGCAGTCTTTTTAGAGCTCATATGTCCTCCCACTGGTCCTGAGCGACATTGTTCCAAAATAAGTTGAGCCTCTTCTTCGGCGATACATTGTCGATACAGACCATCAGCACATAGTTTAAAGAGATATGGCTCATCCCAGTGATATTGCTTCACATCATGCATGAACTTCTTCAGTGCATTCTCGGTGCATTGGGGATGGATAACCCTAGCAGCAAGGTAGTTCACAAAATCCGAGTACCATGGTATAGCTTCTGAGACCTTCATTAGTTGATCATCCGGTAGGGAATCATTAATCGGTATCTTCTCGGTATCCTGAGTGTGGATGCAACTGAGGTGATCTGCTACGACATTCTCTGTACCCTTTTTATCTCTGATCTCTAGATCAAATTCTTGTAGAAGGAGAATCCATCTTATTAGCCTAGGTTTTGCATCTTTCTTTGCTAGAAGGTAACGAATAGCAGTGTGATCTGTGTAGACAATGACCTTTGAACCAATTAGGTAGGATCTGAACTTGTCAAAGGCATACACAACTTCCAGAAGTTCTTTCCCGGTAGTTGCATAATTCCTCTGGGCTTCATCGAGAGTTTTCGATGCATAATAGATCACATAATGTTTCTTCTCTATACATTGCCCTAAAATAGCGCCCAAAACATAGTCACTAGCATCACACATAATATCAAAAGGGTGGTCCCAGTTAGGGGCTCTAATGATGGGTGTTGTTGTGAGATCCTGCTTTAGTGTGTTGAAGCTTTTGACACATTCTTTGTCAAAATTGAATTCAGCGTCCTTTAGTAACAGATTTGTCATTGGCTTGGTTATCTTTGAGAAGTCCTTTATAAGGTGTATATAGAATCATGCATGTCCTAGGAATGCTCGAACCTCCTTTACATTGATAGGTATAGAGAGCTTAGAAATCACTTCAATCTTGGCCTTATCTACTTCAATACCTTGATTACTGACCCTATGGCCCAGGACAATGCCTTCCTTTACCATAAAATGACACTTCTCCCAGTTGATCACAAGATGAGCTTCTTCACATCGTTTGAGAACCAGGGAGAGGTGCTTTAGACACGAATCGAATGAATCTCCGTATATAGAAAAATAATCCATGAAAACCTCCATAATTGTTTCAGTAAGACCAGCGAATATGGCAGCCATGCAATGTTGGAAAGTTGTAGGTGCATTACAGAGACCAAACAACATTCTTTTAAATGCGTATGTTCCGAATGGGTAGGTAAAAGTTGTTTTCTCTTGCTCATCTGGATGTATGGGTATTTGTTATATTCCAGAGTAACCGTCAAGATAATAGAAATATTCTTGGTGAGCCAACCTTTCTAGGACTTGATCAAGGAAAGGCATTGGAAAATGATCATTTCGAGTTGCCTTGTTTAATTTTCTATAATCTATGCACATCCTCCACCCTGTGACTGTTCGAGTGGAGATGAGTTCATTGTTTTCATTCCGTATAAAAATTGTTCCACCTTTCTTTAGGACTACATGCACTGGGCTCACCCATGGCAAATCTGATATCAGATAGATTATTCCAGTTGTGAGCAGTTTAATGACCTCATGACAGACCACTTCCTTCATATTTAGATTCAATTTCTGTTGATGCTCAATAGTAGGTTTGTGATCTTCCATCATAGGGATCTTGTGCATACACAACGCTTGACTGACCCCAGTTAGGTCACTCATTTTATAACTGATGGATTTCTTTCCCTTAATTCCTTCAAGAGTTTATCTTCTTGTTCAGCTGTTAGATCGGAATTATAATAACTGGGTAAACTTTGAGATCGTCTAAAAACACGTACTTCAGTCCTTCGGGCAAGGGCTTCATTTCGGGAGCCTCTAGTTTTTCGCATGTTTCTTCTGTAGTTTCCATGGCTTTGAGTTCTTCACTAGTGGCTTCAACATCTTCTTTAGCGGAGTCGAGGGATTCGATGCAATCTTTTACTTGTTCGTCAATTTGTTCATCAACTGATGGGTTCGTTAGAGCAACTTCTAAAGGATCGTCTGATTCATGATGCTCTTGAGTCAGAAGTGACATTTGCTCAATGCAGTCAATCAAAATTACTTCTTCTTGCATACTTGGTCTTCTCATACTTTTGAAAACCTTGAATTGAGAGTTTCTTTGCCTAATCTGAGCAGTAAGGTACCCGCTTCAACATCAATCAGGGCTCTTGCAGTGGTGAGGAATGGATGACCAAAGATGAGAGGATATCTGACGTCTTCTTTTATGTCCATAATGACAAAGTCGCATGGAACATATGTGTCCTTGCCTACCTTGACCGGGACATCTTCAAGGATTCCTAACGGACATTTTATCGAATTGTATGCAAGCTGTATAGTCATGCCAGTAGGAAGCAATTCTACAAACCCTAGTCTTTTGCATAGGCTAAGTGGCATAATAGAGATGCTTGCACCGAGATCTGCCAATCCTTTCTTGCATGATGAGTCACAAATGTGACATGAAATTCCAAAGGATCCCAGATCTTTTTGTTTCTTGGGCATCTTGCTCAATATGATATCAGATGTAGTCGTAGCCAGTTATACTGTCTCATACTCTTCAGTTATATACTTCCTGGTGAGGAGTGACTTTAAGTATTTTGTCCATGCTGATATCTCGGCCAGAGCATCCAAAAAGGGCATATCAACATGAAGTTTCTTCATAGCTTCTTTAAACTTATTGAATATGGTATCAAGCTTTGTTTGCCTTAGACGAGCTGGAAAAGGTATACGAGGTTTGTACACATGGATATCAGGTTCTGGAGTCTCAGTTTCTTCTTATTCTTGAGCAGGCTTCTCCAAATTTCCTTTTTTCTGACTTATCATCTTTTGATTGAGTCTCTTGTGTTGTTGAGTCTTGGGCAATCACAGGTTCATCCTCGTCTATAATAACCACAGGTGTCTTTTTAGGGGGATCTAAATAGTCTTTCCCTGACCTAGTGGTAACTGCCTTCAATTGTTCAGGATGCTTAGGATTGTTCTCGGGTTGGCCAACAAAGACTCCATTAGGTGGCTTTATGCTAGCTGGAAGTTGAGCTAATTGAGATTCAATAGCCTTCTACTGAGTTTGTTGGTTAGCTATCATGGTTTGCTGAGTTTGCAACATGTTTTCAATGGCTGATAGATTGTCATCAGGAGAAACTGGACCTACTTGCTGTCCTTGCTATTGATTAAGATTCTGGTACTGAGAGTTATTTTGGTAATTATTATAGTTTCTATTCTGAAAGTTCCCTTTGAAATTTCCTTGATTCCCAAAATTATATTGTTGATTATACTGGAATCCTAGTGGGCCTCTTGGTTGATTGTTTGAGCCTAATTGATGTGAGTTTACTGCACCAGAGGGGTTTCCATATTGAAAATCGGGACGATTCCTATTCTGATTCAGACTGTAATAACTTTGACCAGGAATGGTGTTGATAGCATTAAGATTTTCTATCTGACCATTATTTCCTTGGCCACATACATTGCTCAGAACAACATCATAGAGAACATTGCATGATAAAGTGGAATGATCGGTACTTTTACATGTTTCACAGAACAATGAATCCAATTTGATCTGTTCTTGTTGTCGAGTGGGTGAACGTCCTCTTCCAATAGCAGCAAGAGATGATTCAATATGGTCTTGCTTGTCAACTAAGAGTTTCAGCGATAGACTTGTACTCGGGAGTAGCTTCAGCCATAGCTACTTTCAAGACTCCTTTACCTACAGATCTACCCCAATTGGCTTGATTTTCTGCTCCCACAGTGATGACTCTCCATACGCTGTCATAACTTTGACGAATGAAGTTTCCTCCAGACGAGGAATCGAGGAATCTCTTAATGTCATCATCCACACCCCTATAGAAAATCTCAATGAGTTGGTTCTTGGGAATTCCATGGTGTGGACACTTGCGTAGAAGCTCTTTGTATCTATCCCAAGCTTCAACAAGGGTTTCTCCAGGAACTTGAGTAAAATTTGTTATCCGCCCTCTAATTTCATAGGTAAGAGATGGAGGGTAGGACTTTTCTAGAAACACATTTTGGAGTTGTTCCCAGGTGGTGATGGGTATTTCACTTTGAAGCGAATTGTACCAACTTATGGATCTATCAGCAATGGAGTACTTGAAGAGACAAAGTTGAATGGCATCATCTGTGACTCCATTTTGTTTTGTCATGGAACATAGATCAATAAATCTCAGAAGATGTTCTTGGCTATCATCTCCTTGCTTGCCATAGAAAGGGTTATTCTGAAGTAGGGTGATCCAATGCGCTCTTATCTCAAAATTAGTAGCGTTGATAGGAGGAGGTTGTACTGGATGATGAACATTTGCAGCTTTCGGTATTGAGAACTCTCTAAGATCCTTTTGTAGTTCAGCTGCTTGTGCTGCTAGGATTTCCTGCTGGACTGCAGCCCTGGCTTCTTGCATGAGACTCTCTCTTTGTGCATTGATGGCTTGAGCCACCCTTCGGGCTACTTCCTCTTCCTGAGCTATCCTTGCTTGATTTTCTCAGATCTGTCGATGAAAAGTTCTATCTATCTCAAGATCAAAGCTTGCTGTGAGTCCGGGGCTGTCTGAACGGTGCATACACTAGGCCTTGGGTTGTACTTGAAAATAGAAAGATTTCGAGAGTGAGAACCATGGAGTAGAGTCAAATTCAGGTAGATGATCGATTGCTTCAAAAGAAAAAGCAAAATCCTAAATTAGTCTTAAAAGAACTACATTTGACTAACTGATTCCGTTGTCCCCGACAACGGTGCCAGAATTTGATGTGGGATTTTATCGCACTAACAAACTCACTCGAGGTTGAAATCCCCGAGCTTTTACCTAAACCAAAGTGCAATAATACCACCCGCAAGTGGATGAGTCTTATCGCAGTATAGTTAAGGATCGAACCCAAAGGACAACGTTTTTAAGAATCCGTATCAGTCGAATCTAGCTCAAGTAAAACTAATATTTAGAACGATTGGTTGATTTGAGGTTAACTAAACTAATTGCAAGAAAGTAAAAGCTAAATTAAAGTTGGATTTAGATCAATGATTTGGATCACTGGGATGGTATCGGGTTTCACCACCGCTACACACGTAAACACATTCAATCACAAACAATCCATGAAAGATATATCAATCCAAATAGAGCTGCTGTAGAACCCCCCATTAGGGCATTAGGTTCACGTAAGCATCACCTTAGGCATTAGATGTCTCGTCACCAACTGGATCACTTACTTACGGATCCAAAGAAATCCCATTCTATTTCTAGTTTGGGAGTCAACCGCATTAATCGATAAGCAAGCAGGTGATAGATCTACAAACTAACATCGACGATAAACAAAGACGATACAAAATCCAACTAAGGTTGTGGTCCTCCCTGAGGGATGTTTAGACCATAGAAGCATCACCGTAGGTTAGATGTCTTGTCCCCTAACAGATCATACACTTACAACCTCAAGGAATCTTCTCAGAAGTTCTCGTCAAAGAGTCGAACTTTGTAAACCACCATTCCATCCCACATATCGAAGGTTTCGCAATATAGGAAAGAATAAGATGAAAGCAAGTAGATAATCAACTACAAACATACCAACTAACAACGAAATGGAAAGTTATATTCATTGCCATGGAGAGTTTAACAAAAGAACATGATTTGCATGGGCAGTGGGGCTAGTCCCCGCACCCCAGCGAAAAGGTACTACTCGCTCATGATGCGAGAAACAAGAAGAATGAAAAAGAGAGAGAATTCTGCCATGAACTTGGTGCAGAAGGTAGTCGCAACTCGATGAAGAAGATACAGCCTCCTACGTCGTGTCATAGCAGATCTGGACATGAACGGGAGATGCCAAGACAGACCAGACAGTCTCCCTTGCTCCGTCTTCCTTCTCTCCTCAGCCTCCTTGGTTGCAGCACGGGCAGTAGGCGGAATGAAACTGGCGTGGACGGTATTGGATTCGGATTGGACCTGTGTACAGGCAGCCTGTCAGTGTCCCGGATCCGATGCCTCGAAAGGGGACCCTTCCGGCCCTATTTATAGGCACGGGGCTGGTCATCACATTTTTGGTGTGTTTTTAGTCCAAACGGTTTGGCAGATATTTTTTCTCAAACAATCTTGTAAACCGTTAATAGCCAAATGGTTTTGGCTTCCTTCGGTTTGGAAACTGAATGGGACCAAACGGTTTCACAACCGTTTGCCTATCAAATGGTTTTGAGCAAAGTTGGGAAAACAATCTTAGATAGAGGCAAACGGTTTGTAAACCGTTTGATATCAAACAGTTTGGAAACTATTAATAAGAAAACGATCGTTGCTTCAGTCAACACTCCAGCCAAACTCAAACGGTCTTGGAAATTGCTGATCAAATGATCTGAAACCCGGAAGGGGCCAAACGGTCTCGTGACACAAGGGCAAACGCTATGGGATAGACCGTTTGCTTTTCTTCAATTGGTTCGAACAACAAACGAGTTTGTTAGGTCTTGAGTTGGGCAGCAGCAGACGGTCTGCTGGGTCAAACGATCTAGTAGCCCTCCAATCTATTTGAAAGACCAAATGTTCTTCGGCCTTCATCTGCAGGTGCAACGGCCTCGGGGCGACCTCATTTGGCATGCGAACCACCTCCATTTGGTCTTGCGTTGGGGGCTACAAATGAGTGTTGGTTGGAGGTTGAAGACGATGCACCATGGCCGTGGTGAGGCACCACGGTCATGGTGATGCCACTACTCCATGGCCGTGCTGCTTTACATGGGCGTGGTGGGTGTGTAATTTGCCTCTGATGGCGTTGTGCCACGACTGTGGTGTGACACCACGGTCGTGGTGAGGCAATTTCCCCATGGCCGTGTTGTCTCGCAGGGCGAGGCAGATGAGAGCTCAGGCGTTGGGGATGATCCACCATGCTCGTGGCCTCACCTACATGGTCATGGTGATGACAGTAGACCACGACTATTTCCAACCACCACGACCGTGGTCCAGACTCAGCTTTGAGATTGTGAATTCATGCACTGCTTGATCCCTCGTGGCTGAGTTATGCCTCTAATCGGTCTCTGCTGGTCTATCGGTCTTGAGACCAAATGGGCTCAAACGGTCTTGAGACCGAATGGGCTCAAATAGTCTTGAGACCGAATGGGCTCAAACGGTCTTGAGACTGAACGGGCTCAAACGGTCTTGAGACTGAATGGATGGAATTTTCTTAGTTAGATCGCTTGGTAAGAGACAAGGGTGAGTGAATGTGGACCTCAATTGCTTGTTCAGCTTTATCAAGACCTGCATTAAATCAACATAAATTCGATCAAAACTTTGATAATTGAATTAATTGAGTAAATTTGCATATTATGATGCATTTTGATGTATAATGAGTGAAATAAAACATATAGAGTTGAATTTGTTCCAAAGTGATATTTGAATTCCATGATGAATATACATTCATCAAGCAACACTCTCTCAGATCTATTTGACAAAAGTCAGCAAAAGGACATAACACATACATTCCTTTGTTAATCATATCCACCTATCGAACCCTAAACTGGCCTTCATTGACCACTGAACCGATAAATGCTCTAAAGTGATCAAAAAATTCCATAAAAATGTCTTCCTTTTATTCAATGAAACTATCAAGAAAGCAGTTAACATCATAATTACTCAGACATTCACTTGGTGTATTGTGTGATTCCCTACACTAAATTGCTCTTTCCTAATTTCCAACTACTTAGAAGCAGATCTATGTATAAGCATGAATGAGGAGATAAATCATTAGAGTGGCCTACCAATAAGAGCAATTAATGATTCAAGATGGGTGGCAAATGAAAATTCATAAGTACATCTAACCTATTTATATATAAAGAATAATGAACCTATATGGATGAAAAGAATGCCATGCATGAATCCTAATGCCTATTTTTTTTTTCTTTTTATGAAATGATGCATGTATGAACGAGTTGAGATTGTTTGACAACTCAAAAGAATGCACATGTGGATTAAAGCATCACAAAAAAACATGCAGGATATACTTTCTCCTTATTTCTTTTAAACAATTTTCTTCTTTTTTCCAGCAAGACTAATTTTTATGCTTCTTTCTTTCATGATTTTTTTCTTCTAGGAGGTATATCCCTACACTTTAGCTTTATAACTTAAAATTAAAATCCACATGTTTAGGAAAATATGCATGAAATGTTGAAATGTATGCAACTACATGAACTGTGTTATGCAAGCTAAGATGGTATGTACGAGAATCATTGATGCATACAAATGCAATGGTTTTATTTCTTTTTCAAATTCAAACAAACTAACTATTAGGTTCCTATCATGCCATGTAATTCAATCAAAGAAAATAACTTGGAGTACTCATGAATGTTGAGGTGGTGAGTAAAAAATGAATGGAAAAGAAATGAAATCACACAATTAAGAGACATTGACTTTCACTATATTATGATGTGTCCCTCTTAATTGACCTGTGTTTAGGGTGATCTAAAGGTTTATATCTTATATTTTCATTTAAGATCTCGTTATGGTTTGTTTAGTTTAGGCTCAACATCTTCATCATTCACATTCCTGAGTTGATTCAGAATTTCATTTATGTCCTAAGTCCTAATGCTGACTAGTTCAAACACTTCCTTGAGTAGTGTTACATAAAGATTTTGCAGTTTAAGCTGTTAAGGATATGAATTTTTTCATGCAACAACATAGACAATACAATCTATTCAAAAACAAAATCATGCATTTACTACTACACAATTACACTAGATAGACATGGATCCTACACTTGCACAACTAAAATAAAACAAACAACTAAAAATTAAAATAAATATAAAAACAAAGATAGAATGTTGTTCCAGCACCCCCCCAAGCTTGAATATGGCTTTGTTTGCATAGTCAATACTCACACCCAAAAGGTAGAATAGCGGTATCGGGGCTCAGAATGGAGGAGGTGGCATGTTGGGGTCGTGTGGAGGGAACATACTCTAGAATGAGAGGTCCGTAGGTGGCATTGGTGGTGGCTATGGGTACTCCCCAAAGTATCCACAGTTCCAGTAGTTGTCGAAGAAGGGCTTCTGGTACTGCTCCATCCGCTGCACGAGCATGTGAACATTCTCTTGGTTGGCCAAGAGTATGCATTCCTTCTCATAAACTGCCTACTAGTTCTGGTACAACCTTCCTTGAATATCCTGCACATCGGCCAGCATTGCCTGATGTTGCTGCTGTCCAATCTAGATCTCCTTCAGCATGGTATATATACCCACCATGTTGTATGGGTCTTGCTCCTCCTAGGAACGGGGTGGGGAAGAGGAAGTCGAGTCAACGTAGGTGCATTCCCATTTGTGCGGGGCCTCTCTCCTAGTGATGGGGATAGTGGGCTCTACCTCCTTAACATCATTAGAGTCACCATCTCCTTGCTCCTTGTCATTGACCTGAGCTACTGCCCTGGGTGGATCTTCTGTTTCCCCCTCATTCAGTGGCCACCGAAGATGGTTTACCCCAAGCAAGTTGAAGATAGGCTCGAGGAGGCTCCGCTCCCAAAATAGTCTTCGACGCGTGCAATGCACATAGAGCACATTGTGGTGGAATTGAAGAAGGTGCACCTTGCAGAAGTGCAGGAGGTCCGTCTTCATTGTATCCTCTAATGGTGCGAGGGTGGACAAATTAAGGTGCCAATGTAGTGTAATGGGCGTGATGAGACATCCAAATAAAACTGGCACCTTTCTTGTCACATTGCGCCACACAGAGATCATACAGAGTAGAAGGAAGGCTCTAAAGTTGACAGTCTCCCCTTCCAGTAGCCTGTAGAGAAAGTAGAGATCCACCTTTTGAACCTTCCCATGAGCTTGACTGGAACGAGCAAAAATAGTGTTGGTGCAGAGGCGGTGAAGTATTCAAGCAAAAAGGTGCTCAATATCAGTAACCAAACTGATATGTCCATTTATACAAAATCCCACTGGCACCTCAGTCAACGCTTCCCAAGCCAAGTCATAGTTGAAGTCAGAGGGGGCTGAGCATTCTGGGACGTGAGCCCAGTTGAAGATGTTGTTGAAGGACCTCAGAGTGATGGAATATTTGTTGTTTAAGAGGTGGAAGTTGACTTTGACTTTCATATTCTTGTTTTACTTGGAAACAATCACTGAAAATAGTTCTGAAACAATACAGAAACATTCTCGATCGAGAAACTGTTCGACCGAGAACATTGTCAGTCGAGAAATAGTCGACCGAGCAGGTTACTATTTTAAAGTTTGCAATAAATTTTTTGAAACCTATACAAACAACAACATTCTCGGTCGAGAAAAATGTCGACCGAGATAAATTCGGTCGACAAACAGTTCGACCGAATCAAGTTCTATTGAACCTGTTTTCAATTAATCTAGTTTGCTATCAATTTGTTATTAATGATTGATTTAATATGCAAATCAAGAATAAATCTTTGAGACCATTTTTGAAACAAGACAGATTGATCTTTTTGCATCATGAATTAATGTATAACATTATGAATATGAAATCCTTAAACATATTGCAAAAGTGTTATATGAAGACTGATTTTGAACAAACCTTATTCATTGATTGAAAAAGTTTATGGTTTGTCTTAAAATTGAAAACTTATGAACCTGAATGAGATTGTTTTGGTTTATTCTCTATATGGTTTGGCTTAAAATGGAAAATATGAACCATGATTAGTTTAATCAAGGAAATTACTATTTTATCATAGTCCACATGGTTTTTTCCTAAATATTCCTTGGTCTATCTATATAGGAACCATGTATATTGAATTCTAATTTAAAATAATCATAATCATTGTATTCACATACTTTTATCTTGATCATTTTATTGTGGATATGCTTCTACTGTTCTATCATTGTGCTATGATCATTGTGTTTCATTGGTTTATCTAAAATAATCTTTGATCCATATATACAAACCATGAATGGATATTATTCTTGATTATTGTCATTCAGCTCATATGAAGATGCCATTTTGCATAAATAGTAAAATGTCATGGCAAAAATGCATTTTAATTTGAAAATCTATAGAAATTCCCTCTTGGTTGAAATCAAGTTTGACCAAGGGGCGCTATGGTCGAAGTCAAGGTCGACCTAATCTAAGCTTGACAAAATGCTTATTTGTACATCATTTGAAGTTTGACCTTAGTACCCTTAGAAGAAATTTTGGTTATGAAAATAAAGTAATCTACAAATTTCATGAATGTGATATATATGTTGTTCTTAATGGAATTCTCTAAACAAATCAGGGCTTAACATCCCGTGCTTTTGGTTAGAGACACTTTTCATGTACTCTAAGCTTAAAGGATTCTCATATCATTTTTAGGGCTTTACATCCCTTGTAAAATGGGTGAGAAATCAATACACATATGCCATGAACTTAAAAGGAACTCATATCATTTCAAGGCTTAACATCCTTTGCAAATGATTGAGAAATAAATTGTGGCTAAATTTAACATTAATTGGTTTGCATTAATCCCTTGATTTTAAATTGAATATCTCTTTAAGGGGGAGCATAACATAGAATTAAGAGGGAGAAATAAAAAGTCATACTAAATGATTATCTTGGATATTTTTTTGAAATGACAAAGGGGGAGAAATAATATAAAATAAAAAACATAAAATAAAATGAGTTTCATAATATCTCGGCCAACACCCACTTGCAAAACAAGAATGGCTACATAAGGTAAAAAACTCATATGATTTATATTTCCTTATTTTATATTTAGGAAATGTTTGTCATCTTCAAAAAGGGGGAGATTGTTGGCTAAATTGAACATTATTATAATCCCTTTATTTTGATGATGACAAACATTTCATTCTTATGGATCTAACGTGCTACTTGAGTGTTGCAGGAATCAGGTGGATGATAAACTACTTGAAAGATCTATATGCTCTAATTCATGATTGTTATCAAATGTAAAAACTTGTACAAGTATATAATGTACAAGTACCTAGATATCATGTAAATCAAGCGTTCAGATCTTCCCTAGTCAATCACAACATTTAGTTAGGTCATCCCCTATAATAGTGTCACATCTGCACACTCATACACACACTAAGTATTTAGTTTAAAACATTGAAACATGGTTAATCTCGGTCGACAAAATTCTCGACTGAGACACTCTTGGTCGACAAACTCTTCAACCGAGAAAGACCCAGGTAGCCATTAGACACATCAGACAAGGTAGTTGGGAGTTGGATTAGAACGTTATATACACTTGCTCCAGACAGTCCCTTGGTCGACAAGTCCTCGACTGAGACGGACTCTCGGTCGACAAAACTTCGACCGAGAATGTCTCTGTCTGCAATTTTCAGGATTAATTAACTAGCCGTTGTTAGTGTAACTAATGGATACCTAACGGCTAGTTAAGCACTAAGAACCCCCTAGAAAGTGTCTAGAACATCCTTAAGCATCCATAGGCCATTCCTATAAATAGGAAAAGCCATAGGACACCCAAAATACACTTGTGCAACACTTGAACATATACTTGCAATTGGCTAATCATTCTTGTGAGCAATAGAGCAATTCCAACATTGGCTATTCATTCCCATTGCTCTAATTTCGTGCCCTATAGGCTAGCATCTCCTACCCACAACACTTACACTCTCATATACATTGGTTAGGAGATGAAAATGCTTGATATAGGAAATCAAGCCTTGTGCTACAACGATATTGTAATTTCTATTTTTCCTTCTTATTCCTTTATATCGTTTGTACTCTCCTTTCTACTCCTAGGGTTGGAGACTATGGATTGGAGAGGGTTTGACTTCTCAGGTGGAGAAGGGTCTTCTCGGTGGAGAAGGTGGACTTTGGACTACTTCAAGAAGGCTGTCTCAACGGGAAGCTACTTCAAGAGGAAGGCTACTTCAAGGGGAGCTTGAGGTTACTTCAAGGAAGGCTGCTTCGAGGATGGTGAGACTACTTCTAGGTGAAGGCTGTCCGAAGGGTTCGGTGAAAGTATTGTAATTTTATGTAACATCCTTGCGAGGTAATAAAATTAAATACTTTCAAAATCCCGATTGGGTAAGCAACCAGGTAGTGGATTGACTGCCTTAGTATTTGCTAAGGTTGGAACCACTCTAAATCCTCGTCCCCTTGTCCAACCTTTTTGTGGTTTCTTGCTTTGGTTAAATTATTATATCATAAAACCCTATTCACCCCCCCTCTAGTGGTTTTTCATGCCATTCACCTCCTATCTTCTTCTCGGGGGTGATGAGAACATCTAGCGATGCCAAGAACTCTAGGACGAGATCTAGGTAGGTTTGCCAGTTGCTGAAGAAAGGATTATCCCCCTCCATGAATTGCTTATAACATACCCATCACATGTTGTCAGTAAATCCCGCCCTTTCAATCAATGTGCGATCGCCATATCACGTTGGAATGATCTGCCTTGTCTACAACTCTTCATAAAGCTTCCTGATTTCTGAAGATGGATGTTGGATGCGGGTTGGTCGGGGGACCAACTCTCCCTACTCTGCCAAAGTAGAGGCTCCTCTCCTAGGGGCCATGGCATTGATGCAAGAAGGAGGTTAAGAGAATAGAAGCTTGGGGAAGACCGCTAGTGCCTGGTGTAGCCTTGCTATGAAATGCAGGAGGAGTGGATGTTGAGGGTGTGAAGATAATGGCTCCACCATGCCTCCTTATATAGATGAATGTGGCAGAGTCGGTACTACTGACTTACGAGTCGGTAGTAACGAGTTGTCTAGCATGAATCTGTGGTTGGTACATTGACAACTTACGATTGGATGACATTGTTGTTGTCAATTCGCCCTAGAGTTGGTGGTACCGACTAGTGTCGCGAATCGGTACCACTGACCGCTTGATGAAGTGTGTCGTAGCTGTTGGATAGTGAGCACATAGATCGATGACGTGTTGAGTTGGTAGTACTAACTTCAGGGTTGGTAGTATCGAGTTGTTGAAATTGTCGATGCTTTCAAAATTTTGGACTCGGTGTACCGAATCTGGGTGCATCCAAAAGTTGGTAGTACCGACTAAAAAGTTAGTAGTACTGAGACCTTACCAGTTAGTGCTTGAAAAATATTTAGAGACTCGGTGGTACTGACCAGTTGAGTCGGTGGTACCGAGTCCGTGTTGTAGTTGCGGACAAAACCCTAACCTCATTTCGATACTACCAACTATTAGACTCAGTGGTATCAACTTTTATGCCTTGCACACTCCAAAAATGAGTCAAGGTACCATTTTTACAGAAATCTAAGTAATATAACAACTAAAAATGGAAATTGCACCTAAAAATAATGTAATAAAAATTGGGTTTCCTCCAAACAAGCGTCATTGTTTAACATCCTAGACTAGACAATCCTTAGAGAAAGAATCTATAGAACGGTGCATAATTTCACCTCCTCTATTTGTGGCTCTACCTCCCCTCCAAAATAATGCTTTAATCTTTGGCCGTTAAAAAGGAATGACCTATTCCCATCTACAATGTTCACAACACCATGGGGAAAGACTTTTTCAATCACAAATGGTCCACTCCACTTGGACCTTAGCTTACATGGATGCAACCTAAGCCTAGAATTGAAAAGGAGGACTTTTTGACCTGGGTGAAACACCCTATTTAGAATGTGTCTATCATGCATTTTCTTAGTCCTTTCCTTATATATCCTAGAGCTTTCATAAGCATCCATCCTAAGCTCATCTAATTCATTAAGCTCCAAAAGCCTCTTTCTACCTACTTCATCTATGTTAAAATTCAACTTCTTCATAGCCCATTTAGCCTTATGCTTAAGCTCTATAGGTAGATGGCATGCATGGCCATAGATCAACCTAAAAGGTGTTGTTCCTATTGGGGATTTGTAGGTTTTTCTATAAGCCCAAAGAGCATCACTTAGCACATAACTCCAGTTCATCCTACTGGTTGAGACCGTCCTCTCCAAAATTTTCTTCACTTCTCTATTGGACATATCAACCTATCCTTGAGTCTGTGGGTGATATGGAGTACCCACTCGGTGCTTCACCCCATATTTTCTCAATAAAGCTCCAAACTACCTATTAGTGAAGTGTGATCCACCATCACTAATAATTAGGCGGGGGACACCAAACCTGCAAAAAATGTATTCTTTCCCAAACTTGCACACTACGTGTGCATCATTGGTGCAGCTTGGAATTGCTTCCACCCACTTAGACACATAATCAACTGCAAGTAATATATAAATATTGAAATTAGACGACACAAATGGGCCCATAAAATCTACTATACCCCAATGATAAAAAACCTCAACCTCCTGAAACACATTTAAGGGCATCTCATGTCGCTTAGAGATATTACCTGCACGTTGACATGCGTCACAACGATGAACAAAGTTGTGAGCATCTTTAAACAAGGTAGGTCAATAAAACCCACTCTCTAAGACTTTGACCGCAGTCCTAGAGCTAGCATAGCGCCCACCCGTGGGTCGAGAGTGATAGTGTGATAAGATGCTCTCTACCTCACATTTGGCTATACATCTTCTTCAAAGCCCATCCCTACATTTTTTAAGAAGAATCGAGTCATCCCAAATATAAAACCTCAATGAGTAGAAAAATCATTTTTTGTCATGGTATCCCCAATTTGCAGGCAATTCCTTACAAGCTAGGTAATTAATAATATCTACAAACCAATGATCTTCAGTTTTGATTGCAAACAATTTCTCATCTGGGAATTCCTCAATAATGGGGATGGCTACATCTTTTTCTTCCACCCTTTCTAACCTAGACAAATGATCAACTACGACATTCTCTACCCCTTCCTCATCTCTAATTTCAATGTCAAATTCCTAAAGCAAAAGAATCCACCTAATGAATCTGGGTTTGGCATCTTTCTTTTGTAACAAGTATTTATTGGCAGCATGGTCATTCCAACCTATCACTTTAGCCCCAACTTGGTATTGATGGAGTTTTTCAAAAGCAAACACTAATGCTAACAATTCTTTTTCAATAGTAGTGTAATTCATTTGTGCATCATTCAAAGTCTTTGATGCATAATATATGACAGTTGGAGTCTTGTCTCTGTGTTGACCCAACACAACTCCTACTATATAATCTGATGCATCACACATCATCTCAAAAGGAAGGCTCCAATCAAAAGCATGCACAATAGGTGCAGAAATCAATTTTTCTTTATGGATTTAAAAAGCTTTTAAACATCTCTCATCAAAGGAAAACTCGACGTCTTTCTCTAAAAATTTAGAAATGGTTTGGGAATTTTTGAGAAATCCTTGATATAATGACAGTAAAATCCAACGTGTCCTAAAAAGCTCCTTACTTCTTTCACTGATGTCAGTGAAGGTAGTGTGGAGATGACTTCAATCTTTACATGATCTACTTTCATGCCTTTGCTGGGCACCTTGTGTCCAAGAACAATCCCTTCACTCACCACCATGTGACACTTCTCCCAGTTTAGAACTAGGTGAGTGTCCTCACATCTCTGTATCACCCTATCAAGGTTATATAGGCAATCATTGAAAGATTCCCCATATACAGAAAAATCATCCATAAAAACCTCTAAGCACCGCTCTACCATGTCAGAAAAAATGGTGAGCATACAATGTTGAAACATAACAGGGGTGTTACAAAGACCGAAAGGCATCTGTTAGTATGCGAACGTGCCATAAGGGTAGGTGAAAGTGGATTTCTCCTGATCCTTAGGCTCTATGGAAATTTGATTATACCCAGAATACCCGTCAAGAAAACAAAAGTGCAAATGGCCAGATAATTGTTCCAAGATTTGATCAATAAAAGGTAAAGGGAAATGACCTTTAAGGGTGGCTACATTTAACCGGTGATAATCTATGCACACTCGCCACCCCGTCACTAGCCTATGGAAATTAATTCATTAGCCGCATTAGTAGTGATCACGATCCCCCTTTCTTAGGAACTACCTGGGTAGGACTAACCCACATTGAATCAGAAATTGCGTAGATTATACCTGGTGATAGAAGCTTGATGACTTCCTTCTTCACCACCTCAGTCATAATAGGAATGAGATGCCTCTGAGATTGGACAATTTCCTTTTCTCCTTCCTCAAGCCAAATCTTGTGTTGGCACAAGGTTGGAGAGATCCCTTTAATGTCAGCTATGGACCACCCAAATGCAGCTCAGTGGTTTTTCAGCACAATGAGTAGCTTTCCTTCCTCTTCACCACTCAAAGAAGATGATATGATCGTTGGGAGCTTTTCCTCTACAACTAAGAAGACATACTTTAGGTGTGGCGGTAATGGCTTCAGCTCCAAGTCTGGCGGGCTCAATAGAGAGGGGACCAATGGTGGGGTGGTGGTCTAAGGTCTTCAAAGCGTCTTGCATAGTAGAAAGGTACTGCCTTCAACATTAAGACACACTCCTCTAGATGGTTGTTGCAGATGTTATCCTCCATTATGTTCATCAAGCATGCTTCTAAGGGTAGCTTGGGAAATGAATGTATCACAAAATCAGCTATGGCTTCTTCGACGACAGAAGGGTCATACTCCTCTCCCTCATCTTTCGGGTAGCGCATTGCTTGAGTGAGCGAGATCACCTTTGCATTTTCTAGGATGTCCACTGCTAGAGTACCTATGTCTACTTTAGTCATAACATGGGCCATATCCAGGAACAACTTCCCTAGAAATAGAGAAAACTTGCTATCCACGTGCTGAAGCATGTTGCATTGCACCTTATCTTCCATGGCTTGAGAGTGCTCTGACATCTTGATCTCAAACCTGTCATCTTGGATTCCCATAGTTAGACATCCTCTTCCCATCTCAAGTATCATGCATGTAGTGGATTGAAATGGTCTTCCAAGTAGAAGCTCATTTTGATGGTCATCGTTCATTTGCATCACTACAAAATCTATAGGAAAGACAAACCTATCCATTTTCACAGGACATCCTCGCATATACCATATGGCTTAACTACTGAGTTGTCTGCCAACTAGATTGTCATGATGCTCTTCCTAGATTCCTTAAGTCCAAGCTTCTTGAAGGTAGATAGGGGCATCAGATTTATACTTACCCCAGAATAAAATAAAGCCTCTCTAAATTTTGTCTTTCCTATGAAGCATGTGATATTGAAGCATCCTGGATCCAATCTTTTAGGAGGTAGTGTCCCCAAAATAAAAGCACTAACCTTCTCTTTCATAACCATGACATCAGACTCCGATATCCTTCTCTTTTTTGTAATTATATCCTTCAAAAACTTCCCATAAGATGGTATCTGCTCAATAGCATCTATCAAGGGAATGTTCACAGATAACTTTCAAAAATTATCTAAAAGTTTCTTGAATTGTCAGTCCATCTTAGCCACCTTCAAACTATTTGAAAAGGGCACAGGAACCACAGGTGTCCTCTAGTGAGGCGGGATATAAGCATGAGTTTTATTACCCCCGATCTCATCAACTTGCTCCTGTGCAGTATTCTCCTGTGCTGACATGTCTGGTTCTTCTGCATCCATTGGTATAGTTTGATTTGTAGCTTCTTATGCACCTTCACCGTGTGATGCATCATTCAGTAGCTTCGTGCTACTATGTAGTAGAATAGATTTCACATGTTGATTCTCAGAAGGTACATTGGTGTTCACCAGAAATCCTTATTGGGTTGGTTGCTTTAGTGCACTCACATCTGCCACTATTTGAGAGATTTGTGTCTCTATGTTATGAATACATGCCCCTTGATTCTGAAGATCCCTTTGAGTTTGTGCAATCTATAGCTAATTCTGACTCAACAACTTCCCCAAAATTTCTTCAATCTTGTCAATTTTCTATGGCTCTGATTGATATTGTGCTTGGCCATCATACTGTTGTGGCTTAGGATGTTGCTATTGTGCCTGTAATGGATCATGTTGGAAGTTGTTAGGATCTTTCCAAGAGAATTTGGGATCCTTACTCCAAGAATAATCATTGTTCTTGTATTGCCCCTAGCGCGCATACTTGCACTGTTCTTCTTCTTCCTCAGTTGGAGATCTGTCTGTAGCACATAGCTTCTTAGCAATCAGATCTAACTTCTTGTTTAAAACAAATATCACCTTGGATTCCCCGACACTCTTGATGGTTGTTGCTATCTCTCTTTATTCTCCCCATGATTGGTTTTTAGACATGTTCTTGAGGATTTCATGGCAACGAGTGGGCTTGTTGTTGAGGAAGAAACCTGCTCTTGCACCGTCAAGAGTTGTTCTCTCCCCTTTATGTAGGCCATAATAGATGATCTTGGCCTGCCCCAGTAGATCAATGCCATGATGAGGCACCTTTCTCAGCATATTCTAAAACCTCTCCCATGCCTATAAATATGACTCATCAGCTTGATATATGAAGTTGTGATTCTTCTTCACTAGGTCATTCATCTTTTGTAGAGGGAAATAGCACTTGAAGAATGCATCTATCATTTGATCCCATGTCTCAATGATCTCATCATCAAGATTGTTGAACTATGACTTTGCACTATCTGCCAATGAAGATGAAAACAACTTAAGATATATTGTAGTAGTTGGGACCCTGTCTATCTTGACCATATCATAGTTTTCTACAAAATTGCAGATATGCATCATTGGATCTTCAAAAGGATGGCCATGGAACGGTTGAGATTTGACTAAGGTAATAAGTCTAGGATCTATCTTGTAGCTGCCCACATTGATGGCTTGCTTTTTGATGGGCCCTTTTTGGGCCGTAGATGACAAAACCTTGATCCTTTTTTATATCATCAGTTCTTCTTCTCCCTCCATTTCTTCTATCTCTGGTTCTACTGGTGCTTCTAGTTCTTCAAGCAAAGGCAGAATCAGTGTAGGGGTTCGGTTGAATCTATCCACTGATCGTGAAGCCTCTCTCTCTATGTGAAGGAGTTCTTCTTGCCCAAACCCTAACAAAGATGGCTCTCTGTATTTGTGGGCTCAAGTCTGCACCATACACCAATGCCTGAAAGTGACAAACTAATTGTCAGTGTGCAACAACAGAAATAGAGGTAATAATAGTTTTATAATTTAGCTCTAAATGAAAACAAAAAAAATAAAAAAATGGGATGGCCTAGAGTGGCCGACCACAACACTCGTAGTGCTGGATGTTTCTATTTTCCTGAAAATGGCATCAAAAGATTGACACATGTTTACATTGCGTTATATGCAAGTCAACATATCAAAGTAATATAGGCCCTTTTGAGGCCTGAGTCGAAATAGGGAAACATTTCTCCAATAGACTGCTACTAATTGTAGTCTAATCAACTAGGCCGATTGTAAATGGTTGAATTGGTTTGAGTTATAAAACTTATGCAGAAATAAAATAAATTAAAGGTTTGAATTAATCAGAGATGGAATGAATTCCTTAGGAGAATGGTTTCACCACAGATAACACTAATAATTAACCTCACACACTCAATCCCTAGATAAGGAGCATGTAGCCTGAACTACATGCTCCTACAGTGTAATTCACTACCTAATCTAATGCCAATCCCACTTCCGCAGTTATTGGTTGATTAGTTAGATGCTTTATGATTATTCTATGGGTTTCTCCTCCCTTTTACACTCCACTTTTTGTAAAGGGCATAATAATAGGTAAATCTATGCTTTCCAACCCTTAATCTCTCTCCCGAGATGACTAAGCATCTATTAATCCACTTATGGTGATCAAGCACAAGTAGAACACAAAGCGTTCATAGATTTATATCCAGTAAAAAGAGATAAAATTGATATTAATGCATAGAAATCAATTACAGTGTATATCCGGGCTGCTCCCAGATCCTAACGAATAAATGTTTTTAGCCTTGCATGATTTTCATGGACGAATACATGGAAAGGAAGAAGAAAATGTGGGAAGCATTAGGAAACTAAAGTAACCCCTGAATCTCTGCCCATTCGGAATATATCCACTGTCGTATGTGCGTTCTGCTGTCTTTCGGCTACAGAATCATCCTCCGGAGGTGCTCGAACCTTCCCAGTTGAAGCTTTCAATCCTCAGTTCTTCTCCTCTCTCTCCAATTTTTGTGCAATGGAAAATGACTGTCCTTCTCATTTGACCGTCATCCCCCTAAGTCATAGAAGGCACTTAGGGTATGAAATAACATCCAGTGTTGGATTAGAGTGAAATCTACAGATGGCCTGATCGAGCAAACTTGGTAGTACCAACTAGGTGAGTTGGTTGTACCGAGTCACTTAGGTTTAGTCACGCGATCCCGATTGTGTCAGTACTATCGACTGGACTTGATAGCACAAAGTTTTATAATTTTTGAACCGCATCGCTGACATCAACTCGGTAGTACAGAGTTGGAAACTGGGTAGCACTGAGTTTTCTCAAATCATGCTGGGGTTTACTAATGCTGTTTTGGTACCACCGACTTTGGCTGTCGGTAGCACCGACTCTGGGTGAGTTTTAGGTCTATCACTGACGTCAACTTGGTACCATCGACTATTACCAGGTCGGTAGCATCGAGTCTGTGGAACTTCCTTGTACCTGAAAATGCAAAAAAACAACATAAGTACTTGGGATGCATAAAATACTACATAAAACAGTTAAAATCAGATAATTTGATGCATTCAACAAAAAAGGCCATCTATGTCATTCCATGCATAATAAATCAAATTAATGACTAATCTACACATGAAATCAAGGAAAAATGTTCCTGTAATAATGACTAAAAACACATGCATCAACCATCGGTTGTCAACCCTAGGAGAACCATCGAGTCTCAACACTAGGTGGCCCATCGAATATCGCCTTCACTTGGCCACCAAAGCATACCTTAACAACTCCATCGATTGGGCTCAATACATGCAACAAACATCAACCTTGGTGCCTCAGGAGGGAAACTATCAAATCTTGACTAACACAAGATGACCAATGGATCCCACACTCCCAACAGGACCATCAGATCCCAAGTCTTTAAGGGGAAACCATCGAGTTTGGGCACCTAGGTGTGAACCCCCATCTCTCAACCCTATGTTAGATAACACCTTTAATCTGATGGTGCATCTAGGCACCCAAAGATACAACTATATCAAAAATGATATGAAAACTCATGAGGCACAATATACATATGACAAATTACATGAAACGTTCTAGAGATGGAGAAATTGCATAAAGGTCCAAAATAAGCACATAAATTTCATAACTTACTCAAACAATGTCCAAACTGAACCAAACTTGAAACTTAGCCTTATCACACGATGTCAAAGCATGATTTTGGGTGTGATTAAGGTTTTAAGCACCCAATTAGGATAAGAAATCATGTTTAAGCCTTAAGATAGATTAGAGGTCTTACATCCATAAACCCCTAACATGGATTTTCCCCCCAAAATCTCAGGAAAACAAGGATGGGTACCTCCTATGCATCTCATCCTCTAAATCCCACATGGTTTCTTCCATCCCATGGTGATGTCATGATAACTTTACTATGGTTGTGTCTTTCTTCCTCTACTTCTGTATATTGTCTAGGATCAACACAAAATCCTTTATATAAGAAACATCCTCATCCAACTCCACCTCCATTGTTGTATCACTTGTCCTATATAGGGGTGACACTTCATTGAAATTGTGACGTACCAATCACAATAAAATGAGGTAAATCAAAACAAAACACAGAATTAAAACTAATCATCTAGATTACCAAAAAATATGGTAAATTAAAACTGATTCCATAAAACCATGAAAGTTGGAACATTTACATCTGAGTCCACAAATTGGTCACCTGTATCATATAACATATACACAGGCTTTACACATCATAGTTCTCTTGCCCAACTTTCCAGAACCTATTACATAAGATAACACGTTCACACATATACAAGCCATATATGTACAACCATGGCGTACTGCCAAAACTCACATCGATATACAACATCTATAAAACACCCCCAAGGACCTAAGAGTACATGAACGACACATATGACTCTTCTACAAAGCTCTAGTAGCATATCCAACTTTTAACAACTATTTTCCTCTTGCTCCTCAACCTCATTCGCAAGATCTCTACCTCGTCATGCATGACCACCTAAAAGATGTGAAAACTCATGGGGTGAGACCAACGTCCCAGTGAGAGACACAACTCTCTGCCGCAACTATTATTATCAAATATAAGCTAAAGCGAGAAGATAACATTATTATCAAGTTAAGCATATTCAGTTAAATGATACGAATAAAGTAGTTTACACTACTTATGTAGTTTAGGCATATCCAACTAAGCAGTGGAACATCTTATACTTTCAGAAGGAATATGAAGAACATGTATAACATTTCATTTCTCTTACCACAATATAATTCAAGAAATCAATACAAGAGATAAGGCAAAGGGTCATCCAATGTGAGTCTTGTTTATCCCTAAGAAAATATGCTACACAATTGTATTACGTCTTTTATTATGCCCTGAGGAGATGAGATGTAGCACTCATACTCCAACTGACCACTACTAAGTCAAAATTAGTGCCATAAAAGATCTAGGAGGAGCTGAAATCCTATAATCTCCCACACCCTTGGTCAGTCTGAGTCTGTCGTAGTGACATAAAAAGTGCAACTATAAAACTACCTAGCCTGCCCTGGTATATAGGCACAACACTAGCAAAAATTGAGTTACGAACTCAGCCACACTCCTACCGAGGTATGGCCGCAACTATCCTCAAATTATATCATATCAATATACTTAATCACATCACTGAGATATGACCTTGACCATTCTCCTGTCAGGGTATGACCGCAACCAATCCTGTGAAATGCATATCGTCAACAGTATACGACTCTAAGCTTCCACTAAGGGAAAACTCATTTCACCACCCAACAAGTACTGGAGCTGAAGATGGATCTATGGCATATGGAAACTACTTGATTAGGGTTTCACTTTATTAATTAAGACAATTGGGCATCTTTTAGCAGCAATTAAGTTACAACGTACAAACCCTAAACAAATTCTACAAAGATAAGAGTATACTACAACTCTAGTAGATATAAAATGAATGAGGTATGAATTTGTCACATCATCACATGATACCAATGCCTTACAAGGCCATCTACATTATCACATTACTAGGGGATGTCAATCCCTCATCACATCACAAGAGGATACACTAGTACAAAAATAACATTCAATGTCACTTTTCTGGGTGTCGGTTATTTAGGAAATCCGACGCCTATAATGTTCAACGTCGGTGATGTAGGTCATCCGACGTCTATAGTCAAGACACGGATACCGCTTTGTATTCAGCGTCGGCTGGGTAACAAAAAAACCGACGCCTAAAATCACCAGTGAAATCCAATTTTCGAGCGAAAAAATTTGGCCGCAAAGTGTCACATACAACGTCGGGTTTTTACCATCAAATCGATGCCTATATAAGATGAAAATTTGCACAAAAAGTTCCATCTTAGGTGTCGGTTATCCTGCGATAACCGACACCGATAATGGTTCCCGCCAAATTATTTAGGGCAAAATTTGTCTAATTGGACGTCGGTTGTTTAAGAGGAACCGACGCCGAAGACTTTAGGTGTCGTTTGTATTTGATAACCGACGCCTTTACGAACTTAATAGACCCACGATCGATCGCAATTGTTCCCCTTTCCTATTTCATTGTCTTCATCTCCCGCTAGCTGCTGCTCGATCGCCCACTAGCCGCCTGTTGGTTCTCGCCGTCGCCGACGCTGCCTGTACTTCCTCGCCTCGCCGTCAGCGCCAAAGGTGCTACTGCTCTGTGTCGCTGCCGCCGCCCGCCACCTAGCTTCGTCCTGCGTCGCCGCCACCCTAGCTTCGTCCTGCGTCGCCGCCGCCGCCCGCTCATTCCTCCCTACTCACGCCCACCGCGCCGCCTAGCTTCGGTCTGCTCTCCAGGTATTAGCCATAGCCTTTCTCCCTAGCTTTTTACCTACATGCAGCAAACACGGCCATGGCTATGTTGGCCCAACACGGACGTGGTAGGCCAACACAGCCACGACCGTGTTTGCTGTTGGTAAGGATATGGACAAATCTATACGTAATGCTTTATGTAAATTCTAGGATACGAACAATCTTTTGCTTGCAAATATTTGTGCTTCTAATCCTAATGCTTGACCTAATTCAGTAAATGTTGATGCATGTTGAAATGAGATTTAAACTTGTCCATTCTAGCATCCTAATTTGATTTGATTAAACTCTAACATTGATGAAACCCTAACATCAATTGTGATGAAACCCTAACATGTACATATCTATTTTTGTGTTTGTTGGCCTAGAAACCCGTCCAAGATTTACTCATTAGGAGTAAATCTTGGATAGTCCCCAATTTGGGAGTGTTCTTGAACACCTAATCTCACTTAGGATGTAAGTGTATAATGTGTATTGGGTTTTCGAGAAAATTTCGGTAGCATTTCCTTATTTGTTCTCTAAGTACATATGTACTTAGAGAACAGCGGGGAAATGCTGCTGAATTTTTTTTGAAAACCCAATACACATTATACACTTACTAGTGAGATTAGGTGTTCAAGGATGGGATAGGTGGTACACATTTATTATATATAAGAATGACATCACATGTGTTTTTTGGCCTAGAAAGTGAACAATCTTGGATAGGATGTAAGTGTATACCCTAATCTTGTCCTAATATATACTTGTTTTCTCTTTGATCATAGAATGGATAGATCATGGATGTCCATTCGCAATCGCTGCACCCCAGAGTTTATATCTGGTCTTGATCAGTTTATTAGATTTGCCGAGGAACATAGGAAAAAACCTACAGATAGGTTCTACTGTCCATGTAGGCATTGCGGTAACAACTTGAAAGTTAGCACTGGTGAGGAAATCAAAAGTCATGTCATGTGCAACAGGATTGTACAAGGCTATACAGAATGGCACTGGCATGGAGAGATTTCAAACTCGAAACCAGTAGATGTCGATAGTAGTGCTTGGGTGGAAGAAGAAATTGTCTCCGATTATGTAGATGTGAACGAACCAGTTCCAGTAGACATCGTTGATGCGATGCTGGATAGTTGTTGGGTAGAGCACACCGATCCACCTCCTATCTTTAGAAACATTGTGCATGATGTTGAGATACCGTTATACACAGGCTGTGCTAAGTTTACGAAGCTTAGCGCTGTGTTGAGATTGTATAAGTTGAAAGCTAACAATAGATGGAGCGACAAAAGCTTTACTTCATTATTGACTTTGTTGAAAGAAATGCTTCCTGAAGGAAACGAGCTGCCAATCTCAACATACCGGGTAAAGAAAATGTTGTGCCCAATGGGAATGGAGGCCAAGGAGATACACGCATGCCCGAATGATTGTGTATTATTTCAAAAGGAATATGTAGATTTGAAAGATTGTCCAAAATGTGGTGCGTCACGGTATAAATTGACGACTTCGAGGGAGTCAAAAACTGGTTCTCCTGCCAAGGTGTTGTGGTATCTACCTATAATATCACGGTTTCAACGCTTGTTTGCAAATCCAAAAGATGCGAAGAATTTGAGGTGGCATGTAGATGTTAAGAAAAATAATGATGGGATCCTACGACATGCGTCTGATTCCCCATAGTGGAAGAAGATTGATCTATTGTACCCCAAATTTGGTGAAGAAGATAGGAATCTAAGACTTGGGCTTTGTACATATGGGATGAATCCGTACGGGACATTGAGCATCCAACATAGCACTTGGCCAGTCATGCTTGTTATATACAATCTTCCTCACCGGCTGTGTATGAAAAATAAGTACGTTGTGCTGTCGTTGTTTATATCAGGCCCTAAACAACCCGGAAATGATATCGATGTTTATCTTGAACCTCTGATTGATGACTTAAAGAAACTTTGGGCTGAAGGTGTGATGACCTATGATGCTTCAGGAAGAGAGACATTTCGTTTGCACACTATGTTGTTTTGCACTATTAATGACTTTCCAGCATATGGGAATTTGTCTGGATATAGTGTCAAAGGAGCTAAAGTGTGTCCTATATGTGAAGAAAACACTGATTCAATAAGACTAAAACATGGCGTCAAGACTGTATATCTTGGTCATCGAAGGTTTTTTCAAAATTCCATCCGTATCGTAGGAAGCAAAAAGCATTCAATGGATGGAATGATGAACGGAGTGCACCTAAACCTATACCAGGGGATGTTGTTTATGAAAGAGTAAAAGACATTGTCAATGAATTTGGTAAGAAATCACAATGTAGTATGGCCACACGGAGTGACAATTCTTCATTCAAGAAGAAGTCAATATTTTGGGATATTCCTTATTGGAGTTCTTTGATAGTCAGGCATTGTATCAATGTAATGCATGTTGAGAAAAATTTCTGTGATAGCATCATTGGTACTTTGTTAAATATACCAGGTAAGACTAAAGATGGGATAAAATCCAGACTGGACCTATGTGAAATTGGAATAAGGTCAGAATTAACAGAATTACGTGAAATGGGTAATAAAAGAACATACTTACCTCCCGCTTGTTACACGTTGTCTAGAAAGGAGAAGAAATCTTTTTGTGAATGCTTGGTAAAGTTAAGGTGCCACATGGTTACTCATACAACATCCGTAGATTGGTATCAATGAAAGATCTGAAGTTGATAGGTCTTAAATCTCATGATTGTCACACTCTAATGCAACAAATATTGCCCGTGGCAATTCGATCTATATTGTCGAAGCATGTAAGGTTTGCAATCACCAGACTTTGTTTCTTTTTCAACAGTCTATGCAGCAAAGTTATTGACCCTGATACTCTCGATAATTTGCAAAGAGAAGTGGTTGTTACCCTATGTCAGCTTGAGATGTATTTCCCTCCTTCGTTCTTTGATATCATGGTACATCTTGTTGTCCACTTGACTATGGAAGTGAAAATGTTGGGACCAGTTTTCTTGCATTGGATGTATCCCTTTGAACGATACATGAGCATTTTTAAAGGTGATGTTCAAAACCGTTATCGGCCTGAAGGGAGTATTATTGAAGGTTATGTGGCGAGAGAGGTTATGAATTTTTGCAATGACTTTCTGAGTGGTAATAACACTCCTATTAATGACAAGAATATTGAGGAGGGCAAAGGAATTTTGGGATCACGGGTGAAAGTAATCAGCCGTGAGCAGTTGGAACAAGCTCACTTGTATATTTTACACAACATGGATGAAGTGAGTGTTTATATCGAGGAACACACCAATTTCATCAAGAGACAACATCCTCGAGCAAGTTCAATGTGGATTTCTAGAGAGCATAATAAGACTTTTACTAAGTGGTTTGAAGATAAAGTCTTACAACAACTATCTCAAACACCAAATGATATTACGGAAACTATCAAATGCCTCGCCTTTAAACCAAAATTGAATGTTATGTCTTATGAAGGGTTTGACATTAATTGCTTCACATATTACACAAAGCGCCAAGATGATAAGAGTGTCGTCCAAAATAGTGGGGTCACTCTTCAAGCATTGACTATGTATTTTGCAAGTGCAAAGGATAAGAGTCCACGTGAAGCTAAAATGTCATATTACAGTGTCATTGAAGACATATGGGAGTTTGACTACATGGATTTCAGAATTCCACTCTTTAAATGTAATTGGATTGATAACACCAAAGGGGTTATAGTGGATGAATTGGGTTTCACTTTGGTGAACTTTGAAAAGATTGGCGAGAAGGGTGAACCATTCATATTGGCATCACAGGAGAAACAAATATTCTATATCAATGATCCTGCAAATGATAAATGGTTGGTTGTTCTTCATGGTAAAAGACAGTTCATTGAAGATCCTATAGATGAAGAAGAGTACTATGATAAGTGTGATGACTCCAGTCCATTCTCAGTTGGGTTGCCAACTCCACAAAATATTGAAGCTAATGATGACTTATATTGCGCGGAGATCACAATGAAGGATTGTTAATTGATAAAAGATCACAATTTTAGAGGCATGTATGTTTATATTTTTTTATTGAAG
Source organism: Alisma plantago-aquatica (assembly GCA_963693085.1). Classification (NCBI taxonomy): domain Eukaryota; kingdom Viridiplantae; phylum Streptophyta; class Magnoliopsida; order Alismatales; family Alismataceae; genus Alisma; species Alisma plantago-aquatica. Next base: position 241,539,316 of record OY856415.1, read on the forward strand.
CTAAATGTTTGCTTTTTTAATATCAATATCATTTTCAGATTTGATTTTTCATTATCTTCTAGTTAATACAAATGCTAAATGTTTTCCTTTTTCTAGTTAATACAAATGCTAAATGTTTGCCTTTTTCTAGTTAATACAAATGCTAAATGTTTGCCTTTTTCTAGTTAATACAAATGCTAAATGTTTGCCTATTTAATGACATTTTCAGATGGCTGACCATGATGAGCATGATGTCCATGATGAGCATGAAGTCCATGATGAGCATGCTGTCCATGACGAGCATGGCGAGGATACCAATGTAAGTTCTAAAAACATATCCTATATTTCTATAAAATTCATTATCTTCTAGTTATGTCATATATCCCATATTTCTATATTGTGCTAATTCAGTGTGTTTATTTTTGTCAAATTTTAGGTTGATGATGCACATGTACCCACTGAAGCACTGGAGCAACTTGATGCGCATCACCAAACACTTAACAAGAAAAGGGGCATCACTCTGTTGAAGAAGTTAATAGCGCTAAGTGGCAGTGGATCCAAATTGGTTGTGGAGTTTGATAATGGAGGAAATGCAATTGGAGTGAACCACAATAATTTTGTAAACTATCTTGGGTGTGTCACTCAAAGCCATTGTGGTGTTAAGTATGATAATTGGCATAAAGTTCCTCAGGCGAAGAAAGACTTGATATGGAAGGATTTATGCATGAGTTATTATTATTTGCAATTCTATTTTGTAGATTACAAATTATATTATTTGCAATTCTATTTTTGGATACTAGTTAATAAGAATTCTATTTTACTGAATTTTGTTTGCATTGGATGAGAAGCTGCATCGTAAAAGCGTGATGCAACGTGCTGGAAAGATGCTTAGGAACTATAGGACCAATCTCAACAGAGAATACATAAAAGATGGTGATAAGAAGAAGAAGTCAACCCTTGAACAGTGGAACTTCTTGGACAAAGAAGATTGGGACAATTTTGTTGCTTCAAGAAAATCTGAAGAATTCAAGGTATTAGGCGTTACTCCCAATTTAATTAATATACGTTGTATTCACCTATTCAAGATTAACATTTAGTGCTACTAACCAAATCATTAATGTGCATACTAACTAGGCCCTCAGTGACGCGCAAAAAGCAAGGCATGCACTGAATGTGCATGACCACACTATGGGTCCAAAGGGCTATGCAAGCGTTCGCCAAAGACTATAGGCAGAGTCTGCGACTACTCAGGAGTCTGCCACACCCATGCCTCGCCATGATATCTGGATAGCTGGGAGGCAAAACAAGAAGGGTGAAATAAAGAAGCCCGTAACTATTGAGGCGACTGCGAAAATGGTAAAATAGAACTCTTAGAGCAATAGTTTGAATATTGATTATTTGTGGTGTTAACTTACCAATTTCTGTTAATGGTGATTAGTGGGAGCTGCACGAGCAGAGGAAACAAGGCACGTTCATCCTTCAGGGCACACAGGATGAATTGACAGTTGCTCTGGGTAACCCAGAGCATCCTGGATGTGTTAGGGGTGCAGGCGCTGGTGTAGGCATCAAAGCATTCTTTGCGCCATCCCAGCACAAACCCAGAGCGGGACTTTCACAAGAAGAGGTAACCTATTCTTTTTTAAGAATGTTACTGCAAAAGGGAATTCAATAATAAGAAGCTAATGTTTCTTTTATCCATGTATAGGAGAATAAAAGAGTCAAGGATATAGTTGCCAAGAAGGTCAATGATATAGTTGCTGAGAAGGTCAAGGAAGAATTGCTGCGGTGGCAGGCATCTCAGGTTTCCAATCAGCCTATGGCGACCCACTCTTCTCCTGATGTACAGACTACAAGTAATCTTGTAGACCCACCACCTAACACGTCTGCTGTAAGTATTGTTTATGACATTGTAGATAGTCTTTTCAGGATGATATGTTTTCAAGATGATATGTATATATGTATAATATTCTTTACATAAATTTGTAGGCATTGAAGCCATGCTGCTTAAGAATGCAAGACTATGTTGTTGTAGAGGTGCAAGCTTACCCATCCCTTCCTGGGGCAATGTTTCACGGGACTCCAATGCCACAGGGCTACGTTCGTGTGAGCCCGATATGTGTGTTACCCTATTGGAGGGAAGCTACATTGCCATATCCCCACCCGGATATTGGCCCAAAGCAGATGTCATCTACACTACTGAAATTGTAAGATAAATTTACATTACTTTAGATTGTTAATGTGTATATATGAGGTCAACTGATTTGAAATTATATATACAGGTTAAAAAGAAGACACCCGGAGCACCTTGGCCTCCACCTCCACTTCCTGCATTACCAAGTTGGGTTCCAACTGACCTAAAATACCCGTTAGGTCCTGCTTGTAGGGGAATGGCATGTTGGCTACAGACACATAATATACATTGCCCTATAATTGTTTCTTTATAAGCAGATTATGTAGGTCAATCATACAATAGCTCTTTATTTATACAAGATATTATTGAGTTGTTTATGTATGATTGGCTGAATACATCAATGATAGAGACATGGATAAGGTGAGATCTTGTTTATACATCCATATACCTTGTGTAAGATTCGATGATCTATTTCTTATATATTAATGCATACGTGATACATGTTTTGCAGCTACTTAGTCGAAGATCAATGCAAACAATTTGCATTTGATCATGTGGGATTTTTGATTCCATCATTGATTAGTATGGTAGCTAAAGACCCTGATAGTGTTCAACAATACTGAATAGATGCTTTTACAATTTTCGGTCAGCAAAAGAAGACGATAATAATAGCTCCATTCAATGTCAAGTAAGTTTACTTTATTTATAATTTGGACTTAAGAAAATTCCATTTTTATTGTGCATTTTGAGTTATTAATTTTTAACTTTTTTACCTCTAGCGGTAGACATTGGGAGTTACTAGTTATTGTCCCCGGGATGTTCATTGTTTATTATCTAGATCCTATGAGAAGTACATTGAACACTAAAATTGGACACGTAATGAGAATGCCATTATTCTGGTGAGAAATATTTCATTTTTATATCTACTAACATCTGTTATTACATTACTATTTAATTATGCAATTTACTGTGTTACATTAACATGTAGGGGTTTAGATGCATTCAAAAATGCTGGAGGAAATGTCCCAAGGAGAAAGAACCAGCCAATAATTTGGGAGAACGTAAAAGTAAGTTCCCGAATCCAATGTATATATTATTTATGTGAACTGTGCTTAGTTGTATTTTTTAATATTTTGTATGTTTCAATTTATAGTGCGCTACACAAGACAACGGCTGGGCATGCACATACTATGTGATGTGATTTATGCAGATGATTATCCGACATGCCGCATTGGATATTAATACCATACATAAGGTATTATATATAGTCTCATTAGTTAGTATGAAATATATCAATCTTATTTTTATATTATTACTTATATATACATCATTCTCTTTGCAGGTGTTTAAAACTGACCACACTATAGGTAAACGCTTAAAAAATGTACATGCTCCATATACGATGGAAGCATTAAATGAAGTAAGAGAAGAATGGGAAAAAGCCATACAAGCAGTGGCGATTGTAAGATATAATTGGGATGCTGATAGCAATGCTGAATGATATTTTGTAAATGAATATTTCTGAATGTTTCTACATGTATTTGAATGTTTCTACATGTGTGAATGTGAGAATTGAATTGATGTCTGAATGTATCTACTTGTGTGAAAAAATATTTGTTGATTTTGCAGGTTTGTTGCTTGTTTGTAGTCTGATATCAATGGATGTCGTAAACCTGCAGTTCAGAAAACTGAACTGTAAGTTCTCATCCTACTGACCAGCCACAACAGGCCTGCAAACTGATAAGAAAAAAAAATTAAAATATAGGCGTCGGTTATTTATAGAACACCGTCATCAAAGGCCTACAGCGTCAGTCGTTAGATAACAACCGACGCCTAATATGACAAACAACCCGACCGTGTAGGAAAGCACGACCATGGTGGAAAAGGCGTCGCTTATTCGTATAAAACCAACGCCTATAGTACTAAAAACGCCTGTGTAGCGAAGCACGCCCGTGTCGTCTGGGAGTATGGCGTCGGTTGTTCAGTTGTTAACCGACGCAGAAAGTGTCCTAGGTGGTGCCCTTTTTTGTGGCGCGAACCCTATAGACGTCGGCCAGCTATATATAACCGACGCCTATAGGTCATATAGGCATCCGTTGGAAAACTGACGCCGAAGAGTTAGACCTTTAGCGGTGCCCACATAGGTGTCGCTTGAAAACCGTCACTAAATGGGCTAAAACAACCGACACCAAAGGCGTGTTTTGTAGTAGTGATATCACCTCATACTAGGCATAAAGCCCCTACTAGGTTATAAGACCCAAACCACATGATTCCTACATATCGTCATTATCTCATCATGCCTCATGAAGGTTCTTACACATCACCTTGTGTCATCTCATTACACCATAGCATTCAATAGCTATGTTATTTATTCAACCTGTAACAATTGAGTTATATAAGTAGGAGGGAGAAAATGCATCAAGATTGAATACTACCGCTTAAATGAAGTAGATGACTATATCATAGTCCCATATTAGGGTTAGGGTTTCAACAACATATCTGATTTTGGTTTCCAAGACATCATATAGCATCAACCCTATGTACCATTACCTCCCACATTCTTGGAGCACATAGGTCAGTCATCATCATTACTAGTCGACCATACATATGAACCATATGTCCACGAATTACCATGTGTCGAAGAGAGCATTAGGTGACAAAACATGCGATCGAGGAGGACAACACATCATGGTCAAAGACACAAACCAAGACCATCAAACAAAACCATCAGTTCTCATACCAATGGTCAAAGGGAACCCATAGCTCAGAGACCACTTCAGCAACCCAGGGCACCACCAAATCCAAACGGTTGAAGGGAAATCATCACTCTATGTGACTGAAGGAACTAATCTATGTGACTGAATGATACGTTTCATGCGAACAAGGCTAAAGGGAACCACCTCATCCGACCAAACTACACCTCAAAGACTTCAACTACACAGAACACAACATGAAGAACATCTTTAGAGATAAAACCACTCATCCAGCATGATCCAAACATGTGATTATCATCTTGAAACTGAAACCTCAAAGGAGGAAAAACATTAAGGGAAAGACATGCTCAAAACACTAGAAATCCTATCACCAAACATAACCATGATAAGAGAAGATAACCATGCATTCTTCATATGTACGGGGAACCAAAAACCTCCATCATTCTCAATATAACTGAAACAAAATCAAGAAGGTCAAAACAAACATTTTAGGGTGTACATGCATGCCCCAACTTGTCACCATCAACAAAACTCAAGAACAAGAACAAGGATTTAGGGAAAAGAGCTAATATAAGCAAGATTACTTTAGAATCCTAAACCCTAGAACAAGATATTATCATCATGCAACATATAACCACGTTCTAGAGATAAGATAGGTTTTGCATGTAGAAATTGAAGTGCAATAATAGTAGGGAAAAGAGTTATATAATGCACCTTAGATGATGGTGCAACCATATTCAAGCAAGAAGCTCCAAAAGAAAGAAAGAAGCCTAGCTTTGATCTCCTCCACGACCAAGCTAGACACCACATCAAAAGGAAAAGAAAATCCTAGGTTAAAGGGAAAGAAGGAGAACCAAAACTTCTAGACTGAAAATAACAAAAAGAGGGAAGAGGGAGAAGAGTTCCTCCACTCAACTTGAACACTACCTTAGAGAATCAATAATTCAGCCCATGAAAGGGGAGTACCTCCATCCCAACACAACCATGGATGCTCCATGGATTCAACCAAGATAATAAGGAAGAGGCAGGGTTTGCAAGAAATCAAAATCAAAAGGTGGATCACTTACCAAGGATCAAAGAATCACTAAAGATCACCAAGAAAGAGTAGCTCCAAACTTGGATCACCACGTGCAAAAGGATTTCGGCCACAAAGAACCAAAGATGAGATTCTTCTCCACCAAGCATACAAGGGCCAAACTCAAGGAAAGAGAGAGGGTAGAGAGGGACCAAAGAGATTAGGTGTAATGCACATAAGTGCCACATGTCCACCACACACCAACCATGTATCCACTAAACCATGCAAGCACTAAGGTCATGAAAAAAAGGTAAACCAATGACCTTACTTGGTCCTAGATGACCATCGATCAAAGGAAAACATGGCCAAAAAGGTTCATGGTCTAAGAGAAACCAAGCAACCGAAACACATGAAACCCTAGGTTATCAGCAATCTAAAAGAGAGCTCCATCCCTCTACGACCAAATGGATTTCAAGGATCCATGAAAACACCATTTGACCATAGAGAAAACATCAAGGAATATCAAGGAAGGTCGCTGAAAACCAAGAACATCAAACGATGAACCCAAGGTCAACATCAACCTAGGGCATCTATCTCTCAAAAGATCTTCCAAAGTCTATATAGTCATCTTAGACTGTCCATCTATCTGTGGGTGGAACACTGTGCTGAGCTTCAACTACGTACCCATGTATTATGTAGATGCTCCCAAAAGTGATCGAGAAACTGAGGACCTCTATCAAACACAATGGTAGCTGGAATACCATGCAAGTGAACAACCTCATCGACATAAACCTGAGCCAACTTCTCTACCATGTATGTTGACTTTACAGGAAGAAAGTGCACTGACTTAGTCAACATGTCAATGATCACCCAGATGGAATCATGACCTTTGGTTGTCCTAGGAAATCCAACCACAAATTCCATCATGATATGATCCCATTTCCACTATGGTATAGGTAACAATTTTAAAGGCCCTGTAGGTTTTTGATGCTTTTCCTTAACCTATTAACACACTTCACACTTTGCTACAAACTCAGCCACATCACGCTTCAAAATGGTCCACCAATCCATGTCCTTCAAGTTTTGGTACATCTTGGTGCTACCTAGGTGCATAACATACATCAAAGAGTGAGCCTCTTCTAGAACCAACTTCCTCAAATCATCAACATCAGGAACCACCACTCTATCATGGTAACACACTGTCTCGTCATCTGACTCATGGAAGCCATCATGATTCTCACTACCAAAATCTTCTTGGATATGTTGTATCATTGTATCATTACACTGTGCATCTTGGATCTGCTGCCTTAGCGTAGGCTTCACATGTAGTTGTGCCAACAATCCTGCTAACAAGAACACTTCCAACTTCACATTAATCTGACGCAAGGAGACCAACATGCATGTCTCTCTTATGGCACACCAAAGAGCATAACTGTGCCTTATCAATAGATGATGATGAAGAAGACTTCCTGCTCAAAGCATCTACCACCATGTTTGTTGTAACATCCTAATTTTGAGTAAAATAAGATTTCGATCTTAATAGATCTTGGACTTCAATGCAAATAAACCCAAAATTTCAAATGTAGGAATATATGCTTCAATTGAACCCTAAGGTGACAATATGAACTAATTATAATGTTGAAACCATGTTCTACTAATTCAGAGCTAATTTTTGATCATCAATCCATTTGCAATTCAATTTCATCAAATATGAGCCCCTACACCTTTTTAGATAATACTGGATGATTGAGTATTTGTAATTCAATTTTTTAGATAATACTGGATGACCTAATTATAATGTTGAAACCATGTTCTACTAATACAGAGATAATTTTTTTTATCATCAATCCATTTGTAATTCAATTTCATCAAATATGAGCCCCTACTTCTTTTTAGATAATACTGCATGATTGAGTATGTGTTTAACTTAAAAAGGAATAATGAGCTATTGTGACTCTTAAAACTAAAATGTAATAGAATTTTTGGATTTCTCGCACTCAATTTAAATAATGTGAAAAGTCTGGTCTCATATAGATGACCCTAGAGTCATCAAGTGATTGGGAAAGAAAGCATATGATAAAATCCTCAATAACATAACTTTATTACTTGCAATATATCTATCTATGTGTATGGACCTTAATTACCTATCATCGGTCCAATGTGATGTCTCATACTCTTTCCTAGAGTTTGCTACTACGTTGAATTAGTTGAATGTTTTATGCATCTACAAAGCCCTAAATTTTCTATATGTTATTCCCCCTACACCTAGATGACATCCATCAAGCCTGCAACCTTCCGTGACTTGTGAGGAAACCTGTCACCCCTTGGCTGTCACTTATATAAGAATACCCTAATCCAATACCTTCCTCCTCATCATTGAGTTCCTCCCCCCATGAACACCTTCGTTACCCATGTTGATAGGGTCTTCACCGTCAGCTACATGTTCTCTTGTCTCATGATGCTCTTACTCATCATCTTCTATGCCACTGGTCTAGCGCCACCCATCACCATGGAGACCACCACACCCACAATCAACATGCTGCCCCACCTTAGCTGTAACATCCCTGACCTGGGTTATGTGTTAACCCTAGATGTTTTGCCTAATAAGGTTGAGTAGATGCTTAATCTTATCTTGGGAAAAGTAATTAGGGCTCATGATAAACTTACGTTTCAATTTTGGTCTTATTTGAACAATGTTGAAGCAATGTTTGCTTGTTTTGGACTAAAGTGCAAATTACCCAAGTTGAGGGGTTAAATTGCAAATGTTGCATGATAAGATGTTCATCTGATGTTGAGACATCATAATAATGAATATGATGTAGTGGTATGGTTTTCACAAGCTTGGGCACCAAGATTAAGCTTGTAAAGCAATCCTTGTACATTAAAACCTAGTTTTGGTGTAATGTGCAATTTACCCAAAACCTAGGGTTCAATATGCAAATTACCACTTCAATAAGGTCCCTAATGTTTCTTGTCATCATGTAGAGCAAATAAAATGAGAGGGGAGCCTCATTTGAATTAAGTTGGAGGAGAGAGAATCTTGATATTAAAATAATCAAGATTTAATCCTAAGTGAAACCCTAATTTAATTTAGGGCAAAAATGAATGTATTAATTAAATGACCTTCAACCAAAATTAAAATGGTTGGATTCAGATGTGTGTGGATAAGCCTAAAGCCTTGAAAAGGCACGAGCATATCATAAGGAGGTGAAATTCCACTCACCATTATTATAAGAAAAAGAATTTCCACTCAAATATGGATATTCTTATTATAAGGGTTAAGGTGCTTAAATTCTTTTCCCTTAATTCATGGATAATGGAAGGGAGTTTGTTAAGTATATAGATGCCCTTGCATGCAAGAAACCAAGTGGGAAGTGGTGGCAACAATTTTGGAATTAAAAGACTTTTATAAAGTATCTTCTCTCTCATCAATTTTCTTATAAAAGTACCCTTTCTAAGCCAAAACAAAGGATTTTTCGGATTTATTTCTTTCCCCTTTCTTGGAAAACGAACAAGGAGCTGTGGAGGAGCAGGAGGACGACCCCCAACCTGTTGTTAAGGTTCTTGACCTCCTTTCACCTTGAATCCATGGTGAAAATCGAAAATCAATGCATGAATTCTTCATATCTCGATCCCCTCTTCAATTCTAACCAATTCTTTTCACTCAAAGCTTGAGGACGACCCTTGGAATAGTGAAAAGAGTTACATCCACCATTTTGGCCGTGAGCTTGGAGCTTTGGAGCTCAATTGGAGGCGGGTTTTATAACTTGAACCCTTAATTTTATTATTGCAATCAATTCTTTATCAATTGGTGATCATTTCTACATTTCCAAAATTAAGTTTGGTTGATTGATGAAATCTCCATGGAAATCACAGTATATTTCTTGAGTTTGGAGCTTGATGATGATGACATCATCATGAGCACAAACCTCCCTAAATATCTAGGGCAAACAGTTTCAATGTTGGGACCAAACGGTTTCACCAAACGGTTTGCAAACCGTTTGGTGGTTTGGGTCCCAAACCATTTGGGATGGTTGACCATTTGAGATGGTTGACCATTTGAAGATATATGCTGTGGTGCTTGGATTTTGATCCAATGGTTTCAATTGGTTTGATCTTGAAGGTTTCAATTGTGAATAATTACTTAATTGCAAACCCTAATCGACTAAGTGTTGAATTTCCAATTGATTGAGATGATGGTTTGGGTTGATTGACCCAACGGTTTAAAAACCGTTTGGGGATCACCCAAACGGTCTCAAGACCGTTTGGGGGTCACCCAAGACCGTTTGGAGGTCTAGGGTTAAGTATGGCTAAGTGTTTGAAGATCCAAAGATATGGCATCAACCCTAATCGGCTAAGTGCTGATTTTGCAATTGAATAAGTTGATGGTTTGGGTTGATTGACCCAAACGGTTTCAAAACCGTTTAGGAATCACCCAAACGGTCTCAAGACCATTTGAGGATCACCCAAGACCGTTTGGAGGTCTAGGGTTGAGCATGGTTGGGTATTTGATGATCCAAAGATACCAAATTGAATTGCAACTAAGTGCTGATTTGATAATCAATCCAATGGTCCAAAACCCTAATTGGATGTCATGGTTTTTGATGATGGAATGGGCATCCAAGACCGTTTGAGATCAAGTCATATCATGTGATGATGATAGTTCAATAATTTCAATTGATTTGGTTCCACAATGTCAACCATTGATGGATCCTCGATTTCAAACCCTAAGTGATGGTTCCTTGATTATCAAACCTAGTTCAATTGGGTTCAAAACCCTAAATTGAAGGTCTAATTGAATGGTGATTCAGTGGTCCAATTAATGAATGCTTTAGTGGTTCAATTTATAATTGGTTCATGGATTGAAACATTGATTCGATTGAGTGTTGAAGTGCCTTTTTGGTCCATGCGGTTTTGAGAAGGTTTGGACCAAACGGTCTCAAGACCGTTTGGGACCAAACGATCTCAAACCGTTTGGAGACCCAAAGTGCAAACGGTTTTCAATACCTACCTTGTCCAATTGGTTTCAAGTATAACTTGTTCAATTGGTTTTCAACCAATTGATGTATGAGAACTAAGATCATTGAGGTTCTAAGTAACCAACTATGTGAAGATCAACATCGTTAATCTATTTGGACATCTCATATAATTGAAGGTCCAATATGGTGAACCTATTTAGATACTTAATGCAATTGAAGATTTCAATGGTTAACCCAATTGATCATTTTTGTGGAATTGAAAGTCTAATTGGTCAATTCTTTTGAATTCCTTATATAATTGATGGTTTAATTGATTAGACCATTTGGACATCTAATATGATCAAAGGTTAATCAGCTATGTGATTATTAAAGATATAGACCTATGATGATTGTGAAGGTTAACCCTAGCTATGTGTACTCAGATGAAGAGTTGACCTAGATTTATCTTGGTGTAGTTAACATCCTAAAAGAGGATGAGAGAGGGAATGAGAGAGATGAATGCTTATATAATTAAGCCCTAATTCTCTCATTATGGGTAAACTATGTGATAATGGTTGATTCATAATAATGAGATCATGAAACCCTAATCAATGAGCCCTAACCCTAATTAGAACAATGCTATGTGTGAAACCCTAATTAGAACAATGTTATGTGTGAAACCCTAATTAGAACAATTCTATGTGTGAAACCCTAATTAGAGCAAATCTATGCGTGAAACCCTAATTAGAGCAATGCTATGTGTGAAACCCTAATGTAGGGAAAAGATGAGTGTTATCATAAATCCAGGGTGATGATGTAACCCTAGCTGAGAGTAACAATGAAGGAAACCCTAATTTAATGGGAATTGTATATCCTTACCCTAATTTGGGTATGAGGAAAGAGAAACCCCACTTGGATGTGAATGATAAACCCTAATCCCTAAAATGGGATAAAAGTATATGAAACCCTAATATAGGGTTGTGCTACTAATTCTATGTGAAGTCCTATCACTAGGTGATGTGTTGTAAAATCCTAATTACACCTAATAATAGGTGAATCCTTGATATAGAAGGATGATTATGTAAAACTCTATTGGAGAATAATACTATGTGAAATCCACAAATGTATGGAATATTCTATGTGAATTCTCAAATTATAAATATGGAGAATACTATTCCTAATTAAGCTAAAGGGGTTGGATGATGGCAGCCGTGGTGGTGTAAAACGATCATGGTGATCTTTTGTGGCACGACCGTGCAAGGTAGCACAGCCGTGGTGGCTTCCCCTTTCACGACCATTCTTGGCTGCACGACCGTGGTGCTCTATGCTTGACGTGGATTTAATTTGCAAGTGACCTAGCATGGCCGTTTTGATAGTTCCTAACTTAAGGATGAGTCCATAGTATTGGCAATGGTTGTATATTCTAAATGAGTGACTAATGATCACTACCTTACATGATAAATGTGATGAACTGGTGCATAAAGTATTAGGATGGGTAATACCCTAATACAAGCTAAGTGTATGAACTCAAGTAAGATAAAGGTGTTGAGGGAAGTGATACATCAAGATATGATAGATATCACATCCAACACCCCAAATACTGGTATACCTTGATGTGTTATAAGTCCAATATAATTGAATGAATGATACATGAGATGTGTCATGTCAATGGTTACATTGAGATGTAATGCATTTTGTTGAATGTAGCTAATATGCTTTATTAAAAGGTTAATCCAAACCTACCAATTATGATGTAATCATATTCTGGCAAAGATGAGAGAGAAACTCATGATGTGTGTTGATAATTCATTTATTGATGAATGATACAGAGTATTGCTATGTGAAACTTTAATACAAGTCAATGCTATGTGATTCCTAATACAAGGTAATGCGATGTGAAATCCTATGACAAGTTAATCCTATGTGAAGCTCAAATACAGACTAATGGGTTATGAATGTAATAAGATAACCCTTAAATTGCATGATATTGATATGTAATTATGTCATGATTACTAATCATGTAGATATGTTGAGAAGATGAGCATAGCCAGGTATGGGATATGATGCTTTGTTATTAAGAATGTTTTATAGGCTTTATAAGCCTTCATATGCTTTGTGTAGTAAGAATTATAGAACTTTGTGTACTATGTGCAATGCATTATGTAGTAAGATTCAGGATGTTCTTGGTTAAATGATCTGAAGGTATTAAGTTACCTAATAAGTGATAATAAGTATCCATGGTTAGTTCTGGGTTCAAATAACCAGATACTATAATCATGATGATGAACCTATTAAGAAATGGAATTGTGCTTGGTGAGTTGAGGGAATAAGATCCCAACACTTTGTAAAAAGAGTATGGCTACATGCCACGACTCCACAATGACAATGCCAGGCATTTGATATATGAACTAAGCCTGAAGAGAGATAATGTTGTGGTAATGATTCTATAGTGAATAAATATTATACATGTTATTCATATTCCTTAAAGGATAAGTGCCATGTTGATTCTATCAAGTTATAACTGCAATACTTCTGATAAGAATAATGTTCTAATTTGTTAGACATTAAAATATATGTTGTCAAATAAATATGACTCCTCTATTCATATCTATCTTCTTAAGCTGCAATAATAATGTTTCTGGCGGAGAGTTATATCTCTCGCTGGGGCAATTTACAATTGTCTCACCCCCATGGGAATCACATTTTTTTAGGTGGACGTGGATGAGGAGGTAGGAATCCTTCAGTAGGTGAAGGACAGCAGCAGCAGCAGTAGGGACAACAGTGAGGTCTCAGGTGGAGACACTGGCTATTATGTCTTGTATAGATGTAGATAGAGTCCTATGTGTCGTCTATGTACTCTCAGGTCCTCAGAGTAGTAGTTAGTGCTTTCGAGATTTTAGCTCAGTGCCTCGAGATTTTATACTGCCTGTGTTTAGCTTGATAGGACAGTTAATGCTTGTAACTCTCAGAAAGAGATGATACAGAATATGTACCCCCGAACAAGAATGTAAATGTGTTACTTTGGTTCTATGTGAGAAAGTTTCCCTTTGATGGATCTCTTGATAAAAATGTTTTAATTTTTAGTGATTTTTGGTAATTCGTTGTTTAATGAACGCTTCCGCATTAGTTAATCTTGTTTTCATGAGTTGTATGCCACATTAACAGTGACTTGGCTTCCTATCACGCTACCCTAGATGAAGGGTACTCAGTGTTCAAGCATGCTGCATCAACTCAATTTAGAGTGTATCAAGTCAAAGAGGGGTGATAGTCGGCTGTCGAAGAAGCTCTGTGCCTTTCTGCTTCCAGATCCAAGGCTACACATCTGACTTCATGGTCTCTAAAACCAACTATGGTTGAGTGACCGAGATCTGCAATAGCAAGTGTATTCTAACGATCTTCAGTCCTTTCCACATAAGAAATCCAATGCCATGGATAAATTACATGATGATCTTTCTCTATCGCACGAGGAGTACATATTTTGAAGAGAACCCCCTTCTTCCATGGCTTCCTGCAGTAGCACTAACCCTGGTGGCACTAGGGAAGAGGTTTCTGAGACCTGAGGAGAGATATTGAATATTAGATCATGATCAAAGTGATGTGCGGATGTTCTAATAGGACCCAGGAAGGTCGTTCTTCATGCCATAGCGCCTGAGCACCCATGGAATTTTGTCGGAGAACCTGCCTGCAATAGTGCTCTATTTTATAGAGTAAACAGAGAACCACAATGGCCAAGTTTGCACCCAAGTCTATGGATCCTGAAGTAAGCAGATCACCCAGTTGACCCACCTAACGAACAAGGTAAATAATGATGTTCATTTTCTAAGAATATGCTCCTACCTTGCATAAATCATGGAAATTAGTTTGATTCTCAGAAAAATACAAACCATATATCCATTTTATTCAGAAAACTATAAACTACATAATAGAATCATCACAATCATCAAATATAACATTTTATGAACAATGTGATGATATATATGTAGACGAAGTAAATGCATAGTTTATGTGTTTATAAGTAACAACTATGGTTAGTTGATCACCAAATCTTGGTACTATTTTAAAAGATGTAGTACAAAAAATTATCAAGGAGTGTGATATATATTTACCACATCATTACCTTGGTTTAAGCTTGATGTGGTGGAATAGGTAATATATGAGGTCTCATATGTATTATTTACTATAAATGGAATTGTTTGTGTTTAAATGCTTAGTATATTTTAGTAGATCCCTTGTATATGTATTATTGTTTGTCTTGGAGGATCTAAGATGCATATTCCTACACACCTTAAGAACCCTAACTAGAGCTAGGAGGTGTATGTTTGGATTTATAGATATTAATGAAATATTCATGACATTTTTAGGAACTAGGGTTTTTTATTTAAATATACAAGAATCAGTTCTAGGTTGTTGGAACAAAGGTAAGTGGTTAATGCCCACAAGTATTCATATTTATTAAACTTTGCACATTTTCATGAGACTTCATACTTTATGTGATCCACTATTCTATGATTTTATGTTAAGATATGTAAGTAAGATTTTCATACATTCATGGGTATGTCCTTACATGTGCCTAATATCTTGAGAAGAAACATGTTATTGAGATTTATAAGAATGATAGAGACTCATGAACCAGGTTCATGAGAAAACTGAAGGATCATGTTTATGTAAGAACTATAGTAATGATTCATCTTGACAAATAAGACTAGAAGATAAGATATGCAACCAAGATAGTAATACATGATAATGTGGGATAAGAATGTATTAAGATTTCAAGTAGATATATGTTATTACGATTTCTTAGATAGATTAATATCTAAGAACTAATTGCTATTTAGATCCCTTAGAATGATTAAGATCTAAGAATTAAGTACATGCTAAGATTATGATAGTAGATTGCATCAAGTTATGAGTAAGTATGCAAGATAATATTTTATAAGATTCATGTTTTAAGATTTAAAAGTTAAGCTCGCATGAACACATTAAGATTCATGTTAAGATAAGACTTCATGAGACTTTTAAAAGGTTGAGTTATCGTGTTAGAAATCATATTTCAGATATTTACTACTTGAATTACTTTTATATACTTAGTATTCATGTATTCAATTTAGATTATTTTCCTAAGCCTTTAGACTTACATGTCATAAATCTGATATCAAAATTTAATTAAGTCATTTGATCAAACAAGAGT
Source organism: Alisma plantago-aquatica (assembly GCA_963693085.1). NCBI lineage: Eukaryota > Viridiplantae > Streptophyta > Magnoliopsida > Alismatales > Alismataceae > Alisma > Alisma plantago-aquatica. Next base: position 241,555,301 of record OY856415.1, read on the forward strand.
TTCAAATTAAGATTTATCCAGACAATAAGAATATCAAATTTTGATTCAAATATAGATTACTCAATATGTGGGTAGCAAAATATTTAATTAAGATACATGATAAGGGTTTTAGACTCAATCTTAGTTATGTAGTAATTGAGATTCATATTTATATTCAGATGTAGATTCAGTTCAGAATTCAAGAGTAGAGATTCAAATTCAGAATTTAGTACATGTTCCAAATAAGTTCATATTTAGAATTTAGTAAGCTTAGACTTAAGATAATTACTTCAGAATCTTCACATGATACATTATATGATAAGCCCTCATTTAGAGAATCTCAGGACGATTTAGAGGCATATGTTGTCAATTTAGAGGAGTGTTTACTCCATTTCAGAGGGCACATTGTTCCAATAGAGGGTGCATTGCACCATAGAGGCATGTTGTGCCAACAGAGGGTGTGTTGCACCTTAGAGGACACTTCAGTGTCAATAGAGAAGGACTTATTGTATAATGATGACCACAGTCAGATAAAAGTTGTAAATGAAAGATGCCTTAGTTTAGAGAATGTACATAATCTCATTTATAAGTTTTATAAAAGAGATTAAGATAATAGAGACATGACTTAGGCCCTTGTGCAAGTCATGTGGCCCAGGCACCAGAGTGCAGGCCAATTCATAGACATAACGTAGGCCTAGAGTGCAGGTTATGTGACCCAAGCACCTTCGTGTAGTTCATGAGACCCAAGTACCAGAGTACATGTCTCTAGAGAATGATAAGTAAAAAGATAAGAACTAAGTTAAAGTAAGAAGAAAAATTTATGTTTTATATTTTGTAAAGATTTTAATGTTAGTTCTCAGTATGTAATGTTTAAGAATATTTTATAGTATCTTATACTCCAGTTTTGTATTTCAGAATGCTAATGTCACTTATGCTAATAACCATTTTTCTAATGCATGGCTGGGGACGAGATTCCCACATTTGAGGAGAAAAAACAAAAGTAGCATCTAGAGGCTTGGAGCACAAAGATAGAGCATGATAAAATCTGGTGGGGTGCCAACTATAAGATGATCCTTAGGTTTACAGACTCAGCTATACGTTTCCATGTTTAGAACTTTAGAGATGAGACTCAAGATGTTTTATGAGTTTTCCATGTAATGATAATTACGTTCCTTTTATAAGAGCAATCATGAGAACGTTCTAATACTACAGTTTGTGTGATTGATTATATTGTTGTTATGAATTCTAGTTTTATGTAATGCCCCATTGAGTACACAAGTTATGGATAAATTGGTGTTGCTTCCTCTATGTGCATGTGTGTTCTTAGGGAGGGAGTTACATTCACTTTCCTTGGATGGTAATATATGATGCAATCATAGTCTTTAATCAGCTCCATCCAATGTCTTTACCGCATGTTCAACTCATGTTGTGAGAAGATGTACTTCAGGTTCCTGTGGTCGGTGAAGATCTAACACTTATCACCATAAAGGCAGTGTCTCCCAATATTCAAGGCGTGGACCACAGCTACAAACTCCAGATCATGCATAGGGTATCTCTCCTCGTGTTTCTTAAGCTGTCACAAAGCAAAAGAAATCACATTGTTATCTTGCATCAACACTCAACCTAAACCATTCTTTGACGAATCACAGAAGACTATGTACCATTTCCCTTGTTCTGGTAGAACCAACACGGTGCACTAGTTAGTTTATCCTTCAGAAGCTGAAAAGAATGTCTACACTTGTCATCTAGAGAAACCACACATCTTTCCTTATCAACTTTGTTAGGGGTAATGCCAGTATGCTGAAGTTCTTGATGAACCTCCTCTAGTAGCCTGATAAACCCAAAAAACTACGAACTTCTATCGATTTTTGTACATGTTCCCACTCTAACATAGATCGAACCTTCTTGGGAGCCACACACACCTTCAATAGATATGACATGTCCCAGAAAAGGCACCTCCTTCAGCCAGAACTCACACTTGTTGAACTTAGCATACAACTTGTGTTGTCTTAACAAGGTCAACACTTATTGTAGATGTTGATCATGTTGTTGGATGTCACGGGAGTAGATCAAGATGCCATCGATGAACATCACTGCGAACTAGTTAAGATAAGGCTAAAACACTCTGTTCATTAAGTCCATGAAAGCTGTTGGTGCATTGGTTAGCCCAAACGACATAACCACAAACTCATAATGACCATATCGAGTTGTAAAAGCTGACTTGAGTATGTCATCTACCTTGACCCACAACTGATGATGACCTGACCTTAGGTCTATATTTGATAACACAACAACACCCCTCAACTAATCAAACATGTCATTTATCCATGGCAAATGATACTTGTTCTTGATCGCCACCTTGTTCAATTGTTTGTAGTCAATGCACAACCATATTGATGCATCCTTCTTCTTACAAACAAAAGTGGAGCACCCCAAGGAGATGTTCTCGGTCTGATAAAACCCTTCTCAAGCAACTCCTGCATTTCCTTCTTCAGCTCTTGCATCTCATCTGGTGTCATCTTGTACGGTGTCTGTTCTATTGGCTGTGTACCAGAACTAGATTGATCTCAAAATCAATCTCTCTAGGAGGGGGAACACCTGGAAACTCATTGGGAAACACATATTCAAATTCACAAACAATTGGCACTTACTAAATACTAGGACTCCTTGCCTTGGTATCTATCACATGTGCCAAAAATGCTTCATAGACCTATCTCATCAGCTTCTTTGCTGTCATAGATGATACTAAAATCATAAGAATATTCCTATCACCTTGGAAGATCCACGAGACATCACCATCAACAAATGTCATCACTTTGGAACTATAGTCCAAAACCACTTGATACTTCTCCAAAGTATCCATTCCAAGGATTACATCGAATCCATGCATGTTAAGTGGTATAAGATCCACTTGAATGTTACGTCCTGAGAAAGAAAGAACGTAGGAAGGACACACCTCCTACAACTTGACGGAACCAACCAAAGGGGTTTCTAAATAGATACTATCATGTCTACGACTAACAGACAGTCCTACCCCTATTCCCTAACCCCTTCCCCTCACCTGAGTCAACCAGAATAGATATAAAGCAAGATGTAGACATATTAGAATGATGTAACTCCATCTGACCTATCACAACTCACGGGTTGGCCACTCCTTCTGGCTGACTCGTGGCATAGAATTGATTCATTTCCTATTGCCGCCCCCATCCTCTGCTAGCTTGTCCAGACGAACCAACCTGTGATGACTGACCACGTACTCGACCTCCACCACTACTAAACTATTGTTGTTGTGACCCTTGATGACTATATCTCAAATATTGTGTCACCTCTTCATCCTTTACAAGAAATTCCCACCTCATATGTCCTACCTATCCACACTTGTGGCAAGTCCTGGTCTCATACTGTGGCCTAGATGGCCCCATCACTGACATTGATGCAACATTGTGAGCTCCTGCCGGTGGAAAGGTACGACCTCTGCCCTTGCTTGGCGACCACTGAGATTGAACCACCGACCTCTACTGTGACTAAGGTCCTGAAAACCTAGGCTTCTTGAAGCCTCCATACGACTGTCCCTGATATTGTCTAGGTCTCTTGTTGGCATTTTCCTCTTGCTTATCCACAACTGACCGCTCTATCCTCCTAACAAACTCCACAAATGTTTCAAACCATTCTCTATTCTCTAAGGCTAACACCGGTGTTATCAACTCAGAGCTCAAACCCTTCTCAAAATGTCTAATTCTCTCCTTCTCTATAGCTACCATATGTGGTCAAAACCTTAAAAGTTCCATGAACTTGGCTTCATACTCGTTGATCGATATAGATTCCTGCTGGGTCTTCTTAAACTGTGTGATCTTCTCATCTAGGTAGGTCTCCAGGAAGTATAGGCCCACAAGCTCTTACCAAAACTCCTCCCATATGATCACAACCCCAAGCCTTTTCTCCTCCTTAATGGCCCACAAATGGCCAACACTCCCCTTCATCAGGTATACCACGTGCTTCACCTTTACCTCCTTAGGGATATTGAGGATCTTGAAGGCCTTCTCCAACTAGGTAAACCACATGTCAGCATCTTTCAGATCCTTTGTACCTACATACTCCAATGCTCGTTCATGCCTTAACCTCTCAAAAATCTTCCCAGAACACTGGGATTCAGCATTGGGTACTGCCGCTTTACCTTGAGGTACGAGCATCCTATCTGCCATATGCGTCATCATGGCCATGAAATGTCCAAACATGGAATGTAAAGAGAGATTAGCCACAGTTGCTAGGTCAAACTAAGGCTCCTCAGGCACTCCATCAACCCTTGTCTACCTCCTGGCACCACCTCCTAGCACAACAACACTACTCTCAACATGTTCTTCATGTTTTTCAGACATATACCTTTTCTTCTCTTCTTCTTCTTCTTCTTCTTCTTCTTTTGCATAAGCAGAAGTTACCATTAAATATGTCAGAGGACACTATAATAGACACAAACCCTAGTCCTATGTCCCTGTAGACTCAACAAATCTAGAGATCTAATACCCACCAAAGTGTAATACTCGGGTCACAGTAAAATGAGACAAATCAAAACAAAATGGGTAATTAAAACTAATCATCCAGATTACCAAAAAACACAGTAAATTAAAACTGATTCCATAAAGCCATGAAAGCTGGAACATTTACATCTGAGTCCAAAAACTAGTCACCTGTATCATATAACATATTGAAAGTCTTTACACATCATAGTTCTCTTGTCCAACTTGCCATAACATGTTACATAAGATAACCTGTTCACACATATACAAGCCATATCAGTACAACCATGGCATACTACTAAAACTCACATCAATATACAACATCTATAAAACACCCCAAGGACCTGAGAGTACAAGGATGACACATAGGACTCTACTAAAAAAATACTAGCAGCATATCCAACCTTTAACAACTACTACTCCTCTTGCTGCTCAACCTCAACTGCCCGGTCTCTACCTCATCGTGCACAACCACCTAAAAGATGTGGAAACCCATAGGGTGAGACCAATGTCCCAACGAGAGATATAAATCTCTACCACAACTACTATTCTCATAGATAAGCTAAACAGGAAGATAACATTATTATCAGGTTGAGAATATTCAACTAAATGATATGAATAAAGCATTTAACACTATTTAAGTAGTTTAGGCATATCCAACTATGCAGTGGAACATCTTATACTTTCAGAGGGATATGAAGAACATGTATAACAGTTGATTTCTCTTACCACATTATAATTAAAGAAATCAATACAAGAGATAAGGCAAAGGTCATCCAGTGTGAGTCGTGTTTAGCCCTAAGCAAATATGCTATACAATTGTATTACATCTTTTATTATACCCTGAGGAGATGAGGTATACACTCATAATCCAACTAACCACTTCTAAGTCAAAATTAGTACCGTGTAAGATCTAGGAGGAGCTGGACTCCTATGATCTCCCACACCCTTGGTCAGTCTGAGTTCGTCATAGTGACATACATAGTCCAACTATAAAACAACCTACCCTGCCTTGGTATAGCAAAGAACCAGTGAAAACTGATTTATGACCGCATCCGCACTCTTGTTGAGGTATGAGCACAGACATCCTCAAATTATATCATATACATATACTTAATCACATTAGTGAGATACAAACTCGACCATTTTCCTGCCAGCGTATGACCGCATCCAATCCTGTGAAATGCAAATACCCAACAATATACGACTCCGAGCTTCCACTAAGGGAAAACTTATTTCACCATCCAACAAGTACTGACATTGAAGATGGATATATGGCATAGGGTAACTACATGATTAGGGTTTCACTTGATTAATTAAGCCAATTGGGTATGTTTTAGCATCAATCAAACTACAATGTACGAACCTAAATAGATTCTACAAAGATAAGAGTATACTACAACTCCAAAAGATATAAAAGGAATGAGGTATGAATTTATCACATCATCACATGATACCACTGCCCTACAAGGACATCTACATTATCACATTACTAGGGGATATCAATCCCTCATCACATCATAGGAGGATATCACCTCATACTAGGCATAAAGCCTCTGCTTAGTCATAAGACCCAAACCACATGATTCCTACATATCATCATTATCTCATCATGCCTCATGAAGGCTCATATACATCACCTTGTGTCATCTCATCACACCATAGAATTCAATAGCTATGTTATTTATTCTACCTGCAATAATTGAGCTATACACGTAGGAGGAAAAAAATGCATCACCATTGTGTACTACCGCTTGAATGAAGTACACAACTATATCATAGCCCCGTATTAGGGTTAGGGTTTCAACAACATATCTGATTGTGGTTTCTAAGACATCATGTAACATCAACTCAATGTACCATTAACTCCCACATTCTTGGAGCACATAGGTCAATCATCATCATTCCTAGTCAACCATACATAGGAACTATATGTCCATGGATTACATTGGGTCAAAGAGAGCATTAGATCATAAAACCATGCGATTGAAGAGGACAATACATCATGGTCTAAGAAACAATCCAAGACCATCAACCAAAACCATCAATCCTCATACCAACGGTCAAAGGGAACCCATAGGTTGAAGACCACTTCAGCGAGGGCACCACCAAATCCAAACAGTCGAAGGAACATCATCACTCTATGCAACTGAAGGAACCAAGCTATGCGACTAAATGAAACATTCCATGCGACCAAGGCCAAAGGGAACCACCTCATTCTATTAAACTACACCTCCAAGCCTTCAACTACATAGAACACAACATGAATAACATCTTTAGAGATAAAACCACTCATCTAGCATGATCCAAATAGGTGATTATCACCTTGAAATTGAAATCTCAAAGGAGGAGAAACATTAAGGGAAAGACATGCTTAAAACCCTAGAAATCCGATCACCAAACATAAGAAGATCAAACCATGATAAGAGGGAGATAGCCATGCATTCTTCATATGAATGGGGCCCCATAAACCTCCATCATTCTCAAGATTACCGAAACATAACCAAGAAGGTCAAAACAAACATTTTAGGGTGTACATGCAAGCACCAACATGTCACCATCCACAAAACTCAAGAATAAGAACTAATATTTAGGGAAAAGAGCTAATATAAGCAAGATTACTTCAAAATCCTAAACCCCAGAACAAGATATTATCATCATGCAACATATAACCATGTTCTAGAGGTAAGATAGGTTTTACATGTAGAAATTGAAGTGCAATAATAGTAGGGAAAAGAGTTATATAACCTGCATTCGATGATGGTGCAACCACAACAAGAAGCTCCAAAAGTAAGAAATAAGCCTAGCTTTGATCTCCTCCATGACCAATCTTACCACCACCTCAAAATGAAAAGAAAACCCTAGGTTAAAGGGAAAGAAGGAGAACCAAAACTTCTAGGCCGAAAAGAACAAAAAGAGGGAAAAGGGATAAGAGTTCCTCCACTCAACTCAAACACTACCTTGGAGAACCAAGGATTCGGCCCAAGAAAGAGGAGTGCCTCCATCCCAACATAAGCACCACCATGGAAGTTCCATGGATTCGGCTAAGAGAAGAAGGAAGATGTAGGGTTTGCATGAAAATGAAATCAAGAGGTGGATCACTTACCAAGGATCAAAAAATCACTAAAGATCACCAATAAAGAGTAGCTCCAAACTTGGATCACTACAGACAAAAGGATTTCATCCACCAAGCACCAAAGATGAGCTTCTTCTCCACCAAGCACACAAGGTAAAAACTCAAGGAAAGAGAGAGGGTAGAAAGGAGCCAAAGAGGTTAGGTGTCATGCACATAAGTGCCACATGTCCACCACATATCAACCATGCATCCATTAAAAAATAAAAGCACTAAGGTTGTGAAAAACAAGGAAAACCAGTGAACTTACTTGGTCCTAGATGACCATTGGTCAAAGGAAAACATGGCCATAAAGGTTCATGGTCAAAGAGAAACCGAGCGACCAACACACATGAAACCCAAGGTCATCAACAACCCAAAAGAGAGCTCCATCCCTCTACGACCAAAGGGATTTCAAGGCTCCACCAAAACACCATTCAACCACAGAGAAAACATCAAGGAATATTAATGAAGGTTGCTGAAAACCAAGAACATCAAACAGTTAACACAAGGTCAACATCAACCTAGGGCATCTAGGCAAACCCTAGAAACAACACTCAACGTATCACCACATCTCTTCTCATCAAACCAAGGCATAAAAAGGAACCCCATATCACCATTCTCTCTCTCATGATGGTAAAACAAGTGAGGCACATCTAACATGTGACAAATTGCAAGATCAACCCCCAACATGGGTAAATTGTAACTTGGTCCAAAAAAACACAAATATAGCAAAACTAGATTAAACATCATTCAAATAGGACCAAACTAAAAACAAAAGCTGGTCACATATTATTAAGGCATATAAAAAAGATTAGATTAAGGTTCTAAGTATCATATCAAGTAAGGAAAACAAGATCAGCTAGGAAGCTAGGTCAGGGACCTTATAGAAATGGAACAAAGAAACTGTTGTGGACCTATGCAACTCTGGTAGTACCTTCAAACTTCTATGGTTATCAATGTATAATTTCTACCTATCTTGAGTTGTTTTCAACTGTTGCTGAATAAATTGACTAAATATATAGTCAGTTATACTATCACATCACTTAAAAGTTGATACTTTGCTTGCTTCTTACCAAACAAGGAGTGTCTATTATATATATCGTACCATATACAACTTTACACGATGTCTATGCTCATCTGGTGGCTGTTATTGTAAGCACACTCAATCAAAATTGACATCCTTTATTTGCAATAATTATAGGACATATGCTCACAAAGATTCTCTAGAGATCTCAATGGTCCTTTTTAAGTGACCATCTACCTGTGGTTGAAAGGTTGTGTTGAACTTCTACTGTATCCCAACAGGCTTTTGATGTTTCGCCTCATCTTATTGACAACTTTATAGTCGACCATACATGTGCCATATGATGTTTCACACTAGGCTACCATCATAGATTCTTCAGAATACAGTACACACCCTGGATACATTTCATACGTTGGGGGATGAGACTTCTCAAATACTATCTTACTCAGTCCATTAGCATCTAAAACCATTGTCTGGTTGTGGTAACACACTGTCCCATCACCTGACTCATAGAAGCCATCATGCTTCATGCTACCAAAATCTAATTTGATATCATGCATCATGGTGTCACCTATATGTACACCTTTGATCTGTAGTAATAAAGTTGGCTTGACTTGTAACTGTGTCAACTATTCCACCAACATAGATACTTCCAAGTTCCCACTGTACATCCTTCTCCCAAAGTGGTACTAGCATGTCTCATTTGTGATACTTCTGTGAGAATAACTATGCTTTCTCTACAATGCCAAAAAAATGACTTCCTATTTAGTGCAACAACTTCCACATCCTCCTTTCTTTCTAGATCATATATCATGCAATCGTATTCTTCAATCAGGACCATCCTCTGTCTTTATAGCATGATTTAACTCTTGCATTGAACAATGTCTCCAAATCTTTAGGGTTAACACTACAATAGGTAAGTCCAGGTCATGGGTTGAATATTCCTCTTTGTCCCTCTTAAGTCGTCATGAATCAAATCCTTGTCCTACATCAGCTTGCATCACAAGCCATTCTTTGAAGCATCTTAGAAGTCGATGTAACCTTTCCCCGACCCTGACAACTTAAACTATAGAACACTTGTCTATTTCTCTTCTAGCAATTGAAAAAAACACTGACACTTTTCATCCCAAACAAAAGGAACATCCCTCCTAGTTAGCTTAGTCAAAGGTAGAGCAACAACGTTGAAGTTCTAAATGAACCTCCTGTAGTCTCCTTCCAAGCCTAGGAACATTTGGATCTGATTCGTTGTCTTTAGTTTCTCCCTTTTTAGAACCGACCCTACCTTATTTGGACTTAGACAAACATCCTTAGTAGGCTTATCATGACCCTGAAATGACACTTTGACCAACCAAAACTCACTCTTGCTGAACTTGGCATACCACAAATGCTGCCTCAAAAACTCTATCGCTTGACAAAGATGTTGATCATCCCATATGATGTGTCTGGAGTTACATAGAGATATCATTAACAAACACTACTATAACTAATATGGATATGGTCTAAACACCCTGGTAACCAAGTCCATAAACGCTGCTGATGCATAGGGTAGATCAGACAGCACAAATAGGAACTCATAGTGACCATGCAACTTATGTCACCTACCTTGATACTCAAGTGATGATACCCAACCTTAGATCCATATGAAGAAACACTATAGTACCTAGCAGTCGATCAACAATCATCTATACTTGGTAATAGTTATTTGTTTTTCACCGTGCATCTATCACTAGTCCATGTAGAGCATCATAGAAAAATCCTTCTTCTCCCTAAACAACACTAGAGGATCTCAAAATCAAACTCTCTAGGGGGAAGGAACATAAAAAAACTCATTTGGAAAACATTTCCAAACTCACGTACCACAGGTACACCTTGGATACTAGGACTCATCACCTTGGTATCCACTACATGTGCTAAGAAGAACTCACACCCTTATATTATCAATTTCTATATCATCATAGCTGACTCAAAATAAGTAGATGAATCTTCACTAACTAATTGGAAGGCTCAAAAGGAATCTCCATGACAAAACATCATGATCTTGGAACTATAATCTAAAGTATCCATGTGTTACACCAAGATATCCACCCCCAAGATTACATCAAATCCACGCACACCAAATGGAATAAGACCCACTTGAAAGATGTGTCCCAAAAAAGAACTAACACAAAGAAAACACACCTACCATCATTATGCAAGTTACAACTTTTGTATATCATTTAACTTTTTCATTCGGGTTCCTTGCCATCAGCATAGGAATTAACATAATTATCATAATTCATTACTCTTTCTTGTTGTCCACTCATCATTCCTATGGGTGTCATCTCATGTTATCATGCTTATTATTTCTCTCTTTTAAGGGGTAGTTCATCGCATTACACATTCTTTTCATTTATCAAGGATCATCTCCCTTTGATTTATTTTATGCTTGATGCTAATTTTACACTAACACTTTCTTACTCATATGAATTGGCCTAAGATTTACTCAGGTTTCACTTTGTTCATCTATCATTGTTCTTATTTATCTTATCATATCACAATTATCATTGGAGTTCTCCTCTTCTTATGTGAATTTTACACCTTGAGTCATTCCACTAACACATATGTATCTTTCTTTTACTTCATTATCTTCTACAATTACAGTTTAAAGAACTCCTTTATAGCTTATTTATATTCAACTTTAAGCTTCATAGTGTCATATCTTTTCCTTTAGTTCACCCAAAATTTAGGTTTTGATGAGATACAATATGGTTTTCATCTGTCTTTAGGGTATGATTAAGACATTTTCAGCATGATTTCTTATTTATTATGCTCTTTGGATTGTTTCCAACTTACTACTTGATTAGGGTAATCAGAAAGATAATAATCAAAGAGTTCGACACTTACCTTTTCTTCAATAATTGAATACCCAGACATACATCCAAGTACTGATTTTAGATAGTATGCATTATGTTCATGTCATGCACATCACTTAGTTATCATCCTAGTCCTAAGTCCTAGTATCCCTATAGACTCACCGAACCCTAAGCTCTGATATCAGTTTGTAACAACCCCTCATGCTTAATGAGATTGCTCAAAAACCAAAGCACGATCGATCACCAATTAAACATATAACAAGAACAAGGGGATAATTAAGACTAATTAATTAAACATCACCAAAATATCTAGGAACATTTACATATAAGACCAACATCTCACATGTATTCATATATCATGCCAAATAACTATTACAGTATGTGGCCTCAACCATAACATATATACAAAAGACGTTATCCACATATACAACATGTACAACCATCAGAAAGCTACCAAAAACTTGAGTCGATTGAAACATCATATACAAAACTTTCCCACCCGGACTTGAGCGTACAAGGATGACTCTTGGACACACCATACATTTAATCAACTCTCTACTAGGGTTTTTCCAAGATAGATCCTCCTCATTGCTGCTATTGATGACCACCTAAAAGATGTGGTGACCCATGAGGAGAAACCCATGTCCCATCGAGAGATATAACTCTCAACAACATTTATTGATTACAATAGGTTATTTAATTAAATAGATTAAGAATATTAAGTAGATAGTATTACAACAAACATGATTAACATGATGTTTACAGGAGCATATAAAGATATCACCATTTAAACTATTGATTTCTCTTACCGCATTATATATCAAATAATCATTACAAAAAACAATGCAAGGGTTGTCAACCAGTGTGAATCGTTGTTTAACCCTAGTAGATATGCTACACAAATGAATTGCGTCTTTTATTAAGCTCTGGGGAGTTTGAGGTATACCACTCAAACTTTTAACTGACCATTGTGAAGTCACAATCAGTTCTGTACACGATCTAGGAGAGCCATAATCCGAAGATCTCTTCCCCTCAGTCAGTATGAGTCCGCCACAATGACATATCAAGTTAAGCTGCAATCATCCTAGTCCACCCTTAGTATATAGGTCACAACACTAGAAACTAGGGTGTACAACCCTATCATCTGAGGTACAATCATAATTTTCCTCGATCACATCACATACACATATATCCAAGATACGACCTCAATCGCTCGCAATCTGAGGCATGACCACAACCATCCTCAAAGCCTTGGGATCAAGATGATAAGGATGTGTTCTCCCTGTACCCACACATACTCACCAATATGAGAATCCGAATTTCCCTTATGGAATACTAATTTCCCTATCCAACAAGTTCTGACACTGGAATAGTTCTACGACATAGGGCACTACATGACTAAGGTTTCACATGATTAGTTATTGCTAATTGGGTGAATTAAGGCTGTATCAACCAAGTTTTTCACACAAACCCTAATTCATTTCTACAAAGCATTGGTAAATAACAACTCCAAAAGATATAAAACTTATGAGACATATTCTTCATCACAACATTACAAGGTACTAATTCATTTCCATCCATGATGAGACTATACTTTTTATCACACCATCACATGATATTAATCCTTTGTCACACATGAAGAGGATTATAACTTTACTATGGCTCAAGTCATGCCCAAAGGTCATTTACACCATTCAAATAATCTATTACAAGAACATCATTATCTTTCAATACCTTTGTAAAAGGTTCCATATGTCATAAACACACTTTTGTGCACAAATTTAGCATGATATTGCACTAATCACGAGTGTCATGATGTTTACAAGGAAACATAGCAGGATTTCCATTAACATTATAAGAGTATCCTTCAATCATAACAAAATAAAGGACGACAAGTATATTTAATCATCATGACCTAATTAGTTTAGGTTAAGTTTAACAAGGTAGATTAAATTGATGTTACAAATCAACATTCAAAGATAAACCATCAGTTTGTACACATACTTAGGCAAAAGCATAAACACTTACACCTAGCATCCCCATTGGATCATGGATCTCCGTACTCAAAACACAACCATCGGATCATGTGCTTCACACCCAAACCATTGGATTATGTGCATCAAGCAGATGCCATCGAATATGTGATGAACCTGATTTTAGGATTATGATACCCAATATAGTATTGTAAGACCATGAGTTTCATGTAGATGATTGATACCAAATTGAGGAATTGGTTATTCAATCATTGTATATTTCCACCCAAAAAGTGTAACTATATATGCAATTGACAATTCAAATATTATTTGAGTTCAAGTATGATGAATAGGTTTGATTAAATTGATTTGTGTACATATGAGTTCAAGGGGCCCGTTTAATAGTACTAATGGACTCAACTGATATATTAGTGAACTTTGAGGTATCAGTATCATAACAAGTGTTTTGGACTTGTAGGATCAAGATTTTATGATGATGTGAATTGAATTCAAAATTAATACACATATTTATAAGGTTGTTTGAAGAATTCTTTTGCATTCCCAAACCATATATTTAGTATCTCAATCTTTGATAGCAGCTACCCTAAGATATTATGGGCCTATGTATAGAATTTCGAAATATTGGGAGTCTTCTACAAAGAAATGTAACTATTTGAAGTTGGGGACATTGATGATATAAATATAGATGAACTTTGGTGTTTTGGTTATTCAGTATGTAGGTCAGTGACAAAGGATGTCATGCAGCTGGCCCACTCAAAGTGAGGGGCAAGACTTTAGATGGATGAGGTCCATGGATGGGAAGCGTGGCTCTATCTCATCCATTTGATGTGATCTGGTGGTGCAAACCTTAACACCTACCTCCAAATCGCGCGGGAGGGGAATTGGTCGTAGTTGGCCGCCCTTCTCTCCATGATTCAGTGGGTGATCAACCACATATGTGCGATCCCAATGTGCCACAAGGTTAGGACCTTTCTAACAACCTCTCACCAAAACTATTTCGTGTAGTATAGAGAGAGATCGACCTCTCATCCTCCACTCCCCTCTCCATCTCCTTAAGCAGCAGATGATGCAAAAGATAGGATGGTAGGTAGGCACCTCAGAGATGACTAAGGATGGACTAGGAAGCTTCCCCGAGACCCATGGTGGGTATATTGAAACCAGTGGATGCGCATGTGAATAACACTGTGCGACCATGAGTCTCTGGGCTCATCATCTGTGACTAGGGGAGATGATTGCAGAGCTTGAGCTGTGGGCACCTCACCCCAGGGAAGACTTCGAAGAAGTTCGGAGAACGATAGCAGAGCCTCGTGACTCCTCGGATGGGCGACATGAGTGCTGGAGAAGAAAACCCCCTTCACGCCCACCTACTCCCCGCACCCTCACGACCATGATGTATCTGGGAGCCTTGGGTCTCTGTCAGATTTAGGACCTATTATAGGAGTACCCCTACCCACCAAGAAGCTGTGAGGAGCTTCACTAGGTGATGGCCGGACCAGACGTGGATGAGGCAACCCACCAGAGCCCCAATCCATGCACCACCATGATGGCGGATGAGGCTGACCAGGAGAAGCTCATGGTGGCAAATGTAGGATCAAGAGAATAGAGCTCCCTAGAAGACCTAATGCGGCGACGCTCACCGGAGGACTTGGCTGTGGCGGCGCTCACCGGAGGACCTAGCTACAGCGGCGTACACGGAGTATGGGGGCGAGCGCATGCATTGTGACCCGACCCCACGACCATGGTGTCTGCCCACGCCCGTGCTGCATCTGCTGGATCGCGAGGGTGGAAGAGAGGGCAGTCCAGAGGCAGTGAACTGAGCCTAGACCAGCATAGGACTGGCCGATCCAAAAGTTGAACCAGGCGGGTCCCTGCCATAGACCAGCAAAGAGCCACGCCCCCAAGTGGACACATGGCAGCCACCGATTGGTCATTCAAGGTATTTGTCTTCTAAATGATTAGAACTTGCATAATTAATAAAAAGTAGCTCTTTTGGCCTATAAATTACCCAAAAATATCCCTGGACTCAGAATAATATCCTCTACATTACTAGATCCTTAGATCAGACCTTTGACAAACAAATAATGATGATATTTAATGTAGATGATAATGCTTCTTTTTGAGATCATATTGTTGGTATAATTAGCATATCATGGAAATTAAATCTGAGAAAAATATTACTGAACCCTTGTATTATGTGGAAACCTAATATGAACTCATATTTGACTATTATGTCAATAATAGGTCATTTCTCATCAAAACCCAATTCCATATTTGTAACCTCTTTTTAATTCTAGGAAAATGACCAATCATTAGAAAAATATGAAAATTGGACCAGACCTCTAAAATGACACCATAGTCAGTTGAAAAATATCAAACACAAGTTTAGATCAGTTTGAACCAAGGTTGGCCTAAACCCTAATTTGGACCTAAAATTACCAAGAATATGAAGTACATATATTAATGATGATTAATTTCTTTAAATCAGGTGCTGACCATATTATCAAGATGATCATGGATATGTGAGGAATATCGGAACTCAGGTACGTGGATATAATTATATGACTAGATTTGCTGGATGTTAAATATATGTACTTTCTTGCTTGCATTTAAAAGACATTATTGGATGTAGATCTATATGTATTGTCATTTCCTCCTTGAACAATAAGAACACTAAAGAAAGAAAATGGAATGTAGTTACTGATGGTTCATTAATCTCCCTATTAGAGAGGGAAAGTATTAATGTTGACTAGCACCTCCCTAATGGTACAAGGTACACGGGGAGATCCCTAGTGGTACAAGGTACGCGGGGATAGGGCCCAATAATATATGTTTGTGCTAAGTCCACCATAGTAATACATGTCCATTGAAATATGGTTAATAACTTAGGTTTACCTGATTTTTATACCTTAAATAATGCTTTCATTTTTCTTTCTTCTTTTTCAAGTATTTTAAATATGCCAGCAGAGTATAGTATCTTTCAACCACGTACCAACTTTATGTTGATTCACTGTTTCACATATGTTTTAGGTTCAGAGCTAGCATGGGATAAAAGACGTGAAGTGAGCAGTGTTCAGGTTGTACCTTTTGTGTAGATCCTACTTAGCATACATGTTCAGACTTGTAAAATTCTCTTTCAATATGCAATTGTAATTCATGTTGTAATATAAATGTGTTAAATGTTGAGAATGTTATGGTGTATGCCTATGGTTGAATGTTCATGTATGCACAAATTACTTCCGCAACACACTCTGAAACAATTGTCTAACGTTTTTGGATTTGTCCTCTCGGGCCTTCTAAGTCTCGAGACGGCAAAATCCGGGGACGTTACAGTTGGTATCAGAGCATGAACAATAGCTACGCCTGAGAATTGCTCAGCATGAAACATTAAACATAATTTCACCTTTCACTTTAAACCCTAGAAACATAGTAAGTTGATGTATAGGACTAAGGTTTGACTTAGCCTTTAAGTTAGAACCTAGATGTTCGAGAACTAGGTTTAGACAAGTGTGAGAAACCCTTTTCATATAGAGCTCATTTGTATTGGGTAGCTACACTAGTCTACATTGTGTTCTCACCATTTCACTAGGTTATATGACACTAGACTATCTACTGTGTGTGGGACACTTGGTTTTGCTGATTTGGTTTTGTTTTCCAATTGGCTCGAGCCTCGAGTGTTTTCTCTGACCTCTTCTTCTCAGAGAAAAACTATACAACATTTTATTATATATATGTAAATATAAAAATTTGTCCCTCACACTATAGAGTAGTCAGTGTTCATGCAACCTAAGTGAAAGGGAGTGACATCAGTCTAGAAGAGAGAGTACATCTAGATTAGATGTCTAGAGCCTTAGTAAGATATGTGATAAATAAAGTAGATGATAGAATGATAGATGATGTAAGCAAGGATGATCTAATATAAATTCGATCTTTGAGGTATATGTTGATTATAAAGATCTAAGTTGTAAATGAGGTCTGAATCCAATTTTGGATAATCTAAGACAAGTCAGGTGATGAAAGCACATATTATTTTCTTACTTAAGATGAGCTAAGTTAAGAAAAAGTTGAATATGCATGAGCCTCGAGCTCTTTTACAAAGGAGGACCTCTAGTGTTAGGAAAAAATATGTGGTGAACTCCAGAGAGAGTGATACCCACAAGGAGAGGGTCATAGGACCTACCCTAAAATATATGAAAAATATGAGAGAATGTGAAATGATGTGTCCTAAGCTGAGTTACTCCTGAGTATACAAGTTGAGTCCTTTTGCATGATTCAGTCCTATATGTGAGAGTTGGGTTTAAATTTTTTTTTATGGGTAGGTGACTCATAATGAGAAAGTCAATCCTTTTGATTTGAGTTAGGTCTTAGCTTGAGTGACATATGTGTGTGAATCTCATCGTTAGCTGCAAGTGAGGTAATATATGAACTCTGATTCTGAGAATAAAATGCCTTGTGCATAAGATACTCATAAATGGTTTTCCTTCCTTATCTCTTCCTTGATTTATGATGCTAGAAACCTCACTTGAGCTACATATATGATTATACATGAGGAGTCACTCACAAAAGCTTGACCTATTCTATATTCCTTTCCTACATCATACATATAATATCCAAGTTTGAAATCATGATAACCTTGATTTACTATGTTATCTTTCCCTCTATATCGTACATGAAGGATATGATCATGAGATAATGGGACAAACTTAGTATATTCTCTTTTTCCCTTCACATAATACATGTAAGACATAAAAATTTGAACTCATGAACTTGGTATAAAGATATTTTTGGATCATATGATATATCATCAGAAATATAGTTCATAACTTTGATCCTTCTCAAAGTATGCTTCTAAGTTGAGTATGAATATCACACCATAGGGTGAAACCCTAACGGTCAAATATGTTACGTAAGCCCTTCTTAAGTAGAAAAATTCTAATATCAAGGATGAAGATAAATCTCCTCTAATGCTGAAATCATTGTAAGATGTTAATGATGTTAGATTTAAATGATCTGAATACCATGACATATAAATGAATTTCTCTTGAACTTTAAAAGCATGAACAAAACCCGTATCATTAGGGGTGATGTAATCCTAAGATATCATAATGTCATGATATGGCTAAGACTTTAAGTGAAGCTTCCACAAATAAGGTGGGGTGGACACACCCAAGAATCTCTAGACCCTAAGCTAACAACTTAGAGTGCATGCAATTATGGTGGTCTTAGAACCTAAGCAATGATGATGTATATGAAGCTGAACTCCTAAATAGCCTCTTAAGGATGAGATTAGTTGAATTTCGAGGATGAAATTCCATATAAGGTGGGGTGAATGTGATGAACCTGATTTTAGGATTATGATACCCAATATAGTATTTTAAGACCATGAGTTTCATGTAGATGACTGATACCAAATTGAGGAATTGGTTATTCAATCATTGTATATTTCCACCCAAAAAGTGTAACTATATATGCAATTGACAATTCGAATATTATTTGAGTTCAAGTATGATGAATATGTTTGATTAAATTGATTTGGGTACATATGAGTTCAAGGGGCCCGTTTAATAGTACCAATGGACTCAAGTGATATATTAGTGAACTTTGAGGTATCAGTATCATAACAAGTGTTTTGGACTTGTAGGATTAAGATTTTATGATGATGTAAATTGAATTCAAAATTAATACACATATTTATAAGGTTGTTTGAAGAATTCTTTTGCATGCCCAAACCATATATTTTGTGGCGTATGACTCACAAAACGAGATTAACTAATGCGGAAGCGTATTATTAGCAATGGAATTACTGAAAATCACTAAAAATTAAAACCATTTATCAAGAGATCCATTCACAGGAAAACTTTTTCATTCAGAACCAAAGTATTTCAAGTACATCCTAGTTTACTAGTACATCTCTCGTACCATTTCTTCTCAAGAGTTATAACATTAACTGCTCTGTTAAACTGTACATAAGCAGTATAAAAAAAATCTCGAGGCATCAAGACAAAATCTCATATCAAATTATCAAAAGCACTAACTCCTAGGACCCGAGAGTATAGAGACGACTTATAGGACTAACTATACAAAACCAGACAACCAGTTCCTCCACCTGATGGATCACTGCTGTCCTTGTGGCTGCTGCTGCTACTGCTCTTCCCCTGTAGAAGAGTTTCTACCTTGTTGTTTGCGTCTACCTAAAAAAATTGGATCCCACGGGGGTGAGACAATGATAAAAATTGCCCCAGCAGGAGATATAACTCTCCGCCAAAACATTATCATTGCAGTTTAATAGAAATAAACTAAACAGTGAGATAATATAAATCAGTAGCAGATGAATCAACATCTATGCAGATTAGAGCAACATTCTCATGCAAGTATTTCAACTATAATTTGATAAAGCAACATGTCTCTTATTCAATATGAATTAAAAGAACATAAGTACATTTATGTATCAAGGACATGCTAAGAAGTATAACATCAACCAGTGACACTCATATTTCAATCTTATGTGAATATGCTACTCGGCTGATTATATTTTACAAACATATTTAAGCTCTGAGGAGATGAGGTATACCACTCATACTCCAACCGACCATTTCTAGAATCGAAATCGGTACCATAATTAGGTCAATGGAAGAGCCATATTCCCATGACCTCCCACATCCCGGTCAGTACGGGACCACAAGCAGGACTTATGTTAACTACTCAAAATAGCTTTCCAGGGTATACTGGAACTTCGCTATAGAGTAACAATGTCAACTGCACTCTCATCGGAAATCGAGAGAATTAATGTTTACATCCATCAACCCGACATTAAATATCATTGGGAGATTAATGATACATCCATCCCAACCATCGAGAGATTTGTGATACATCCATCCCGACACATGAAGGATTGAGAGGTTTAATGTTTACCTTCCCTCAATCTCTTCACAAGGATGTAAGGATATTTTTGCCCATTTACCCCCACATATTCATAATTTGCGAACTCCAGGAATTCCATAGGAAAACCTGTTTCACCATAACCAACTATTGACGATGATGGATCTATGCTCAGAGCACTATATGAACATATTTCACTTGATTAATTAAGTACATTCTCATATTCTTTTAGCATCGGGCAAGTTATCAAACATAACTTATTATGACAATGCTATAAAGAAGCATATACTATTTTCATCAAATACTTAACAATCATTAAAAGACATTGGGAACTCAGTCCCTTATTTCAAAACTGGGAATTCTCATCCCTTCACAATCTCATCACCATAATCATATAGCTCTGGGTAATTAAACCCTTGAATCATCATTAAGCATTGTTACCACTTTTCCAGGTAACTATCACCTTCAGGTCAACTGACCAAGGCAAACATGATACTTGTTATTACAAGCATCACTCATGGTACTTGAGGCCCATTAAATCTCTTGATACCTCTCACCAGGCAGCAAGGTATATTATGGCACTCAAGGCCCAAACACAATAGTGAATTAAACATCATAGCTCATACCTGGCCATGATCATCATTTCAACATACCTGCATGATTAGCACAGATGATAACAGTGATATCCATTGCATATCAGAACCATGTACAACAAATATGAATTCACTATTCATGGGTAACACCACTATTCCCTTACCAGGGTTAGGGTTTCCCATTTCATGTCAAATGAGGATAATCATCTCATTACCACATCATAATTATGGTCTATCACCAAATTACCCAAGATTAGGATTCATTAAGCATTACATGGCATTACCCTGGATTTGAGCTTCACAGAACATCAAACATTAGGGTTTCTCATGAAACCATCCTTAGTTAGGGTTTTACATAAATTTCACCCCAGAAAAGGATTTACATTCAATAATCCACAATTAGGGTTTACTATTCATCCAAATTAGGGTTTCATGTTCCATTACCCATAATTAGGGTTTACTATTCATCCCAATTAGGGTTCATGTTCCATTACCCATAATTAGGGTTTACTATTCATCCCATTTAGGGTTTCATGTTCCATTACCCATAATTAGGGTTTACTATTCATACCAATTAGGGTTTTGCATCACATTACCCTAAATTAGGTTTACACATATAAACACCCTAGATTAGGGTTACATCCATACCCTGGATTAGGGTTACATCCATACCCTGGATTAGGGTTTCAATTAGATTTGCCCTGAATTAGGGTTAAGGTTCAACCACCTTGTCAATTCGGGTTTATGCTCATGATTAGGGTTTCATGATCTCTTTACTTAAGGATCATACCCTTAATCACCATATGAATCATACTCATGTATGAATTCCATATTATCATCCTCTCAACTTGATTAGGTTACATCAACCCTTCAGTCAAGTACATACAACTATGATTGACATAGTGTACCAAGTCATTGTTCTTATAAGCAATTAGGGTTCATCCCTTAATTGGCACTAATCACTTAGGTACTACTAGGGATTCAACATTTGTACCTTTATTGATTACTATTACTAATAATCATTGGATTATTGGAACACTCATTACCTTCAATATCCAAATGATTGAACCACATTCAACCTTCATTCGGTTTCAAGGTTTCATTACCAAACGGTTTTGAAACCATTTCACACCAAATGGTTTTGAAACCGTTTGACCCCAAACCATCTCCAAACCGTTTGGGCCAAATCAGTCCCAAAACCGCAAGGGCTCTTTAGGTCATTCATCAATCCAATCAATTGCAATTGCACCATTGAATTGACTATTGGTTATTCAATTGAAGGATTCATCAATCAACACAATTAGATCTTAATCCAATTGTCAAGGATCAACCACTAACCCACCAAACGGTTTTGAAACCGTTTGGTCCCAAACGGTTTCAAGACCGTTTGGGCTCAAACGGTCTCAAGACCATTTGACCCAATTTGTCTTGAAATCATTAGGACCAATCAAGGATTCTTCAATCCACTTGATTAGGGTTTCCGATTGAAGGATTATACACACATTGAATCAATCAACTGGATCCATTGGATCATCATCTAACATGTAATTAGGTTCAGACCTCAAACGGGCAACTAAACCAAACAGTCAACCCCTTTCATTCGGTTTTGAGTCCAAGCCACCAAACAGTTTGGTGAAATCGTTTGGACCAAAGGTCCAAGACCGTTTGCTCTTGTTCTTGGTTGAGGTGTGTTCTTGTGAACAGGTTATCATCTTCAACCTTTAAACTCATTAAAATTACTTCCATTTCCATGCCAACTCCATCAATCCAACAAGGAATTGCAATAATACCAATTAAATCATATGTATTGAGAAATCAAATTCAATGACAAAGATTAAGGGTTCAAGTTATATAACCTGCCTTCTAATCTGATCCCAAGATCCAAGATTCATGGATCCAAAGGTGGATGAAGCTCTAGAAACCTCCCAAGGTCGTTTCTCAAGCTTTTGGAGTGAAAGAATCGGCTAGGGTTGAAGATGGAGTGAAGAAATGAAGGAATTATGCATTGTTTTATGATTTCCACCATGAAATCAAGAAGAACGAAGGTCAAAGACTTACCAACAGGTTGGGGGCGTCCTTCCTGCTGTTCTTAGCTCTCTTGGTCGATTTTGCAAGCAAGGAGAAGAAAGGAATCCGAAAAAGATTCTTAGGTGGGTTGGAAAAGGCTCTTTTATAAGAAAATCAATGAAAGAGAAAATGCTTTATAAAAAATCATTTAATTCCAAAAATGTTGCCACCACTTCCCCATTGGTTTTATTGCATGCAAAGAAAACTCTATCCCACCGAGCTCCCTTCCATTATCCATGAATTAAGGGAAAATAAATTAAGCACCTTAATCCCTTATAATATTAATATATATATTTGAGTGGAAATTCTTTTCCTTATAATAAGGTGAGTGGAATTTTCACCTCCTTAGGATATTTGTGGCCCTTGCAAAGCTTAAGGACGTCCACACACATCTGAATCCAACCATTTTAATTTTGGATGAAGGCCCTTCAAATATTTTATTTATTTTTGCATTAATTTGAACTAATGTCTCCATTATGCTTAAATCTTGATTATTTTAATATCAAGATTCTCTCTCCTTCAAAGAGACACAAATGAGACGCCCCTCTCATTTTATTTGCTCCACATGATGACAAGAAACATTAGGGACATTTTGAAGTGCTAATTTTCATAATGCACCCTAGGTTTTGGGTAAATTGCACATTACACCAAAACTAGGTTTTCATGCACAAACATTGCTTTATCAACTCTTTCTTGGTATTCAGGATATCATAAGCCATACCACTGCATAATATTCACTCTCATGATGATTCAACACATGAGGAACATATTATCATGCACAAATTGCAAATAAACCCCTCAACTTGGGTAATTTGCACTTTAGTGCAAAACAGGAAAAAATATTGATTTCAACAATATTCAAAAAGGACTAAAATTGCAATATAAGTTCCTCTTGAGCCTTAATTATTTTTCAAAGATAAGAGCAAGCATATAATCCAATTTATTAATAAAAACACATAGGGTTAATTGATAACCCAGGTCAAGGATGTTA
This sequence comes from Alisma plantago-aquatica, assembly GCA_963693085.1. Lineage (NCBI taxonomy): Eukaryota > Viridiplantae > Streptophyta > Magnoliopsida > Alismatales > Alismataceae > Alisma > Alisma plantago-aquatica. Next base: position 241,579,306 of record OY856415.1, read on the forward strand.
CATATTTAGTGTCTCAATCTTTGATAGCAGCTACCCTAAGATATTATGGGCCTATGTATAGAATTTCGAAATATTAAGAGACTGCTACAAAGAAATGTAACTATTTGAAGTTGGGGACATTTATGATATAAATGTATACAAACTTTGGTGTTTTGGTTATTCAGTATGTAGGTCAGTGGCAAAGGATGTCACGCAGCTGGCCCACTCAAAGTGAGGGGCGAGACTTTAGATGGATGAGGTCCATGGATGGGAAGCATGGCTCTATCTCATCCGTTTGCTGTGATCTGGCGGTGCAAACCTTAACACCTACCTCCGAATCGCACGGGAGGGAAACTGGTCGTAGTTGGCCACCCTTCTCTCCATGATTCAGTGGGTGATCAACCACATATATGCGATCCCAACGTGCCACGAGGTCAGGACCTTTCTAACAACCTCTCACCAAAACTGTTTCGTGCAGTATAGAGAGAGATCGACCTCTCATCCTCCACTCCCCTCTCCATCTCCTTAAGTAGAAAATGACGCAAAAGAGAGGATGGCAGGTAGGCACCTCGGAGACAACTAAGGATGGACTAGGAAGCTTCCTCGACACCCATGGTGGGTATATTGAAACCAGTGGATGCGCCTGTGAATAACATTGTGCGACCATGAGCCTCTGAGCTCATCATCTACGTCCAGGGGAGATGATTGCAGAGCTCGAGCTATGGGCACCTTGCCCCAGGGAATACTTCGAAGCAGTTCGGAGAACGATAGAGGAGCCTCGTGACTCCTCGGAGGGGCGACACGAGTGCTGGAGAAGAAAACCCCCTTCACACCCTCCTGCTCCACCGCACTCTCACGACCATGATGTATTTGGGAGCCTTGGGTCTCTGTTAGATTTAGGACCTATTGTAGGAGTACCCCTACCCACCAAGAAGCTTTGAGGAGCTTCAGTAGGTGATGGTCGGACCAGACGTGGATGAGGCAACCCGTCGGAGCCCCAATCCATGAACCACCATGATGGCGAATGAGGCCGACCAGGTGAAGCTCATGGCTGCGAATGTAGGATCAGGAGAATAGATTTCCCTAGTAGACCTATTGCGGAGGTGCTCGCCGGAGGACCTGGCTGCGGCGGCGCTCACCAGAGGACCTGGCTACGGCGGCGATCACCAGAGGACGTGACACACACAGAGGATGGGGGCGAGCGCAGGCACTGTGACCCGGCACCATGGCCGTGGCGTCTGCCCTCGTCCTTGCTGCATGTACTGGATCCCGAGGGTGGAAGAGTGGGGGTCCAGAGGCAGTGAACCGAGCCCAGACCAGCATAGGACCGGCCGGCCCAAAAGATGAACTAGGCGGGTCCCTACCACAGACCAGCAAAGAGACACACCCCCAAATGGACACATGGCAGCCGCCGATTGGTCATTCAAGGTATTTGTCTTCTAAATGATTAGAACTTGCATAATTCATAAAAAATAGCTCTTTTGCCCTATAAATTACCCAAAAATATCCCTGGACTCAGAATAATATCCTCTAAATTACTAGATCCTTAGATCAGACCTTTGACAAACAAATAATGATGATATTTAATGTAGATGATAATGCTTCTTTTTGAGATCATATTGTTGGTATAATTAGCATATCATGGAAATTAAATTTGAGAAAAATATTAATGAACCCTTGTATTATGTGGAAACCAAATATGAACTCATATTTGACTATTATGTCAAAATAATAGGTCATTTCTCATCAAAACCCGATTCCATATTTGTAACCTCTTTTTAATTCTAGAAAATAGACCAATCATCAGAATAATATGAAAATTGGACCAGACCTCTAAAATGACACCCTAGTCAGTAGAAAAATATCAAACACAAGTTTAGATCAGTTTGAACCAAGGTTGGCCTAAACCCTAATTTGGACCTAAAATTACCAAGAATATGAAGTATAAATATCAATTATGATTAATTTCTTTAAATCAGGTGCTGACCAGATTATCTAGATGATCATGGATATGTGAGGAATATCTGAACTCAGGTATGTGGATATAATTATATGACTAGATTTGTTGAATGTTAAATATATGTACTTGCTTGCTTGCATTTGAAATACATTATTGGATGTAGATCTATATGTATTGTCATTTACTCCTTGAACAATAAGAACACTAAAGAAAGAAAATGGAATGTAGTTACTGATGGTTCATTAATCTCCCTATTAGAGAGGGAAAGTATTAATGTTGACTAGAACCTCCCTAATGGTACAAGGTATGCGGGGAGATACCTAATGGTACAAGGTATGTGGGGATAGGGCCCAATAATATATGTTTGTGCTAAGTTTACCATAGTAATACATGTCCATTAAAATATGGTTAATAACTTGGGTTTACCTGATTTTTCTACCTTAAATAATGCTTTCATTTTTCTTTCTTCTTTTTCAAGTATTTTAAATATGCCAGCATAGTATAGTATCTTTCAACCACGTACCAACTTTATGTTGATTCGATGTTTCATGTATGTTTTAGGTTCAGAGCTAGCATGGGATAAAAGATGTGAAGTGAGCAGTGTTCAGGTTGTACCTTTTGTGTAGATCCTAGTTAGCATACATGTTCAGACTTGTAAAATTCTCTTTCAATATGCAATTGTAATTCATGTTGTAATATAAATGTGTTAAATGTTGAGAATGTTATGGTGTATGCCTATGGTTGAATGTTCATGTACGCACAAATTACTTCCACAACGCACTATGAAACAATTGTCTAATGTTTTTGAATTTGTCCTCTCAGGCCTTCTAAGTCTCGAGACGGCAAAATCTGGGGATGTTACAGAATCACATGCTATGCACAAGTATGGACTCATATGTAACTCAAGACATGACCATCGAATCATGGACCTCAAACCAAACCATCAGATTCCAAAAGACAAAACCATCGAGTCATGGACCTAGACAAGCCATCAGATCATGGGACTAGGGAGGCCATAAAATCATTGACCTAGAGAGGCCATCGGATGTTAAGCTATAGGAACTGTCAATTCTTGACATAAGTAAACCATCAGATGCTAACACTAGGTGAAAACAAATTTAATACATCAAGGGAAACCATCATTTGTTGGGTTTAAGGAAACCATTGATTGAACCACTTGATGAGAGCATCATGACCATTGGTTTCCAAGGGAAACTTGACCATCATTTCTCAAGCATAAGAAAGTCCATCAAAGCAACAACTAAGTATAAACCACCAGTTCACACAAGAAGCCAAGCTATCGGTTCATAAGTCAAGAGAAAAATCACTCCATAACACTCAAGGAAAAGCCATCGTTTCTCACCACAAGAACACCTCACTTCAAGGACATGCTAGGTCTAGAACTCTTTCTTCCAAGGAAAAAACATGAACTAGGTAAAGGGGCACATCAAGGAATATTATCTACTCACAAACTACCGCATAATCTCAAACCCTAGTCACAGAAAGAACCTTTCTACTTGTCACTATGTTTTAGAGTAAGATCTATGCATAGCAAGTTAAGAATTAGAAATAAATATGAAAGAAGTTATATAACTCGCCACAAGGATGGTGATGAAGGTACAAAAAGTAATGTAGCCCAATGAAATAGAAGGAAAACCCTGGCTTGAGCACTCTATTTGACCAAGCTATCTCCTTTTCTTCAAGAACAAGGAAACCCAAGGTCACAAAAGAAGAAAGAAGGTGTTTTCATCCACATGCACAAGCTCCATCAAGAACACCATAGATCTGACCTAGAAGAAAGAAAGAAGAACAAGGGTAGTAAGGAAAATGAAGGGAAAGAAGATTATCTTACTTGCTCAGGTCAAGAAACAAGGTTAGGAAGCTCCACATGATCTTAGAGAGGATAGATCCAAACCCTAGAAGCACATGCAGCCAAGTCGACCAAGCTTCTCCTCCTAGAGCTCATCTTCTCCACCATGCAAGAGGGTTGACCCTCCCAAAAACTAAGAAGAGATAAATAAGGTGATGGAGGTGTGTAAAGATCTCGTTTGGGTGAAGGAAGAGAGGTATATAAAGCTTAGGGAGAGAGATAAATGTAGGTTGAGGTGTCAAGACATACATTCCTTGTGACTCATGTCCAGAACCTCACATCCATGCAAAACCAGGTCAACCATCAAATCTTTATTCCAGGGGGACCACAAATTGTCAACCCTAGGAGCACCATCAAGTCTCAACACTAGGTGGCCCATCAGATCTCGCCCTCACTTAGCCACAAAAGAAAACCTTAAGAACTCCATCGGTTGTGATCAACACATGCAAAATCCATCGACCTTGGTGCCTCAAGAGGGAAATTATCGAATCTTAACCAACACAGGATGGACTCTAGATCCCAAAATCCCATTGGGACTATCAGATCCCAAGCATTTAAAGGAAAACGATCGAGTTTGGGCACCTAGGTGTGAAACCTAAGCTCTCAATCCTAGGTTAGATAACTCCTCTAATCCGATGGTGCATCTAGGCACCTAAAAATACAACTATATCAATCATGATATAAAATTCATGAGGCACAACATACATGTGATGCAAGAAAAACCATATATATGGATTAATTGCATAAACGTCCAAAACAAGCACATAAATTGCATAACTTACTGAAAAAATGTTCAAACTGAACCAAACTTGAAATTTAGCCTTGTCACATGATATAAAAGCATGAGGTAGGGTTTTATTAAATTTTAAGCATCCAATTAGGACATGTTTAAGCCTTAAGCTAGATTAGGGGTCCTACAAGAACAATCACAAAAAATTATGGATCCCCATGGTGGTTGTTTGCTTTGAAGAATACAAGAATTAGGGTTTATCATCCTTTGTTATGCATGTGATGTAGGAAACCCTCGACGACCTTAGTATTAAATTAGCTTAAAAGGATTATTCTAGGAGGTCATATTAATTGTAGTTATGTTTATTGCACCATTATATATAACATATACATATGTGGTGATTGGATATGTATATGTATTATACAAAATCCCTTGTTAAATATTACACTTAAGATACTTTCCAACATGTGATACACATCAAGTCCTTGATCTATTTATGTGGGCTCACCAAAGAAAGGTGTATTTTCCATCTTGGTGAGGTGTGAGGTAAATGTATGGGTCTGCCAAAGTAGGGTCCACAGTTTATTGGTACCCGTGGTTAGGTTTGGCTTAACTAGGTAGCCTTAATAGTATCAAGTGTCTAGAGGTGTGAATATTATTGTTTCGTATGATGGAAGTTAAAAAATGCTTATTCCCCCTCCACACAAGGGTTGCATGTGGTGCAATTGAAAAAAGTTGTCTACCTAAATAATTGAGTTGTGAACTGTCAACCAAACTTGACCCATGATTCAGTAAAATTTGGATCTTTGACTTTGCAAAATGTATTCACTGTAACTTTTTAAGATGAATATTTAGGTCTATTAATTCAAAGAAAATTATGGGAGTAAATAGTTATCAAACCTTAATTAAAATATAAAGTTTTCAAATAAAAGTCGAATGTTCCTATGAATTTTGTAGAATCAAACGTGAAACACTCATTGTTGCAATTTGTCCTTGAGAGTACATGTTTTGTGAGACAAAATTTATGGGTCAGTACATGAACTTTGGAAGTGTTATCAAGTTTGAGCATAATGTCAATGTATTGGAACATGTTTCCCTCATGCGATCACTCCCATTAAATCCTAATATAATCAAACGAGTTGTACATAGAGGACATAGAGAGTATTGGAATTCCTTTGTCCAAAAGTTGACTATCGACTTGAGTATTCAATTGTTGCAAAGGTTATATATCTAATCATTATGAATGATGTGGTCAACTAATTGCTAATATGTGTAATTATGTTACAAACAAGCAAGACTCACCATTAAAGGTTATGCCCATGTTCTATTTTAAAGGGAGAAATAAGAAGTGGGAGTATAAGTAGAAAGGATAAGACCAAAATATCATACAAGTTAAATTCAATTCAAATTCTGAGATTAAGAAGCTAAAGGGAATTGTGGGCACATAACGAAACTTTACTAATGTTGAATGTCTTACCTATAGGAAATGGGAGGTACCTCCACTTTAGGTAGTTACAATATTGGCATAATTTTCTCTAGTTATTAAGCATGTACATTAGATATGACATGAGATTCTTACATGAATGTAAGATATTAGGAGAAGTAGATGAGATCCTTAGAGAAGTAATATGTGTCATGATAAGTGGCAAGTGAGACAAAATTTGTTGTTGCTACTCAATGGATACATGAATTATCTTTACAAACAGGGAATGTAATAGATGTAGAGAATTGTTATTACTCTTAGGTCATTGAGTTCTTGCTTGGACAATAAAGAGTTCTTCATTCCTGTAAAGAAGAATAATTGTCAATTTACTTGGATGGCTTCCTATAAGGTATTTCCTGATGTCTCATGATATTGGATCTTGAGACACATGCATATAACATAAATACCAAAAGGCTAAAATTACATGACTCAAACATGACATATATTCACAATTGCCACTTGGGTCGTACACATGAGATACACATGTCTAAAATCTATATGATGGATAGTTAGACTCATTTGATTTTGAATCTATCGACATGCGAATCACTTTTAATGGGAAATATGGCAAGTGTACCTTATATTGTAAGTAGTTTGAGGGTAATTGAACTTCTAGAATCGATGCATATTGATGTATATGGTGTTATTAGTTCAACATCTAGAGGAAGGTGTCACTAATGTGTAAGTTACAAATTATAATCCCTTATAACGTTCAAGGAATTCAAGAATTAAGTATGGAATAAATGTTGCATATATATTTAGATTCTTCAATTAGATAGAGGTGGTAAATATTTATTCTTATATTTTGAGAATCTTCTCATGGAGTGTTGTATTGTATGACAATTGACTCTGCTTAGGATGCCATAACAAAAGGATATTTTATATATAAGGAATTGCATGTTGTTGGACATGGTGTGGTCCATGATGACCCTATCTAGACTTCCTAGTTCTCTTTGGAGACATGCTCTAGAAACTGCCACATTTACAGTTAACCACATTCTTTCTGGATCAATTCCAAAGACACCATGTGAGATATGGACCGAAAAGAGTCCCAAAATGTTTTCTATGGATATATGGACTTTTGAATCTTACATAAAGAATTTGTTTCCTATAAAGTTGCGACCCAAAATCTGACAAGTGTTAGTTTGTGGGGTATCTTAGGGAAACCAAATGATATTATTTTTAGATTTTATCTCAAGACAAAGTGTTTGTTGATAGAAGTAATACATCTTTGGACAAGGAGTTCATATCTCAAAATACCACTGGGATGAAAATAGAACTCAAAGAAGTTAGAGATACACATAATGCCAATGAACCCAAAGAGGAACATGAGGAGGAACCACAAGTTCAACCACCTCCTCAACAAACACATGAACCTTGTAGATCTATTAGGACTCACCAAGAAATAGAGAGATATGGATTTATCATGACTCATTGTTAGCACTGTGTGCAAGTCCAAAATTTATAACTCGAGCATTACCCCCACAAGTATACAGGTGCATGTAGTATATTTGAATTCGTCCAAAGAGAAAAAGGTACTGTTAAACACAAGAGAAGTGAATTCCCACAAATTTAGATCCTTTTAGCAAGAGAAGGTTTTGTTATGTTAACTAAGCAATTTAGAAGAAAATAAAGTAAAACGAAATCACTTGTATTTAGGATCAAATTGGAGTAAAGACTCTTTAGAACATGAGACAACAACAAATTCACAAGCAATAAAATCACAAAGGTAGGTTTAAGTTCTACACACCTCCTGATAGTGTAGAACAGTTCTACCCTTATAGAGCACCATCGTGCATATACTTGGAATAGAACCACCAAAAACCTTAAAAACCCCTTCACTTCCAAGACACTCTCGTGGTCAGAGAAGCAAAGCTATGAAACCATTTCCTTACTTCAATGTACACCTTTATAGTATGTAGAAGAAGCATAAGACATACATACAAGATGTCCAATCAAACATATATGTAAAATAAACACCGATGTGTCCATAGAGAAGTGATTAAAGTAAAATTATGCAAGAAAATTCATTGTGATACAAAGCATGATGTGGTACTTCCCCTTGCCCAATAAAAGGATATCTACTTGTCCATGGATGTCAAAAGTAGATACAAGAAGTAGAGAACACGAGTAGCATCATAAAAGAAGAAAATAAACTTGGATGCCCGTGGAAGAAGTAGGATGGAGTTAGAACTATGGTCAAGGAGTCAAACTTCATACCTACTTCCAGAAACCCTCCTGAAAGCTTCACTTTAGAATGGAGAGAAGAGAATGAGGGAGATTCCTACTGCAAGTGTTGGAGAAGAAAGCAGAAGAAGTTTCTCTCGTGAGAAACCACATTTTATCCCCTTGGCCACCTCTAATTATTCCTAGCTCTTCTATGCTTTGGTTGTGCTACAAAATATCCAAAATGGTTTGTGGTAACTATCCCAAGGTGGAGTGGGGTTGTGTATATAAGTGTGGGTTAGTTACATTCACGTTTAAGAGAAACTTGTAGGTGAGACAACATGTTGGTAAGTCAACTTGGCATGTTACTTGTAGTTTTTGAAGTGGAACTGCCTCGATTGATGATGACACATTATGTTGGTTGGCCAACACCACGTGTTGCTTCAAGTTAGGGAACCCTAGAAAATTATGAAATGAGAAAATATGTTGTATTGATATGTCAACATGATGTGTTGCTGGGATTTGGTAACTTCTAACTTCTTTGGATTCAAATTTTGCACTGCATCATGATGTGTCAAAATCTCAACACAACGTGTTACTAAAAACATGACATGTTGATATTTCAACATGACATGTTGCCGACAATTTCTGCAACATTAACTTCTGAATGTGTATATGATTGGGGAATGTTTGATGGGTGGTATTATGGTGTTTATCTCACCATTTTGATGTTAAAAAAATTGTACCTACAATCCAAACCATAGATCAAGTAAAAATAACATTATAGTATAAAATCTAGCATGATTAAGAGTGATATATGGGAAAAATTGATTTGAAAATACAACCAAAAGTGGTCCAAAAGGTGATGTAAAATGTGCATGTCAAATCCCCCTAAGCTTAAACCATTGTTTGTCTTCAAGCAAAAAGAAACACTAATACATTGAAGAAGAATTAGCATGACACATACATAAATTAAATAAAATGGAAGAAGTCAATCATAATATGACAATCATTTTCAAGATATACAACTAGGTATGAATTCATTTCTATCACTCAAAGTTAGAAATTAAGTTAAAAAAGGTGGTCAAATTGATTTGAAAAAACAAACAAGATAGCAATGAATAGAGGAATGATGACAAATACAAAAATTTAGTGAATATGTAGCCAAACCCTTATGATTATAAGGATAAACAAATTGAAATTCCAGCTTGACATAAAAAAATCTACAATCACTCCTTCATAAACGTTAAAATTTTAAAGTAAAGAGCTTGGGGTACATCACTCGACTGCTAATGTAGGCTTATGCGCACACGAAATGTTTTTTGGGGTCTATGGACCCTCTTTCTGACTTGATTCCCTACCTTCATTGGTTTAGGAGATTAGGTGGGAGACTTAGCCATCTTTTGTAGGGATGTAGATTTTTTTTCTTATTTTGAGAAAAAAATGCCACTTTTAAACATGAGTCAAGTCCCATTTTGAAAGTAAAATCTTCTAAGATCAAAAGGGTCATGCAGATAGGTGGTTTCAAACCTAGAATTATTTTATTTGTGAAATTCTTCATCATAGGGGTGATAGAAAACACACTAAAGATTTGGAAAAATCATAAAAAATGCTAAACAAGACTGTAAGTTGATTAACCCAAAGAATTTGAACCATTACATGCATTAAGCTGAGAGTGACAAAAATGAAAAATGTGCTACAGAAAAAATACATGGCAACATGAGTGATTGGCCAATTGTTTTCATTAAATTGCTGAAAGTGCATGCTAGGGTTCTTCAACTATTAGCTCCATCGAGTACAATAATTTAGATAAAAGGGAGTCAATTTTTACCCAAACAAAAGTAAGTCTTCCAAGTCATGCTTCAAGTTTCACTTACTAGAAAAGAAAAATTAATAGAAAGCTACAACTACCAACCAATTGCTCTCCTCTTAAGCATGAAATCTACAATGTCCTAACTATAGAAATCAAACTCAAGGAGGCTTGCAACCGAGTACCTATCATGTTGGAGATGTCAAAGTGGAGGGCATGTGCTATTATTTGAGGATGGAAATTGTTACGCTAAGGATCTACACATTTTTGTTAATATAATTTTGATTTGAGACAAAGATCTAAGCTTGTGATTTGCAGAAGGAATAGTCTTCTAGATGTCAATGTTGTTTGTCCCTTCATTCTCTTCTTCAAAATAACCAGAATCTAATTCAGAGAGAATTTTCTCATTACCAAGCATTGTGTAATATATGTGTTGAAAGGGGGCATTTGGATTGTTTTAAAAATCATCATGTGGAGCAGGTATTTCATATTTCTTCCTTAAAGCTTCAATTTCAATATCTTCATTGATGTCAACAGCTTCATTTGATGTCCTCTTTAATGGAAAAAAGATTCTCCTATAACAACTCCACTCCTAAAATATATTATGCATGATTCTTTAGGATTTACCTCCAATTGACTATGTAAGGTCCTTGAAGGTACTTAATGGTTGGAAAGCGCTTGTTGGGAAATTTGATTTTCCAACATTTGTTCATGATTGAAAATTTCATCCACCTTAGATGAGAGTTGGTGAATGGTATTCTTCATAAATGGTCTATGTTTCCAGAACTCATCATTTTGCTTCATTTGAGTTGAAACACAATTTTCCAGGTGTGATTTCAAGTTGGACTTTGACTGTGGTTGTTGTTGCAGAACGTGAAGTTGTTGAGGAATTTCGGCATTGTTGTTGCTACAATAGGAGATGTCGAGATGATCTCTCCTTCCTGGATTGTATGTGTTTGAATGATGATTCTAAGATTGATTGCTCCCATAATACCCTATCACATCATATTGTTCTATAGTTTCCTCAAATTGAGTGAAAGAAGAATAGCTTGAGGAAGATGACTTCTCAAGAACTTCACGTGCTTCACAAAATAAGTTGAATGGATGAGTGGATTGAGTGTTTAGCTTTAAAAATTTTTGGGACTAGATGTTGAGCTTTGTTTCTATGCAATCTACTGCACCAATAGAGTGTATGCCAACATGCATTCACAGAACCATAGAACAAAAAGAAGGTTGATTTGTCATTTTAGTGTTCCATTGGAAATGATTTATTGCCATATCTTCTATGATATCATAAGCTTCTTTATAGGATGTGTTCATCTAATCTCCTTTTGTAGCTGCATGTATGGACATCCTTGTGTTATAAAATAAACCATTATCAAAAGTTTGAAGAAGCAACCAATTGTTGAGACCATGGTGATGATAAAGACGTTGGAGGTCTTTGAATCTCTCTCATGTGCCATAGAGAGTCTCTCATCCCTGTGGAAAAAGTTAGTGAGTTGGCTTCTCAACTGTACTACTTTTCTTGTTGGGAATTATCTAACTAAGAAGACCTTGAGAAGCTCTTCCTAACCGTTAATAGAATTCCTTGGTAAATAAGAGATCCATGCCTTGGATCTATCCCTCAAAGTGATTGTGAAAAGAATAAGGTGAATCACATCAGTAGGAACACAATTCATCTTGAAGGTTCTCAAGTAATGCAAAAATTAAGCTATATGTAAATTGGGATCCTCCATAAACTCTCCTCCAAATATTTTCTATTATAACATCTATAAATTGATGGGGCTGATAGAAAAATCATTTACCTCAATTTGTGAGATATTAATAGCCCCATTGATCTTTATAATAGTTGGAACAATGGAGTCCTTAAGGGGCCGATTGTTTTTCATTTTTGGTTTATCTTGTTGACTTAGACACTCAGGTGAAGGTAGTGATGACAAAGGTGATGAATGTTGTGATATCTCCAAATCTTACTGAGGTTCACTCCTTCATTTTTAAGGCTGCTAACAGTCCTACAAGTAAAGAAGGCGAGTGAAGTACAATAAAAAGTGGAAGATACAAAAAATATGATAATGATGATGATGAAATGATGGTGAAAATAATGGTGATGGTGTGATCTACTGTCTCTTACTATTCAATACGTCTTATTGTAATAGAATTAACGTTGCTCCCCAGAAACAATGCCAAAAACTTATTAGTATTGTGTAAAAGTCTTAAATTTATAACTCGAGCACCACCCCACAAGTATACAGTTGTGTGTATTATATTAGAGATCATCCAAGGATCAAGGTATTGTTAAACTCAAGAGCAATGCACCTTAAAAATCTAGATCTTTTTAGCAATAAAAGGTTTTGTTATGTTAACTAAGCAATATAAAAGAAAATAAACTAAATAGAACCACTTGTATGAAGGATCAATGTGGAGTAATGATTCTTGAGAATAGGGTTTCACTATCATATCATGCCATGAAACAAAAAAAAATTACAAGAAGTAAAATAAAAAAGGGAGGTTTGAGTTTACACTCCTCTTGGTAGTGTAGAAATTACAAGAAGTAAAATAAAAAAGGGAGGTTTGAGTTTACACTCCTCCTGGTAGTGTAGAACAGTTCTACCCTTATACAACACCATTGTGCATATACTTCCAATAGAACCACCAAAAACCTTGAAATCCCATTCACTTCCAAGACACTCTCGTGGTCAGAGAAGAAAAGTAATGAAAACATCTCCTTAATTTGATGTACACCTTCCCAGTATGTACAAGAAGCATAAGACATACATACAAGATGGCCAATCAATCATAAATGTAAATAAACATTGATGCATCCCTAGAGCAGTGATTAAACTAACATTAAGAAAGAAAGTTTGTTGTTTTAAAAAGCATGACATGGGAGTTACTTCCGCATGCCCAAGAAAAGTATATCTACTCATCCATGGCTATTGGAAGTAGATACAAGCAGTAGAGAACAAGGCTATACATCATATAATTGAAAAATAAACTTGGATGCCTGTGAAAGAAGTAGGATGGAGTTGGAACTCCACTTAAGGAGTCAAAAATCCATCCCTACTGGTGGAAACTCTTCATAAATCTGCACTCTAGAGTGGAGAGAAGAGGAGATCCCTACTACACATGTGGGAGAAGAAAGAATAAGAAGAAGATTCTCTCCCAAAAAAACTACCTTTTATCCCCTTAGCCGCCTCTAATTGCTCCTGGCTCTTCTCTGCTTTGGTTCCACTCCAAAATGTTTGAAATAGTTTGTGGTAGATTGGGGTTGTATATATAAGGGAGGGGCAATTACATTCACATTTAAGTGAAATGTGTAGGTGACACAACGTGTTGGCAAGTCAACACTATGGTGTTACTTGCAATTTCCAAAGTGGAACTCCCTCGATCGATGATAACACTACATGTTGGTTGGCCAACACTACATGTTGGTTTCACCTAAGTAATTATTTGATAAACTATTTCCCAACAATGTCTTCACCTTTTCTAGAAAATTCTAGAATGAGAAAACATGATGTGTTGATATGTTAACACGACATGTTGCTAGGGTTCTATAACTCATGACTTCTCTGGATCTGAACTCTGTTGTGTAACACGACATTTGAAATCTCAACATGGCGTGTTGTTGTCAGTTTCTGAAGCATTATTTTTTGAAAGTTTAGATGATTTGGAAATGTGTTGGTCGATGATATGATGGTGTTTCTCTCTCCATTTGGATGCCCAAATATTGTACCTACAATTGAAACCATGGAGAAACTAAAGATAACAATGAAGTAGAAATTCTAGCATGATTAAGAGTAACGTATGGGTAACATTGATTTGAAAATACAACCAAAAATGGTCTAAAAGATGATATAAAATGTGCATATCACTCATCATGGTGAGGTGTTGGTCATGGATCAAGATGAGACAATCATCTACAAGGAAGCTATGAGGGAACTAGAATCTAGTAAATGGCGTGGGGCCATGAATTTTGAAATGGATTCCATGTACATCAACAAGGTATGGACCTTGGTGAAACCACATATAGGGGTAAAACCTATTGGGCACAAGTGGGTCTTCAAGAAGAATTCTAACATTTATGGAAATGTCCAGAAGTACAAAGGATGACTAGTTATAAAAGGGTTGAAACAAGTTTAGGGTGCTGACTATGCTCACTATTCACCATGCTACCATTGCAACAAATCATACTACGAGATACCTAGAAAATGGATGTCAAAACTACATTCTTTAATGGGAATATCCTTGAGGGTGTGTACATAACACAAACTGAGGATTTAAAATCTCCAAAGGATGCCATAAAGGTATGCAAGCTGAAAAGGTCAATCTATGGATTGAAGAAAGCATCCAGAAGTGGAATATTCATTTTGATAAATCGATCTAAAAGTTTTGCTTCCTTAGGAATGAATATGAACCTTGTGTTTACAACAAGTTAGTGAGGGGTTGGAGTATTCCTGTAAAGAGTGGGACCCAGAGGGGATCCACTTCCTTCTTAAAATTTGAAGAATAGAACCTCCAATCCAAAGACACCCAAAAGGTATCTTGGAATGGGTGTAAAATTTTCAAATCTTAATTAATGGTAAGCAAAACAACCAAAGTATAGCAACAAAATAAAAATAAAGACTATATTCAATTTTTCACAAAAGATTACAAAAGTACATCATATACAACATATGGATCTAAGTAGAGGGAAATATAAACCACAACAAGTTTGTCTCCAAGCTTTAAAATCCTTAAGCTAAGTCCATAACTTCATACCATATCCTCCTTATCCTTCACCTAGGGTTGGAAGCATACCCCAACAAGGAGAAAAATAGATGACGTTAGCAAAGGCTGGTATGTGCATACTAAACAGGAATTTGAGCAATATATAAAATAAAGGACATAAAAATAAAGGATTCCCATGAAAGAGAAAAGTACTACCCAAAAAGGGAATAAAAGAAATAATTCACCATCACATGATAAAAGAGGTACTTGCCAAAAACAAAACAAATAAGATTAGTGCCATACTAGCACATATAAAGAATTAGGGCACACACCCCATATCATCAACCTGCATGCATGTGAGATAAACATAGCCCTAGAAAAATATAAAAACAAAGTTGGCCAAGTCTCATAAACTTGAAACCTGATAGAGATGACATACTGCCAGCTCCCAATGTATATAAAAGTTGGGCCAAGCCTCACAAACTTGAAACCTAGGTATGGGGCCACCTGCATCCCAAAAATAATAGGAGCATACTGCCCTGAGCAGGAAATGCACATCTTCCCAAACACTAATGAAATTATACTACTCTAGTGCTATTGAATCACATATCATGTTTAATGTAGAGGCAAGTAGAAAGTATAGTCAGATTATACAGACTAGTCACCACAAAAGTGACCAACATATACAACCACCTCATAACTGGTAAAAATACATCACATGTCATCACAAAGAATTCCATCATGAACAAAGTATAAGAAAGAGGCCAAGAGAATGTCCAAATATGATCACAACATCAATAACAATATAAGGTACTTCACATGAAGCATATTTTTTAAAGGAATAAGATATTGTGTAGGATAATGTCCATAGGATGAAGAGAAAGAAGAAAATAGGTGAATTGCTCAAAAGGAATGATAGAGGATGCAAACATACATTAAGAGAGAAAATAGAAATTTCTCAACATAGAAATAATGTGGGATGAATCATACCTCTCTTCATAATCTAAATAGTCCAAAGTCAGTCCTAGATCCAAGCCTAGGTCTCTAAAACACCTATGATGCATATATGTAGAATTAGGATTATGTTTTCATTAATTATTCAAAACCCTAAAAAAATGCCTTTTTAATATTAGTGAATTAGGTTACTAAAACCACGCCATATTTTAAGTTATCTTTTTCAAAGTTCAAAACATATTTTATTATAATTTTTGAGTTTTAAATATTTAGTTATGAATTTTGCAAGTTACTACTTATTTAGGAAAATCCCGTAAAATCATATTTTTCTACATTAGATTTTGGCAACAATACTAATACCATTAGAAAGCTCGTATTTTTTTATTTCTATTTTATTTTGTTTTTTTTAGATACGAATAATTTACTATGAATTTTTGAAAACCAACCAACCACAAAATTCCACGTCAGCAAGTGGACCCGCGAGAGAGGAAGAGAGAGAGAGGGATTGGGCATGCGGGCTGAGTTGGCCTAATCAGGTTTAGGCAACTTGGTCGGCTCCACAAACAACTTATCGATTTGCTCCAATGATGAAGTAAAAGCACACGACCGTGAAAAGACCAAAATACCCATATTAGAAAAATGAAAACAAGAAGGAATAGAGGAGGGTAAAGTGGAGAAATCATCAACAATCGTCTTATTCACCCTCATCAACTCACCCTACGGACAACTTGGTGAACCTGCGTCTGATGGCGATAAATCAAGTAGGAAAACCACTTCCTATCGGTCCAACTAATGAATTTCGCGACTTGTTTGTGATCTACCAATTTTAGCGAGCATAACAGTAGTGTGCGAGATGAGAAGGAGCCATAGAACCAACTCCCGCCATGACCAAGCCAGTAGATATGAGATCATAAGGGGGGAAATTGAGCACACACATGAAGAGACAAAATTGATGTTCAGAATAGCTTTGAGGATCTTCGAAGGAGGTGGGGTAGATGTTTAGGAGCCTAGAAAGGCGAGAAGGTCAAACTCTCGACGAAAAACCTGAACATCCCTGATCCCATTGCTGAAATCAGAGGTTAGCACACACGAGACAAGATGAGAGAACCAAACAAGGAAAATATAGTACAAGAGCATACGCTGAAGGTTAGGGACCAATCTCTAGGTTGTCTGATGATCCATAGGTGCAAGGAAATAGGAGGTAAGAAGGAAGTAGAGCACCAACATGGGAAGAAGAGGGTGCTTCCAGATAGGGATATATAAGCCACAATTCCTAGAACTTATAGGGGTCAATAAATGTGGAAAGGTGAGGGATTTGTGAGAGGAAATCTAGGGGAAATAAAGGAGAATCACAGAGGGAAAGAGAGAAGAGAAATGATCAAAGGGGAAAAAGGAACACTATTCAAACGATACAGGAAATAACACAAAGGAATAGGAGAATCCAGGTGCGGTTGGATCAGAAATTCAACAGATGTGATTGAACTTGAGATTTGCAAACAAAAGGAAATGAACATGAATAAACCGCATGACATAAAAATCAACTCCTAATCATTTTCGAATAGTGTTGCATTAATTATTCGTCTTTTCACTCTCTTCATTTGAAGGTGCAAACAAACTCCAAATTAAGTGAAATTTTGCACAGTGGCCAATTAAGGCATGTAGATTCTGATTATGTAATTAGATTTCATGTTTGGAAAATTTTAATGTATTAATTAATCAAATCTTAGTTTCTATTTCCTCATGCATTAATGACATTAGGATTATCCAAATTTGGTGAAATTTCACCCACAAGTTATTTTTGATGTGTTGAATATGAAAATGCCCTTAATTTCACAAGTTGAAGTTGTTTCTACATTTATTTAATATTTTTAAGGTTCTACACACTTTCTCTCTCCTGATTTCATCTTTTAATCAACCTTTCTTCAAATTGAATGAAAATTCACTCTTAGGAACAATTTAATGTGTAGATTACGAATCTAAGATTAACTTCCACTTTTGGACTCATTAAATATTTTATTTCATATTTTGAAGGAAAAACCCCTTTTCTTTTCTAAATAAAATAGGAATGGTTATCATTATCCTAAATTTGTGAAACTTGGCCTCCAAGCCAAACAATAGCCAAAGAAAATGAATCTAAAATTATTTTTAATCAATATGACTTCCTTTTATGAATTTTGCATAATTAGTATTTGCGTCCCATCTTTATATTATTCAACATATTATTTCATCATTATCTCAATTATTCATCCAATTATGTTCCTTACCTTCATATTTATGCTAAAGGAGTTATGTATGATTATTTGCATGAATTCTTATGTATTCTTTTATTTATCTCATGTGACACATTTTACGTATCCATTATTAGCTTAAGACTAGGATGAGAACATTAGGTTACATTAGGGTGGTTTATACATGCATTAGCTCATTAGGGTTATACTAAACTTATTTTAGGTATAACCTCAACCTTGTTTGGCTAAGTCCAAAATGGTCAAAGTTCTAGGGTAGCGTCCAAGATTCGGTATGTTATAATTCTTCATATTGTATGTGGATGTACTCATGGGAAATGGTACTTACTCTCTAGAAAAGGTTAATATGTTGTTGGGAAATAGTTTATCAAATAATGACTTAGGTGAAACCACATATAGTATATGCATCAAGTTATATACAGATAAATATAGAAGGCTTCTTGGCTTGAATTAAAATACATAAATTGGCAAGGTTCTGAAGCAGTTAAACATGCACAAGTATAGGAAAGGAAACTTACCCATGATCATGAGATAAGTATTCCAAAGGCCAATTCTCCCAAATCTTTTGAAGAGAGGGACCACATGATTAAGCTTCTATAATCCTCAAAAAATGGATCTCTTATATCATGTAATGATATGTACACGTCTAGATGCCTCATATGCCTTGAACATGATGAGAAGGTCAAGAAGTTTCAAGTGAAGGTCACTAAATAAGAGAAAAGAACATCCCCAAATACTTGACGAATAACTTAGATGAAGCGGTTAGGAAGAAATGGTTGTAGAGAGTTATACGATTCAATATTTGAAACCCACAAGGATCATAATTGACCACAATATGGTTCTATATTTTTCTTCTTAAGTGAATATGAGGTTACAATAGATGTTGCAAAGGGATTTGTTTGGATTGGGAAGTTCATTTGATGAACTTAAAATTGTTCCTAGCATTGGTGATAGTCTAGAACTTATCGTGATAATAATGTGGCAATTGCAAAATTTAAGGAACCTACAAACATTTTCTTTGAGAATAATATCTCATATAAGAGATCTCTTAGTGTGGATATGAGAATATCTGCATGATACCCACATAGATAAAGTTTGTTGATCCCCTAACTAAGGTTGTGTCACAACAAAAACATGATGCTCATGTTATATCACTTAATATCAGATATACGAGTGATTGGATTGAGTGAAAATGGGATTGTAAGAAGTGGGACCTGAGAAGAGATCCACTCCCTACTTAATTTGAGGAATAAACCCGCTAATCAAAACACACTAAAAAGGTATGTTGGAATAGGTGTAAATTTTTTCGTTCTCAAATGATGGTATACAAAATGACCAAAGTGTAGTAGCAGAATAACAAATCATGACTACACTCAAGTTATCAAAGTTACATAATATTCTCCCATTTGTGGTTTATATGAAAGAAACAAGATCAAGATCTAGTAGAGGGATATCTAACCTATCTCAAGTCCATCTTCCATGGTCAAATCCTTAATATAGGTCCATGTATGCATGCCATGTCCTCCATGTCCTTCTCCTAGAGGTTGCAATAATACCCCACAAGAGAAGACAAAACTAAAAGTTGTCAACATAAAAGCCAGTATGATCATATTAATTGGGGATTGAGCAACATTAGGAAAAAGGAAATTAAATATAAAAAGGCTTCCTATAGAAGACAAAAGTACTATTCAATTATATATCAAGAGAAAATGAATTTCAAAGGGATTCTAAATAAGAAATGCACTTGCCATTGATAATACATAAGTGGTGCTATAAAAGCATCTATGAAGAACCGCGACACATAACCCATGAACAATAATATCAACCTGCATACACATGAGGTTAGAATAACACTAGAGAATATAAAGTTACTAGAGGTTAGGGCACATAACCCATAAAACCAAAGAAATTATGTGTATCTAGGGCTACTGAGTCACAAAGCATGCAAAATGTAGAGGCAAGTGAAAGTTCGGTCATATATATAGAATTAATGAGATTTCCATTACATAAATAGACAATATGAAACATACACCAACATAAGTGGCCAAAATAGTTCATATTCACAATTAGGGTTTTACCATGTAGAGAAGTACATTTTAGACTCAATACGAATATCCATCAAGGTATGATGATAACAAAATTATCATCAACATAGAATCTTTTACTTGAAGTAAATTCTTAGAGGAAAGATAAATTGTGTAGGCTAATTTTATCCATAGGACTTGATCATCGTCAAGATAGAATCTAGAGAGGCCTTGATCTTCATCAATCTAGGAGCTTCAACAAGGCTCTGCTGATGAAATCTTCTTGGACCTATATGCAGAATGAAGCACTACCTTGAGTGCGCCTAATGAAAGCAAAATACTCAAATCAGAGAGTGAACAAACCCTCCAGATCCCTCATCTGGCACGACAGCATCTCTCTCCTCCCTACTCTCCAAATGAACTCATGGAAGGGAGTCATATCTGGATGGGACACAAATGTGTGGCATGATGCCTGGGTAGGGGAGGGCTTCAAACCCCAAATCCAAGAACAAAAGCAAATATCGGATGGCATCCAAGACCTAAAGGTTGCATGCCTTATTAAAGATGATGGAACCTGGGACACTGACTTCATACGCCACTAGTTTTCAAATATTACCCAACGAGACATCCTACAAATGCCCACTCCTCGACCACACTACGGGCCAAACAAACTGATTTGGGCGCACTCCAAAAATGGCAACTTCTCAATTAACTCAACCTATAAACTTCTGATGGGAACCCTTCACAAGATAGATACCGACCACTTCTCCTTGATTCAGAAGCTCCCCGTCCCGCACAGAATACAAGCCCACCTATGGTTAATACATTGGAACAGGCTTCTCACCAACAAGCTAAGAAAGAAAAAGTATCTCACATCATCAGCGATCTGTAGCCGGTGCAACATGACAGACAAATTTGTTCTTCATGCTCTCAGGGACTGCTTGGTACCCAAAGATACATGGCGTATGGTCCTCCCCAACGAAGCCACAAATTTCTTCACTCATGAATCCACTGTCTCATGGCTGGGTTATAACCTCAAAACTTTGAAGAAGGTATAGGGCTGGAATGCATTCTTCACTACTACCTGCTGGATCATTTAGAAGAATATGAATGCCACTATCTTCAAAAATACTAGAACACCACCTTCTATCCTGGCCACTTCATGCCTCACTACAGCAGCAACTTACTCACAAGCTTTCAACGGTGAGGCTACGCTTATCAGCAGACAGGTCCAAACCAGTTCCAATACAATCCATATAACCCCAGACACTACAATCTTCAACGTAGACACATCAATTGATGCTAATAGAAAGATCACATCTACGAGCATGATAACCAGAAGCAACATGATAGCTTGGCTGATGGGAAGTTCTAAACTTATCCGAGGATCCGACCCTCAAATAGGGGAACTACAAGCCATACTTCACTGCATCCAGTACATCAACACAATCGACACTCAAAAAAACATCATCATCAACGATTCCAAGCAGTCCTACCTATGGGTAACTAACCAACAACGACCACCGACTAAATACTTGTTGTTGGTCCAAGAAATAAAGGAAGAATGGAAGTTAGAACAGAGTTCAAGCAATCTACCATGTGCGATGCAATCTAAACGCTCTAGCAGACCTCCTAGCAAAACACTACCTCAAGCAGCTAGACCTAGTACCCTGTCCCCCTTCTCTTTCTAGTGTTCTGTCTGAAGAACTAAGTACCTTTCATTTGTACTACGTTATTCTAGATAATTTAATGATATAGCCAAGACAAGGCTTGGGCTTCCAAAAAAAGAGAGAGGGGGAATATAGGTGATTGCTCAATATGATGAATAGGGATGCAACATACCTCAGATTAAGCCTACACATGTCCAAGTCAACCCTAGGTCCAATCCAGGGTCTTCAAAAACCTATTAAACATGTCACATAGAACTAGGGTTAGTTCCACATTAATTACATAAGCCCTAAAAATGGGCTTTCTATTATTATTGAATTAGGTTATAAAAACCTTTCCATACTACATATTATGTTTTTATGAATTTATATCATTCTTTACTTTATTTTTTAGACTTATATATTATTAGATATGATCAAGAAAATTTAACCAATTAGATAAATTCATTAAAAGTCACATATGTAGCAGATTGTAATTAGGTGTTGAAACTAGTACCATTAGATATAGAAAAATTCCATGATTCCAAAACATATTTTTTAGATATATACAATTTTATTATGAACTTTAGAACATAAAGCTATTTTATTTATTTAAATAGAAATTAGGGCATAGGGACCAGAATACCCCAACAAAAAGCATCAAACATCAATGCCTGATAGGGTAGCATAGGTCAGAAATCCTTGACCAAAAGTCGTGTGTTTACAAATAAGCCAGAAAATGAAAAGACCATTACACCCATCTTTAGTGTAACATCCCTGACCTGGGTTATGTTTTAACTCTAGGTGTTTTACTTAATAAAGTTGATTATATGCTTTCACTTATCTTTTGATAAGTAATTAAGGCTCAAGAGGAACTTATATTTCAATTTCAGTCCTTTTTGAATTATGTTGAAATATTGTTTTGTTAGTTTTGGACTAAAGTGCAAATTATCCAAGTTGAGGGGTTAACTTGCAAATTGTACATGATAAAATGTTCCTCAGATGTTTAAGCATCAAAATAATGAGAATGATGCAGTGGTATGGTTTCCACAAGCTTGAGCACCAAGGTAAAGCTTACTGAGAAATCTTTGTGCATTAAAACCTAGTTTTGGTGTTATGTGTAATTTACCCAAAACCTAGGGTCCAATATGCAAAATAGCACTTCTAGAGGGTCCCCCATGTTTCTTGGAATCATGTAGAGCAAATAAAATGAGAGGGGCGCCTCATTTGGATTATGTTGGATGAGAGAGAATCTTGATATTAAAATTATCAAGATTTATGCATAAATGGAACTTTAATTCAATTTAATGCAAAAAGGAATATATTAATTGCAAATCCCTTCAACCAAAAGTTGAGGGATGAATTTTCAAAGGGTTGGACGAGCTTGTGCCTTGTAAAGGCACGAAAAGATCTTGAGTGAGTGGAGACTCCACTCACATTAAGTTAATAAAAAGTAATATCCACTAAAATGGGATAATATGATTAAGGTGCTTAATTTCTTTTCCTTTAATTCTTGGATAATGAAGAAGTTTTGCAAGTAAAATAAGATAGATTCTTGGCCAAGGACTTGAGGGGGAAATTGTGGCAATAATTTTGGAAATTAAAGGAATTAATTCTATTTTCTCTTTCCTTGGATTTCCTTATACATATCTCATTTCCTACCCACATAAGGATCTTCTTTCGGAATTCCTTTCTCTTCTTGCTTTGTCCAACCTCAAGAGAGCTTAGGAGCACGAGAAGGACGACACCCAACCTGTTGGTAAGTTCTTGACCTTCTTTCACCTTGGTTTCATGGAGAAAACCGAAAATCAATGCTTGATTTCTTGTTTTCTCCACTCAATTTCCAACTCTGGCCAATCCTTTTATCCAAAAGCTTGAGAACGGACCTTGGGTAGTTGCCAAAGCTTCTTCCACCATTGGAGTCATGGATCTTGAAGCTTGGAATCTGATTAGAAGGCGGTTTATATAACTTGAACCCTTAAATGTTGCTATTGCATTCAATTCTCCATTATTTGTTAATCGTTTTGTTCTATTGGAACTCCCTTGATTCATTGCTGTATTTTCCATGAAAATGGTAGTAGCTTTTGAATGAATGAAGTAAGATGATGATGACATCATCTTAGACACTTTTCCCAAGGAAACCCTATTCCAATCGGTTTCAACAAGTTGATTCAATTAGTTTCAACAAAACCGTTTAGAAATAAACGGTTTCATCAAACTGTTAGGAGCTAAACGGTTTCAAACCGTTTGGAAGAGTTGACCATAGTTGACCATTTGGAGATTTGATGTTAATGATGAAGGTCTATGATCCATTAAATATAATTGATTAATTTCAAAGGGTTCATTAGTTGAAGGTCCATCAAGTACCAAACCCTAATCGGGTTAAGTGCTGATTTTGTGATTGTTTGAGTTAAGACTTTGGGTTGATTAACCCAAACGGTCTCAAGACCGTTTGTAGGTCAACCAAGACCATTTATAGGTCTAGGGTCGATCATTATGGGGTGGTTGAATATCCAAAGGTGTCAATATGAAATGTAGCTAATAGCTAATGTGGTGATCAATCCAATGGACTAAACCCTAATTGAATTTCATAAATTATTTTCTATGTTGGCTGGGGAAAACGATCTCAAGAACATTTGGTGGTCATACAAATGACCTCAAGACTGTTTGAGGTCAGGTCATGCCCAATTGGATTGGTGGTCTAATGATTTCGAAGTAACTAGCTCCACAATGACTAATATTGAAGGTTCATCGATTTCAAACTCTAATCCAATTAGGTTCAAAACCCTAGTTGATGATCAATTGAAGATTTAAGTCAATTGAAGGACGGTTTATTAAGCTCAATTGAAGAATGGTGTTTAGGCTCAATTGATGAGTGGCTACTTGAATTCAATCGATGAGGGAATCAATCTTGGAAACCCTAATGCTATATGAGTGGTTGAGACCACTTTTGGTCCAATCGGTTTTGAGGAGGTTTGGACCAAATGGTCTCAAGACCGTTTGGGACCAAATGATCCCAAAACATTTAAGGTTTAATCGATCTCATGAATGTTTTGGTTAAACAGTTTTGAGCACAAAGTTCTAAATGGTTTCAAACCGTTAGACCTAGACTGTTTGGAGGTCTAAACAGTCTTAGATCATTTGAAGGTCATTCAAGCAAGACCGTTTGAGGTCTGGTTGGTCAAGAGCGTTTGGGGTCTAAGTGACCAAGATCGTTTGGGAAATATTTAACCAAAACCGTATGGACACTTAAGGTGATTAAAGGATCAATTGTTTAATTGATCATTACATGATATAAATCAACGGTGATTATAATAATTGTACCCTTAACAAGATAGGGTGATTAGTACCTTTTGAATGATTAATCTTTAATGATTATGGAAGTATTGACATAATACATTGTGTCAACCTTCTTTCAAGTTGAGTTGACCTAATCTAATCAAGTCTGAAGTAGGTATCATTTTATAGAGGTTGAGAGAGAGAGAACTTCCTACATGAATGATAATTATGTAGTGGTTAAGTCTCAACATTTTCAACATGAATGAATGTGTAATTAGGGTATGATCCTTGATAAGAGATCATGAAACCCTAATTAAGAAGGTTGATGAGATCTAACCCAAATTGAGGGCAATGATAGGTGAAATCCTAATATATGGTAATGGTATGACCCTAATTTAGGGTAATGACATGAGAAACCCTAATTCATGGTATTTGAATAATAAACCCTGAATGGATGTGAATAGTAAACCCTATTTGAGGATGATGTTATGAGAAACCCTAATTAAGGGTGAAGCCATATAAAACCCTAAGTGAGGGTGATGTCATGTGGAACCCTAGATAAGGGTGATGTCAAAATGAAATCATGATAATGTGATGTATAACCTAATCCAAGGTAATGCTATGTACCGGTATGTGATACTGTGACATGAAACCCTACACTAACATAGGATGAAGATATATGGAGCCCTAATCTTGGGTTATAATGTATGAAACCCTAATTTTGGGCAATATGATTATAAATCATAACCCAAACCTGGGTAATGAGATAAAGTATTCCTAATTGACATAAATTGGGAAATCCTAACTCAAATGAGGAAATAGTGATGTTACTCTTACAATGCATAGTATTGATATGTAATTGATATAATTGTTATCATGTGCACTTATTATGCAGGTTTCATGAGATGTTGGACATAGCCAGGTATGAGCTATGATGTTTTACTATTGAAATTGTTTTATGGGCCTTGTGAGCCATAATATACTGTGTTGCCTAGTGAGAGGTAACAAGAAATTATAATGGGCCTTAAGAGCCATGTGAAATACCTACATGCAATTATTATGCTTACAGTGGTCAGATGACCTGAAGAAAATAAGTTACCTGATAAAGTGGTAACAAGTGTTTTGATGAGCTAAGGGTTTGAACACCCATATTTCATAATCATGATGATGAGATGACAAGGGATGAGAATACCCCTGATGTGATAAGGGATTGAGATCCCAATGTAAATAAATCTTTGAAAAGAACTTGATAGAAATAGTACTCATTCTTTATAGCATTTATTATAATGATTTCTATTGAAAACATGTTTGATGCTAAAATAATATTGTAATGTACTTAATTAATCAAGTTAAATGGTATCATGTAGAGCCATGACCATAGATCCATAATCGTCAGAAGTTTGGTGATGGTGAAACAGGTTTTCTTATGGGAACTCCTAGAGGGCATACTTTTGAGTATGTGGGGGTTATGTGCACGAATATCCTTACGCCCTAATGGAGGAATTGATGTGAGGTAATCATTAAATCTTTGAATCCTTCATTATAAATGTCAGGATTTATGTACCACTAATCTCCTGATGATGTTAATGCCGAATCGATGTGAGATAAATATAATGTCTCTTGATTGCGAAGAGAGTACAACATACCACTATAACTCTAATAGTGAAGTTGCCAGTATACCCTGGAAAGCTATTTAGCAGAGACACTAGATGTCCTGCATTTGGTCCTCACACTGACTGAGGAAGATCAGGTCATGGGAATCCAGCTTTTCTATTGACCTATGTATGGTACCGATTTCGATTTTGCAATGGTGGGTTGGAGTATGAGCGGTATACCTCATCTCCTCAGGTCTTAAGTATGTTTGTAAAATGTAATCAGTCATGTAGCATATTTTGCTTAGGGTTGAAATACGAGAATCAATGATTGATGCTACATTGCTTAGCATGCCTTAGTTGGATAAATTCTATACCTGTTCTTCATAATCCTTATTGAATAAATGACATGCTGCCTTGTCAAGGTATAGCTGAAGTAATTAAATAAAGAATACTGCTCTAATTTATTTATACACTGACCTAGCTACTGTTGAATACTTATGATTCTTTTGCTCAGTTTTATTCTATTTAATTGCAATAATAATGTTTCTGGCGGAGAGTTATATCTCTCGCTGGGACAATTTTCAATTGTCTCACCCCGTGGGATTCAACGTTTTAGGTAGACGCCGAAGAAGAGGTAGAAACCCTACAGTGGGTGAAGAATAGGAGCAACAACAACAACAAGGACTAAGTGAATCCTCAGGTGGAGACACTGGCTGTCATGTCCTATTTATAGAGAGTCCTATGTGCTGTCTCTGTACTCTCAGGTCCTAGGAGTCAGTAGTTAGTTTAATATTGATCTGAGATTTTGGCTTGATGCCTCAAGATTTTTTTATACTGCCTATGTACAGTTTAACAGGGCAACTGATGCTTGTACCTATCAAGATGAATGGTACAAGAGATGTACTGATGAACCAAAATGTAAATAAGTTACTTTGGTTCTTTATGAATGAGTTTTTCAGTTTATGGATCTCTTTGTAAAAAGTTTTAAACTTTTAGTGATTTTCAGTAATTCCGCTGTTAACGACCGCTTCCGCAATAATCTTAATTGATGTTTGGCAACAAACATCTCAAGTAAAGTGGTATCAGAGCTCTAGGTTTGTTGAGTCTACAGAGACATAGGACTAAGTTTGTTGAGTTTGTTCTAGTGTCTTCCAGTTTATCTGATGGTGTCTTCTGCTCATATAGGAGGAGAAGAAAAACTAAAGATGTCTAGATCACACGATGAACATGCTGCTGAGAGCAACGTTGTTGCACCAGGAGGAGGTATAAGAGACCAAGATAGGGAGGAGCCCGTACCTGAACAACCCCAGTTCAATCAAGCTGATATGGGAAACCCAGTTTTCCAAGCCATGTTTGGACAGTTTATGGCCGCCATGACTCACATGACTGATAGGATGCCACTACCTGCACCTAGGCCACCTACTCACCATGAAGGACAGGGAGCCGGTAAGACATTTGAACGACTTTGCCAGGTTGGAGCCACAGAGTATGCTGGTACAGCTGACCCAGTAGATGCTGACATGTGGCTGACTGAGCTGGAGAAGGCCTTTAAAATCCTTAACATCCTAGAAGCTGAGAAGGTTAGACATGCAGTGTACCTTCTTAAAGGGAGTGCTGGTCATTGGTGGACCATAGAAGAAGGCAAGAGGCCGGGTGTGGAGATCGAATGGGAAGTATTCCAATGAGAATTCATCAATAAATACTTTCCTAAGACATTCCTAGATGAGAAGATCTCTCAGTTTGAGAGGTTAAGGCAAGGACCAATGAACATTAGCAAGTATGAGGATAAGTTCATGGAGCTTTTGCAGTTCTGTCTGCATATGGCAGCTACCGATGAAGAGAGGATTCAATGTTTTGAGAAAGGGATGAACATTGATTTGACCACTCCTGTGTCTGCTTTGGAGAATAGGGAGAGGTTTGCCACTTTTGTGGAGTCTGTTAGATGGATAGAGTGGTATGTGGCTGAGAAGTGTTAGACTAAGAGTAAGAATGTGTATCCTCAGTTTCATGGACAAGGATCCAAAAGTTTTAAGAAACCGAGGTTTTCTGCACCAATAGCACCACCAAGGTTTGATACCCAGACACACTGGACGTCAAACAAGGGGAGAGGCCATAGTTTACCAATAGAAGGAGCCCATAGCTCAACATCAGTGTCAGTTACAGGACCATTTAGACCACAACCAGGGAACAAAGGTTGTTTTATATGTGGAAAGATGGGGCATCTGATGAAGGATTGTCGAGCCAGAGAGGCAAGTGTGACTCAACCTCAGAGGAAGAGTCAGCAAGTCTCTCCGAGGCGACAATTTCCAAGTGGCGCTAGAGGACATGGACAAGCATCCCAAGCTGGATCATCAACACCCAATAATCGAGCACCGAGTCAACCGTAGGGGACAACGAGATTCTATGTGATGAATCAGCCTGATGCAGTAGTCAACCCTCAGGTTGTGACAGGTCAAATGGAATTGTTTTATTATGATATGTCTACATCTTGCGTCGTATCTGTTTTATTTGATCCGGGTGCTACACATTCTTTCATCACTAAAAGAGTGATTCTTGACTGCAATATGATAGTTAGTCATAAGGCAGAGAGTTTGAAGTTAGAAACTCCTTTGATGGAATCTACAGTGTTGCGGGAGGTGTGTTCTCCCTACACTCTTTTCTTTTCTGAACATCGCATTCAAGTGGATCTTATACCACTTGAGATGCATGGGTTTGATATAATTCTCAAGATGGACACCCTATAAAGATACAAGGTTGTCTTGGATTGTGAGTCTAAGCAAGCTGTATTCATAGATGATAGTGACACATGGATCTTTCAAGGAGATAGAAAGATTCTTCCAACCTGTCTTGTGTCAGCTATGGTAGCTGAGAAGTTGATGAGGAAAGGATGTTTTACATTCTTGGCTCATGTGGTAGATACCTCTATGGAGAGTTCTAATCCTTCCAAAATTCCAATAGTCAGGGAATTTGAAGATGTGTTCCCCGAAGAACTTCCTGGTGTACCTCTGCCCCGAGAGATTGATTTTGAGATTAATCTAATTCTAGGCACGCAACCTATAGCACAAACACCATATAGGATGGCACCTGCTGAGATGACAGAGCTTAAGAAACATCTGCAAGAGTTGCTTGAGAAGGATTTTATCTGACCGAGTACTTCACCATGGGGTGCTCCAGTCCTCTTTGTTAAGAAGAAGGACGGATCGATGCAGTTATGCATTGATTACAGGCAGTTGAATAAAGAAACTATAAAGAATAAGTATCCTCTGCCAAGGATTGATGACCTATTTGATCAGTTGCGTGGTGCAACTATCTTTTCTAAGATAGATCTAAGGTCGGGATATCATCAGCTGTGTATTAAGGAGAGTGACATACCTAAGTCTGCCTTTAGGACAAGGTATGGTCACTATGAGTTCATAGTTATGTCATTTGGACTAACTAATGCACCAGCTGCATTCATGGAACTCATGAATAGAATCTTTCAACCTTTTCTTGATCAGTGTGTAGTCATCTTCATAGATGACATCTTGATATACAATAGAGATGCTCAACAGCATGAGCAGCACCTCAGTCAGGCTCTAACTTTGCTAAGAGAGCATAAGTTGTATGCTAAGTTTAGCAAATATGAGTTTTGGTTACCAGAAG
Source organism: Alisma plantago-aquatica (assembly GCA_963693085.1). NCBI lineage: Eukaryota > Viridiplantae > Streptophyta > Magnoliopsida > Alismatales > Alismataceae > Alisma > Alisma plantago-aquatica. The sequence continues at coordinate 241,609,397 of OY856415.1, forward strand.
TTTCTTTTCTTGGACACGTAATATCTGCTTCAGGTATTCGTGTTGATCCTAAGAAGGTAGAATCTGTCCTGCAATGGGAACAACCGAAGACACCGATAGAGATTCGCAGTTTCCTAGGGTTGGCAGGCTATTATAGGAGGTTCATTAAGAACTTTAGTTCTATAGCTTTACCCCTAACCAAGTTCACCAGGAAGTAAGTTCCTTTTGTCTGGATTGACAAGTGTCAACAATCTTTCCAGTTGCTGAAAGAAAGATTGAGAAGTGCACCTGTGTTGGTGTTACCTGAGCAGGGAAAGGGGTACATAGTTTTCTGTGATGCATCTAAAAATGGCTTAGGATGTGTGTTGATGCAAGATAAGCAAGTGATTTCTTTTACTTCTCGAAAGCTTAAGAAACACGAGGAGAATTATCCAACACATGATCTAGAGCTAGCTGCTGTGGTCCATGCTTTGAAGATCTGGAGACATTATCTCTATGGAGAGACATTCCAGATTTTCACAGACCATAAGAATCTAAAGTACATCTTCTCTCAGCAAGAGCTGAACATGAGACAACGCTGCTGGATGGAGTTAATCAAGGACTACGACTGTACAATTGATTACCATCTAGGGAAGGCTAATGTAGTGGCTGATGCATTAAGTAGGAAATCAGCAACACCAGCTTTAGATAAAGCACAGTTGAATTCCTTAGTGTGCTCTAAGAGGGATATGTTTATATCCTTGAGGCAAAACAATGTACAACTAAAAGTATCATTGTTAGCTGGGTTGTTAGCAGAGATGCACATAAAACCAACTCTGAGATAGTAGATTAAAGAAGCACAACAAGCAAATACTGTAGTTCAGTAGATTAGATCAGAGTATGGTAGTGAGAAATGGGATGGCTTCCATGAATCAGAAGATTAGGTAGTTTGTTACCAAGGTAGGATGGTAGTACCTGATGCCAATGACTTGAGAAAGTTAGTTCTGGAAGAATCCCATTCTTCTATGTATGCTATGCATCCAGGGAGCACCAAGATGTATCATAACTTAAAAGATATGTATTGGTGGTCTGGATTGAAATAAGATGTAGCTGAGTTTGTTATGTGGTGTCCGGTGTGTCAGCAAGTTAAAGCTGAACATCAGAAGCCTGCAGGAACAATGCAACCTTTGCCTATACCGCAGTGGAAATGGGATCATGTAACCATGGACTTTGTGGTTGGTTTTCCTAGAACAGCCAAAAGTCATGATTCCATTTGGGTGATAGTTGATAGGTTGACAAAGACAACACATTTCTTACTTGTCAAAACAACCTACACTGCTGAAAAGCTGGCACAGTTATATGTAGATGAGATAGTGCGGCCGCATGGGGTCCCAGTTACCATTGTTTCTGATAGAGGTCCCCATTTCACGAGTCGTTTTTGGGAATGACTACATAAAGCTTTGGGTACGCAGTTAAGGTTTAGTACAACCTTTCATCCCCAGACAGATGGAAAATCTGAAAGGACTATACAAACCTTGGAGGACTTGCTTAGGGCATGTGTCCTTCAGTTTATAGGAAGTTGGGATCTACACCTGAGCTTGATAGAGTTTTCTTACAATAATAGCTATCAGCACAACATTGACATGGAACCATATGAAGCTTTGTATGGTAGATGTTGTAGATCTCCTTTATGTTGGTATGAACCTGGAGAATACCAACTTTTGGGTCCTGAGCTTGTGCAACAGACAACAGAGAAGATTAAAGTAATACATCAACAGTTAAAGACTGCACAAGATAGATAGAAATCATACGCCAACAAACGGCGAAGACCTTTAGAATTCCAAGTTGGAGACAGAGTATAACTTAAGGTCTCAACTTGGAAAGGAGTTCTTAGATTTGGAAGGAAGGGAAAGTTAGCTCCTAGATTTATGGGGCCTTATCCAATCATTGAATGGATTGGAAAGGTAGCTTATAAGCTGGAGTTACCACCTGAGTTGCAAAAGTTGCATCTAGTGTTCCACATCTCCATGTTGAGGAAGTGTCATTCTGACACAGAATTAGTTCTACAACCTGTAGAGGTAGAATAAAATGATGATATATCATATGTTGAAGGACCTATAATGATCCTTGATCAGAGAATTAAAAAGTTGAAAAGAAAGACATTTGTCTTGTAAAAGTCCTCTGGAATCACCATGGCATTGAAGAATCTACATGGGAACTAGAGAAAGAGATGAGGAGGAAATACCCTACTCTTTTCTCTTAATGTTTTTGTTGATGATTTCGGGGATGAAATCCTTGTAAGGGGTGGATAATTTGTAACATCCCTGACCTGGGTTATGTTTTAACCCTAGGTGTTTTTCTTAATAAAGTTGATTATATGCTTGCTCTTATCTTTTGAAAAGTAATTAAGTCTCAACAGGAACTTATATTTCAATTTCAGCCCTTTTTGAATAATGTTGAAACATTGTTTTGTTAGTTTTGGACTAAAGTGCAAATTACCCAAGTTGAGGGGTTAACTTGCAAATTGTACATGATAAAATGTTCCTCATATGTTGAAGCATCAAAATAATGAGAATGATGCAGTGGTATGGTTTCCACAAGCTTGAGCACCAAGGTAAAGCTTGCTGAGAAATCTTTGTACATTAAAACCTAGTTTTGGTGTAATGTGTAATTTACCAAAAACCTAGGGTCCAATATGCAAAATAGCACTTCTAGAGGGTCGCCCATGTTTCTTGGCATCATTTAGAGCAAATGAAATTATAGGGGCACCTCATTTGGATTATGCTGGAGGAGAGAGAATCTTTATATTAAAATAATCAAGATTTATGCATAAATGGAACTTTAATTCAATTTAATGCAAAAAGAAATATATTAATTGAAAAGCCCTTCAACCAAAAGTTGAGGGATGAATTTGAAAAGGGTTGGACGAGCTTGTTCCTGGTAAAGGCATGAAAATATCTTGAGTGAGTGGAGACACCATTCACATTAAGTTAATAAAAAGTAATATCCACTAAAATGGGATATTAGTATAATATGATTAAGGTGCTTAATTTCTTTTCCTTTAATTCTTGGATAATGAAGAAGTTTTGCAAGTAAAAGAATATAGCTTAGTGGCAAAGGATTTGAGGGGGAAATTGTGGCAATAATTTTGGAAATTAAAGGAATTAATTCTATTTTCTCTTTCCTTGGATTTCCTTATACATATCTCATTTCCTACCCACATAAGGATCTTTTTTCAGAATTCCTTTATCTTTTTGCTTTGGCTGACCTCAAGAGAGCTTAGGAGCAGGAGAAGGACGACACCCAACCTGTTGGTAAGTTCTTGCCCTTCTTTCACCTTGGTTTCATGGAGAAAATCGAAAATCAATGCTTGATTTCTTGTTTTCTCCACTCGATTTCCTACTCTAGCCAATCCTTTTATCCAAAAGCTTGAGAACGGACCTTGGGCAGTTTCCAAATATTCTTCCACCATTGGAGTCGTGGATCTTGAAGCTTGGAATCAGATTAGAAGGCGGGTTATATAACTTAAACCCTTAAATTTTGCTATTGCATTCAATTCTCCATTATTTGTTAATTGTTTTGTTCTATTGGAACTCCCTTGATTCATTGATGTATTTTCCATGAAAATGGCAATAGCTTTTGAATGAACGAAGGAAGATGATGATGCCATCATCTTGGACACTTTTCCCAAGGAAACCCTATTCCAATCGGTTTCAACAAATTGGTTCAATCGGTTTCAACAAAACTGTTTTTAATTAAACAGTTTCATCAAACCATTAGGAACTAAACGGTTTCAAACCGTTTGGAAGAGTTGACCACAGTTGACCCTTTGGAGATTTGATGTTAATGATGAAGGTTGATGATCCATTAAATATAATTGATTAATTTCAAAGGGTTCATTAGTTGAAGGTCCATCAAGTACCAAACCCTAATCGTGTTAAGTGCTGATTTTGTGATTGTTTGAGTTAAGACTTTGGGTTGATTAACCCAAATGGTCTCAAGACCATTTAGAGATCACCCAAACGGTCTCAAGACCGTTTGTAGGTAAACCAATACCGTTTAGAGGTCTAGGTTTGAGCATGATGGGGTGGTTGAAGATCCAAAGGTGTCAAGATGAAATGTAGCTAATAGCTAATGTGGTGATCAATCTAATGGACTAAACCCTAATTGAATTTCATAAATTATTTTCTATGTTGGATGGGGAAAATGGTCTCAAGACCATTTGGAGGTCATCCAAATGACCTCAAGATCATTTGAGGTCAGGTATGCCCAATTGGATTGGTGGTCTAATGATTTCGAAGTAACTAGTTCCACAATGACTAATATTGAAGGTTCATCGATTTCAAACTCTAATCCAATTAGGTTCAAAACCCTAATTGATGATCAATTGAATATTTAAGTCAATTGAATGAGGGCTTATCAAGCTCAATTGAAGAATGGTGTTTAGGGTCAATTGATGAGTGGCTACTTGAATTCAAATGATGAGGGAATCAATCTTGGAAACCCTAATGCTATATGAGTGGTTGACACCATTTTTGGTCCAATTGGTTTTGAGGAGGTTTGGACCAAATGGTCTCAAGACCGTTCGAGTCCAAATGGTCTCAAGACCATTTGGTACCAAACGGTCTCAAGACCCTTTGGGGGCAAATGATCCCAAACCATTTAAGGTTCAATCGATCTCATGAATGTTTTGGTTAAACGGTTTTGAGCACAAAGTTATAAACGGTTTTGAGCACAAAGTTCTAAATGGTTTCAAACCATTAGGCCTAGACCGTTTGGAGGTCTAAACGGTCTTAGATCATTTGAAGGTCATTCAAGCAAGACCGTTTGAGGTCTGGTTGGTCAAGACCGTTTGGGGTCTAAGTTACCAAGATCGTTTGGGAAATAATTAACCAAAACAGTATGGACACTTAAGGTGATTAAAGGATCAATTGTTTTTTTTGAAGGTAAGCATAGTCAATATATTAAGAAAGCCATACGGAATCTACAGAGACAAGATATTCAAGCCATTTTGATAACAAAGAAGTCAGAAGTATAGACTCGTTACACAAGTTTGATCGTATAAAAAAAGAACGCTTCAGCATGAATTCCTCCCCAACGAGCTGGCCAAAGCAGATTTCAATCGGAATCCTTCCACAATCATGGGTAGCACTTGTATAGATGACACTCCAACTATGAAGCCCAAAATAGACAGAACACAAAGCCTGATAAGCGCCGATGTCCTTACCTAGATGACTCTGCGTAACGAAAACACCAACCAAAAGCGAGAAGATACAGATAATTGGAAAGGGATAAACCTCAACCAGAGACAAAAGGAAAAGAAGCAAGACACACAGCAAAACACAACACAAACTAGCACCAAATAGAAAGGGAAAAACAACAAACATGTACCCAACATTAGAGGGATAGGAGGAAGAGGCCTGAAAGGCACAGCCTCCGTAGATCCGCCAGTGCACATAGGAGCAAGCAAAAGGAAAGCATGAGGGGAACAACTCGAGGAATCCCCACCACAACGCCCAAAACTTCCCGCATGTCCCTGCTTGACTCAAGCCTAAACTCAAGAAGCACAAAGACCAGGCCGGGGAGGTAGACACTCCCATCACCAGCACAAGAACCCCCAAAAATCCCCTGCACCAGCTAACTAGCCGGATCAGGCACTGACCTAACCTCCACCACACCATCAAAACCTGTGACCAAAAGAAAGAAGATGAAGGACCTAGAGAAAAAAGGGGGGAACCAGGGACGCCAGCACCAGCTGGGTAAGAGGCACCACCTGTGGCAGCTCGAAGGCACTGCAGAGACGACACACAGAAGGATTGCTCAGCAGACACCTCAAAAGACCGCCACCTCCCACCACCAAAAGCAGCGCCGACACGGACACCTGACCCATAGGATAGAGTGGCTATGAGGCGCGATCCCAGAAAGGAAGAGGAGCGTCGCTCGAAGCCCAACAAGCATGGAGCAGCCCCGGTGAGAAAAAGCCTGGGGGGAGCGGGTCGACGCTCACCGGCAGCCGGAGCCCCTCCCCCAAGCCAGCCGCCGCACGCAGAGGGAGCTACGCCCTAATCTCCAGAGCGGGTCGGGAGCGAGTCTTTTGTATCACTTAAGGATCAATTGTTTAATTGATCATTACATGATATAAATCAAGGGTGATTATAATAATTGAACCCTTAACAAGATAGGGTGATTAGTACCTTTTGAATGATTAATCTTTAATGATTATGGAAGTATTGACATAATACATTGTGTCAACCTTCTTTCAAGTTGAGTTGACCTAATCTAATCAAGTCTGAAGTAGGTATCATTTTATAGAGGTTGAGAGAGAGAGAACTTCCTACATGAATGATAATTATGTAGTGGTTAAGTCTCAACATTTTCAGCATGAATGAATGTGTAATTAGGGTATGATCCTTGATAAGAGATCATGAAACCCTAATTAAGAAGGTTGATGAGCTCTAACCCTAATTGAGGGCAATGATAGGCGAAATCCTAATATATGGTAATGGTATGACCCTAATTTAGGGTAATGACATGAGAAACCCTAATTCAGGGTATTTGAATAATAAACCCTGAATGGATGTGAATAGTAAACCCTATTTGAGGATGATGTTATGAGAAACCCTAATCAAGGGTGAATCCATATGAAACCCTAAGTGAGGGTGATGTCATGTGGAACCCTAGATAAGGGTGATGTCAAAATGAAATCATGATAATGTGATGTATAACCTAATTCAAGGTAATGCTATGTACCAGTATGTGATACTGTGATATGAAACCCTACACTGACAAAGGATGAAGATTTATTGTATTTAACCCTAATTTTGGGCAATATGATGATAAATCATAACCCAAACCTGGGTAATGAGATAAAGTATTCCTAATTGACATAAATTGGGAAATCCTAACTCAAATGAGGAAATAGTGATGTTACTCTTACAATGCATAGTATTGATATGCAATTGATATAATTGTCATTATGTGCACTTATTATGCAGGTTTCATGAGATGTTGGACATAGCCAGGTATGAGCTATGATGTTTTACTATTGAAATTGTTTTATGGGCCTTGTGAGCCATAATATACTATGTTGCCTAGTGAGAGGTAACAAGAAATGCTAATGGGCCTTAAGAGCCATGTGAAATACCTGCATGCAATTATTATGCTTACAGTGGTCTGATGACCTGAAGGCAATAAGTTACCTGATAAAGTGGTAACAAGTGTTTTGATGAGCTAAGGGTTTGAACACCCATATTTCATAATCATGATGATGAGATGACAAGGGATGAGAATACCCCTGATGTGATAAGGGATTGAGATCCCAATGTAAATAAATCTTTGAAAAGAACTTGATAGAAATAGTACTCATTCTTTATAGCATTTATTATAATGATTTCTATTGAAAACATGTTTGATGCTAAAATAATATTGTAATGTACTTAATTAATCAAGTGAAATGGTATCATGTAGAGCCCTGACCATAGATCCATCACTGTCAGAAGTTTGGTGATGGTGAAACAGGTTTTCCTATGGGAACTCCTGGAGGGCATACTTTTGAGTATGTGGGGGTTATGGGCACGAATATCCTTACACCCTAATGGAGGAATTGTTGTGAGGTAATCATTAAATCTCTGAATCCTTCATTATAAATGCTGGGATGTATGTACCACTAATCTCCTGATGATGTTAATGCCGAATCGATGTGAGATAAATATAATGTCTCTTGATTGTGAAGAGAGGAAGATGAGGTCATGGGAATCCAGTTCTTCTATTGACCTATGTATGGTACCGATTTTGATTTTGCAATGGTCGGTTGGAGTATGAGCGGTATACCTAATCTCCTCAGGGCTTAAGTATGTTTGTAAAATGTAATAAGCCATGTAGCGTATTTTGCTTAGGGTTGAAATACGAGAATCAATGATTGATGCTACATTTCTTAGTATGCCTTAGTTGGATAAACTCTATACATGTTCTTCAGAATCCTTCTTGAATAAATGACATACTGCCTTGTCAAGGTATAGCTGAAGGAATTAAATAAAGAATACTGCTCTAATTTATTTATACACTGACCTAGCTGCTGTTGAATACTTATGATTCTTCTACTCAGTTGTATTCTATTTAACTACAATAATAATGTTTATGGAGGAGAGTTATATCTCTCACTGGGACAATTTTCAATTGTCTCACCCTGTGGGATTCAACTTTTTAGGTAGACGCCGAAGAAGAGGTAGAAACCCTACAGTGGGTGAAGAACAACAGCAGCAACAACAATAAGGACAGCAGTGAATCCTCAGGTGGAGACACTGGCTATCATTTCCTATTTATAGAGAATCCTATGTGTCTTCTATGTACTCTCAGATCCTAGGAGTCAGTAGTTAGTTTAATACTGATATGAGATTTTGGCTTGATGCCTCGAGAATTTTTTTTATACTGCCTATGTATAGTTTAACAGGGCAACTGATCTTGTAACTCTTGAGATAAGTGGTACAAGAGATGTACAGATGAACTGGAATGGAAATAAGTTACTTTGGTTCTTTATGAAAGAGTTTTTGAGTTTATGGATTTCTTTGTAAAAAGTTTTAAATTTTTAGTGATTTTCAGTAATTCCGTTGTTAACGACCGCTTCCGCAATAATCTTAATCGATGTTTGGCAACAGACATCTCATTTAGCATGACAACATTGAAATAAGATGAAGGCCATAATTGATATATTCAACTCAGTGTTCCCAAAACCAAATCACGACAATGGAAATAGCACGGGAAAAATGGTAGAATTGCAAATGGCTTCACCCCTAGAAGTAGAGCTTCACTGCAATTAACTAAAAAACAACCCCAAAATCGAATCCCATGTCTGTGGTCAACCTCAAAGTGATGACCTAAAGTAGAATGGCAAGTAGAAGCCCAAGAACCAGTTCCCTCCATGTCCAGGCCAGGAACAGAAAAATCACCAACTAAAAACCCATCATTTCAGGACATCAAAGAAAGCAAAATGTGCACAAAGACTTAGGACCTAGTGGAGGAGACAAAGATGCACAAACCTTCAAACAAGAAGACTACAAGCATTGGCATTACACATCGTTGGTGATAACAAGAAGTAAAAGCAAGATATAGGGGAATAACGAGGCACTACAAACTCACCCAATTGGCGATGCAGGGGCCTCTAAGAGGGCACAATGAAGCTAAGGCAAATATTTTTAAAGCTTGTGTAGGTCGTGACATTCCTTCCGAATCCTCTCTATCAAAAAAAGGTAGATGGATGTGGTAGGTCATGCTCATGGGGAGATAGGACAAGCTAGCACTAGGGTGTGGTTACTTGTTATGCGGTAAAGTTGACAACTATGTTTCATAGGGTCCTATGTCCTATGGTGGTAAGGGGATGGAAGAGAAATAGGAAATAAGGGAGGAACAAGACAGAAGGAAGGGAGAAGCAGCTATGGTTTTATCGGAGATGAAACCCTAGAAAACCTAAGACCTGGTTGTGTGGAATGGTGAGAGGAACACAATAGGGAAGAAATTTGATATAAAGGTGGACGAGAGAGGGAGAAAAATGTGAGATGAAATCAGGAAATAGAGATGCTATGTAGCGCACAAAAAAGGAAAGAGGCGAGGAGGAAGATGTTGGATCTAGGGCTCTAGGGGGTGAATAGAGCTTCAAAATTCTCACAACAATAGTTAGACCTTCAAATTATACCAATTGAAACCAAAAGATAAAACTAAATTTTAAGCCCTATCTAAAAAAGCATAGCAAGGATGAGAGAGATTGAAACAAACACTTGGAAAAGGTGTTTAGAGTGGTTCCAAACTCCAAACTAGGAGACCGTCAATCCACTACATAGAGAGTTCAACCTCTAGGACTTTGCAACCCATTTATACTTATATTTCATTACAAGAGATACAAGAAGACCACCTTACATCCATGGGCTAACCTATTCAAGACAAGAGTCTTTCACCTACACAAGGACTTACCCACTTGATCAAGATGTCTTCATCCTTCAACAAGGACTTACCCACACTTGCATAAAGTCTTTGGCCTCACAGGGATTACCCACTCTTCTTGAATCTTCCGCCTTGTCCTTCTCCTTCACTTGGAGAAAATCTTCACACCTTCTTAAACCTTGAAGAAGAACATCAACTCCTCCTTCACTTGGAGAAGATCACTTCAACATTTTCTCTTTGAGAAAGGGGATTGGGAAGATGAAAAGATGGAGAGCTTTATAAGGTAATATTGTGAGAGCTCTCTTACAACATGCCTAACTCACTCATAATCACAAAATGCTTTGTAAATGAGAGAGAAAAAGGGGCTCAAAGGGTGTAGAAAACTCAACTATAGCAAGGACCAAGGGTAGCATGAATGAGAAATCTTGGAATGAACTCCAAGAGGAACTATTTATAGTTGGGGGTGTTCCTTTGAGTGTGGGATCACTTAATAATGAAAAATAGCCATTTTGCAACTTGCAATGGATCTATTTTTGTTTATAACAACTCTCCAATAGTTGGAATAACTTTTTCTGCTTTTTCTGTATAGTACATTCGGTCGAGTTTCAATAAAGGTAACTCGATCGATCCACTAACCGACAAGGCCAATTTTTGAACTTTCGCTCGAGTTTGTCCTGGGGTAACTCGACTGACCAGCTAAGATCAACTTTGGTTAGTGAGTCAGTAGGTTGAGTTCTATGAGTGTACAACTTGACCGATGAAACCATTTCCAAAAATCCATCACTAATCGGACGAGATTCAAACTCGACCGATAAAGTTGTTGTGAAAAATTTTCAAAATGATTTTTAATTGATCCAACGATGGAATTAAATGTCCCTGATTTTTTCTCATCTTAGTTACAAGTCATATCATCAATAAAAATGATTACAAAAACATTCTAAGGTGGTTTGGAGTGTTTTTCACAAAAGTGTATTTGCATTGCTTTTGACTTGAACTTGGACAAGCAAGGGCTTGTGTAATTTGATCATTTTCATGCACCTAATGCCTGAAATCAATCTTAAGCAAACATATTAGATACATATGAATGGAATGATTACGTCATATCAAATATGGACAATGTATAACTCTCAAGTCAACATTCTCCCCCTTTTTGACAATGACAAACCATTCCTCAACATATTGAAAGGGATATGTTAAGTTGTACCTTAGTCGTGTGAATTGTAAGGGGATTCATGATTTTAACAATGTGAAAATCTCCCCCTCAACCTATGCTCACTCTTACCTATATAGAGAAACATAACATGTATACTACATGGTCCTTTAGCAAGTCACATGATAAAACATACTCTTAGATAAGAAAAGGATTAAATAGGAAAATAAAAAACAATATGGTTAAGCTTCAAAACATTGAACTTCTCTCCCCCTTTTGGCATTATCAAAAAGTAAGGGGGTAGAAGAGCACAAAAATAGGTCTTCTCTGAGAACAACCAAAACATCCAACCTGAAGATAAAACATGCAACCACACAACACATATCAAACAGAGATGAGAGAGAAACAAGCAACCCTTGTCATCGTCAAAATATGGAAAGAATACCAATAACTCACATGATAGAACATACATAGAGTTATGATGCAAAAGATTAAGATTACAACACATGAGCATATTCTCAAAGCCACTACAACCCAAAACGATGAAAGACAATGTGATGATGTAAAATAGTACAGCTCAGATAATGTTCCCAGATGTCTTAAGTACAAAATAGTCTAGAAAGATATATATGATCAACATCTAAAGACTAAAAACTAAAACATCTAAACATCTAGGATATCTAAGTCCAAGGGGTCATCTACATCATCATTAGAAGCTTCAATCTCATAGTCCTCATCTTCATCTAAAGGTGCAACAGAGGCAACAACTTCACCTTCATCACCAGAGCCACCAGCAGAGCCATCATCATCAGATCCATCCTCATGGCCATCATCCTTAGATGCCTCCTTGTTAGCAGTAACTTCCTCATCAACCTAGTCAGGCATCTCCTCATCGACAGAAGGACCAAAACTGTGAGCGGGCCACATGGCATTCTGCTCAGCCCAAGACATACCAAGATTATGCAATTCCTGGGCTTGAGGGAAAGTGGGAGCAGAAGTGCCAAGTTCTACAAGCAAGGTAGCTATGGGGACAGTAGGGAGAGGTAGCACACCAGGGGTAGATCTACTAATAGAAAAGGGTGTAGCAGTAGAATCAACAAGTGGAGGGTCTGGGTAAAAGTGATTATATGCATAAGATGCATAATCACCACATGGTTAGGGCTGGTAGGCAGGATAAGGATGGGAACAAGATAAATTCATAGAATACATGATAGAATAGAGATCCTGATGGAGATGCTTCTGAATCTGTAGGTTGTACACATGTCAATGCACCATGTAACCCATGAGGGTTTCATTGAATATAGTTGAATGAGGCACGGGTAGGTCAGGATGGTGGTGGAGGTGGAGGTGCATGGGTGGAGGTAGAGGCTCTAGGTGTGATGGAAGAAGATGTAGGCAAGAAGGTTTTCTTGAGAACGGTCTCACTGATACAGACTCCTTTTCTAGAATATTTGTAATGAAAATCAAGAAAAAGAGACTTCTCAGTCGCAAAGGTGAAGAGACCACATATCAAGGCTGGGTAGGGAGGGTGGATTCCACGGGTATTCTTTCCAAAGTCGAAGAAGGTCATATGGTAAATAATGTATCAAGACCACTCGACTCCGATGTTTTTCAACAAGCAAAACATAATCACTGTGGTATTCTCTGCAATTTCAATTTGATTCTTCTTGGGGTGAATATTACAGTTGACTACCAAAGCGAGAATGTGCTTTTTAAGGTCCAAAGCAGAGGAAGGTGGGGTGGATTTCTTCCTATAAGGAAACTAAGGCTTCTTTAAGAACTTATGTATGTCAGGAAGAGTGATATCATATTGCTTGTAGAAGGCCTCAGTGTCAAGGATGTCAAAATATTCATTATAGTCTTTCATCCATGTGTCAGTTACCTCAGTACCAGTGAAAAATATATTCATGGTATCTTGTGAGATTTTAAACTTCTTACCGACAATCATGGAAGTGATAATCACTTGAGTATTAGGAGGGGGTGTAAGAGTTTCATAATTCCATGATAGACTAGTGTGGAATTCATGAACTGCCTTAGTGCTTATATGGAATTGTTGAAGCACCGACGTTAGACACTCAATATATCTAGGTGATGATCATACATCAACTCGACTACCTCATCTATGACTTTTTGCTTAGCAGGTCTAGGCTCAAACAAAGAATGGAATGGAAAGGGGTTCCTAGGAAGGAGATCCTTGTACCGATTTAGAGCTTCAGTTGAGACAAATATTTAATGGGTTACCATTGAGTATTTCATGTTATGTTAATTAACAATATACATTAAGGCCCTGCTTGGTAGGGTGTTGTTGGGTGTAGTTTGATGAAAAGAAAAATTAAACAAATATAATCATCTCTTTTTAGTTTCTCCAAATTTATTTGGTAGGATGAGTATAAGATCTTTGTTTTTATTTGCAACCATTTGGTAGAGAACAAAATGTTGTAGCAGTAGTCCAGCTGTCAATCTTCATTTCATCTATGATATGTTTCGGTTGATGAGAGATAGTGCCGCTGGTTCATGTATATTGGAAAGTGTGCAGCGCACTTCTAAAAGCTAACGTGGTGTAGGTCACAGCTATACAAAATGCAAACTACACCCGAACACCTACTTTTTTTGGTGTGGTACATGTTCGTGACTTTTGGCCGCTTTCGAAGAAAATCAGGAAATGGAATTCTGAGTACTACACCTAACTCCACTTTACGAAATATTTTTTCTTGAAAAAAATCTGATCATTCAAGTTCTATGAATTTGGATGTTGTCCTACCAAACAGGCCCTAAGGCATAACTTTATTCTTGTTTGGTCAAATATAGGAACCAAGATTACTAACATCTTAGTTAAGGAATAAGGTATGATTCTAGGTTTTGGTTCTTTACAACACTCCCATCCTTAAAGAGGATTTCATCCCTCAAATCAAACCATCCTTATACTACCAACCAACTTCCCTCCACCCCTAATGGTTTAACCTAATAAGTTGAATTAATCACTACTTAAATATATTAGGGTTACATATACATCATGTAGTCAAGAATATTTTGGGTGTTTATGTTTTTCATAGTTCATGCATCCAACCAATATCTCATTACCTCATAGGGTTGAATTTTAGGTCCTTGTGTTTCTAATCTACTAGCCCTAAGGTTCACATCTCAAAACTAGATATTCACATAGTACAACTTCCCACACTGTAGATGGGTAAAGGGGGTAGGTCCACTACACCTTTATATTATGCCATATGTTCCCAATCACCACTTCATAGTCAAAACTAGGGTTGAGATTTATATCACAAATAATGTTAGGGTTTCTATATCCTTACTTAGTACATATATTCATTGTGACTTAGTTCAAGAAAACCTTGATAACATCCAAGATTTTTTTGTACATGTAGTATTATAAAGAAAAGTAAATTGATGGAAAAACATTGCCGATATCAAACTGAAGAAATGGCCCAAAATCAAAGTGAGAACCAATTCACAGTTTTCCAATTGAGATATCTTTATTCGACTACTCCAACATCCTCTCAACATTTCATCATCCTCAAGTCAAACCTAATGACATCAAAAGATACATTACATAATTAACCTTCAGCACAAGGTATGATTAACTAAAGTCCCATTATACTAGGGTTAACAACTTAACATTCTCATATGATCTTCACTAGTATCAATATCCTCCATCTTGAGGTCAATTTCCAAAACATACAAAGAGATATGTCATCACTAACCTATATGAGCTTATGGATCACCACACATTAGGGTTTTTTGATCATGATTCTTATGTGTATCTCATATGACTCTCAATCAACACTTCATCATCTCATGAATAACATAGGTCAACTCTCGGGTAAAACATCTCACTTAGAAGGTGAATATGCAAGATACGGGTTATAATTAGAGAGACAAAATTGAAATAGTTAGAATATGATCACCATGGCTCTGATACCATCTTGCAAGGAGTGGGACCTGAGAGGGGATCCAGTCCCTACTTAATGTAAGAAAAAACCCATCTAGTCCAAACACACTAAAAGGTATGTTGGAATAGGTGTAAATTTTTTAGTTCTCAAATCGTGGTATACAAAAAGTTCAAAGTATATCAAAAGAATAATAAATCATGACAATATTCAATTTATCAAAGTTACATAATATTCCCCAACTTGTGGTTTACATGAAAGAAACAACATAATGATCTAAGTAAAGGGATATCTAAATTATCTAAAGTATATATCCCAGAGTTAGCTCCTTAAGACAGGTCCACGTCTGCATGTTATGTCCTCATAATCCTTCACCCATATCCTTCACCTAGAGGTTGAAACCATACCCCACTTGTGGATGAAAGAGGAGAAAAATGTGAGATGAAATTAGGAAATAGAGATGCTAATACAGGGTGTGAAAAAAAGGCAAGAGGCGAGGAGGAAGAAAGACGAGTGGCCATTGGATTAAAAGCAAGAAAGTAGAATAGAGAGAACAGTTGTTGGATAGAGTAACAAAAGTGGAAATCAAAACAATTGGACAACATTACAATGATGAAATCACCAACTTTATGGAATTAAATTGAATATATGTCATATTAATGTACTTTTAAACATTTTTCTTTCCTAAATTAGTTTATGTATCTAGATGTAATCCAATTAATATGAAATTTGACATTGTAAGGAGTACTGAGAGGGGTTCTACCTTATTTGAGGAATGAATCCATCTATTCCAAACATGCTAAAAAGGTATGCTGGAATAGCTATAAAATTTTCAATTCTAAAATGATGATATACAAAAGACCAAAGTGTAGTAATAGAATAATAAATCATGACTATATTCAATTTATGGAAGATTACAAAATATTCTACCACCAATGGCGTACATAAAAGTACAATATCGTCAGGATCTAAGTAGAGGGATGTCTAAATCAATCTCCCATTAAGAGTAATTTCCATAAGCTAGGTTCACGTCTGCATGTCATGTCCTCCATATCCTACACTTGGGGTTGGAAGCATACCCCAGAAGAGAAGATAAAAATGGAAATTATCATCATACAAGTCGATATGAGCATACTAATATGGGATTGAGAAACATCAGGGAAAGGGACATCAAATACAACAAGTCTTCCCATAGAAGAGGAAAGGTACTATCCAAGAGGATATCAAGAGAAAAGACATTTAAAGTAGATAAACAATAAGATATTTCTTGCCTTGAAACAATGTCACAATAATAATATCACAAAACATAAAAATTTTCATGGTGAGTAATAAGAATACTAGCATATACTGAAAAATAGGTTAAGAACCCATATATTCCATACTAAAGGATGGGAGGCCTAAAACCTCAATGCCAAACAAATATAGAATTTTTTAGGAGGATTAAGACCCCAATGCATTGGCACAAGGACTAAAATCTTAGTGCCTAAAATATAATATATCACAAGAGGACTAAAACCTCAGTGTAGTGGCAAGGGAATAAAACCCAATGCCTATATTGTGTCACTACTTCTAGTTATGACTAGTCAATCACCAATGCAAATAGGGAAGGCAAGATAAGGTATAGTCAAGCACAAATATGAGATGAGAACATCCAACTATTTTCAAGTAGGGTCAAAGGACCTGATAACAATTATTCAATAACATCCATAAGTAAATGCATCATAAGATCATAAAATCCACCACAAGAAGGTTAGGGTGTCAACATTCAAATTTGGAATTCCACATGGAATAAAGTGAACAATATATAAACATGAGTCTGAAAAGAACATCCAACTAAGTAAGATGATCACAAAATCAGAATCATTCACACAAATAAATTTCTCAGAAGAGAGAGCAGTTGTGTAGGCTAGTTTGTCCATAGGACCAAGAGAGTGATAATTACGGGTGATTTCTCAATATAGAATAATAGGGAATATAACATAGTTAAAATGAAGTCTACATATGCCCAAGGTCAAAATGCTAATTACATCTTAGTCCATAAACAACCTATTAAGGCATATATGAAGTTAGGGTTAGGTTTACATTAATTACACAAATCCTAAAAATGGCTTTTATTATTAGTGAATTAGATCATCAACACTATAACATCTCACCGATTATATTTTACTAAGTTCATCTCATATTTTAATTTATTTTTCTCACTTATAGATAATTAGTAATGGATTTTATAAATCTTATCCAATTAGAAAAATCCATAATATCATATATTTATTAGATTGGAAATATGTGGTGAAAACTACATGAATAGATAGACAAAAACTCCACGATTCCAAAACATATCTTATGTCATTTTTATGAGCTATGGTTAATTTAATATGAATTTTCAAAAAATGAACCAATAAAAAATAGAGAAATACCACACGTGCCAGATTATCTAAATCAAGGAAGTTTAGTTGAGGTAGCCCAATAGATTTTAGACACCTAGCCCGAGCCTATAACCCATCAAGGTGCATAGACAAGCACGTCATAGAAGGCAAACAATGACAAGGAAAGACAATTTTACTCTTGCAAAACTTGATCAATCAAAAATAGAATTTAGGGCATGATGTGCACAAATCATATCCCATTCAGGCCATTTTAGTTGTACTTTTCCATCAATTTAGCCACATTTCTACTCCAATGCATGCCAAGATGTTTGTTTATTGTTGAGTTTACTCATGTTATGGTTTGAATCACATGTACTTCAAATTTAACTCTAAAAGGGGGAAAAACGCCCAATTTCCCATTTATTTGGCATTCCCAAAGTATCTCAGTTTTTGGAGTCTAGAAGTACAACAAAATATTAGCTTTACACCGTGTAACGAACTTACATGACATGTGACTCTCAGGTAGAAGGCTGCACAACAAGTGCCCTTACATCATGTTAACTGCCTTACACGACGTGTCTCTAAAAGCCCAGAAATTGATAGAGAAATCCTCTTACGCTGTGTGGACCATTCCACACGCTGTCTCATTTGCGATCGTTGCTTCTATTAGGGGAAATCAAGACTTACACAATGGTTCTCTTCTCACATCCCATAATGGATGTATTTTCTGTAGATTTTTTATTTTTAAACACTTATCGGGAAATATAAAATAACTTCCACTCTTTGGGAAAGGGATCACACATCATTTGGAGCGATTAAAGACTGAAGGCAAGGCCAGAGCTCAGAGAGGTGATCTAGGAGAGAAAGCTAGCATTTATCAAGAGAGAATCCATTCATATTCCCATTTATCTTCTCCTTTCCTTTCCAAAGCCAAAGAGAGAAGGTTTCCAAAGTGAGGAGCATTTTTAGAGACTGATCTTCATCTCTTGGATGGAGATCTTTATCTATTTTTCACTCGCATTTATTCATTTGTTATTCCTCTATCTTTTCTCATGTTTATTTCAATGATTTATCATGTGTGCCTGTATTATCTCACCATGAGTGAGTAAACTCCATTTCTTGGATGTGGGAGAGTAACTCCCACATCATAACTGAATGTGACTCAAGTTTCATATCTAATATTAGTTAATCTTCTACTTCAAAATGAATTATGGTGTTTCATTCTTTGTATGCACGGCTATGTATACATGTTTTATGCCACTTATTATTTCTGGGAATATAGATTAGGAGGTAAGGAATGATCATTTTGATATCACATACTTGACCATGGGAATGGCTTGGATTGGGATGAAGATTTTAGGTTGTAGTTTGAATCCAGATATATGCATGGGAATGCTACATGAGGGTAGAGCTATCTTATATCATCGAGTGATGTATTAGATGTAATTAACCTACCTTAGGATATTAATTAATGTTGTTGGAATTCATAGTACTTGTTAAGCTATGGTGTGGAAGTGAAATCCCACAACCAAGAACCTCATAATCTAATTTTAGTCTTTCTCCAAGTGACTTGTATTTTTCATTTCTTTTATTTATTTTCAGCATTAAGTTGATTCAAACCAACCCTTTTTATTTGAACCGACTTAGATTTTTGAACATTAGTAGATTTTCAACTAACTAGCGTAGCTCCTTGTGGTTTCACCTCGACTATAATTGATCCCGTATACTTGCAGGTTATTGATGAGTTGAGAAAACTAATTATTTAAAGCTCACTTGCCTTTGGAAATCAACAAGTTTTTTGGCACCATTGTCTATGGATCTAGGTAATTCTTACTCAGAGTAAAAGTGCTAATTAGTATTTGAGACAAAGTCACCATTTTCCATAATTTTTATACCCTTTTAATTTGCAATTATCACTTAAGTTTGCCTTTTGTAGGTTGCATGCGTCGTTCTAAGAGGGGTCTTGATACATCCATCTTCTTAGATCTAGAAATCGAGTAAACTTTTTGTAATTGAAGAAGAGCAAAGAGGGGTGATAACTAATCAATCTTGGAGGGATCACAACCACCATCTCCCCATTCAACACCTTCACCACCTTCTTCACCCGATCATCATCAAGAACTGAAAATGGAGGACAACTGCCCACTTAGGAATTTGTTGTACTGGCTGCCATCAACATTTGTGGAGCAATTGATCATCCAACTATTGAGGCCAAAAATTTCTCTATTAGCCCCACCATTATGCAGATCATTTAGAAAAATTGGTTTGGAGGAAATCCTATGGAAGATCTGAATCTTCACATAGCTGAGTTTTTTCAGTACATGAACACCTTAAGATTAATGGTGTTCTAGCTGAAGGATTACATCTACTCTTGTTTCCGTTCACTCTATGAGACCAAAACAAGGCATGAATATCCTCTTTGCCCAAGTGATTCATCAAGAGTTGGGACGAGCTGTTGAATGCTTTTCTTACCAAGTACTTTCCTCCTAGAAAGACAACTCAACTAAGGAGCCAACTCACCAATTTCAAGCAATAAGAAGGTGAAACACTTTATGATATGTGGGAGAAATTTAGGGACCTACAACACCTTTTTCCTCACCACAAATTGACCAATTGGCTACTACTACAAATTTTCTACAACAGATTATTACACAACACCCGTATAACTATGGATGTTGATGCAAACAGAACACTTATGAATAAATCCTTCAGAGAGGCGTATGACATTATACATGACATGGCTCTCAATCTTTGTTAGTGGAGTTCTAAAGAACTAGCCAACCCTACTCATAAAGTGGAACTACTAAGAAGTCAAGTGGAAACATACCATTGATGCAATTGATCTAATTGCAGCCAGTTAGATGCATTGTCATAGAAGTTTGAAAAGCTGACTACACACTTTGTCCAAGCAGCTGAGTAAGTATTTGAAGCATGTGGAGCCCTTGAGCATGACTCTTCTTCTTGTTTTGCTCTACAAACAAATGTTGGAGAGACACCAGAGTAAGAAAATACAGTAGGAAGCTTTCCTAACAAGCAACTATACAACCCCTACTCCAACGCCTATAATCCAGGATGGAGAGATCATCCAAATTTCTCTCACAGGAACAAAAATCCTCAGAACCAGCAATGAAATCAACATCAGTAGAACCAAGGCCAGAATCAACAACATCAAGTGAGCTACCTCCAGCCCATGAATAAACAACCAACCACCGGGATTCAACAACAACATGAGTTACAATCAACCTCAAACCGAAGTCAACTCTGGATACTATGTTTGAGACTTTTTTGTCAACACACATTCAACAAAATGATGAGTTCCGTACACATGGGTTACTCTTGAAAGTATCTATCACTCAACTTTCTTCTTAAGTAGATGACATTACTACTCATGTGAAGATGCTAGAAAATCAAATTGCCCAGCAAGCTCTAGCAAATCAAAGGGCCTCTTTCAGTTCATTGCCAAATCAACCAGAGATGAACCACCATGAATGTAAGTCCATTACCTTGAGGAGCGAGAACACTGTTGAAAGATATTCACCAGTCAATGAGAAGAAAGTTGAAGACGATAAAGAAGTTGATGCTAAGAAAGATCAAAAGAAGAAAGGTACAGTTGAAGAGCAACCGTCTTACAATCCTACTGCACCATTTCCTCAAAAGTTTGCATGCCAAAAAGAAGTTGAAAATTTTCACAGGTTTATGGATATTATCAACAGATTGTATGTCAATCTTCTTTTAGCAGGGGTTATTACTGAGATGCTACCTATGCAAAGTTCCTGAAAGACCTCTTAACCAAGAGGAGGAGGACATATCTAGTGGAAACTATCATTCTATCTGAGAGGACAAGTTCCATGATTCAGAATAGATTACTGGAGAAACTTGATGATCAAGGTGCCTTCACATTTCCATCCAAGATTGGTGATACAACATTTGAAAAAGGTTTGGTTGACCTTGGGTCCATTGAAAGATCACACCATCAAGTATCCTATAGGAATTTTTGAAGATGTGCCTATTCAATTGGGAAAGTTTTTCATCCTTTGTGATGTCATTGTGATTGATATGAATGAGGTTCCATCCAATCCTATTCTATTTGGAAGTCCCTTCCTCTGCACAACTGATTGCATAGTTTATGTACGAGAAGGCAATATCACTCTTAGAGTAGGAGGGGAGATAATGGGGTTACTCTATTCTACATGCAATGAAAGCTCCAAACAAGATGGAAAATATCTACCTAGTCGATTGTATTCACAAGTTTTTTGTGGAAGATTAAGACTTTTTGGATCTTGTTGTTAACTATTGTGCGGATAATGAATTGAACACCACCATGGCTACACAACACTTAGGTGTTGTTTCTAGTCCCAGCTGGCCTCCGTCTCATGGAGATGTTTCATCATTGAAGGATGACTCTAACAAGCCCACTATGGAGAACAAGGTAGAGCTCAAACCCCTTCCACCGAGCTAAGGTATGCTTTTCTTGACCTTGTAACATACCAGATCTAGAACCCTACCCTAGTAGTTTGACCTTTTGGTCCTAGCCAAATAAGGTTAAGGATGGAGTAATCCTAATAATATAATGCATGTCATATAATTCATTTGGTGATAATAAGAAGATAAATAACATAATTACATGCGTAATAAGGTTAATGGGCCTATAATGGGCCAGATGACAAAAACCATATAAGAAAGCCTCAAATTAAATAATAGACTTCAAATTCGTAATCTACACATCAAAATAAGCCTACATGTCAATTTTCATTTAATTTGGACAACCTTGAAATAATATGGTAATTTAGGAGAGAGAAATTGCCTAAAAAGTGTAATTAATAAATTAATATAACAGTTGACTCCAAAAGAAGAAAATAATCTTAGATTCATAATCTACATAATAAATATATCCTTTGGGTGAATTTTTATCCAATTTGGCGAAAGTTTGCTTAAAAGGTGTAATCAGGAGAAAGAAAGTGTGTAGAACCTTCAAAATATTAATTAAATAATCAAACAACTCCAATATGTAAAATTGATGGCAAACTCGTGTACAACACATTAAATATGACTTGTGTGTCAAGTTTCATAAAATTTGGATTATCCTAATACCATTAATGAAGGAGGAAAGAGAATATATTAATTGATTTATTTGACACATTAAAAGTTCTTAAAAGGCAAATCTAATTTTATATTCGGAATCTACATGCTTAATTTGACATATGTGCAAATTTTGATTTAATTTGGATGAGTCTAGAACCCCTAAATAAGGAAAGAGAAATATGTGTATTAATTGGTTTTAATTTTACTCCTAAGTCGATTAAACTATAGTTTCCTAATCTAATGTTGTCACGCAGGCTTTTATTTCCTTTTCCCAATTTCGGCTTGCTTTTGGACCATTGAACTGCGATCTAATGGCTTCGGGGTCGTCTCCTAGCTCCAAATTGGAGTAGGAGTACATACAATTTTCTTTGATTTTTCGGTTGAGGATTTCTCCCTCGATTTTTAATATTTTCCGATGATTCTTTCACCTCTGTGATCCTTGCTCTATTCCGCAGCTTTTGATCCCATATACATGGGTATTTATACCCTGTGTTACCCAAACTGTTGGTGTCGCCCTTGTGCTCTGTTTCTTCCCCTGTTCCCCTCTTCTTCTCTTCTCCTTGCCACCGCAGGGGAACAGACTGCTGGGAATTAGTTCCCTGACCTCCGCTGGAGTTCCTTGAATCGTTTGATCACCTTGGTTTGGCATCGTTTGTTCCCAAGTATGTTCCCCCAACTCGCACTGTCTTGTCGCAAGAAGATCGGGTGGTGGTCGGCGCGTCAGGCCATCGCGAAGCCTGGAGAGGGCTTGGATCGGTTCAGTTCGATCTCGTGAAGCTTCCTGGATAGTCAATTCATTCCCAGCACTTACAGGTTGCTTTTCCCTCTTTTTCTCTTCCTTCTAGTTTGTCTACAGTTATGTTGAATTCATGGTCTTTTGAAAGCCTTGAACCTCGCGTCTTCATCTCTGAGTCCGATTGACTCCGGTGAACTCGAAGGTGTTATCGCCGTTTGGTTTTGGCCTCTGTAGACTGGTTTGAGTTCCTGGCCATCGAGGTTTGTTGTGACCTGTGGTGTTCGTGATTCTGTGAGAACGAGGAAGATGACCATAGCGATTGGTCTGGTCAGCCCTCCAGTTTACTTTATTTTTCATTTTTTCTTTCAGGGGCATATTGGTCATTTCATATCTTGTCTCTTGTTTTGGATCGAGTCATACGAGTTCTTGATCTGCTGACTTGGCTGGCTCACATTGGGCCAAGTCATGTGGGCCCGACCTGCTTTTGAGGTTTTTCTCGCCTAAGTGGCATTAATTAATTATCTGATTGGTCAGTAATTAAAATTGTATAACTAATTATCGGCTTATCAGAAAATTTTGGAAAAATATTCGTTGGAATCAGAAAAATAAGATTTAGCTAATGGTATAAGTTTTGATAACTGAATCCAAGTATTAATAACATGTGTTTTAATGGATCTAAATAAATAAGATAAAAACTTGTATAATTCATAACTAATAATCTGTAAGTCAGAAAAATATAATAAAATATGTTTTAGACTCGTAATAATAAAATCTAAAATAAGGAATCGTTTTGGAAATCTAACTCATATATTAATAAAAAGGTGTTTTTAGGATTTTGAATAATTAATGGAAACCTAACCCTAATTCCACATATATGCTTAATATGTGCTTTGGATTCCTAGGCTTGGACCTAGATGTGACTTTGGACTTGTTTGAATCTGAAGTTGAGGTATGCTTGCATCCCATATTATTTATGTATTGAGCAATTCTTCTTTCTTATGTATGTTTGCATCCCTAATTATTCTTGTTGAGCAATTATCCTATTTTTGTCTTACTTTTGGTCCTATGGACATTAGCCTACACATTGTCTTGATCTTTTGAAATCATGCTTCATGTGAAGTATCTTATTTTATTATTGATCTTGTGATCATGGATATTCTCTTGGAATCTTATCTTGTTGCCTTGGTGCAAGTTGGACTTTTGATATTATATGCCCACTGTGATGTGGAAGTTTACTTAATGATATGTGCCCACTTTGAAGTGGAATTGTTTATATGTTTGTGTTGTCCATTGTGTGATGGCAACCTTGGTAATTCTGACTATACTTTTCTACTTTCCTCTACATTAACATGCTATGTGATTCAGTAGCACTAGAGTAGTGTAATTACATTGGTTTTGTCTCATTATGCAACATGGCAACATTGTGATATCTTTGGGATGGAGGATGTGTGATTCCCCATACCCGGGCAGGATGTGTGATTCCTGGCCCATGTTATATATATATATATATTTTTGGATGGTGGATGTGTGATTCCCCATGCCAGGGCAAGATGTGTGATTCTTGGCCCATGTCCCACCAGGTTCAAGATGTGTGATTCTTGACTGCCATTGTTATTTATATTGTTCTAGTGTTATGCTTATCTCACATGCATGCAGGTTGATGATGATATGTGCTTTGTATCCCACCATGGTAGTGGATGTTTATATTGATGGCACATTCTTATTATTTGTTGGTTATGGCAAGTATCACTTTTGTTATGATCTTTTCTCTTTATACCCATTTGGGTGGTCCTTATCTCTTGCATGGGAAGCCTTTACATTTGATGTCCTTTATTTCCTTATATTGCTCAATTTGCTTTTTAGTATGCACATACCAACCTTTGTTGATGTTTCCTTTTGTTTCTCTTTTGTTGGTGTATGCTTCCAACCCTAGGTGGAGGACATGGATGGCTTCGCATGTTGACCTGGACTTTGTTTGTGATGATGAAGCTTAGAGACAATCTTGAGGTGGTTTAGATTTCCTCTACATGGATCCTTATGATGTAAGTTTGTAACCCTTTGTTTTATAATTGAATAGTCAAATATTTTCTTCCGCTGCTATACTTTGGTCTTTTGATTACCATTAAATAAAGATTTGAAAATTTTACACCCACTTCATCATACCTTCTGAGTGTGTTTGAACTGGAGGTTTTATTGTTCAATTTTTTAGTAGAGAAGTGGTTTCACTTCTTTACAGCATGGTATCAGAGCCCATGGTAGTCGGAATCGACTATTTCAATTTTGTCTCCCTTTAGAACCCTTGACTTAGTTAGTTACCTTTAAGTGAGATGTTGACCCTAGATCTGATATATGATTATCTTTTATGCAATAAGGTTTGGTTTGAGGACAAGAATAGGTTATGAGGAAGTATTCATATGGAAATATTGTGACTTGGTTTTTGCTTTGATTTTGAGCTCACCATTGTTTCATATCGTATGATTCTTCGATAGAAAATATATTTTCAATTATATTACTATATGTACAAAAAAAAATCTCAGATTTATTTATGTTTTCTTGAACTATGTCACAATCAAGAGAAACCCTAGAATTAGTTTATTAGAATCTAACCCTAGTTTTATGACTAGGAATGATATAATGGTGTAGTTGACCTACCCTATGACTTTTTGGATGTTCATGTAGGGTTGATAGGTTAGAGACACGAGGACCTAAAATCTCAACCCTAGATGGAATGACTATAGTTGGATACATGAGAAATAGTAATCTCCAATAACTTCCATAACTAAGAGATGTGGGTAGCTAAAAAGTTGTTTAGTTTGACTTGTTAGGTTGAACACTTTAAGGGGTGGAGAGTAGTTAGTGGTTGATGTTTGGATCAATAGATTTTGAGGACGAAATCCTTTTAAGGGGTGGAGTGCTGTAACATACCAGATCTAGAACCCTACCCTAGTAATTTGACCTTTTGGTCCTAGCCAAACAAGGTTAAGGATGGAGTAATCCTAATAATATAATGCATGTCATATAATTCATTTGGTGATAATAAGAAGATAAATAACATAATTACATGCGTAATAAGGTTAATGTGCCTATAATGGGCCGGATGACAAAAACCATGTAATAAAGCCTCAAATTAAATAATAGACTTCAAATTCGTAATCTACACATCAAAATAAGCCTACATGTCAATTTTCATTTAATTTGGACCACCTTGAAATAATATGGTAATTTAGGAGAGAGAAATTGCCTAAAAAGTGTAGTTAATAAATTAATATAACAATTGACTCCAAAAGAAGAAAATAATCTTAGATTCATAATCTACATAATAAATATATCCTTTGGGTGAATTTTTATCCAATTTGGAGAAAGTTTGCTTAAAAGGTGTAATCAGGAGAAAGAAAGTGTGTAGAACCTTCAAAATATTAATTAAATAATCAAACAACTCCAATATGTAAAATTGATGGAAAACTCGTGTACAACAAATTAAATATGACTTGTGTGTCAAGTTTCATAAAATTTGGATAATCCTAATACCATTAATGAAGGAGGAAAGAGAATATATTAATTGATTTATTTGACACATTAAAAGTTCTTAAAAGGCAAATCTAATTTTATATTCGGAATCTACATGCTTAATTTGACATATGTGCAAATTTTGATTTAATTTGGATGAGTCTAGAACCCCTAAATAAGGAAAGAGAAATATGTGTATTAATTGGTTTTAATTTTACTCCTAAGTCGATTAAACTATAGTTTCCTAATCTAATGTTGTCACGCAGGCTTTTATTTCCTTTTCCCAATTTCGGATTGCTTTTGGACCGTTGATTTGCGATCTAACGGCTTCGGGGTCGTCTCCTAGATCCAAATCAGAGTAGGAGTACAAACTATTTTCTTTGATTTTTTGGTTGAGGATTTCTCCCTCGATTTTTAATATTTTCCGACGATTCTTTCGCCTATGTGATCCTTGCTCTATTCCGCAGCTTTTGATCCCATATACATGGGTATTTATACCTCGTGTTACCCAAACTGTTGGTGCTGCCCTTGTGCTCTGTTTCTTCCCCTGTTCCCCTCTTCTTCTCTTCTCCTTGCCACCGCAGGCGAACGGACTGCTGGGAATTAGTTCCCTGACCTCCGCTGGAGTTCCTTGAATCGTTTGATCACCTTGTTTTGGCGTCGTTTGTTCCCAAGTATGTTCCCCCAACTCGTACTGTCTTGTCGCAAGAAGATCGGGTGGTGGCCGGCGCGTCAGGCCATCGCGAAGCCTGGAGAGGGCTTGGATCGGTTCAGTTCGATCTCGTGAAGCTTCCTAGATAGTCAATTCGTTCCCAGCACTTACAGGTTGCTTTTCCCTCTTTTGCTCTTCCTTCTAGTTTGTCTACAGTTATGTTGAATTCATGGTCTTTTGAAAGCCTTGAACCTCGCGTCTTCATCTCTGAGTCCGATTGACTCCGGTGAACTCGAAGGTGTTATCGCCGTTTGGTTTTGGCCTCTGTAGACTGGTTTGAGTTCCTGGCCGTCGAGGTTTGCTGCGACCTGTGGTGTTCATGATTCTGTGAGAACGAGGAAGACGACCATAGCGATTGGTCTGGTCTGCCCTCCAGTTTACTTTATTTTTCATTTTTTTTCTTTCAGGGGCATATTGGTCATTTCATCTCTTGTCTCTTGTTTTGGATCGAGTCAGACGAGTTCTTGATCTGCTGACTTGGCCGGCTCACATTGGGCCAAGTCATCTGGGCCCGACCTGCTTTTGAGGTTTTTCTCGCCTAAGTGGCATTAATTAATTATCTGATTGGTCAGTAATTAAAATTGTATAACTAATTATCGGCTTATCAGAAAATTTTGGAAAAATATTCATTGGAATAAGAAAAATAAGATTTAGCTAATGGTATAAGTTTTGATAACTGAATCTAAGTATTAATAATAGGTGTTTTAATGGATCTAATTAAATAAGATAAAAACTTGTATAATTCATAACTAATAATCTGTAAGTCAGAAAAATATAATAAAATATGTTTTAGACTCGTAATAGTAAAATCTAAAATAAGGAATCATTTTGGAAATCTAATTCATATATTAAAAAAAAGGTGTTTTTAGGATTTTGAATAATTAATGGAAACCTAACCCTAATTCCACATATATGCTTAATAGGTGCTTTGGATTCCTAGGCTTGGACCTAGATGTGACTTTGGACTTGTTTGAATCTGAAGTTTAGGTATGCTTGCATCCCATATTATTTCTGTATTGAGCAATTCTTCTTTCTTATGTATGTTTGCATCCCTGATTATTCTTGTTGAGCAATTATCCTATTTTTGTCTTACTTTTGGTCCTATGGACATTAGCCTACACATTGTCGTGATCTTTTGAAATCATGCTTCATGTGAAGTATCTTATTTTATTATTGATCTTGTGATCATGGATATTCTCTTGGAATCTTATCTTGTTTCCTTGGTGCAAGTTGGACTTTTGATATTATATGCCCACTGTGATGTGGAAGTTTACTTAATGATATGTGCCCACTTTGAAGTGGAATTGTTTATATGTTTGTGTTGTCAATTGTGTGATGGAAACCTTGGTAATTCTGACTATACTTTTCTACTTGCCTCTACATTAACATGCTATGTGATTCAGTAGCACTAGAGTAGTGTAATTACATTGGTTTTGTCTCATTATGCAACATGGCAACATTGTGATATCTGTGGGATGGAGGATGTGTGATTCCCCATACCCGGGCAGGATGTGTGATTCCTGGCCCATGTTATATATATATTTTTGGATGGTGGATGTGTGATTCTTGGCCCATGTCCCACCAGGTTCAAGATGTGTGATTCTTGACTGCCATTGTTATTTATATTGTTCTAGTGTTATGCTTATCTCACATGCATGCAGGTTGATGATGATATGTGCTTTGTATCCCACCATGGTAGTGGATGTTTATATTGATGGCACATTCTTATTATTTGTTGGTTATGGCAAGTATCACTTTTGTTATGATCTTTTCTCTTGATACCCA
This sequence comes from Alisma plantago-aquatica, assembly GCA_963693085.1. Classification (NCBI taxonomy): domain Eukaryota; kingdom Viridiplantae; phylum Streptophyta; class Magnoliopsida; order Alismatales; family Alismataceae; genus Alisma; species Alisma plantago-aquatica. The sequence continues at coordinate 241,638,528 of OY856415.1, forward strand.
TTTGGGTGGTCCTTATCTCTTGCATGGGAAGCATTTACATTTGATGTCCTTTATTTCCTTATATTGCTCAATTTGCTTTTTAGTATGCACATACCAGCCTTTGCTGATGTTTCCTTTTGTTTCTCTTTTGCTGGGGTATGCTTCCAACCCTAGGTGGAGGACATGGATGGCTTCGCGTGTTGACATGGACTTAGTTTGTGATGATGAAGCTTGGAGACAATCTTGAGGTGGTTTAGATTTCCTCTACATGGATCCTTATGATGTAAGTTTGTAACCCTTTATTTTATAATTGAATAGTCAAATATTTTCTTCCACTGCTATACTTTGGTCTTTTGATTACCATTAAATAAAGATTTGAAAATTTTACACCCACTTCATCATACCTTCTGAGTGTGTTTGGACTGGAGGTTTTATTGTTCAAATTTTTAGTAGAGAAGTGGTTTCACTTCTTTACAGACCTCTTTCTAGATCTCTTGTTATCATAAATGCTGATTTAACCAATGAACAAGAAGTCAAATTGCTAAATGAATTGTGTTTGCATAAGTAAGTAATCGATTATTCGTTTGACAATTTGAAAGGCATCAACCCCTCCATTTACATGCATAGAATAAATCTAGAGGAAGATGCTTAGCCTTGCGTAGAACCTCCTAGGAGTTTAAATCAAAATATGCTTGAGGTTGTCAAGAAAGAGATTTTTAAACTAAAAGTTACAAGGATAATTTATCCTATTAGTGACAGCCCCTGGGTGAGTGCTATTCACATAATACCCAAAAAAGGGTGTGCAACTATCATGAAAGGGGACAATGATGAACTGTTCTAGTCCGATGTTGCCACAAGATGGCACATGTATATAGACTATAGGAGATTGAACAAGTCTATCTGTAAAGACCACTTCCCATTGCTTTTTATCGATTTAATGCTTTAGAGATTAGCCAATCATTCTTATTTCTGGTGTCTTGATAGTTACTCAGGATTTAGCAAATACCAATTTATCCACTGGATCAGGAAAAGACGACCTTTACATGCATTTATGGTACCTATTCCTATAGGAACATGCCTTTTGGTTTGTGTGACACTTATACTACATTTCAGCATTGCATGATGGCTATTTTCTCAAATTTTATCGAACACTCTAAGGAAGTTTTTATGGACGATTTTAGTGTCAATGTGAATTCTTTCGATGATTGCTTGTCTAATTTATCTAAAGTCCTCGAGCATTGTAAAAAGGTTAACCTAGTACTGAAACGGGAAAAGTGCCATTTTATGGTGCAATCTGAGTAGTACTAGGCTATGTGATTTCTGACAAGGGTATTGAAGTTGGCAGGGAGAAAGTGGAAGAAATTGAGAAGATGTCAACTCTGTATAATGTCAAGGACGTCAGAAGCTTTCTTGGCCATGCAGGTTTCTACAAATGATTCATCAAGGATTTTTGCAAGATAGATAAACCTCAATGTTATATGTTTGCCAAAGATGTTGAGTTTGTTTTTTATGAAGAATGCCAAACTGCTTTCAGAAAGCTTAAATATGCACTTATCTCTGCCCCATCATTCAACCACCAGATTGGGACACACCATTCGAGTTGATGTATGATGCGAGTGACTACGTCATTGGCGCGGTCCTTGGCCAAAGAAAAGACAACAAACTGCATGTTACCCACTATGCCTACAAGATACTTGATGAGGCCCAAATAAACTATGCCACAAATGAGAAGGAGATGTTACCCATATTATATGCCTTCAATAAATTTTGTCAGTGTCTAGTGGGCTCAAAAGTTGTGGTCTACATTGACCATGTATCCATAAAGTATTTGATGAATAAGAAGGATACTAAGGCACGTCTAATTTGCTAGATATTGTTGCTCCATGAATTTGATCTTAAGATAAAGGACAAGAAAGAAACCAAGAACAATGCCACTGATCACCTATCTAGAGTGACCACAGATGCAACAGACATAATGCCAATTGACCATTGAAAGACTCTATGTCGTTGATGCCCCGCAAGCACCCTGGTTTGCCGACATAGCAAAGTTTCTTGACACAAGGCACCTTCCACCTGATCTTACCTACCAACAAAGAAGAAATTTTTGCATGATGCCAAATTCTACTACTGGTATGATCTGGTGCTGTTTAAACAACTGATGGAATGATTCACCAATGTGTAGCTGAGGAGGAGATTCCAAGCATCATTTTTGGTTGTCACTCTTCTTCCTTTGGAGGCCATTTTGGAGGAAAGATCCTTCAAGTTGGATTCTATTGGACAACCGTATTTGATGTCTATCCTTACATCAAGATATGTGATCAATGTCAAAGAATCATAGGGATTTCCAAGCGAGATGAAATGCTCCTCAACTCTATCCTAGAGATTGAGGTGTTTGATGTATGGGGTGTCGACTACATGGGCCCCCTTTCCATCCTCCCACAGTTACAAATACATACTAGTTGCCTATGATTATGTGTCCAATTGGGTAGAGGCCATTCCTACATAAGCTCCTGATGCCAAGTTGGTGCTCAAGCTGTTCTAAAAAGTTATTTTTCTATGTTTTGGAGTACCTAGAGCCGTGACCTCAGAATGGAGTAACACATATAATTTCAACTCGATATCATCCTAAGATAGCTGAACAAGTTAAAATGTCCAATAGACAGTTGAAAAACATCTTTGAGAAGACAATTTCAAGCTCAAGGAAGGATTGGGCACTCAAGTTAGATGATGCTTTATGGGCATTCCGATCTGCATACAAAACATCCATTGGTAACACGCCATTCAAGCTCATCTATTGAAAATCTTGCCATCTTCCTTTGGAGCTGGAGCATAAAGCACCATGGGCCATCAAGTTCCTCAATTTTGATATGAAGAAGGCTGGTGAAAAATAGTTGCCAAAACTCTAAGAGCTAGAAGATCTCAGACTTGACACATACAAAAATATGAAAATCTATAAGGAGCAGACCCATGCATGGCATGACAAGAGGATCAAGAGAAGATGTTTTGTTGAAGGATATCAAGTACAATTGTTTAACTCAAGGTTGAATCTTTTTTAAAGCGCGCTGCTCTAGCTCTGCTAGAGTTTGCACCGTGACTGGCGATCTAGGTAGCGCCTCCAAGATCTGTGGAGGGGAGGGTTATTTCCTCCCCTCTCTACGGTTTCTTGATCTATGGCCTCATCCTCGAATCCAACACCATCAATGATTCCCAAGAAGACATGGAGTAAAGATCTAGGTAGGGCATAAAACTTTAAAGAGCATGACTTTGTGCCTCCAGAGAGGATAGAAGGGAAAAGGTTCGTCACCGTCAATGATCCTACCTACGAAGCAATGGAAAAATGCTAGGAGCATACTACTATCTTATATACTATGGTTAAGCGTCCATATTACTTCCATCTCCTAGTGTGGATCAAACGCGTCTGGAAGCCCACGGGAGACTTCAATCTCTTCTCAAAACCGGATAAGTTCTTCCTCCTGAGATTTAAATCAACTGAAGATAAGCAAAATATCATTGGAGGAGGACCTCGCTGGTTTGACAATAGATTGGTCATTGTCAAGGATTATAAGATGGGAGATATCTTCACAAGGATTTCTTTAGCACTGTCCCGGTATGGATCAGTATACCCAGTATGGGTAGGAACTGGTTGCCTAGAGCCATTGGTATTGTGGCTAGTGGTGTTGGTAAACTATTGAGAATAGATTTCAAATCCATGGGGTCAGAATATCTTGGGGAAGCTAGAGCATTGGTGGAGCTGGATGCTGAGGAGGAGCCTCCAAAGGAAATCTGGGTTAACTTACCTAGGAGGGAGCTGATTGCTGTCAACATCAAATATGAATTCATTCCTAGCAGATGCCCAGACTATAAGGTTTTTGGCCACTATCTCAACGAATGTCCTTTAAAACAACATGATGAACAACCTAGGTAGGATAAACCTACTGTCACACAACAATGGAAATAGGTCAGCAAGGGAAAGCATGTTAATCAACTTAAGGAGGTTGACATTTTTATTGCCACTGATAACATGTTTGCTAACTTAGACAATGAGGTGGAAGACAACATTATGCAGAATCCATCAAGAAGTGACCCTGGAGCTAACAGTGTTGATACTGGTGGCAGTAGCAAGGATACTGGAGCCAGTAATGTTGATACGGGTGTCAGTAGCAAGGACCCAGGAGCCAATAACACTGATACTGGTGTCAGTAGCAAGGGTAAAGATACAAAAGTTATTAACAATGTGAATACTAGCAAGGAGGTTGAGAAGGACAACTCGAGTTCTCAATCTTCGGCTATGAAATATTGTTCCAAGAATGTGGGTAAGGATGTCTATAATACTCCACGCTCCTCCAAGGCTGATGGGTCACGTAGGACCCGACCATCTTCCAAAATTATTTAATGACCTTCATAGTTATTAATGTGTGTGGGTCAGGCAAACCACGTAAGAAACGTGAGGTGAGGCATACTATACTAGAGGCAAAATCTTCCGTTGCAATCCTTGCTGAGTCTAAAATCAAGACACACATGATCCATTCTTCCCCTAAATTATTCCCTTTTGTCTGGAAATGGATGTCCAATCATTTGCATGATCCTAATGGCCAGGTGTATATAGGCTGGAATCCCAAGTCTTGGGATATAATGCTTAATTACATGAGCGACCAACATATTACAGTTCAATGCATTAATAAAGGAGGCCTTTGGATTTCGCTCTCAGCTATCTATGCAAGGAATCAAGTTCATGAACGTGCACAATTATGGAAAGATCTTGAATCACTATCGTTTATTATTACTGATCCTTGGCTTGTTGTAGGTGATTTCAATAATATTAGAAAGTGAGAAGAAAAGGCTGGTGGGTGGGATGTTCCCTCCTCTATTCTCAGTTTGTTTAACTCTACTATTGATAAGGCCAACCATACTGAGCTTCCTACTATAGGCACTGAGTCTTTTACATGGCATAATAAACAAGGCGTGGAAAAATGTATTGCTTGCAAGCTTGATCAGGCTCTAGTTAATGATGATTGGCTCACTAAGTTCCTGGGTTCAAAGACCAAGCTCCTCACTTGCACTTATTCAGATCATTCCTCTATCAACATCAACATGAGGAAAATCATCCATAAAAAGAAACCTTTTCATTTTTTGAACTTTTGGATGGAATGGCCTAGCTATCGTGAAATCATCATGAAAGCCTGGAGCTATCCGGTTGAAGGAAATCCTCTATTTGCTTTCAACAGTAAACTGAAACTAGTTAAGAAAGAGTTGAAACAGTGGTCAAAGAAATATGTTAATCTTTATAAGTTGATTGCTAATGAAACCAGGGAGCTCGAGGACATCGCTGCTACTCTCAGGTGAACCCCACTGGATTATGAACTTATTGATGTTGAAAGGATAACTCTTAATAGGCTGGATACTCTAGCCAAAGAAGAAGAAAAATATTTATGGCAACGTAGTCGTTCAGAGTGGATTTCCAATGGAGATCGTAACACGAAAATGTATCATTCTATCATCAAAAGAAGGGATGATATTAACTCCATCACTGAACTATATGATGACTAAGGTAACACTTTGCAGGATGATGAAGATATTGCCAATGAAACTCTTTCCTTCTTTACAGGTCTCTATAACCAGGATGCTCTTCCTAATAATTCACTGGATATTGCTTGGGCTGAGAAGGTGAATGCTAAAGATAATGCTATGTTATGTAAAATCCCATATGATCAAGAAATCAAGGATGCAATATGGAGCATCGGTCCTAACAAGAGCCCTAGTCCTGATGGTTTCAATGGATATTTTTATAGAGAAGATTGAAATATTATTAAGGCTAATCTATTTAAAGATATTACCTGGTTTTTCAATGGAGGTAACATGGTTCGGCAAATAAACCATGTGTTTCTTGCTCTCATCCCCAATAAAGATATTCTGGCAACTCCTGCAGACTTCAGACCCATATCTTGCTGCTCTATGCTTTATAAGATAATCACCAAGATTATCTCTCGCAGGCTGTCCTCTATCCTCCCAAAGCAGATTTCCCCTAACCAAGGAGCTTTTATACATGGGAGTAACATAGAAGATTGTTCTTTATTGGCTGCTGAGTTCACAATAAACTTCAACCGTTGTAACAGTCCTCCGTCTGCCTATGTCAAGCTTGACATAACAAAAGCTTTTGATAGTGTTCAATGGCCTTACTTATGGAAATGTCTCCACAGTCTCAGATTCAATGATCAATGGATTAATCTTATCCAACAGTGTGTGTCTACGCCTTCATTCTCTCTTCTTATTAATGGCACCTCTACTGGGTTCTTCAAAAGTTCTAATGGCCTAAGGCAGGGAGATCTATTATCTCCCCTTTTGTTTGTTATTGCTATGGAAGGCCTTAGCCATATGTTAGACACTGCTTGCGAGATGAAAAGCATAACAAATTATCTTATAAATAGAGTTAGACCTCTTAGCCATCTTCTATTTGCAGATGTTGTTCTAATATTTGTTGAAGACAGACAAAGGAGTCTTTTATATCTAAATACCCTTCTTGCTTATTTTGGACGTCTGTCCGGGATGAACTTCAATGCTCTTAAGACTCACATCTACTTATCAAGTTCTTGCCACCAGAAAACATCACTAGTTAACTTCCTAAGCATCCAAAGAGGTGAATGACCCACTAAATACCTTGGCTTCCCTATGGTTGGAGGAAATCTTAGAAGAAAGCATTACAATGATTGCCTTGATAGACTAAGGGATATTATATATAGATGGCCGGGGTCTGAAATATCTATGGCTAGACGTATAATGTTGGTTAAGTACTATGCTATGGGACTTATCAACTATTGGCTGAGGCAAGGTGAAATACTTACATCTGTTCTTCATAGAATGGAAATTCTCTTATCTGATTTCATATGGGGCTCAGCGGTCCATCCTATCAGTCGGTGTAATATCTCTTACCCTCTACATAAAGGTGGGCTTGGTCTAAAGAATCTGGAAAACCTTGCTAGTTTTCATACACTCAAGAGAATACATAAACTACTTCATGGCTTGGGTACCTGGAGTTCCTGGATGACTAGACGATATGGCTTATCTCTAGTCAATCAACTAAGACACAAAGGTTCTACCATCTGTCATAAAATGGTGGAGAAGTATACCATGTATATTCAAGATGATATAAACAATTTATGGGACAGTTGTTGGCTTACTCTGAACAGCAACAAAATATACTCCAATCTCTGGATGGCTTCACATAAGCCTCGTTGGAGTCTTACAACTTATAAGGTGCTCAAAAAGCTATTACCTACAATGGATAGAATTATGAAATGGGCATCTACTTCTGATCCCCTTTGTTCCATGTGCCAACGGGAAGTTGGATCTGCTGCTCATCTGTTTGAAGAATGTTCCTATTGGATATATATGTGGGGTCGCTCTCAACTGAAGTTAAATATTAGAACTTCATACAATTTAGCTGACTGCCTAAATTCTTTAGGCAGTAGATACAAGTACAACAACATCATTGAACTATGGGCCATCACTGGTTGCGTCCACCTTCTCTAGATGGAGTGGAACTCCAGAATGCATGGAGGACCAAATCTTGACTATTTAATCTAATTTAGCAAACTGGAATCTGAAATCAAATAGTTATTTGATTACTATAGAAATAAACTCCACAATCTTCCTCCTGTAAACATTAGAAACTGGTCTCTAATGTAAGCTCAATGATGAGCATCTCTTTGGCCCTTGAGGCGCTACCTTGTAAGCACCACGTCTGGTGAGGCTTGTAACTTTGTCCCCATTTTAGGGGTTGGGAAATATATTTATCATAATTTTCCAAAAAAAAAGGTTGAATCTTTTTTTAGGGAATCTTAGATCCAACTGGTCTGGATCCTTCCTAGTCTTGAAGGTTTATCCCTATGGGATGGTAGAGCTACAAGGAAAGCAATCCATATTCAAGGTCAGTGGCCAACGTTGTAAGCTCTGTACTGAGCCAAATCCTTCTGATGAAGAATTAAGTCTACTTTCAAACTCTAAACGGAAGGCCTTTCTGGGAGACGTCCCATATTTAGATAGTTTCTTTTGTTTTGTTTCATTTAGTGTCATTTAGTTAGTCATTAACTTTGAATAAACCTCATGATTCTACTCTTTTGGATTCGTGTGTAAACATCAAGTAATCACTTGTACTCTTTGCAGGTGATGATTATGTTTTGTTGAAAAGCACAAAGGAACAAAGTTGTGCAAAATCGTGTTGCAACACGGCGTGTGGAACAACATACATGGTGTGCTGAAAATTTTTCAAACTCACAAAATTTCACAGAAATCGCTCGTTACGTCATGTGAATCAAATTACATTGTGTCAAATGTCAAAGAAATTTATTGCTACAGAAATATCAATTACATGGATTGCACACGACGTGTATGAATTCATGGTGGAGATTGAAATTCTACAGGAAAGGTCCATTATGGTTGCAAGTTAACGACCATGCCGTGTAGATTTCAAGAGGAAAACTGCCAATTTCATAGGAAACTCTTCTTATGTCGTATGAGACATCTGCCATGCCATGTAAAATTTAGGAGAAATATTGAGAATTTTACAGCAAACTCATCTTACAGTCTGTAAGTCGTCCGTTACGCCGTGTGAAATCTGAGATGGAAAACTAAAATTTTGGCACAGTTTAGCCGTTACGCCGCGTCCTTCACTAGTTATTACGTGTTATCTTTGAAGAATTGGGGACGCTGAGCGACTCCCTTATGATGTGTTAGGTCCCGGTTATGCCATGTGGTGGCACAACTAAAGTCGAACCCTAAGATCCAGTTCATTCTTTTTTTACCAAGGCCAAGCACCCACTGCTGCTATGCTGTAAACCCTTCCCCTCCAACCCCACCTGCGATCTCCGTGACTATACTGTAGCCACATTCTGCGTAACCCGGATGCTACACCGTAGACCTTGACTCCGCATGCCGTGACTGTGCTCTCAGAGATCTCTCTGCCACTGACAAGCAACCGCCATTTCTCCAGACCTAACTTCCAACAGTCTCCGAGATCCTGACTAGAAGCAATCCGTCACCAACATCCACGGGTGCCATCGTCCTCCAACAACAACAACCACAGATCGAAGCAACAACCTTATCTCCACCAACCACGATCAATTGCAGCAGCTCGAGCCGACCACCGTGGCTGGAGTCAATCTGAGTCGTCGACACCATGATTCAGATACCACAGACCTCCACAAGTCATCCACATAGCTGACCTCCACCGCTACTACCAGCATCTCCAGGTTGCAGAACTGCACCAACCACACAGCGTAATAAACGTGCAATACGTTGTGTTTATCACAGTCATGGAGCTTATATTGATCAACATCAACATGCCATAACACCTTCGGTTACATCATGTTTGTTTCGGTCTACAATTGAAAGCCACCACCACCGTTACGCAGTGTCAGCCCTCGCTTACATCATGTAGCTACTTCCAGTAGGACCAAGATTCCACGAACCAAGTCTCCAGGCTTCACAACCAAGTGACATCGCCCCAACCCTGAGTCATACGTCTTGATGGTGCACTTCATGTTGAATGCAGAGGATGATGTCATCTTCTGTTGTCTCTCCTCTCATCGAGTGGTCTCTACCAGGTTTACTTATGACAATCATATGCATGATCTTGGAATTTTTGATGTGGCTAAAGAGTATCTGGATTTTCTTAGATTGAGTTGTTGTTTTAATGAGGAAGCCACCTACCCCTGTGTTACTTATGATTATTTTATTACCCTCAAAACAACTCATAAACAACTCGAGCCGTTTGGAGTGATTACATTCAAGATGGTAAACAAACCATTCAAATTGACTTTTAAACGGTTTTGTGAACTAATGGAATTTGATTAAATCGACAATACTCTCTTTCCCAAAGAATTTGTGCCGAACGCTTTCTGGAGTCAAATTTCTGAGCAATCAACTTATAATGTTGCCAATGCTCGTGCATCACGTGTGCATAATCCTATCATGTGTTACATACACCGCCTATTAAGCACATGCATCTTTGCTAAGAAGGAAACACACGACGTCGTTGGGAAAATAGAGTTATTCTAACCATGGGCCATGTTGAACAAATTCAAGGTCAATGTGGATTACCATTTCCTCGATAGAGTCTAGAGCCAAAGGATGACATCATGATAGGTGTCATTTTTACCAATCTTGCTACTACTTTGAGGGTGAATTTGACCGCCACAAACCCTCTAGATGGGAGTATTTGTGTGGATTATGATGCTCTCGTTCCTGTAGGGTTGCTATGTGAAGACAAAAATGGCAAGTTTTATCAAAAAGTTTACAACAAAACTTTAGTTATCCAGTTTCCAACCCCACCTTGACTACACTTAAGAAGATGGAGAACTTTAAATACTTCCCTAATGTAAGAGCAACCAAGGTGAGTATCCCGAGTCCTCTTCTACCATGGAAGATGTGCCACCACCTTCTTCCACATGCACCCAGACTGATTTCACCTGGAGGTACTCTGACATGATGAAATTGTACGAACATGTACAACAAAGATTTGATGATCAGGACACCCTGATCGCTCAGCTGTCACAGCTGTACGCCGGCATATGCATGTCCCAGAGTGTCCATGACATCCACAACATGGTGCCCATGATGGATTCCTGGAACACTGCACAGGGTCAGTACAGATACCCTCCTCAAACACCTCCACCTACATGGCCCAGCGATCCATGAATTTCATCGATCCTAGCATGCTACAGGAGCAGTTCCCACCCTCTGGAGAGGGTTTTGATTCTACTTTTTGATGAACTTGAAGTAACCGGTTGTTCAAATATTAAGTTTGTTACGAGCAGTGAGGACACTATAAATTTCAAGCTTAGGGGGGTACAATTGGCCGGTAGTTTTAGTTTTACTTTTTATGTCATTTGCTTTTAGACATTTACTTATGCCATTTAGTTGTTTCATGCATGTTTGCTATGTCTCTCACATCATTGCATGAATATTGCGTGATTTTTTTTTATATGTTCTACTGCTTGAACCACCTGATTGCACAAAGTACATGTCTATGTGATGAAATATTTTGACATAAATCATCCTAAATCAAACTTTTTGACATTTTTGGCTATTCATCTAGATATTTAGGTGTTTTGATAAACATGATTTTGAATTATCTCTCTCTTGATCTTGAGCCATGTATTCATTCAAATATTTTGATTTTTTCAACTTTAGAGCTTTAAGTAACGATAAAGATGATTTTTCCAATCTTATAATGCATTTTTCACCGCTTTACTAGAAATTCTTGCAAAATGAAAATCTTCTTGCATGATTAAAATAATGAAGGGTGAACTAGAATAGGATTGCGTGGTTCCAAAGAGGAGCCCGATCGAATCAGATAAATGGGGGAACTATGATCTTTAATTAAAAATCCAAACCCCACAAAAGATGGCTAAGTCACCCATATTTCCACCAACCAAAGAAGGTTGGGGATAATGTTTGAAAGAGGGAAATTAATCCCTAATCAGTATTCCACATGTGCGTAAGCCTATATTAATAGTCGCGTACCATACACACAAAAAACTCAAAATAACAATGTCATTGCATGAAGATAGATATTTTTCATTTTTGGGAGCTTTGTGACAAATCATTATATTTTTGGCCCTATCATCTTATATTTACTAATTTCTCTCTAGTTGATTCTTTCAAAGCAAGTTGAATATCTATTTAAACTTAAAATTTTATCTTGAGAGTTAGAATTGACTTCATGTTCAGTCACATATCTGAATGATGAAAATTGTCATTTTGAGATCTATCAATTCACTTTCAATAAGATCTGATTTATGCCCATCTATTCATTTTAGCCATTTATCTAGTTATTTTTTGCTTGAGGACAAGAAATTGTTCAAACTTAGGGGGATTTGATATGCATAGATCATATCACATTTTCATGCTATTTTCATTGCACATTTCACTCGATTTAGCCACATTTCTACTCCAATTCATGCTAAGATTTCTATTCATTGTTGAGATGACACATGTTATGGTTTGAATTATAGGTACTTCACATTTCACTCTAAAAGAAGGAAAAATGCCCAATTTCCTATTTATTTGGCATTCCCTAAAGTATCCAAGTTTTTGGAGTCTACAAGTGCAACTGAATACTGACGTTACGTCGCGTAACGAACTTACACGACATGTCTTAGAAAGCCTAGAAATTGACAAAGAAATCCTCTTACGTTGTATGGACTGTTCCACCCACCGTGTCATTTGCGACCGGTGCTGCTGTTAGGGAAATTCAAGGCTTACACGGCGTGTTTCTCTTCTCACACGCCGTAATGGATGTATTTTCTGTAGATTTCTTATTTGAAAACATTTATTTGGAAATATAAAAGAACCACCACTCCATGAGAAACATATCACACATCATTTGGAGAGGTTAGAGACTAAAGATGAGGCTAGAGCTTTGGAGAGGTTATCTAGGAGAGAAAGCTAGGGTTTCTCAGGGGAGAATCCATTTGTAGCTCCATTTGTCTTCTCCTTTCCTTACCAAAGCCAAAGAGAGAAGGTTTCTGAAGCGAAGAACATTTTCAAAGACCGATCTCCATCTCTCAGGCAAAGATCTTCATCTGTTCTTTCCTCCCACAAACCCATTTATTATTCCTCTCTCCTTTCTCATATTTATTTTAATGATTTATCGTTTGTGCCTATATTCTCTCATGAGTGAGTAAACTCCATTTCTTGGAAGTGGGAGAGTAACTCCCACATACTAACTAAATATGACTTGAATTTCATATCTAATATTAGTTAATATTCTATTTCAAATGAAGTATGGTGTTTATTTCTTAGTATGAATGGGTAGCCATCGTGTTTACATGTTTTATGCCTCTAATTATTTCTGGAAAGATATATTAGGAGGTAAGAAATAATTGTTTTGACAACACATCCTTGACCATGGGAATGGCTTGGATTTGCTGGAGGTTTTAGGTTGTAGTTTGAATCTGGATATATGCATGGGAATGATATATGAGGGTAGAACTATCTTATATCATCTGAAGATGTATTAGGTGTAATCAATCTACCTTAGGAGATTCATTAATGTTGTTGGAGTTTGTAGTTCTTATTGAGTTATGATGTGGAAGTGAGATCCCACAACTAAGATCCTCATAATCTGATTTTAATTTTTCTCCAAGCGACTTGGTTTTTCATTTCTTTTATTTATTTTCAAAATTAAATTGATTCAAACCAACCATTTTCATTTGAAACTGACTTATATTGTTGAGTATTAGTAGTTTTGTGCCTAACTAGCCTAGCTCCCTGTGGTCTGACCTCGACTACAATTGATCCTGTATACTTGTGGGTGATTGACGAGTTGAGAAAATTAATTATTTAAAACTTGCTTGCCTTTGGCAATCAACATGGCACTATAGTCAAAAGCCACAATCGTCTTTTTCATTTTTTCTCTCACGCTAGGAAAGGCGACAATCAGAGTTCAATTTTGAGAAGGTACCCACAACATGGTGAGGGGGATATGCCAAGGACAACACCATCGAAACCACCCATCACTGCCGATTAGAAGGATCTCAAGGGTAAGATGCAAGGTTGCCAATGGCAATGATGACAACAAGCACAAGGTGGTCGGTAGCTCATGGCGATCACTGTCATGGCTAGCATAGGAAAGACAGGTCAGGATCAGAAAAATAGGAACCACATCAACCAATCACCATGTGTGTATAGAAGACCTTGTAGAAAAGAGATAGGTAGGGTAAGAAACTCAAAAACATGATTGAGTGAAGAAATTGCAGATCAATAAAACATATAGGAAGGAAGGAAATTACTTGTAATCATTTGATCTATCGTTGTGTATAAATACATTGGACTTTGCAGATGTGAAATGCCAACTAAGGCAAGGTTGCATATGCTTTGGGCTATGATCATTCATTAGCTTATCACCATCCATCGTCTTCTCGATGAGTCACAGATTCATGTTGAACTTGTAGGTGCCTCATGGGGTCAAAAGGTATCGAATAACTGGATGCAAGATAGGTGCCAAAGTTACTTCCTAGAGATGCTCCAGAGGTCCAGGGGCACAAAAGGAAAACGTAGAGACCTGGAAAGGCTTCAGGGAGTCCTAGACTATCTACGGGGGATGTTGATGGTAGAGTAGGGTTTTCGAGATCTCCCTACAGTAAGAATGGTGGTATCTCCATATTTGAAGAATCAGGTGATAGTAGATGTTTCAAGAAATTTTGGCAAGGTCTAGTATAGGAAACAAAGGAAGGAAGGGAAAGGAGAGTTAGGGAGGGAGATGTAGACAAGGTGAGGAGTAGAAACCACAACTACAACAGATAGAAAAGAGAAGAAATTAGGGGCATGTGAAATAAGGCAGACATGCGATCATGAAGGTTTTGGCAAGTTAAAATCAACATGGCAATGATATCTTTAGGAGCCAATAAAACAAAGGTGTGGCAAAACTATATGATTTAAATGGAATACAACATATAAATGAATTTATGTTTTCTAATACAATTAGGACTTAAGCTATTTATCATCATATATACTATTATGTATGTTACTTTCCATCGATAATCACTAGTAAGAGTCATTTTAACTTCACAGTGATATAAATACGGCTATTTTAACCTTTTATGCATGAGTTAGGCAATTTCACCAAGTTACACTTTAAAACCATTTATTGTCGACATTAACTTATGTATATTATCATGTTATTCTTATCATTTATTATATAAGAACAAATGAACTCTGTTTAGCTGATATGTATATTTCATCCCATTCCATTACTTATTAGTGACCTAATAGTCATTACATATCCAATAGTGCTCCATCAAGCCTACTTGACATAATTAAGGAACATCACTTACATTTTAAGCATCACTTTGGTCGTGAAATTAATTTTAGGACTATGGAGACATCTTGTGTTATTATAACACCTAATAATGCTAACACATCAAATGAGGTACCAAAAATATGTAGATTAGGTTAATGTTGGTTTTAGGGAAACTAGAGAATATTTTTCTGTATTCCACACTTAGGGTCAATTTAGATATCCAAGACATCACCATATGATGGTTTGTACCTCTAGGATCAGATTATAGTTACATGTGTCTTAAGTTAGGGTTTATACACGAGTTACATAATCAAATGTGTATTTAATGTTCACTAAGGTACAAACTAGTGCATTAGGGTTTATATGTATCTTTGTTTGACCAAAATTAGAGATTTAGGCATGCCAACATCCTGACTCTAGGATTAGGGTTACTAGAGTCAAGATGCTAGGTTTTGGCACATTACAGTTATCTAGGATAATTAAGATATGTAGAAACTAATTTTGTCATTAATTTTCATTATTGGGGTTGTTTAATATATTATTTAATATTTTAGACCTTAAGTTACGTTCTCTCTCCTAAATAAAACTAGGATAGATAAGATTGTTCAATTAATGTGAAAATCTGCACATATACTAATTTTGGTATGTAGAATACGATTTTGGGATTTGTTTCTACTTCTGAAGATATTTTAATCATTAACTTAATATTTTTGTATTTATCTCATATTTTCCTTTCTAAATGACATTAGGATAGTTATTATTCTTCAAACATAAACTTGACACCCAAGGAACACGATTTGATCATTAGATTTCACCTATGAATTCCCTTGTAAGAGTTATAATACAAATATGGTTTTAGGCTCAACACCATTATATTATTATAAAAATACATCATTACCATCATTATTTATATTTAGAGTCCCATTATCTTCACATTGTTATCAAAAGAGTTTCCCTATACTAATATGCAAGAATTTCCATATTTTTTCTATTCATCATATTAAATCCATTAATTGAAATATTTATTTGAATGTTGGCACATTATTCATATTTATGGACATGGAAACAAAAATTGTTATTCCAATTTATGTATCAAGCATATTATACTTTTTATAAAACATAGTTTAGCCATTATGTTCATACTTGTCAGCAAAGGAAATATATGTGAAATGTTTACCAAATTTACTTACAACTTAGCACATAATTAAGTTAATATGTTCATATGAGTGTAATGTGATGTTGATTATAGAACCTATTTCCACTTAACATGTTATATTTATTTTCAAGCATAAATATGTATGCATTGAGTTATTCATGTTATGTTCATTGACAACATACATTAAGGATTAATTTTATTCTTGTTTGGTCAAATCTAGGAACCAAGCTTACTAACCTCTTAGTCAGAGAATAGGGTATGATTCTAGGTTTTGGTTTGTTATAGAGAGATTTTTGATGTATATGCCCCAGAAGCCAATCATTGGATTATGACTAGATGGATATTTTGTTCCTTTAATTTAGTAATAAAGGTAATTACATATATAAATGCACATTTAATTACTGTGAATTAAATTTACATAGTAAGTATCCTTAGAATGATTGGTTCAAATCCATGGGACATCAAGTATGTGAAATGAATATGAGATCCTAATGAATGATAATAATGATATTCTTAAACGTCCCTAGTCAAGTATTGTGTGTATTGGACAAAAATATTGCATGTGAGATGAGTATTTGTGGTGAGTGATCATCGTGTCACATGGTTCATTGGCATTGAAGACCAAGTCAGACACATTAGTACTTGTTAGAGTACTAGTGTACTAGGTAGAATTAGCTTGAGACTAGTTCATGTGCCATTATATGATATTCATAATTAACTTTTAAATGCAAAAATGGTGTCATGGTCCTTCGACCTAAAGTTACTACAATGGTGACATGATAATCTTCATGATTTGACACTATCCAATGTGATCTTGAAAAAGGTTTCCATTAAGGTAGTGATTGGGTGTGATGAGTATCATGCTACACATTTAGTGATGTAGAGGAATTTGTCCCTCCCATAACATGACTGATATCCTAGGCCTCTTGATGAGTGAAACAAGAGAAAAGTATGGCCATTCTCATATGAGTTAGGATGTGGCATTGAGCCCATATGTATCTTGCTAGTCTACTTGAGATCAAGGAACTTGGATTGAATGTGCCAAGGATGATGTGTTCATTCCTCTAGTTCAATCTAGATATTTGTGACAAAGTGATTATACGACACAATATCATTGGTCGTTGATGGTGTGGACTTGTCCAACTAGTCCTACTACTTGGGTAGAAATGATGCATAACTATACTCCACTCATTATGTATGGATCCTAATATAGGTTAGTGAATCCATCACCAACTTATTATGGTGTCTACATGGTCTATAATGTACCCAAATATGGTTACCTTACTCATCCCTCCTCTTCCCTTAGAACCATTTTATCAATATAAAATAAATCATTATTCCCAAAAATTATATTATGAATTGAAACTTAGTTTCAACATGCTTCACAAATATAAACTACGTAAAGGGTTTATATGTAAAATAATTTTAAGTAAAAGAAATAATAGACTTGGTGAAATATATCGTAAATAATAAGTTCAACTCTATAAAGGTCTTAAGAGTATGAGATGAAAGAAAATGAATTAATATTAAAATAAATGCCATAAATGACTATGGAAAGGTAATTGACGCATTAAATGAACACTTATGGAAATATAACATCAAAAATTCCTAAATACAAAACAAATGTTAAACTTGACCCCTTGTATCTTAATTAGACTACCTGTCTATATTTAGGGTCAATCAAACATTAAATACTCCCCTAGTTAAATCAGGAAATAGGAGTATTAAAATGAACTAGATTTAATATGTAATTTGGCTACATCAATAATATATAAGTCATTATATGGATGTAATGTCGGGTGTTGTGGGGTCCGACTTATAAAACATGAAATAAACTAAGCAGAAGCCATTAACTAGCAACAGAATTATTAAAAATCACTAAAATTAAAACTTTTTGTAACGAGATCTTTAAACAGTAAAACTTTTTCATAAAGAAACAAGATAAGTTGTTTACAACTTGATCCATCATTACATCTCTATAAAATCATATCTCGAGTGACTACATACATCAACTTCCCTATTATATGTACAAGGCAAGATACAAAAATCTCGAGGCATTAAGACAAAATCTCAGATCTACTTTAAACATCTGCTGACTCCTAGGACCTGAGAGTACAGAGACAAAACATAGGAAATGCTATCTACAAGACTTGACAGACAGTGTCTCCACCTGAGAATCACTATTGTTCCTTATATTGTTGCTTCTGTTGTTGTTGCTCACCCTCTGATGGATTCCTTCGTCCTCGGTGTCTACCTAAAAAGTCGAATCCCACGGGGGTGAGACAATTTGAATAATTGTCCCAGCGAGAGTTATAACTCTCTGCCAGAAGCTTTGTTATTGCAATAAAGAAATAACAATAAGCAGTAGAACTTTAAACATTCAACAATAGGTTTAACATTGTATAAACTAAGTAAAGCAACATTCTTTTAGCAATCATTTCAATTATAACTTAATTGAATGACAAGGTAAATAACGATAAGGAATCTGAAGAACATGTATACTAGTTATTCAACTAGAACATTATAAACAATGTATCATCAATCATTGTTTCTCGTAGTTCAACCTAAGCAGTTATGCTACACTACTGATTATGTTTTTCAAACATTATTATGCCCTGAGGAGATGAGTTACACCTCTCATACTCCAACCTACCATTATGAAATCGCAATCGGTACCATACATAGGTCATCAGAAGAGCCGAATTCCTATGACCTCATCTTCCTCAGTCAGTGTGAGGAACAACATGCAGGACATCTCGTGTCTCTGCTATAATAGCTTTCTAGGGTATTCTGGCAACTTTGCTATTAGAGTTACAGTGGCATTTTGTACTCTCTTCGCCATCGAGATATTTCTTGTTTATCTCACATCGATGTGGCATTAACAACATCATCGGGAGATTAGTGATACTTCATCCCGGCATAAAACATATAATGAAGGATTGGGAGATTAAAGGTACATCTCACATCACATCCTACATTAGGACGTAAGGATATTCACGTCCATAACCCCCACATACTCAAAAGTATGCTCTCCAGGAGTTCCCTTAGGAAAACCTATTTCACCATCATTTAACTTCTGACAATGATGGATCTATGGTCAGGGCTCTACATGATATCATTAAACTTGATTATTTAAGTACATTATGGTATTCTTTTACCATCAGGCATGTTTTCAAACATAAACCATTAAAAAAACTGCTATAAAGAAAGAGTACTAATTGTATCAAGTTCATTTCACATCAGTTATCATTGGGATATCAATCCCTAACCATCTCATCATAGTAATTTAGAAACATGGGTGTTCAAACCCTTAAATTATCATAACACTTGTTACCAAGTGACTTATAGTCATCAAGTCATCTAATAGCATGACCTTGATAGTAACAATGTAGATATTTCTCATATGTTACCACTTACCAGGAAACATAGCATATCATTACTCTTAAAGCTTATAAGTGCTTTTAGTGAATATGACATCATAACCCTTACCTGGCTATGATCACCATTTCATAAAAACCTGCATGGTTAATACATTTACTAATAGGCAAATTATCTCTATATCAGCATATTGTAAAATAGAGGTAACCTTTCAATTCAATTAGGGTTATTCAACCCCTTTATCTTAATTTGGAATAGTGATTCCTTATTTCATACTTCAATCATAGAGTTTCATGCCTAAAAGCATAACCCAGAATTAGGGTTTACTGTTCATTCCATCACATCACTCTAGATTAGGGTTTACTATTCACGTTGCATCACATTACCCTATGTTAGGGTTTACTATTCACATTGCATCACATTACCCTAGATTAGGGTTTACTATTCACATTGCATCACATTACCCTAGATTAGGGTTTACTATTCACATTACTTGTGAATTAAGATCATACCATCATCATGTATAAGGATTACTTCCATTATGCCCTCAAATTAGGTTAATATTCATTAACCATCATAATTAGGGTTTTCATGTTCTCACTATAAAGGATCATACCCTAATTAGGTACATTCATGCATATTGGAAGCTTGTTACTTGATTCTCATTTATATGAGGAATGTTCTCTCTCCTCTTACTATTATATGATGTTTACATCACTCTTGATTAGATTAAGTCAAATCAACACTAATCATCATGGGTTGTATCATTACTATTGTGGTCATTAAGATTCACTTGATCAAAGGGTATTGGTTACTCTATCCCATCAAGGGTACTTTTATAATGCTCACCATTGATCATAACATGCATTAATCAACTAATTGCTTGACCCCTTAATCACTTTAGGTATCTTTAGGGTTTAAGTTAATCAACTACTAAACCATCCTGACCACTAAGGCATCAAACGTTCTTGACCTTTTTAGACCCCAAACGGTCTTGTACTTCAAACCCCCAAACGGTCTTGGATGGACCTTGAAACTGTTTGGTGGTGTTGACCATTTGGTCCCTTTGACTTTTAAAACCATTTGATAAAGTGCACACTCAAGACCATTTTTCCAAGGTGGGGTGAAGACCGTTTGATCAAGTTTGACTTTGAAACCACATGGGCAAATTGATCTTGAAACCGCATGGTCACCAAACGGTTTGGGATCGTTTGGTCCAAAACGGTCTTGAGACCATTTGGTCCAAACCATCTCAAAACCGCATGTACCAAAAAGTGTCTCCAGTACTTCAATTGAGTTAGGGTTTTCAAGGTTGAACCCCTCAAACGTTCATGCAATGGTTGGCCACTTATCAATTGAGTTAGTTAGGTCAACACTCAACTGATTTGACCATCAATTGACCCTCAATTGATCACCAATTAGGGTTTGGGTCAATTGAATTAGGGTTTGGAATCGATCACCCTTCAACATGTATCAACATGAGTCTAATTGATGTTGAACCCATTGAACCAACATTCAATTTGATCATGACCTGACCCCAAACGGTCTGGGGATCGTTTGGATGACTTCCAAACGGTCTTGAGGACGTTTTCTCAGGTCAACACCAAAATCTAACTCAACCTATTAAGGTTTGGTTCATTGATTTGATCATTAGGTCACTAATCGATTATACTTCAACTTGTTGGCTTTCAATCTTCAACCACTTAACCATGGTCAACCCTAGACCTCCAAACGGTCTTAGGTGACCCCCAAACGGTCTTGGGATCATTTGGACATCCTCCAAACAGTCTTGAGACCGTTTTCCCATTATTTCATCAAAAACCAAGTCATTCACTTAAGGTTTGAACCCTAGATTTGGTCACAAAATCAGCACTTAATTGCTCAACAACTTGATATCCTTGGACCCTCAATTGGTCAACCCCACTTAACCCTAGACCTCCAAACGGTCTTGGGTGATCACAAAACGGTATTGAGACCGTTTGGGTGATACCCAAATGGTTTTGAAACCGTTTGGGTCACTCAACCCAAACTTCAACATGATTGTATCATTGAAATCAGCAATAAACCCGATTAGGGTTTAGGTGACTAATGGGCCTTCAATTGGTGATTTACTTGGAATTAGATGATGATATTCAGTGGGTGATTACTCCACATTATGTACAACAGATATCCAAATGGTAAACACCTGGTCAACACACCCAAACGGTCTTGGGACCATTTGCTCCCATGCGTTCTTGGTTGAAACTGTTTGCTTTCAAACGGTTTTGAAACCGTTTGCTCCCAAACGGTTTGGGAAACCGTTTGAGCAAGAGGTGGGAGACCGTTTTCTAAAGAAAGATTAGGATAAACTTTGGAATTAACTTAATTATCTTCTACCTCAAGAACAAGGACTGTTGTTCATGTAAATACTTGCAAGAACACTTAGAAGTATCTAAAGAAGGAGAATAAGCAACGTTTTCATGAAAGGAAGATGCATAAGCAAAACTTAAGGGTTAGAGTTATAAAACCCGCCTCTAGGACTGATCCAGAGATCCAAGATTCTTAGCTTTAATGGTGTCTTGAGATCCAAAGGTCGTCTAAGGTCCGTTCTCAAGATTTGGATGGAGAAGATGGCTAGAAAGAAGAGTTGTGTAAGGAAAACTAACAAACCCACCTTGTACTAGGGTGTCCTCCATGAATTTGAGCTAGGTGATGATCAAAGCTTACCCAAACCAGCTTGGTCGTCCTTCTCTGCTCCTGAACTTCTCCTTAGTCGGCCAAAGCAAGAAGATAAGGGAAGGAATGAAGGGAAATGATCCCTTTCTTGTTAAAAGGATGCACTTATATATTTTTGGATATATTTTCAAGGAAAGAAGATTGTTTCCTTTATTTCTCAACTATACCCACCAAGTCCTTCTCCACTTCTTGGCCACGTTTCTCCCTTCTTATCACATGAAAAACCTCTCTCTCAACCAAGGTTAAAGTAAAAGGAGCCAAACACCTTACTAAGTTATATATAAGGGTTATTTTGCTTAAAACTTGGTTATTTAAATATTAAGGTTATCTTTCTTATTTGACCATTCAAATGAGGCGACCTCCTCATTTTATTTACTCTACTTTATGCCAAGAAACTTGAAAGATAATCTAGATGGTATATTTTATATGTTGCACCCTAAGTTTTGGGTAAATTGCACTTTACACCAGAACTAGGTTTTAAAGCACAAGGATTGCTCTACAAGCTATATCTTGGTGCCCAAGCTTGGAGAATCCATATCACTACATCATATTCATTCTTATGATGTCTCAACATCAGAGGAACATCTCAACAAGTGCAATTTGCAAGTTAGCCCCTTAACTTGGGTAATTTGCACATTAGTCCATATTTAACAAAACAATATTACAACATTGTTAAAAAAGGATTGAAAAAGAAATATATGTTCCTCAGAAGCTTTAATTACATATCAAAGATAACCACAAGCATCTAATCACATATTTAAGCAAAACACCTAGGGTTAGTTCATAACCCAGGTCAGGGATGTTACAAATTATCCACCCCTTACAAGGATTTTGTCCCTAAAATCAACAAAACATATTAAGAGAAAAGAGCAGGGTATTTCCTTCTCATCTCTTCCTCTAGTTCCCATGTGGCTTCTTCAACACCACGATGATTCCAGAGGACTTTCACAAGACTTATGTCTTTCTTTTTCAGCTTTTTAATTCTTTTATCAAGGATCGATACAGGTCCTTCTTCATAAGACACATCATTATTCAATTTTACTTCCATAGGTTGCAGAACTGATTCTGTATCGGGGTGACATTTCCTCAGCATGGAAATGTGGAACACAGGGTGTAACCTCTGTAACTCTGGTGGTAAATCTAGTTTATAGGCTACTCTTCCAATCCGTTCGATGATTGGATAAGGCCCCATCAACCTAGGAGCTAACTTCCCTTTCCTTCCAAATCTTAGAACTCCTTTCCAAGGTGAGACTTTGAGGTACACTCTGTCTCCAACCTGGAATTCTAAGGGTCTATGACGTTTATCAGCATAAGACTTCTGCCTATCATGTGCAGTCTTTATCTGTTGTTGTATTACTTTAATCTTCTTTGTGGTCGGCTGCACAAGATTAGGACCTAACAGTTGGTATTCACCAGTTTCATACCAACATAGGGGTGATCTACAACATCTACCATACAAAGCTTCATAAGGTGCCATATCAATGCTATGTTGATAGCTATTGTTGTAGGCAAACTCTATCAAGCTTAGGTGCAGATCCCAACTCCCCGTAAACTGAAGAACACATGCTCTAAGCAAGTCTTCTAAAGTATGTATAGTCCTTTCTGACTGTCCATCAGTCTGAGGATGAAAGGTTGTACTAAATCTTAACTGTGTGCCTAAAGCTTTATGAAGTCGCTCCCAAAAATGACTCATAAACTGGGGACCTCTATCAGAATCAATGGTAATTGGGACTCCATGCAGTCGTACTATTTCCTCAACATATAACTGTGCCAACTTCTCAGAAGAATAGGTTGTTTTGATAGGCAAGAAATGTGTTGTCTTTGTCAACCTATCAACTATTACCCATATGGAATCATGCCCTTTGCTTGTCCTGGGTAGGCCAACAACAAAGTCCATGGTTACATGATCCCACTTCCACTGTGGTATGGGTAAAGGTTGCATTGTTCCTGCAGGCTTCTGGTGTTCAGCTTTAACTTGCTGACACACAGGACACCGAATAAAAAACTCAGCAACATCCTTCTTCATTCCAGGACACCAATACATATCTTTCAAGTTTCGATACATCTTGGTGCTTCCTGGATGCATGGCATACATCAAAGAATGAGCTTCTTCCAGGACTAACTTTCTCAAGTTATCCACATCCGGCACTATCATCCTACCATGATAACAGGCTACTTGGTCATCTGAGTCATGGAAACCATCTCGTTTCTCGCTACCATACTCCGATCTAATCTGTTGAACTGCAGCATCAACTTGTTGTGCCTCCTTGATCTGCTCTCTCAGAGTAGGTTTTATATGCATCTCAGCTAATAACCTGGCTAACAATGATACTTTCAACTGTACATTGTCTTGCCTTAAGGAGATAAGCATATCTCTCCTAGATCATACCAAAGAATTCAGTTGTGCTCTATCTAAGGCTGGTGTTGTTGATTTCCTACTCAAAGCATCAACAACCACATTGGCCTTCCTTGGATGGTAATCAATTATACAATCATAGTCCTTGATTAACTCCATCCAGTGGCGTTGCCTCATGTTAAGCTCATGCTGAGAAAAGATGTACTTAAGGTTCTTATGATCAGTGAAAATTTGGAATGTCTCTCCATAGAGATAGTGTCTCCAGATCTTCAAGGCATGAACCACAGCAGCTAGTTCTAAATCGTGTGTCGGATAATTCTCCTCGTGTTTGTTAAGCTGTCGTGAAGCAAAAGAAATCACTTGTTTATCCTGCATCAACACACATCCTAGTCCGTTCTTAGAGGCATCACAGAAAACTATATATCCTTTCCCTTGCTCAGGTAACACAAGCACATGTGCACTTGTCAACCTCTCCTTCAACAACTGAAAAGATTGTTGACACTTATCACTCCATTCAAAAGGAACATCCTTCCTGGTTAACTTAGTCAAGGGTGAGGCTATGGAACTAAAGTTCTTAATGAACCTTCGATAATAGCCTGCCAACCCTAAGAAACTACGGATCTCTGTCGGTGTCTTCAGCTGTTCCCATTATAGAATAGATTCTACCTTTTTAGGGTCAACACGAATACCTGAGGAAGATATCACGTGTCCAAGGAAAGATACTTCCGGTAACCAGAACTCACAATTGCTAAACTTAGCATATAGCTTGTTTTCTCTTAGCAAAGTTAGAGTCTGACGAAGATGTTGTTCATGCTGCTGAGCATCTCTACTATAGATCAGAATGTCATCTATAAAGACAACAACACACTGATCGAGAAAAGGTCAGAAGATTCTATTCATGAGCTCCATAAATGTAGCTGGTGCATTAGTTAGTCCAAACGAAATAACTGTGAACTCATAGTGACCATACCTCGTTCTAAAGGCAGACTTGGGTATGTCACTATCCTTAATACGGAGTTGATGATATCCCGATCTCAAGTCTATTTTTGAGAAGACGGTTGCACCACACAACTGGTCGAAGAGATCATCAATCCTCGGCAGAGGATACTTGTTCTTTATTGTTACTTTATTTAGCTATCTATAATCAATGCAAAACTGCATTGACCTGTCTTTCTTCTTAATAAAAAGGACCAGAGCACCCCAGAGTGAAGTACTCGGTCGGATGAAACCCTTCTCAAGCAGCTCTTGCAGTTGTTTCTTGAGTTCTGCCATCTCAGCAGGCGCCATCCTATATGGTGTTTGTGCTATAGGTTGCGTGTCTGGAATTAGATTGATTTCAAAATCAATTTCCCGAGGCGGTGGCACACCTGGAAGTTCTTCAGGAAATACATCTTCAAATTCCCTGACTATAGGAACTTCGGAAGGGTTAGGACCATCCAAGGTAGTATCTACCACATGGGCCAAGAATGCATAACATCCTTGCCTCGTCAGCTTCTCAGCAACCATATCTGACACAAGACAGGTGGGTAGGATCTTTCTCTCTCCTTGAAAGATCCATGTGTCACTATCATCAGCAAACATAGCTTGCTTGGATTCACAATCCAAAACAACCTTATACCTTTCCAAGGTATCCATCCCAAGGATTATATCAAATCCATGCATCTCAAGTGGCATAAGATCCACTTGAATGCTATGTTTAGAAAAGAAGAGGATGCAGGGAGAACATACCTCCTGCAACACGGCAAACCCCATCAACGGAGTTTCTAGCAACAAATTATCTGTCCTATGACTTATAGTCAAGTTGCAGTCAAGAATCACTCTTCGAGTGAAAAAGGAGTGCGTAGCACCTGGATCAATTAAAATAGATACAACGTAGGATGTAGACATATCAGAATATAACAATTCCATCTGACCTGCCACAACCCGAGGGTTGATCACTGCATCAGGTGGATTCATAGCATAAAACCTTTCTGTTGCATGTGGTTGATTCAATGCTCGTTGACTAGGTGTCGATGATCCCGCTTGGGACACTTGTCCACGTCCCCTATATCCTCTTGAAAACTATATCCTTTGTTATCCTTGCTGACTCTGCCTCTGGGGTTGAGTTACACTCACTTCTCTAGCTCTGCAGTCTTTCATCAGATGTCCCATCTTTCCACATATATAACAACTTTTGTTCAATTGTTGCAGTCTGGGTGGTCCTGTAACCGACATAGATGTTGAACTGCGAGCTCCTTCTAGTGGTAGGCTTCGTCCTCTACCCCTATTCGACGTCCACTATGTCTGGGTACTGAATCTAGGTGGTGGTGTAGGAGTAGAAAATCTAGGTTTCTTGAAACCTTTAGATGAAGATCCTTGGAACTGGGGATACATCCTCTTGTTCAGGGTTTGTCTCTTCTCTTCTACAGACCTCTCTATCCTTCTGACAGACTCCATGAAGGTAGCAAACATTTCTCTATTCTCTAGGGAAGACACAGGAGTAGTCAACTCCGGAAGACACTAGAACAAACTCAACATCCTAAGTCCTATGTCTCTGTAGACTCAGGAAACCTAGAGCTATGATACCACTTTATTTGTGGTGATCGTATCGCCAAAACACGAGATAAACTAAGCGGAAGCGATTTACTAGCAGAGGAATGATTAAAAATCACCAAAAATTAAAACTTTTTATAATGAGATCTTTAAACAGTAAAACTCTTTCATAAAGAAACAAGATAAGTTGTTTACTACTTGATCCATCATTACATCTCTATAAAATCATATCTCGAGTGACTGCATACATCAACTGCCCTATTATCTGTACAAGGCAAGATACATAAATCTCGAGGCATTAAGACAAAATCTCATATCTACTTTAAACATCTACTGACTCCTAGGACCTGAGAGTACAGAGACAACACATAGGACATGATATCTACAAGACTTGACAGACAGTGTCTCCACCTGAGAATCACTGTTGTTCCTAATATTGTTGCTGCTGCTGCTGTTACTCACCCTCTGATAGATTCCTTCGTCCTCGACGTCTACCTAAAAAGTTGAATCCCACGGGGGTGAGACAATTTGAATAATTGTCCCAGCGAGAGTTATAACTCTCCGCCAGAAGCTTTGTTATTGCAATAAAGAAATAACAATAAGCAGTAGAACTTTAAACATTCAACATCAGGTTTAACATTGTATAAACTAAGTAAAGCAACATTCTTTTAGCAATCATTTCAATTATAACTTAATTGAATGACATGGTAAATAATGATAAGGAATATGAAGAACATGTATACTCGTTATTCAACTAGAACATTATAAATAATGTATCATCAATCATTGTTACCATTAAAACAACTGCTATAAAGAAAGAGTACTAATTGTATCAAGTTCATTTCACATCAGTTATCATTGGGATATCAATCCCTAACCATCTCATCATTGTAATTCAGGAACATGGGTGTTCAAACCCTTATATTATCATAACACTTGTTACCAAGTGACTTATAGTCATCAAGTCATCTAACATCATGACCTTGATTGTAACAATGTAGATATTTCTCATATGTTACCACTTACCAGGAAACATAGAATATCATTACTCTTAAAGCTTATAAGTGCTTTCAGTGAATATGACATCATAACCCTTACCTGGCTATGATCACCATTTCATAAAAACCTTCATGGTTAATACATTTACTAATAGGAAAATGATCTCTATATCAGCATATTGTAAAACATAGGTAACCTTTCCATTCAATTAGGGTTATTCAACCCCTTTATCTTAATTAGGAATAGTGATTCCTTATTTCATACTTCAATCACATCACTCTAGATTAGGGTTTACTATTCACGTTGCATCATATTACCCTATATTAAGGTTTACTATTCACATTGCATCACATTACCCTAGATTAGGGTTTATTATTCACATTGCATCACATTACCCTAGATTATGGTTTACTATTCACATTGCATCACATTACCCTAGATTAGGGTTTACTATTCACATTACTTGTGAATTAAGATCATACCATCATCATGTATAAGGATTACTTCCATTAATGCCCTCAAATTAGGTTAAGATTCATTAACCATCATAATTAGGGTTTTCATGTTCTCACTATAAAGGATCATACCCTAATTAGGTACATTCATGCATATTGGAAGCTTGTTACTTGATTCTCATTTATATGAGGAATATTCTCTCTCCTCTTACTATTAGATGATGTTTACATCACTTTTGATTAGATTAAGTCAAATCAACACTAATCATCATGGGTTGTGTCATTACTATTGTGGTCATTAAGATTCACTTGATCAAAGGGTATTGGTTACTCTATCCCATCAAGGGTACTTTTGTAATGTTCATCATTGATCATAACATGCATTAATCAACTAATTGCTTGACCCCTTAATCACTTTAGGTATCTTTAGGGTTTAAGTTAATCAACTACTAAACCATCCTGACCACTAAGGCATCAAGCGTTCTTGACCTTTTTAGACCCCAAACGGTCTTGTACTTGAAAGCCCCAAACGGTCTTGTATGGACCTTGAAACCATTTTGTGGTGTTGACCATTTGGTCCCTTTGACTTTTAAAACCGTTTGATAAAGTGCACACTCAAGACCGTTTGCCCAAGGTGGGGTGAAGACCGTTTGATCAAGTTTGACTTTGAAACCGCATTGGCAAATTGATCTTGAAACTGCATGGTCACCAAACGGTTTGGGATCGTTTTGTCCCAAATGGTCTTGAGACCGTTTGGTCCCAAACGGTCTTGAGACCGTTTGGTCGAAACTATCTCAAAACCGCATGTACCAAAAAGTGTCTCAACTACTTCAATTGAGTTAGGGTTTTCAAGGTTGAACCCCTCAAACGTTCATGTAATGGTTAGCCACTTATCAATTGAGTTAATTAGGTCAAACCGCAACTGATTTGACCCTCAATTGATCACCAATTTGGGTTTGGGTCAATTGAATTAAGGTTTGGAATCGATCACCCTTCAACATGTATCAACATGAGTCTAATTGATGTTGAACCCATTGAACCAACATTCAATTTGATCATGACCTGACCCTAAATGGTCTTGGGATCATTTGGATGACCTCCAATGGTCTTGAGGCCGTTTTCTCAAGTCAACACCAAAATCTAACTCAACCTATTAAGGTTTGGTTCATTGATTTGATCATTAGGTCACTAATCGATTATACTTCAACTTGTTGGCTTTCAATCTTCAACCACTTAACCATGGTCAACCCTAGACCTCCAAACGGTCTTAGTTGACCCCCAAACGATCTTGGGATCATTTGCACATCCTCCAAATGGTATTGAGATCGTTTGCCCATTATTTCATCAAAAACCAAGTCATTCACTTAAGGGTTGAACCCTAGATTTGGTCACAAAATCAGCACTTAATTGCTCAACAACTTGATATCATTGGACCCTCAATTGGTCAACCCCACTTAACACTAGACCTCCAAATGGTCTTGGGTGATCATCAAACGGTCTTGAGACCGTTTGGGGGATCCCCAAATGGTTTTGAAACCGTTTGGGTCACTCAACCCAAACTTCAACATGATTGTATCATTGAAATCAGCAATAAACCCGATTAGGGTTTAGGTGACTAATGGGCCTTCAATTGGTGATTTACTTGGAATTAGATGATGATATTTGGTGGGTGATTAGTCCACATTATGTACAACAGATCTCCAAACTGACAATGCCTGGTCAACACACCCAAATGGTCTTGGGACCATTTGCTCCCATGCGTTCTTGGTTGAAACTGTTTGCTTTCAAACGGTTTTGAAACCGTTTGCTCCCAAACGGTTTGGGAAACCATTTGAGCAAGAGGTGGGAGACCGTTTCCTAAATCAAGATTAGGATAAACTTTGGAATTAATATCAATATCTTCTACCTCAAGAACAAGGACTGTTCTTCACGGAAATACTTGCAAGAACACTTAGAAGTATCTAAAGAAGGAGAATAAGCAACGTTTTCATGAAAGGAAGATGCATAAGCAAAACTTAAGGGTTAGAGTTATAAAACCCACCTCTAGGACTGATCCAGAGCTCCAAGCTTTGCAGCGTTAATGGTGGCTTGAGTTCCAAAGGTTGTCCAAGGTCCGTTCCTCAAGATTTGGATGGAGAAGATGGCTAGAAAGAAGAGTTGTGTAAGGAAAACTAACAAACCAACCTTGTACTAGGGTTTCCTCCATGAATTCGAGCTAGGTGATGATCAAAGCTTACTCAAACCAGCTTGGTCGTCCTCCTCTGCTCCGGAACTTCTCCTTAGTCGGCCAAAGCAAGAAGATAAGGGAAGGAATGAAGGGAAACGATCCCTTGCTTGTTAAAAGGATGCACTTATATATTTTTGGATATATTTTCAAGGAAAGAAGATTATTTCCTTTATTTCTCAACTATATCCACCAAGTCCTTCTCCACTTCTTGTGCACGTTTCTCCCTTCTTATAACATGCAAAACCTCTCTCTCAACCAAGGTTAAAAGAAAAGGAGCCATACACCTTACTAAGTTATATATATAAAAGGGTCATTTTGCTTAAAACTTGGTTATTTAAGTATTAAGGTTATCTTTCTTATTTGATCATTCAAATGAGGCGCCCTCCTCATTTTATTTACTCTAGTTGATGCCAAGAAACTTGAAAGATACTCTACATGGTATATTTTACATGTTGCACCCTAAGTTTTGGGTAAATTGCACTTTACACCAGAACTAGGTTTTAAAGCCCAAGGATTGCTCTACAAGCTATATCTTGGTGCCCAAGCATGGAGAATCAAAATCACTACATCATATTCATTCTTATGATATCTCAACATCAGAGGAACATCTCAACAAGTGCAATTTGCAAGTTAACCCCTTAACTTGGGTAATTTGCACATTAGTCCATATTTAACAAAACAATATTACAACATTGTTAAAAAAGGATTGAAAAAGAAATATATGTTCCTCAGAAGCTTTAATTACATATCAAAGATAAACACAAGCATCTAATCGAATATTTAAGCAAAACACCTAGGGTTAGTTCATAACCCAGGTCAGGGCTGTTACAGGTGTTACCATCCCTTTCCCTTAGTCTCACATTCATTTCCCTAAATGCATGGTGTGTTTATGCAAAATTGCAAAATCTCTCTTCCTCTCATCTCCCATCTCCCCCTACCCCCCTTCCCAACTTCTTCTACATATCTCCCTCCTTACCCACAAACCCTAGCTACCACTCCCTCTTCTCTTCTCTAACCTTTCAACCCTAGCCACCAGATCCAATTGCCACATCCTATCCATGTTGTGTCTCTTTCTCTAACCTCACACCAGCTAGCAGGCCTCAGACATCAAAGTGGCCACCACAATGAGCATGAAGAATACTCCTTGACTAATCTGAACCTGCAACGCCACCATCATCATGACACCTCTAATCTTTGCCTCCCTTTGACATGCTGTGCATTGGCCTACGTCGGGCTACATTGGCAGCTTCCAAAAATCCCCACTCCATCCACTTTGATAACCACCAAAGATCTACTGCAAACTTGAGTTAATCTCCATGTCTTGCTGAAAGTGCATGATCTGAAGATTTTTAGAGAACTCTCGACCACCATCCACCACCCAAGCCTCCATGAAAAAAACCAATGGCTTGAACATGCGACCACCGAGTTTATACCCTATAAATGATCTAGGAGGATAGATGTCCTACCTTTTGGTCATAGGGAATCTAAGGAGAGCATGAAGGAGCCTCGGGACTAAAGGGGAAATTAAAGCAAAGTCAATGGCATGATGTTATTTCCTCTAAGAAAGTTGTCCTATCACCACCTTGGCCTGACCTGGAGGACCCTCGATGAGCTTCAAGACTTCCTCATACACCGGTACTTGTAACGAATTAAAATCCATGTGAAATCATTAGTTTCCTTTTCCTAAGCTTTCCTTTCATTTATGTCCTTGATGTTGAATTATTGGAAATTATAAAGGTTTGGTGTACATTTGTTCCCAATATTTTACTTTATATAGATTTATACACAAATACCTTAATGAAAGTTTACTTATGGGTTTAATTTGTAGAATATTCACTTAAGAGGGATAAGGATAAAATATAATTGATCTATAACTTTCTATGGCCCTTTTGTGTGGGAAAAAGAAAAGAAAATCCTAAAACTAAGATAATGTGACATTAAATAAATTAATTTTTCCATTAAGTGAAAATAAGAGTAAATTGCCTAAGAATCATAAAGGTGGAACTCAAAAGATAATTCTAAGTCCAAATTCATTTTCTTTGAGTACAAGTTTGCTTGGGCAGTAAGTTTCACAACTTTTGTAAAATTAGTAAGTTTAATTGTTATTAATTGAAGACCATGGAGAGGAGGTTGTGATGGAAGTGACACCGGCGCAGGGGGGTGTGCGGGTGACTGAGGCGCTTTTGAACGTGAACAATATAGAGGAGAACAGTCAGCCAGCACAGGTTCGACGGGCTTCCAGTTCGACGATTCTGATAAACCTCGACACCAAATAGCAGGGGGCGCGGGAAAACAGGTTGATAGAAACAGAGGAGCATGTTTTCACCGTGACAAAGACACGCAACCTACAGGTCAAGGAGCCTATGGTCCAGAGAAAGCATCCAGTGGACAACAATAAGGTACATGAACTGGAGGCAGTGGCTCGGGGTGAAAGGGAAGCTTCAGTTAAAGAACAATGGCTATCACCAGGAGTCGAGAGAGCTAGCAGAGCAGTACCGGTTCGTCCAGGGATGAGGGTGACCAAAGTCGTCCTGCCTGACGACCTGCGAATGTTTCCAGGGAAGGAAGGAGAGGCAATGGAGAATCAGTGGAGGAAAGCTAAAGAGCAGAAGAGGCTGCGACTCCGATCAAGGGGTGCAAAGAAGCCAGGGCACGAGCACAATACAGAGAATCAAGCGGCCTGCACAAAGGGTCAGGTGACCATGAGGTTGGGGGCTTCAAAAAGACAAAGGGAACCTGAGGAAGCTGATCAACAGGTTCTGTTACTACCAAGTACCGATGGACATCACCAGGCAGTAGAGCAAACAAAAAAATTAAAAAGGGGGAGTTTGAGCATATCTGTCCCAGAAGAGTCGGCTTTGGGTGTAAACCACCAAGTAGCGGGTGTTGGGCCAACCCAACCCCGTGAACAGAAATTAAACTACTTAGCTGGAACTGCCAGGGTCTGGGTCGCCCGGCAGCGGTGGACGCACTCCGAGCCTTGTGTTGGGGTGAAAGACCCGACATAGTGTTCCTCATGGAAACTATGTTAGAAGACAAAGTTCTGGAAACAATTAAAAGGAGATGTGGTTTTGTGGACAGGCTCTGCATTTCTAGCACTGGGAGGGCAGGTGGTTTGGGTCTTTGGTGGGGGGGTGAATGTTGATATTTCCGGTTACTCGAATAGACATGTGGAATCCACGATTGAAGATGAAAATATGGACATCAAATGGTCGGCATGTGGTATTTATGGCTGGTCAGCACAGGTGGATAAGCACAAAACGTGGGACCTTATGAAACAGGTTTCAAGCAGGGGGGGAGTCCAGAAAGTGTTTTTCGGTGATTTGAATGAGATTATAAATAATGATGAGAAGAGGGGGGGCCCCAGTAAACCGAACAGATTTATGAAAGCTTTCCGAGATGTTATTTATGATTGTGCGTTGCTGGACCTGGGTTTCTCGGGTAACATCTATACTTGGAGAAGGGGCAACACTGCTCAAACACTAGTAGAGGAGAGGTTAGATAGATTCTTGGTCAGTGAAGAGTGGCGCAACATTTATTCAGGAAGTTGGGTTCATCATCTACCTTTCTACAAATCAGACCACGCCCCTATTGTTCTGCATGTGACGGTGGGCGAGGAGAAGAGAAGAAGAAGACAGAACCGTTTCTTTTTTGAACCAATGTGGCTATCTGAGGAGGGATGTAAGGAGACGGTAAATGCAGCTTGGGAGGCGAATGCGGATGTAGATCTTAAAGGGAGGCTGGATATAGTTAGCGGGGAGTTATCTAAATGGGCAGATGTAAAATTTGGAGATATAAAGAAAAAGATTAAAATGACTGAGCGTCTTCTTGGGGAGGAGCAGAAAAAAATGGCCGGATGGAGGGACTCTTCAAAGATGTGATGAGTTAGGTAATGAGCTTGAGAAGTTACATCGGGAGGATGAAGCATATTGGTGTGCTAGAGCAAGGGTGAAGGAAATGAAAGAAGGGGACAGGAATACTTCATATTTTCATCATAAAGCCACACAAAGACAAAAGAAAAATAATATTACGGGGTTTAGGGATGACAGAGGTAATTGGAGAACTAATGACAAAGACATCCTGGGCATTATTGAAAACTTTTTTGGAAAGT
This sequence comes from Alisma plantago-aquatica, assembly GCA_963693085.1. NCBI lineage: Eukaryota > Viridiplantae > Streptophyta > Magnoliopsida > Alismatales > Alismataceae > Alisma > Alisma plantago-aquatica. The sequence goes on from OY856415.1 coordinate 241,673,236, forward strand.
TTTTTGAGGCAGGGCACACCAAGGGGTCAGAAGAGGCAGTAGCGGGAATTGAAAAGAAAATCAATGCAGTCATGTCGAGGGTTCTTGAGACGGACCTGTGTGAGGAGGAAATCAAGGAAGCGGTGTTCCAAATGCATCCAAATAAGGTGCCGGGACCGGATGGTTTAAAGCCTATGTTTTATCAAAAATTCTGGCATGTGATTGGCAGGGATATAGCTAGATACATTAAAGGATGGTGGAAGGGTGATTATTCTTTTCAAGGATTCAATGATACTTTGGTTGTGCTGATTCCGAAAATTAAAAAGCCCAAAGTTGTTGCTGATTTCCGGCCTATTAGTTTATGCAATGTCATTTATAAAATTGCTACCAAGGTGTTGACGAATAGGCTCAAACCGTTCATGGACAAATTAATTTCTGAAAATCAAAGTGTGTTTGTTCCAGGAAGAATGATAACGGACAACGCCATCATTGCATATGAATGTTTCCACGCCATGAAGGGAGGAAAAGGAGGTCGAAAGGGGCATATTGTGCTAAAACTGGATATGATGAAAGCATATGACAGAGTGGAGTGGTCCTTCCTAGAAAGAGTTATGAAAAAATTTGGATTTAGCGACAAATGGAGGAATAGGGTGATGGATTGTGTATCTTCAGTCTCTCACACGTTTACAGCCAACGGGGAAAGATCTAACACCTTCTAGCCTTCACGAGGACTACGACAGGGTGACCCACTATCCCCTTATCTTTTCATTCTTTGTGCTGATGCTTTTTCTACTCTCCTAAACCTCGCGGTCAATGCAAATACCATCTGTGGTATGAGCGTCTGCCGGGGGGCCCGGATCTCACACTTATTTTTTGTAGATGATAGTATCTTGTTTGCTAGAGGGACAAGGAATGAATGCCTGAAAATAGCTGAAATTATCAGCCAATATGAGCAGGCATCGGGTCAAAAAGTCAATCTCTCCAAGTCCGAGATTGCGTTTAGCAAAAAGATACCGAGATGCAAAAGAGAGGAGTTGTGGGACATTCTGGGAGTGAAGGAGGTGGATAGGTAGGCATCCTATTTGGGACTTCGTACGGCTATGGGCAGGTACAAGAAGAAGGTGTTTGACTACATAAGAGAAAGGGTGAGCATCAAACTCCAAGGTTGGAAGGAAAAATTGTTATCCAAACCGGGAAAAGAAATCCTCATCAAGGCAGTGGTCCAGGCAATCCCTACATATGTGATGAGCATATTCCAGCTACCGGCGGGCCTTATAGCTGATCTCAACTCTATGGTGGCATGATTTTGGTGGGGAGCGAAGATGGGAGAAAGGAAGATATCCTGGATTTGTTGGGAAGGGTTGTGTAAGCCTAAAAGAGATGGAGGCATGGGCTTTAGAGATATGTCAGTCTTCAATCAGGTGTTGCTTGCTAAACAATTATGGAGGCTACATACTAAACCAGAGACTTTGGCGGCAAGGTTTTTGAAAGCAAAGTATTTCCCGAGCAGCACCATCTTAGACGCACATCTTGGCCTAGCTCCGAGCTATACATGGTGTAGTCTATGGGGGGCTAAAGCTCTTCTTAGGGAGGGCATCATGTGGCGCGTTGGGAATGGGCAAAGCATTAAGATCTGGTCGGACAGATGGTTTCAAAGGGAATGGGTGGACATGGAGATAGATAGAGCAGCGGTGGACACCGATATCAACTTGGTGAGCGACTTGATGCTGGACAATAGTAGGGAATGGAACGTGGACAAACTTCTTGATATTTTTTTGAGAGATATTGCATCGCAAATTTTGTCTATCCCGTTGTCTAGTAGGGAGATAGTGGATGAGGTGTTCTGGTGGCCGGGAAAGGATGGAAACTTTACAGTTCGGTCCGCGTATTGGATGGGTTTATTAGGAAGCAATGGAGTGTGCAAACGTGAAGGACAATTCCCGCATGAGCTGTGGAAGTTTATATGGGATGGAAGATGGCCCCCGAAGCTTTCTCATTTTCTATGGCGTATAGAAACGGGCAGTATAGCAACAAAAGGAAGGTTGCAGGATAGACATGTCACGGCTGAAGGTATATGCCCACTATGTGCAACAGATGAAGAAACTATCCCTCATATGCTTGATCAATGTACCGGGACGGAAGTGGTGAGACAGGTCAGTTGGTTGAATAACTTTTTACGTCTAGACAATGGAAACCATTTGCATGATTCTTTGCTAGCCCTTTGGGAAAAATGCACGTCGGAAGAACTTGATGAGCTTATGGCTGTTTGGTGGTCTACTTGGACATGTCGCAATAATAAAATCTTCAAGGATGAGGCACCTTTTCCCCGACCAATTCTTGTCAGCCGTAGAGCCTTGATTGCGGATTATAGAAGGGCTAATGGTGGAAGGAATGAAACAACCAACATCAGCGGGGGAGTTGGTCAGCTTGGACACGTTGCTCGGTCAGTGGCCAGCGTGAGAGAACTTCACGCGCATGGAGTGGACGGCAGCTGGTGCTGGTTGCATGTGGATGTTGCGGTGAGGGAAAGCGGAAGCTGTGGATTGGGGGCGGTGATACGTGACGGAATGGGAAGTTTCTTGGGTGCTGTCCAAAAGAAGGTGAGGGTGGCTTGGAACTCTGACATAGCCGAAGCCATGGCCGCAAGAGAGGGAATTCAGTTCGCATTGACGAAGCTGGATCAAGGAAGCAAAGTGGTACTATGCTCGGACTCGCTAAATGTGATCAATGCCTTGAAGGATTTGAGGAAAAGACCGGACTACCTGGGAATGATAGCTGAAGATATTTGTCATCTTATTTCTTCTTTTAATTCCGCATGTCTTGTCCATGTAAAGAGAGCTTACAACTCTCTGGCTCATCTAGTTGCTCAAGATGCATTACTTCTAGCTGGTCATCTTTGCCATCGGGTATCCTTGCCTGCTAGATGGAAAACAACAGCTGAAGATGATGTATTTTTTGTACCTTGAATTTTCCTAAATGAATGAAAGGCGGTGACTTCAAAAAAAAAATTGAATGAAAAAATAGGATATAGCTCAAAAATACAAAATCCAATCATTAATAACTCCAAAACTAACAACTGATGACAAATTCGTGATTTAAACATTAAAATATGCCTTTGGGTGAATTTTCACTCAATTTGGAGAATATTTGATTAAAAGGTGAAATCAGGAGAGAATGTAGAAACTTCAAAATATTAAATAAATGTATAAATAACTCCAACATGTAAAACTGATGGAAAATTCATATCCAAGGCACTTGATGTGACTTTTGGGTGAATTTTCATCAAATTTGGATAATTTTATAACTATTAATGAAGGAGGAAAGAGACAATAAGATTTGATTTATTTAACACATTAAAAGTTCCCAAAAGACAAAACTAATTGCATGTTTTCCCCCTCAAATGAGGAGAGAGAAAAAGGAAAATTAATGCACATATACGCTATATTCCAATAAGATTGGGAATTCGATTTATATTGTCACACACTGACTTTGACCCGTGTGATGTCGACCGTTGGATCAGCGATCCAACTACTCGTGGATCGTCTCCTAGATCCTATTGTTCGGGAGACAGGGACCGATATAGCAAGGATTAATTTCATTGATTTCTTGTTTGTTTCTGAATTAAATTTCATGAAATCTTTTCTAAATGATTCTAAATACAAAACTGCACCGACTGATCCCATATTTGCAGCATTTTGTCAAGAAATTGGGAAATGCCCAATTCTTGTGCTGCAAGGATCTCGCTTGACCTAGCCATCTCTGGCTTCAAGGACCCCCATCTATAAATAGTGCCCCTTAGTCTTCGTGGCTTCTTGCTCGACTTTTCTCTAGTTTCAATTGCTCGCGTGCTCGCATCTTCGTGTTCTAGTGTTTGAATTTCGATCCAAGCTTTGCGGTGACAAGTTCTTCCTCCTCACCTCGTCTCCGTGCGAGTTAAGGGCATAGGTAAGTTCATGATACTTCCCTCTTTCTTTTCCTATTCTATTTTCATGTTTGATCAACTCTTGTAGATTCGCCCAAAACTCAAGTTGTTACTGACTAGCCAAGGAGAGGACGATGAAGGGGAAGAATCCCTTTTGTGTTTTTCCTCTCCTACCCTCTTTTTTTTCTATTTTCCCTTTGTTTTCCACTTAAGGGCAGTACTGTCTTTTCTCCACCGCTTTCTTTGCTTTGAACGAGTCAAAGATGTGCCTTTAACTCCTAACTTGTCCGAATTTGATTGGGCCAAGTCAGAGAGGTGGGCCCGTTCTTCGCTCTCTCTTTGCCTATCTGCGATGGGTTTGATGACGTGACACTCTCTAATTGGTCAGAAAAGGAAAAATCATATCTTTGTATTCCTTTATCTAAAAACTAAAAGAAAATATGTTTTGGATTCAGAAAAAAAATGTAAGCTTTCTAATAAAAATGTTTTTGATACTTGTTTTTGATTTTTATCGGAAGGCATTTTCTAAAAATAAATTTAATAGATAAAAATCACCAAAAAATGCACTTTTAGCCTCATAACTCCAAAATAGACAAAATTATATGTTTTCTTAATCAAGAAAACGTAATAAGATCAATGGTGATAATTTCATAATCTAAATCGAGGTTTTGTTCAAAAAGTCCAAAAGTTAGGGTTTCCTAACCTTTATACATATGTAAAACCCTAATACATGATTATATATTAAAAATAGGAAAATTAGGCTTTGGAATCAATTAAAGTAGTGAAAGACAAGTAATTGGGTCTCATTAATAAAGGTATGTGCTTTCCTTACACCTAAGTTGGCAAAAATTTGCAAATCCTAACCTAGTTTCCCTAGTGAGGCTTCTATGAAACCCTACTTTCTCTCTTGGTAAATCCTTTGCTATATTTGCCTCAAAATTAGTTTTGTTATTTATTTCTTGGGTCTTGTACCCCACTTCCATGTCTTTATTTACTTGATGCTTATACTTGCCATAGTTCTTAGCATGTTGATTTTATTAGACTATTTAACTAGTGTAGTGGTACTTTTGTACAACCACCCATAGACAGGGCATGTGTAAATTTACCCAGGGGAATATGTTACTCTCCCCAATATAGAATAATTGTAGGTCATTGGAATGTGTTACTCTCCCTCACCTATTGGATGAGGTTAGGTAGGTGCCTCAATCCTACATAGTTTAGGTAGTCAATATTATTCATGCATGCAAACCTTTTATGATTTTGTCATGGCAAACATCTGTTTACTTATGCCTCTCATACTTTTGATCATCTTCATCTTATGAAGAAATCTTAGACTTTATTTCCATGTTGTTTCTTATCTTTTGTCCTTGTTCATTTTCTCTAACACATACCTTGTTTTCTTTCCCTTTTGCTGGGTACTTTCCAACCACCCAGGGTTAGATCAAGGTGTTGAACAAGGCCAAGGTGACCAAGTTCAGGAGTAGTAGATTCAAGTTTTGCAATCAAGGATTACTAGGTTGCTTATTGATAGATCCTATAGTCTCCTTTCATTTTTCCTTTCCAAAGAAACTCATGTAGTGAACTGAGTTCAAAAAGCAATGTAATAACTTAGTTTCTTTCTACTATTGTTATCATTTTACATGTATCTAAAACATGCTTATTTACTTGGATTATTATACATGCATTCCACAATGTCTATTATTCTTAGAGAAAGTGGATGTTTTTTATTTCCTTTAAATTTTAGTACGGAGGTGATCTCGCCTCTTTACAGTACTTGTTGTTTGACTACCAGTACTATATGTAGGTAAGTCCTCTTTTCCTATGTTCTAGATTTTAGATTACTAGTACAAATAGTAGGGTACATAAAACATACAAATTCACTTAATTAGACAATTGAAAGTAATAGTGATAGGGCATCATGCCAAAATCTTATATAATGAACTCAACCAATAGGATAAATCAAACATAGTATCTATGCATATAACATGCATACATGAACATATAACAATGTATATACAATCACATATAAGAAGTCAATAAGTAGTTTGAGTCCTTAATTAACCATATAGTGTATGCAAATGTTTGTATCAATACATATGGTCTAGTAGGTTAGACTAAGATTTTGTATTATCACCATCCTTTACACGATGAAGAAAACAAGCTAGGTGTACGTGGACATAATAATAATCTGATCTATTTCTTACACCATCCTAATGTTCATCATATTTGAATGAAACCCTAGCTTTTCCTTATAAGGGTATTATGATCCAATAATATTTCATGTAATGCATAATCATGACCTACTTGACCAAATTAATCTATATTATATTAAGAGAGAAAATGACACTATGAAGACCTAAATCAAATGAATGCACATCATTACACACCCATATATATATATATATATATATATATATATATATATATATATATATATATACACACACACACATGGCCTAGGTGATTGAAGATGGGCATTACCACTAATATAGCTATCTAATGAATTAAATGTCCAATTATTAGATTGATTGGGATATAAATGGTTAATGGGGGAAACTTCAACTAAAGTATTTATTCAAACCACCAATATATGTGATCCGCAATGATAATGACATTCACATATGTATACCTAAACCCTAACTTGACATTAGGTGACCAAACTGGGTTTCAGATATACTTTCAATCATGAATGTTTAAATTTGGATCAATGTATGTATAAAATACTTTTAGGTTGGAATGGACGAACTATGAGTTCCAACCCTAGAAATAGGGGTAATCATGAAGACAAGGTATGCACTCCTCGCTATTTGTAACTAGGCATTGTATGACTAAATTTTCCCATAATGAGGTAGGTTTTGAAATACATTGCTCTTGTTCCATTTGTTGGACAAATCATATACTCTCAATTGGATTTATTTTTATTCTTATGAAATTACTATTATCATGTTGAATTGGGTCAATGACCCCACCTACTATTGTTCTTAAATCATGCCACATATGTTTGTGAACGGTGTATCTTGATACTCTATTTATGCTTGTTAGATAATAGAATAGTTTAACTATTGTAGACCCTTATGCGTAACCATTAGGCGTGCTATTTCTACCCGATGTGTGCTACTTCAACCTTCATATATACAGAGGCACGTTATTTCTGCCTAGGGTGCACTATTTCCACCTATTTTACTTAGGCCAATGAACCAGTGGTGTCATGGTCCTACTATAGTTACTGTAGTCAATTCTTTCGGCATGCAAATATTTATTTGATTGGATGATTGATAATGGTAAGAGTTTTGATTTTAATTGTTTAATTATACTACCTCATTCTTTTGGAAGTTCCTTATTTTGTTAATTCTCATTGGAACTTACCTATATTTAATGCCCCCCTCTTTTTTGGGAACATGTTACTTTAATTTTGATATAAATAATGCTCTAGTTAATTTTCTAATGTACATACTCAACTTTTGTTGATACATATCTTGTTTTCTTGTTTTTTTGGGTGTTCCCTCCACCCAGGTGTAGGCACTTTATAGGACAGGGACTCAGCATGATTGTGATCTCATTCATGAACATAAGGACATCTTAAGATAGTCGTGTTACCCTCTTCATATGAGCTTATGTGATAATAGATGTAACATGTTCATTTTATTTACCACCCTTAGGGTGAGAAAGTTCTATACATAGAAATATTTTGCAACCTTGTAAATAGTTGTGTTTTCTGCAACTTAAATACATCATCGCTCATGTTTGCATCATTGAGTGGGACCACTACTGAGTCCCACTCTTTACATGGTCACACTCATGCAAATAGCTTGAAGAAAGTCTCATTTGGACTCAATTGTAATCATTACAATTTGAAGTACCTAAAAGGAAGTTTTGAGAGCCTAGAAGTAAAAATGGATCCGAACTTTTGACGTTGGTTTCCAGAAGTTAAGAATTTTCCCCTCAAGGAAAGAGGCAAGTCTATATTTCACAAGGACTCACAGAATGATACGTTATGTGAAACCCCATGCATGGAGGAATCCCTCATTCTATGAGGAAGCTCATAGCCTACTCATACTAGGGTTTGGGAAACCCTACCCTCCCACTCCTTTATATACATGATATAAAAGAAAGCTCTCAAATGCAACATTTTATGTTGTCATTGTTGCCTCCATGGTTTAGAAACCTTAATAGAAATGAATATATAGAGAGAGGGAGGAGACTAGAGACTCTAAACCTTTGTCTTCAAGTATGCGTGTGGATACTAGGAGATGATCTCGCACAATGAATTCATCTCGAATGAGCAACTTAACCAGTGGATCACCTTTAAAGGATAACGACTCTAATGTGGACCTGTGTGTTCCACAATAGGCTATCACTAAGAAAATTCATGTTCTGTAGTGTGATGTTTACCACATAATAATGTGTTCTTCTAGAAACTCATATGGATCACGTCAGGGGTCAAATGACCTACCTACATCACCTTGGGATCCATACCCATCAAGGATGGTTATGCCAGATACATTCTATGTGGAATATATAATCTACCATTGAAAATAGGGCTATGCATGCATCCTAAGGTGACTCTAGGAGTGCCAAAATTGAAGAAATGAATTCTAAGTGTTGTTTCAGTGAGATTCCAAAACAATGTAGATTGGAAGGTCCATATATGCACCAAGAAGATCAAGTTTAATTGTTGAAACTTCATCCATAATAAGGTATAAACTTGTAGCCCTAAAATGGTTATGTTCATTTATTGGATCCTACTTGAGGGATTCTTGGGAATGAATTTTGTTTCTACTATGTTTTTTTCTCTCAAGAACCCAACACCTATATGATTCACTTAATGTGAAATGAGTATAATCACACATCAATCTTGATCATTAAATGATATAAAAATATTTTGAAGGAAATTTTGAGGTCATTGTTCAATCTAAAGCTCTATAAGATATTGTCACTAGTTAGAAAGGAGATACACATAGATCAAGTCCAATGTCATCATCAATTCAGGGACCCACAATTTTATCTCACAAACATACATAAAAGGTCTATGAGAAGCGAGTATAGCTAATTTATAGTAATACAACTTCAAACATGAAGGAGTTCAAATGAAACTTGCTTATAAAGGGATATATGAAGTGCAAATAACTTAAACAAGAAGAGAATGAGAGTAACCAAAAAGACATAATATGTATAGTAGTTCATGTATAGAAAAAGTACACTTACTACCAAATATTTACCTATAAAGGTTTCTAATAAGTAATTTTGTTATTTTTCTTGATGAATACAAAATATAGATACTAGTAACTTTTGTGGATCAATACCCATTCTCCTACTCTTCTCAATAACTAATCTGCATTCTTTAAAAGATGACTGAAGACCACTCATTACCTATTCTTTGTAAACTACATAAGAACACTGTTTAATAAGAGTGTTTCATCCTCCTTCAACCTTTGGACACTGGTTTCTTTCCAGAATTAGTTCTAAAGAACTCAAACCGAATAGGGAATAAGAAGGAAGAAGGATATTTTAACTATCCCCAAATATTGAGAGGAAATTACTAGTGAATGGGTGATAAATTGTAACTCCATGTAAGTTTAGGCAATATTTTATGTGATGGAAACTTAGCCTAGACTATGCTTTGTCTTACTTAGAAGCAGTTGGAAATAACATCTACAGTTCTCAGCTCATTTTGGTAGTAAATAGATGAGACTTTCCACACGTTCTTTAAGATATCCTAAGGTACTCCCCCATATATAGAAAACACTTAGGAATAGCCAATATAGTTGTTGGGAGTGTTTAAGATGAATTAAGTGCTAAATAGTCATTACATAATAGGTAGTATGGTTACAATGGCTAACTGCACACTAATAGAAAATTCTACAGAAAGGCGCTTGGTTGAAATATAGTCTTGAATAAAAGATTCCCAATCAAAGTACATGTTTAAGTAAGATATATGAACTACCGATGAGCTTTCTGGTAGTACTACATCTTTGCTAAGAATCAATCTTTCACAAAAGTTCCTAAATTTGGAAGATAGATCAGAGGATATTTAGAATAAAAATCTACCTATCTTAATGGGTGTAGAATAGTGTAATTATTGGTTTAATATGCTTGGGGTTTGTTCTTAACTTTTCTTACATGATTTCTATCAAGGTGAATATAATGTACACATACAAGTCAATATAGTAGGTCAACTAAGCTATATGTATCATGACACCATAAAAATGTTAATATAGTATGTACTTCTTCCTCAAAACTTGTGTAAGTTAATCACTTAAAACACTAAATTTACAAGTTATAAAGACAAATTGAACACATTTAAATCATCAAAATGATATGTGGTGTTATTCAGAAAGCCAACAACACACATATATTTATGTATCTTATATGCCTTAGAGCTCTACGAGCATAAATGAGGAGTCCAATATGGGACACAAACTTAGAGGAGTCAATAGATTGTAAATGATTTTGTATGCTCGTTTACTAATCCTTTGATTTTATTATAGACATATTATACAACATAAAATAAGGATCTTGGACTAGGTTTTATTTATAAAAGGTCCAAGATATGATTGAAATGGCGGTTTGTATATCATTCGTTGGTGTAGTTCTATCCTCTTCCAATGTGACTATTTTATGTAAATTATTTGATCAATATGAAGACGGATGGGGTGGCTGGGGATGGGGGAGAAAAATGTATTGGATGAAGGTAGGAATTGTACCAACATCCCCTAACAAGATCAAGACGTGAAGGTAGGAAAGTTAGAGTTCATGGACGACATGATCTATCAAAATTTATTTAAGATTAGCAAGGTGTTTATTTTTTTTTCATTCCCTTTGTAACCATGCTTCTTTAACTAAAGGTTGTTCATTTCATGCTTGCCTTATTATAATAAAATACTAATTTAATTCCAAAAAAATTAGAAAAAGATACACACAACATCTCCCACATCCTTTCCTATATAGTATAGCGTAGACATAAACATGCATGATGAATGAGCTTACATGTATATAGATGTAGATATATTTATTTCCTTCATTTCCTTTTCCTAACCCCCTTTTGGCATGTTTACACAAGAGTTTTCATCATATAATTACATTACATGTCATGTAAAACAAATGCTCACAGAGGCACGAGCTACAACTTAGACTGTCAATTCTTTTTGAATGACAAGTCCTAAAGATATAAAGACAAAATATCGGACGTAAATGTTGGCATAATCACATTCCTACTTACGATATGTTGGATGCGTCATAAGAAGGAGATTGAGTCATCAACAAGCACATAAAAGACAAATGAAAAGAAATAATGATAGCTTACTTTACACTCGTCACCATACTTTGGCTATATCAGAAGCTGATTGGCCAGTTTTGAGATTATTTGAAATACTCCCAGTCAATAGAGACACTGCAATGAGATCAACACATATGTGATAGACGTTAGTCCAACTAACTTACAAGATGTCCATCTATCCTATTCTCAGAAAGACAAGTGGGGCTTCTTTCACGATTTGTACATAAGAACAAAACTTCACTAGGACTCGTGCAACCAAAAGAATATAGAGAACTTATGGGCCTTGAATGGTTGGTCGGGACGATGGGAAACTGAAAGACTAGAATTGGAAGGACAATTAAGGAGTTACCCGTAATACGCCCATCGATATGGTGTTCCTATCCCACTTTACACTATCGGGCCGGCCACTAGGCTCCCAACTCCCAAAGTCCAGCCGCCGCCCATCTCTTCCGTCAGCAAAATCATGGGAATTTATTATGCCGTTGCTATTAAAAGATGATTGCTTTGATCAACGCATTTATTCTGCCATCGCCTGTTCTAATGAGCATCCATGTGTTTGGACCAAGAAATCGGCTTCCTCGCCCACTTAAAGATTTCAGTTTCCAACGGTCCCATATAACCGTCCAATCAATGCAATATATTTGTGGTTTCGCTGAATTTTGAAAGTAAAAGGCGGTTTAGAAACGGAATCGCATTAAAATCGAAAACAAAGAAAATTATTACAGATGGTGGGCGGACAAGACACAAAGAAAGTCATCCAAAGATTATGTGAGATATTAGTAATGAGAAAATATTAGTGCTGTTTGATTCGAGATCAGGATCTTGTGGTCAGTGTTGGTTAGTCAAAATATCCATATTAGTCACTTAGATCTAGTCAAATTTTAGTTGGTAATTTAATTGACATTCAGATAGAACTAATCTCGTTTCTAGTGTAGCATATAAAATAAAATAACATATAAGACAGTTAAATTCAGACTAAGATTTCTAATCCTACAAAAAGTAAGATTGAGTTAGTCTGGATAATTGAATTAAGGAATCTTGAATAGAGCCTGGTAGTCAATTTATGCCAAACAAAATATGATTACACTCTAACTGAGTTGGTGGGGATTTATGCTTAAGTGGCGCATAAAAATAGAAGTCGATCCCAATTAGATCCTGAACCAAACATGACTTAAATACACCATTAAAGTATGAACATAGTATTGCAATCCTTACGAGGTAAAAATGAGATTCTGCATTATAAAAGTAAGTTTATAAAAAAACACAAAGAGAAGCATGCAGAATAGTTGCAAGGAGAAAACGTTTATCACACTATTAATATAGTAGTTAAAGTATGTGATAAGCACGTGAGTCTTATTGAAATATCGCAATAACGTTCTTACATGTGAGGAGATTTTGAACTCTATAGTTAATAACGTTCTTAACACACAAAATAATCAAAATTCAAAAAGAGTTCATGTGATAAACTATTAATAATTACATCAAGGCTTTTGTATATAAAATTTGAAACTTCTTTTGGTACATATAAAAAGAGTTTATAGAATTGTCGAAATTATTTTTTCAATAAATACTTTTGAGTGACATTGGAACCTACTTACCATGCATCATATGATGATACACAATTCAAAATTGACATCTTATCACTATTATATATATGCAATTACAATAGGCCTACATTGATATTATTCGTATATGTAAGATATCACATCCAAATACACATTGTAGTTTATAACACAAATTATACACAAGAAGTCAAACCCAATTTAGGACTACAATTGGTGTTAAACCATTGTCACAAGTTGTAATATCACAACATGATGTAACATGTTGTAGTAGCCTATAGTCACACAATATGTTTAATATATTATAATAGAGTTCGGCTAATACAATGAGCTCACTCTATTTTGATGTGTGAGACTACAACATGTGCTAAATTAATGTAATAGACAATAACCATACGACATGCTCTGAACTATTACAATAAATCAGAATCACACAACATGTTATATCCTATTATAATAAGCCTAAATTATATACAACATGTTATCCATTTTATATTTGTGAGACGTGTGTTAAGCTGCTTTAATATATCGTAATCGCCCAATATGCTCTTTTGTCTTAAATTGTAGTCATACCAAATGGTTTAGCCCGTTATGCTAGAACATAATCACACATCATTCTATGACCCTTTATAATAAACATAGAAAGCTCTTGTAACTATCACATGTGCCAAAAATCCATGATTGCAAAGCTTAAATCAAAATAGTATCTAGATTATAATTCAAGTATAATTTTACTTCGATTATTATATATTTAACTTTTAATAAAAAGCCTTGTATTTCTAGAATGATATTACCGACTGATCAATGCTTTTACACTATAACAAAATCCAATAAAGCTAAGGGTCACTTGCCAATAGCTATCTCTTGGCATTTTATTCACAAACGCAAGATTGTGGGTGAACATTTCGACTAATAACCAATTAGCCAAAAGTTTTTTTGGACAATTTGATTAATTCATATAATTAGATTAATATATATATGATTAATTGATCAAGTTGTGAATTTTTTGTTTAAAAATGTTTTCGATTTGATTAACCGAATTAATTAAGTAGCTATATTTTGTTAAAAATATCATTCATACATATATACCTATCTACTTGTACTTTTATTTCAAAAAGCTTCTACATTTATATACTAATCAAGTTTTATGAACTATACATGACTATACTAAATAGACAATACTATAATACTAAGATAATTGTTCAGATTTTGTGAGTATTTTTATACAATTATTACAAGATGTTATTGGTTAACAAAATTAATCGACCAATTAATCATTAGTTGATTAACTGTAACCGAATTAACCGATACTAATTTGATTAGCTTAATGATTAAAATCTCAAACGAAAAATGAACAATTTAAGCAATCCAAACTAACCACAATAGATCAACTTAACCAATTTCTCACTCTATTCATGATTACGTCCTAGTTAATAATATATATTTTCCTTGATTATTCTTCTAATTTTTCCCATTAAATTACAAAAGATTAGTTAACTATCCTAGACGGCCACTCCGCTTCCCTGTTCTCCCAAGCCCATGTCTCGCGCAGGTCGGACTCAATCCTACTAGATACCGACGCTGACCCCATATATCTTCCAAATTCACACATCCTTGCATCTCGTCCGTCCTCTCCGATCAACAGTGTCTTGTCATTGCTGCGCCTGTAACTAGTTGAGGACGGCTATACTCTGCCACCTTAGTATGAGACCTGTCTGATCTCATATTTGGTTAATTTGCACGGCAATAAATAGTCTACTCACCTTCCTATTGAACTAGTCACGGCCATAATCTGGACCATATGGCTAACTTGCAACATCTTCTGTGGGAATCAATTTTTTTTCCTTTCCATACTTCCTTCAACTGGTGGACACACATTATCATGAATTCACAATTTATAGGATGCGTAGGGGAGAAAGCTCACAAAGAGCAGCAGTTCTGCCAGGCTTCTAAGCCCCGTATTGCCCAACCTGAACGAGCATCCCATCTTTCACTCCTTGAAGAGTGGCGATGAAAATTGAAGATACCACCGTAGCTAATGTTGCTATTTTATATTTTCCTTCGCTTGAGCTGATTACGAGGATGTTTAACATGGGAGCCCCGCCCATTTTGGACACTACTACCTAGTTCCTATGGGACAACTCCTTTGCTGTCTTCCTTACCTTATTTTACTCTACTTTAGGATATGTAACAACTCGCAGGGCATATAGGCTCATAGAGGTTGCATGAGTCTGCAACCTTATCTCATCAATATTATGAAAATAATTATCTATAAAAAATTGAATTCTTTCTTCTCATCTCCTCTTCCGCCACCATAGGTCAACCTAGTCCAAATCCCTAAAGCTCCATAGTTCAGAGGAGTTCTAGGTTGAACCCTAGAAATTTGGTAGAAAAGCTCCCACCCCTACTTCTGTTACCTGAGACAACTCCTCCGTCGGTCAAAAGCACTCACTTGACATAATTCACAGTGAGTTATGGCGTCGACGAGGAAATCTAAGCGATGGAGTTTGACACGGGAGAGGTGAGAAAAATCATGATAGATGGAGAACACCCCTCAGAGAAGCTATGGAACTTGATATCGTCGACGATGTCACAACTAGAGGAGTTGACAGACTTGCAGAAAGGAATGGAGCGACGCCATGGAGAATCTAGAGACAAAGACGTGAACAAATGAGAGGTTGATCCTAGAGAGAGTACCAATGGTGCAGTGCTCCAATCAAGTCTAGATGCCCACATATGATGGAGCAGAGGACTCGACTAATTGGATCATATAATGACTCACTTTCAATTTAGCCATCTAATTAGAGTTTACTTGGATGATTGCATGCTTAGTAGATTGAACATTGCTTAAGGTTGATCAATGATGATAGTCTAATTATGATGTTTTAAACCCAATGAGAAACTCTAATAATGATTTTATTTAAATAATTAGGGTGATAAGTGTAAATAATAGTCGCCAAAATTGAGGTTTTGGTAGAATATGAATACATAGTTTAATAAATACAATGGTATAGCAAATGACTTTTAGTATTTTATTCTACAACTTTGATTTACTTGAAATTTTTATATGGTTTGGTGAACTCCAATCTAAGTGTTATTGCAAAATATCAGAATTTTTGAATATTTACTTACCTGTTTGTCGGCCAAAGTTTTCCAGGAAAAACTCAACCGATCATACATTCTCACTCAAATACAACATTCTAGTATTTAATTTTTATCTTTTTATGGATAAATCCAAATGATCTCAAATTTTATGATTTCCTTGAAAACTTCATTTTAGACATTGGGTTAAATTTTCATATTTTTTGTATGATGTTAGAATGATCCAGAGAGTGGTATCGACTGACCTTCTAATTAGTGGTGACTCAGTCGACCAACCAATTTGAATAAAAAAAATACATTGAAGTGCTTGATCTATATGATCAACAGAACACCCTACTAGCTCCAATAATTTGTGATTCTTATCCAAGAAACAAAAATTGAGCGATAGAGAGAGAGAGAGGAGAAAGTCATGGAATTGATGATCTAGGGTTTCATATTCCTAGAAATGATGGAATCAAGTAAGTTGGTCTTATTTAGATATGTTTTCTTGGTGATTATTCTCTCACATGTATAGAATTTTTCCCTCCTTTGGTTTGAACCAAAGATATAACAAATCAACAGATTTTCTCTTTTTTCTCTCCTATTTTCATTTTCTAGGGTTATCGAGATGAGAGAAGGAAGAAATGGCTCAATTGTTAGAACCTTGATGGGTTTATAGAAATTTAGATTGTATGGGACGTTTTTAAGGTGCTTGGTACCTGAGATGAGTGCTTATCTCCCTCTTAATCTCAATAATTATGTGGAAAGTCTAATTTTATATAGAGAAATTAATCAAATTTCTTGTTTGTATTTGTATGCAATTGGATAACTAATTGGGTAGATATTTAGGAAATAAAATGATACTAATTTGGATTCTTCTCATTGATTTATATATAGTTAGTTCCTAATCTATTAATTCAAGTTACATAGAAACTGTTATGGATAGATCACTATATCTTTTTACATAGATTTTGCTTAAAATCAACCCAATGTGGGGTATGCTTGGAAATTCAGTTGACATGTATGTAAACATATTTGAACTCAATAGGCATGAGTTTATCAACTAAAATTTTGAATCATTGGTTGAACTGAATATGTTATGTACAAAGGATCGATATATGAGGGTTTGATATGGAGGAAATCCATGACTAGGGTTAATGTTGGGGAATGGACTCAAATGAGTCAATGAATCATTGTATGTTGTAAATGATTGTTTGATTGTGTAGAATGGAATCTAGGGTTTTCATGTTTCTTGAATAGACCAATCGACCCCTGTATCCTGATGGGACTACTGAATAATGTGACTCTTATGACATGTTGAATTAATATGACTTCTTAAAATCCTAAAAATCTAGTATGAAGACGAATATGAGAGAAAAAGCTGAACTCATATATAATCATGTGAATGCAAAAAGATGTTAAATTGTAGGTGTTGTTGCTTCAATTGAAGGTGATAAGTCTTGTTAAGATGATATAAGACAAATGCATATATTCTAGTATAATATACATGATACTCATAAACATGAATGCTAGGCTTTTATACAAATCACTTAATTATGAAGTAAGAGATGTATAAAGATTAAGAAGTTATGAGAAGTAACTCTAATCTATTCTAGTTACTAGAATGGTAGTCTTGTAAGAAATAAGGAATAATTTATAATTACCAAAATGCACTTGAAAGTCAAATAACACAATACATATAGCTAAATGCAATAGAAGAAATGGGTAAGGGTGAAGTGAATTGTGTTGATGAATATTGTATAAAAGATTAATCAAATGAGTATGAGGACTACTTTCATCTATTTACTTCATACATATTTGGGTTGATGAAATATATCAAAATCAGACCATGAAGGATTTTAATGAGAAATAAACCTTATGTATTAAGTAAATTTAGAATGATTGACTCCAAAAATAGCAGTGAGCATGTTAAGAAAGAAGTTTTGACTAATGATTATCAAATGAAGGAAAAAGGAAGAAAATTAATAGTTGGATCTATTAACATAAACTTAACCCTATTATGATGAGTGATGTGATAATAATGAATTAGTTCTAAAATGAGGAGTTAATAAATATACATAACTATAGTATAGTTAAATGACAAGATGAAGATAAATGATGCAGTTTGATTGATAAGAATTTACCTTTGGATTATAATTGTCTGCATAATACATGTATTCTGAGAATAGTGTAATCTGATGGCTTCCAAATGAGATTACACATGTGATTTATGCTAACCCTAATTGAAAAATAGTAAATCGTAAATGAGAAGTATTAAACGTGTTATGCACATTTCTGCTTGAGATTTATTCATATATATAGAAATCAAATGGAATAAGTAAATGTTGCATGATAAACCTATTATGAGTATGATGAATGATACAAGATGTGCTTATATTTCTTCTAGTGTTAATGTCTTTGTGAATATTTGATGAGATATGGAATGAAATGATAAGAAATATATCACGATTGAACTAACATGCTTTGATTACTTTAAAAAAAACTATTTAGAGTAAATGCAAGATGATGAGATTATGTCTCAGGATGAAAGCCCATTGATGATGACTGCTATGATATAACAGAAATTGAAAGAATAATATGTGTTACAAATCCATAGATTGGTATGCTTATTGTTGTAATCATTGTCTTTCTTGATAAGCCTAATACAATTCTTGTCATTCTAGTTGCATGAGAATATACACATCTGACAAACGATGATTTGAATTTTCTTTAAGATGATTAAAAAGGATTAATAACAAGTCAAATGATAAGACATCTAGTTAGGTTCCTTAAACATCGTGATTTCCCCCCAAGTGCCACATTGGGGAAATGAAACACATTTCCTTGTAGTAATCAGAGTATTATGAGAAGGATTTCTAGAGTATGGATTTAGACCTTAAAGGACCACCAGGATTTAGGGATGAGTCATATGGTGTGATTTTGTCATAAGTCTCTATTGTGGAAGTCTATGTCCATAAGGAACAAACTCTAAAAAACTGAAAACTATTAAACATGATGAATGAGATGGTATGTGATATTTATGTGAAATATGATGATATGTGACATTTTGATATGTTTGTTCCTATCTTGGGTACATGAGATGAGGAATTGATCCTATTTAGGCAACCCCACGATGGATCAGGTTCTATTATTGATATCTTAGGGTGGTCGGCTAAACCCTAAGATAGTGACCGTGAGTCGTTGATACAAAAATCAGGCGTGACAACTTCTACTTGTGAGGTACAAGCCAAGTAGTTTTAGGGCAAATGAATAAAAGATGGCCATCCATGTAAAATATGAGATGAATGTTGTTGCATGTCTTTTACTGCTAGCTGATACACCTACTATTGCTGAATGTATTTCTTGTTGTGGAAATTAATCAATCTTTTATAAACAAAATTTATTTCCAGATTCTTATTTTTCTATTTTTAAACCTGATATTAATGGCTGACAAGTGGTTGATGTTGGGATATAATATCCACTCAGAATATGATTGAGATTATTTTTCATGTGAATAGTCATGTTTGGTAGACATGTCTTGTGTACTTCACCTTTAGGACTGCATGATGTGTTCCTGGTTTGGTTGGTGCGGTGTCACAAAGATAATGTTATTGCTATCTCTTCATTGTACTTGCTTATAGCTTGACTTTTTATTCCTACAATTAGATTTTCATTTTGAAGTTAGCATCTACTAATCTATTCATAGACATTTTGCTACAGATGTTTTAAAGTTGGATTTGCCTAAGTGAATCCATATTTGATTAATTATATTATTATCTTAAATTGGATTTGATCAAATGCTAAATCTATCTATTAAACTCTAAAGGTATTAGCTGGAGGAGGAAGAGTTTTGAGATCTCAAGGTAAACTATTGCAATGCTTGGTCAAAATGCAGTGGTACACAAATTGGGAAGACATTCATATACGCCTTTGGGATTTTGACAACTAGTTTTGGGGTTGTCAGGGTTGGAGAAGTTGGGAACCATTAACACAATCACAAGAAGAAACATATGACTTTTGTAACACCCTAAGAATTTTGGTTTATAATAAACTGACAAATAATGCTAGTCACAAATTTAATATACTTCTAAGACATAAATAAACCCTTGAGTGACACATGAATATGATAATGATACCTTGATTTGCATCATAGTTAAATAATGTACAGAACGAAGCCCTATGTATGCAAATAGTGAATAATGAGGGTTTGAATAGAAATTGACTACACTCTCATCCATAATATGCTCTCTTTTCTAGTGTTGTAGTACTTCATGATACATTAGATATTCCCCATAAAATTTGTTAGTGTAACTCCTTATAATTTTTTATTTATGCATCAATTACTGTAAATGTAATCATGTAAAATATGTATTTTCTTAGATCAAATGTAATATTTAACTATATATTTGGGATCCTTGGGTTGAATATAGCAATGATGCCAAGTTTCATCAGATTTTAATGACCCTAGCTAGGTTACTTGATTATTAGGAGAAATTAATGCATAAATCATGCCCTTTGACCTAGTCACCTTACTATACAATAGATTGATAAATTTTGCTAAGTTTGAGCTTTGCAATCTGTACATGCCAATTATTATTTTGGGGTCCATCAGAGTACTTGAGGATTCTATCTTCCTCCATCCTCTCATGGCGCGAGCAATAGAAACCAATAACAAACTTGGGGACCTCTCTCTCACTTTCTCTTCTCTACGATTTCCACTATTTTCATCACGATCGACTTGAGGTGACCATACTAAGTCTAGAGAGGTGTCATTCGAACCCTACCTCCCCTCCTGGAATAAATGCCCAATACACTAGAAGTCACTCTTTGCTTCCAGTTGACACGACAATATCTACACGATAGAACAATGAATCCCACCCAGTTATAATAACACCAGAAACACCCTTATACCTTTGGAGTTGTAGCCATAGCGTCAATTTTGGTAGAATCCAGCTGAGAAGCCACCACCAAGTAGGTCTTCTTCTCCGATGATGATGATGTCAAGCTTGAGACTCCAACCACTACATTCAAATTAGTCACACGGTAAGCATCCTTGACCTTCCCCCTTCCTTACCTACATTTTAGTAAGCAACACAATTGTCCTATGTGTTCTACCCCAAACCCTAGCTCTAGGATTAATGAAGCTCGACTCTAGACATGTTTCCTAGCCATGTTTAGGCCATGGAAATACTTCCTTCACCTTCAATCTATAAACCCAAAGCTTTTCTAGTCCTCCATATTCACGTTTCTCGACTCTAATCATGAATTTGATTTCAACCTTCATTACCCTTTTTCTGGCGACCGACGACCTCATTAATGATTTCCAATTACAAGCATACTTTTTCACTTTGGTTTGTTCCCTTATCACCAACCAATACTCAAGAAAGTTGTACAACCATAAGATTACAAGCTTTTTCCATCTATCACTATTGTTTCCCATCCTTGCTACTACAGTCATGGCAGAAGGTTGGTAACCAATGTTTCTGGCCGTCGTAGACCCAAATCAAAGGTCTCGGAGTCTGGCTCATGGGGGAGCTAGTGATTATGGTGTCCAGTTCTGGCTTGGCACAAATTGTAGGATTGGTGTTCAAGATCACATATTTGATCCCTGGTTCTTCATCCAAACATGTCAGACCCTCATTTAATGATTCTGCCATAGCCAGTCTGATAACATCTCATTTTGTGAACATTTTACATATGTTTTATTCCTACTATAGAACATCTTTTGTGGATTTTTTTTCTATTCATATGAGTATCTTAGGGAAAAACCTGAATTACATACCTTTCTCACTCAATGCAGGCTAATACCACATCGCGACTGCGATTACATGGCCCGCGAATGTCACGACCGCGACCCAGTGATTGGAGGCATCATACCTCAACCATAATACCCATCGCGACCAAAACGACGCACTGTGACCGCAGTACCAATATTCATGGAGGGAGTGTTCCATGACCGCGATGCTTGTCACAGATGAAAAGAAGGAACAATCATGATCACGAACACATTACAACCTCCCAAGAAGTTGTGGTCATAATGACACCTCACTACATGACTAGCTGACATGTTGCGACCACAACTAAGAGCTAAGTCGATGGGCAATGCCTATAAATATGCCCCCAACTCCATACACTGAGGGGAAGATCATCAAGAGCCATGAAGTGTTGCCAAACTCCAGAGTCATTTTCTCCCATCTCCTGAGGCCTTAGATCTCCGAAGACAAAAGTTGGAGGAGAGAGAAGGTCTACCATCCTCTTCTTTGAAAGAAGGAGTTTCCATATTTTGTGCCCGCACCAGATCTATATCTGAAGGAGTATCGTTGGTGTATCTTCTCCTTCTCTTTCCAAATCTATTATCTTCCCCACACTTTATCTCTCCCCCACTTAGTTATTCTTGATGTATCCACACATTTGTAACGTCATTATTGTGCTCGTTAACATGTGTGGCTAAATACATAACTTAGGTTAGGAGTAGCCACTAAGGCTCTCTGAACATGTGTATACTTGCACCCCTTTGAATATATATCCTCTTATCAAGTTTATCTCCATACTCTTGCTCTTAATTCAATTGTATGCCTAGCTAGCATCTTGTGATGTATGATTGTTGGTGCCTTGAAAGGGTAGTACCAACCTTATCTAAGTGTTGTGGAGTAGTATGAATGCATGAAAATGTTGGAATACTAAAGCTAATGATCAAAGGTTTTCTTTGTGGTTGTTTGTTTGTCATCTCAAGAGGGAGGCAACCTTATAATCTAGATCTATCCTAAGCTCAAGAGAGGAGGGAATAGACATATGTGATGATTGCTTCTAATCATGATAAGGGTATAAAATAGGGGGTGTAAATATTGAATGTTGGTGAGAGATCTTAGTAGGTGAAACCCGATCCAATCTCCCTCCCATACTTTGGTTACATATTTCTTATTTGCCTTTGTTTTCTTATTTTATTTTCCTACTTTGTTTTACCACCGTGTTTCGAGCATCATTGTTCCTTGAGGAACACCATCTTGATCCACCTTTTGTTTGGCATATATGAGTCTGAGGTTCTACATTCTTAGCCCCTCACCAACCTGTCCCTGTGGTTCAACCCCGAGCTCCTACATCGAACCCCGTATAATAGTTGTGGGGGCCTAAGTGTTGGGTTATAAATCTAAAATTCTGACAACTCTAGATCCGCTCTATTTTGGATGCACGATTTAAGCTGGACAACTTTTTGGCATTGTTTCCAGGAACAAGGCAAAATGTAAGAACACGAGTCTACTCATTATACGCTTGTGCCTCCAGCTTAGCCATAAGTTTGACTACATGAAAACTCTAAATCTACTACCCTACGATTACATAGAATATTTCGTTTTAGCATGTTTCAACTATGTTGTCTATTCAGGGAGCCGAAAGGGAAGCAGACTTAGTCAACACTTCACCCTCTCTTCAAGACACCATGCTACCTCATGTGGACAACAGTCTTACTGGGGAAGATCGGAATGCAAGGATTAAATACAATCGATTTCCACACGAGACAGAAGAAGAAAGGGAAGATTGTCACTAAGATGGTTACCACCACGAGGAAGAGAAACGCGAGGAAGATCACCATCACCACCACCGCCGTAGAAAGCATTGAAGGAATCACCATGAATGTGAATGTGATAATGAGTGTGAACGTAATGATCAGAACAATTAGGGTGAAGATGACGAGGAAGAGAAAACTCTTAGAGATCTAGCTGTGAATAGGACCAATGAGTCAAGATGCCCAATTGTTATACCAGACTTCAATGCGGTCAATTTTGGGTTGAAACCAGCTGTCATTTCTATGATCCAGAACAAGCCTTTCTGTGGGAATTTTAAGAATGAGAATCCATACCATTATCTTGACGCCTTCAAAAGACATCTACAACACCATCAAGATGAGGGGAGTGCCTCAAGAAGTTATATATTACAAGGGATTCATTTTCTCTCTCGAAGATAACTCTTTGTCATGGTACCTTAATCTACACCACAAGTCCATAGATGGATGGAGGCCTAGTTGTTGCCTTCGTTGCTAAATTCCACCCCACTGACAAAACTGATGAATGCATATTTATCATTTATCTGTGCATCATTTAGGATAATTACTCAAGACTTTTTTGGTAATTTTATTTTAATTCAGAAATCAATTGCACTTTCATCCTCTCAATATTCCTTTTATAAATTCTTATGAGATTTCTCTCAATTTTCAAGAATTAATGATGATAAGAAGAGATGAAGGTAGGATGCATTTCAGTTTTCCCGCAGTGTTGATTTAAATATATATCATGCACCAAAATGGACATAACTCTCAAATCCCAAGGTGGAATATAATGTTCAAATATGATTTGTAAAGGGAATTCAAAGGCCTACAGGAAAATCATATTTTTTAGTGTACTTTATATTATCTGGACAGCAAGAATTCACTTGAAATCTCTGTTGTGAGAATATGCATTAAGGAGAGTTATATGGTCAAGATAATTAAAGACAATCAAGAGTCTATTGACTAGATCTAAAAAATTCAAAATTCCGCCCCCCCCATTTTCCCCCTCTTTTGAGGGAAGCCAACCCCCCCTCCTATAAAAGGAGGGGGTTCTTCATGTTTCACCATCATCTTTTATATGAAGAATTTCTGAGCAACTGTTCTCTCAAATTCTTACATTTTGTTCATCAATAAAGATTATTCATTCACAAGCTAAGTTCCCTTTTAATTGTTTGTTCCTTTACTTTAATTGTTATTAGATCTAGTCCTCCTTCTTTTTATTCAGTAGATCGGAGCAAGGAATTAAGAGTCAGCCATTTAACAGACTCTAGCCTAAGGATTAATCCTTTCTAAGTCTAGACTATGGCTAGAACACTTTCTTCCTCTGCCTCCCTTTACTCTACAATCATGAGATAGTAGTTTTTCTATCGAGGAAAGGGGAATAGCCCCTTATGCATGGTTTGAATCAAATAATATCTTAAGAATGACTTCTATTAGATGGTTCTTGGTTTTAAGAATTGATGGTCTATTGAAGTAATCACTCATACCAAAAAGAAATAAAAAGTTCAACAAAACTAATTGGGATTAGAGTCTACTATCTTATGAACGTTGTCCTATGGGATCGACCCTTCTATACTAGCCTTAATTGGACAACAAAAAAGTTAAACTCTAGGATTAATATCTTAGTGATTGTAGTGCACTTCGACACATTATCAATTTGGCGCCATTGCTGGGGATAATAGATTGTTTTCTCAAACCCTAATTTTTTTTATGCCTTCCTGTCGAGTTTTCATTCCAGCAGTCCATTTTTTCTGCACACGATTAACTTCTTATTTGTGCATGCAACACTCGAATGTTGAATTTACACCATTTAACTTCGATCCTGAGATAGATAGAACCTTCCACCATCTAAGTCGTCAAAACCGAATTAGGATGGACGAAGAGGAAGTCGCTCGTAGGATCAACCAGACTCTTATGGCTCAAAGAGAACACATCTTAGCCGATCAAGCAGCTAGAGAAACTGCTTTTTGAGCAGCCTACATGGCTGAACAAGAAACATTTGAGGCTGGTAGGAGGGAAGCCGAAAGGCAAAAACAATTAACAGAATTTTCTATTCTCAAGACCACCTATGCCCAGCATCCAGTTGTGCCTCCTGACATCCTTGCCCCACAATTTGAAATCTGAACCTAATGGATCACCATGATCCAAGCCAACCCCTTCTCTGGCAACAATGGGAAAAGTTTCCAAGATCACCTTCAAAGGTTCATTGACCGTTGTTCCTTGAATAAACTCCTAGGCATCTCTGAAGATGCAATCTTCACTGGACAAGCTAGTGGCTGGTACACCATGGAGAGTGAGGAACATATTACAACTTGGGAAGTCCTACAAAATAAATTCCTTAAAAATTTTTACTTTCCTTCCCTCACTTATGAAATTAGGGGACAAATCACCAATTTTTCTATGCCCCCAAGAGAAACCCTAGGAGAAGCTTAGGAAAGGTTCAAAGACTTGCTTCGAAAATGCCCTCACCATGACATTTCTCAAGCTCAACTCATAGAATTTTTCTATCGTGGTGTTGACAATGACACAAAAATTTTCCTTGATTCCTCATCTTGAGGAAATTTCATGCACCAAAGCCTTAACTAGTGCATGGGAGGTTGTTAAACGTGCTTTTGAAACAAAGGGTAGATGGGGGGCTAGTGGGGTCCTTAAGGTATCTAAGGCTGAAGTTAATTCTGACATCCAAAGCATAGCAGAAAGCCTTAAATTAATTTCCCTAAAACAAGACCTCTTAGAGTCATCCCTAGGCACCTATCGAGAGTTACCCCAACAAATAAAAGCTGTAGAATCTCTTTGTGGCATCTGCCAAGGATATGATCACACCACCTTACATTGACAATATCTATGCAACACCCCCACGCATCCAAAAATAGGACAACAATTGGAGGACCTCAACTCTATTCACACCATACCAAGCCAGGGTTACTACAACCCTAATTAAACTAGAAACCATCCTGGATTCCAATATGGGAACCCTTTTGGTGCTGAAAACTCAAGCCAACTTCCATCTCAAAAAATACCTCCCTATCCTCAAAATAATAATCAACCACCACCTGGATTCCCATACAACATTCAAAGAAATTTTGGGAACCAAGGGAACTATCAAGGCAACCACCAAAACCGACCACCCTACTAAGGACAACAATTTAAAAACTTGAACCTTCCTCCTCAAAATCTCAATCAACCACCTCCTCAACCACCACAAAATGTTCCTACTCCCCCTCCTTCAACTGATGAAAGAATAACCACTTTAGAGCAAATCATTCTTGCCCAACAAGCTCACCAAAAGGTTACTGATGCCCAATTAGCACACTTGTTTGCCCAACAGAAACCCCCTACCGACACTTTTGTTGGGCGTCCTGAAAACAATCCCAAACATCTCGAACAAATCAAGGTTGTCTCTACTTGTTCAGGAAAAGTACATTTCAATCCTCTTTCAGAAAAACCTTCAACCATACCTTTAGATTTTTAGGATGAAGACATGGTAGTTGTTGAACTTGAAACTCCTCCCCAACCAACCATCCTTGAACCCCCATAGGTAGAGGATGAAGAACCCATCTACAAACCACGACCTCCCTACCAAGCTGACCTCAAACAAACAAGGCTTGACACCCACTTCATGAAGTTTAGGGAAGCCATGAAAAAATTACATGTTGATGTTCCTTTCCTTGATGCTTTAGCAGACATGCCTGCCTGGCCCAAATACATGAAGTCCCTCTTGACTAGGAAGTATGAAACAAAAGAATATGCACTGTCAAACTTGCTAGGACCACTTCAGACATAATCCAAAGTAAAATGCCTAAAAAATAGAAGGACCATGGTTCTTTCGGAATAGGTTGTTACTTAGGTGACAATGCTTGTAGAAAGGGCCTAGCTGACTTAGGAGCCAGTATATCCATCATGCCTTACAGTCTATGAAAAAGATTAGGATTCATTGACATTTTACCCACAGTCATGACCATTCAATTAGCAGACTCATCCATGACCAAA
Organism: Alisma plantago-aquatica; assembly: GCA_963693085.1. Classification (NCBI taxonomy): domain Eukaryota; kingdom Viridiplantae; phylum Streptophyta; class Magnoliopsida; order Alismatales; family Alismataceae; genus Alisma; species Alisma plantago-aquatica. Next base: position 241,700,586 of record OY856415.1, read on the forward strand.
CCCATGGGAATCATAGAAGACATTCCAGTCAAGGTTGGAAAAGATGCATATGTCCCATGTGACTTTGTGATCATGGACATAAAGGAAGATTTGTGTAACCAATTCATTTTTGTTGTCCCTTCCTAGCCACTTCCCGGTCCTTGATTGATGTTGAGGATGGAACCATTCTGTTAAGATCAGGGAAACAAACCCTAGAGTTTAGGGTGTTTGAAAGCATGAAAGGCCCTAGTTTCTAAGAAGAGGTCTATCTCCTTGACTATATTGATAAACTATCCCAACTGAGGCAAGAATGGGAGTTAGTTGATGATCCCCTACACATGACCCTCATTTCCCCTCCTAAATGTGACCTTGATAAAGAACAATTAGACCAATGTAGGGCTCATTTAGATGATTATGAGGAAATTCCAGATGCTAAAATTGAGGACCTTAAAATGATCTCCATCATAGAAGAAGAACCTAAACCTCCAAAGGCCCCAGAAATGAAAACTCTTCCCATAGGTTTGAAATATCTCTTTCGTGATGAACAATTGTTCCCTATCATCATAAATTCCGATATTACCCTTGAACAAGAAAACAAACTTATGGTGGAACTTAGAAAAAGGAAAACTGTCTTAGGGTATAAAATGACAGATTTAGTCGGGATGGATTAATCCATTTGCATTCACAAAATCCCATTGATAGAAGACAGCAAACCCTCCCAAGATCTGCATCGAAAAATCAATCCAAACATGAAGGAAGTTGTTCGTCTAGAGGTGATCAAATTTTTTACTCCAGGAATCATCTACCCCATCATCGACTCCCCATGGGTTAGTCCTGTTCAAGTTGTTCCCAAAAAGGGGGGGACCACTATCTTTAGAAATGATAAAAATGAACTCATTCCCACTCACACCGTTATAGGATGGAGAATGTGTATTGACTATAGGAAGCTCAACAAGGCAACTAGGAAAGAGCACTTCCCTTCCTAGACCAAGTTCTTGAGCGCTTAGTCCATCAACAATATTTTTGTTATCTAGATGGCTACTCAAGATTTTATCAGATTCCTATCCATCCTGAAGATCAAGAAAAAACAACTTTCATTAGTCCTTTTGACACTTAAGCATTTAGAAGAATGCCCTTCGGTTTGTCCAATGCACCAACCACCTTCCAATGGTGTATGCCAGTCATCTTTGCAGGATTAACCGAAACCGTCATGGAGGTGTTCATGGATGACTTCTCCGTTTATGGAGACACTTTTGACTCTTTCCTTAGAAACCTGGCTCTTGTTATTGATAGATGTGTTGAGTCACACTTAGTCCTTAATTGGGAGAAGTGTCACTTCATTATTAAGGAGGGAAGTGTTCTAGGCCATAGAGTAAGTAACCAAGGCATAGAAGTTGACAAGGCTAAAATTGAGGTCATCATGAAGCTTCCACCCCCGACCTTAGTCAAATACATTCGAGCCTTTTTGGGACATGCCGGTTTCTATCAGCGATTCATCTGTGACATCTCCAAGATCACCAAACCTCTCAGCAACCTTCTTCAAAAGGAGGTACCCTTCAATTTTGACAAAGCATGCATGGATAGCTTTCTGTGTTTGAAAAATGCTCTCACATCCACTCCAATCATCCGTGCACCGGACTGGACCCTACCTTTTGAAATCATGTATGATGCTAGTGACTTTGTCGTAGGTTCCATCCAAGGACAACGAGTTGATAAGAAACACCATGTCATATACTATGCATCCAAGACCTTAGATGAAGCTCAGTTGTGTGGGTTCTAAAGCTAAATTTTTGATGAATGAATATTCATTATTTATTTGTGCATCGTTTAGGATAATTAATTAAGACTTTTTTGGTAATTTTATTTTAATTCAGAAATCAATTGCACTTTCATCCTCTCAATATTACTTTTATAAATTCTTATGAGATTTCCCTCAATTTTTAAGAATTATTGAAGATAATAAGAGATGAAGGTAGGATGCATTTTTAGTTTTCCCGCAATGCTGATTTAAATATATATCCTGCACCAAAATTGGCATAACTCTCACATCCCAGGGAGGAATTTAATATTCAAATATGATTTGGAAAGAAAATTCAAAGACCTACAGGAGAATAATATTTTTGGATGTACTTTCAATTCTATGGACAGTGATAATTCACTTGAAATTTCTACTATGAGAATCTACATTAAAGACAGTTACATGGTCAAGATAATTAAATACAATCAAGAGTCTATTGACTAGATCTAAAAAATTCAAACTGCTGGTCCCCCCCTCCAATTTTTCCCCTCTCTTGAGGAAAGCCTACCCCCTCCTTCTCCTATAAAAGGAGGGGGGGTTCTCCATATTTCACCATCATCTTTTGTACGAAGAATTTCCGAGAAACTATTCTCTTGTGTTCTTACATTTTGTTCATCAATAAAAAGTATTCGTTCACAAGCTAAGTACCCTTTTAATTGTTTGTTCCTTTACTTAAATTGTTATTAGATCTAGTCCTCCTCCTTCTTCTTCTTCAGTAGATCAGAGCAAGGAATTAAGAGTCATCTATTTAATAGTCTCTAGCCTAAGGATTAATCCTTTCTAAGTCTAGACTATGGCTAGAACACTTTCTTCCTCCGCCTCCCTTTACTCAACAATCATGAGCAAGTAGTTTTTCTATCGAGGCAAGGGAAATAGCCCCTTAGACATGGTTTGAATCGAATCAATTCTTAAGAATGACTTATATTAGATGGCTTTTAGTTTTAAGAATTGATGGTCTATCGAAGTAATCACTTGATTAGATATTATGTTAATCCAGGTGGAAATGACCATGGAAACCCAAACTTAGAACAATAAAATCAATCACATAGAGGTTTTGAAACGAATGTGGATTTATCTCTTTTGAGATGATGAGCTAAGAAACATGAGCACTAGGACCAATGGGCTCATGTGGAGTTCATCTTTTGTGGATTTTAGTTAATTCACATGCCTTCATCCGTTTTGTCAATTTTTAAGATTTAGTTTATTCTCACCTAGGATAAGGTGGTGAAAATCCCTAAAATCCTCGATATTCCCTCATATGAATTCATTCATTGTTTGATCTACTCGTTTTACATTCTAGTCTTTCCATTCATAATATTTTATTTGTGCTAACAATCATCTCCTTTCCCTTGTGATAGAGTAATTTTACTTCTTGTTAGTGTAATCTTATTTCTTGCATTTCATTTCCTTTTCTAGCATAAATCATCAACCCCCAATTTGATTTTACTTCCTATTCCAAAAATAAAAATACCAAAAAGAAATAAAAAGTTCAACAAAACTAATTGGGATTAGAGTCTACTATCTTATGAACGTTGTCATGTGGGACCGACCCTTCTATACTAGCCTTAATTGGATAGTAAATAAAGTTAAACTCTAGGATTAATATCTTAGTGATTGTAATGCACTTCAATGCATTATCAAAAACCATTCAAAATAGGCAAAAGATCACCTCCTTCATGCAAAAACCCGGAGAAAACCTTCATGAAGCTTGGGAACGGTACTAGGAATATCAAAGGAAGTGTTCACACCATAACTATCGCAAAAGTTCTTGGTTACAACATTCTACAATAGGATGACTCCCACAGAGCAAACTTTAGTGATTGTAGCCATGGGGAGTGATTTCTTGCGAAAGAAGTCGAGCAAAACTATGAAAATCACCGCCAACATGGCTGCATTGCAAGCAGACATGGAGTATGATAGAAGTGATAGAGGTTCTGGATAGAAGGCTGGATCTAAAGGACTGTCAATCAAAGACAAGGCTCTGGAAATCATTACCGCTCAAATTTAGAAGATTGCCAATGATATGAAACAACTAAAAGACATTGGATGCAAAGGCAAGAAACACATTGAGAAAAACATGAAGTATGTTACTTGTGACGAAGGAGGCCATGGAGTCAACACTTGTATCTATACACAGCCGGAAGAGAGTGAAGAAAGTGAAAGTGAAGAAGAGGCAGCAAATGTATCTTATGCCAATTTTAAATGACCAGACCATTCAAGATTTAATTATGGCAACAAAGAAGCTGCCGAGAACTCTCATTAACTGAGTGTTTTTCTAAACCGCCTCCAAGATTCGAGAAGAAAGGAGGATCAACTCAACATACTAGAACTACTAGATATGAGACGAACAAAATTAGCTATCATAGTCAAAATAAAAATATAAGCCGACAAGGTCAGGGATAAAATCAAAGTTAGAGACAGACCAATGATAGTAATCAATCATACATGATCACTCGATTGTTCGATTTTACAAAGAGGCAAGCTTCGGTAAAGGGCCAACTTACTCAGAGCGTCATCGCCAACTCAGTTGTGTTAACCACAATGCAAACTCAGATGGCAGATATGCAAACACATCAAAGGCAAATTGATCAACAGCTTGCCCAATTGGTAGATCTTGTGAAGAACCCTTCCGGGAAGATTCTGTCAAACACGGAAACAACAAAGTTGTCCACACTCCGATCATGTTGGATGTTGGAAAATTCTAGTACTAATAACACCACGGAGGAAAGAGATCATAATGAGCCACAATCTGAGAAGGTAATTATGTAAGAAGAATCTACAAGAAAAGAATGAGCTAAGAAGGATAAAGAAGAAGATAATCATGTAAAAAAGGATGAAGGGGTCAAGAACCCAGATCCTACGAGAGAAGATTTTATGCAAAGGAATCCCTATTCTCCTCGAGTCCCATTTCCCTTTTAAACTGATCAAGGAACATTTGAAGAAGAGATACGAGAAGTTTATGGAAGCAGTGAAGAAATTACACCTATATATCATGTTTCTTGATGTAATTGAAGAGATGTCAACATATGCAAAGTTATTTAAGAACTTGATCACAAAGAGAAGGAGAGGAGACCATGTCGAGACTAGGCAATTGGACAAAATATAGAGAGCCTTTGTTCAAGCCGAGCTACCTACCAAAAAGCATATCTAGCCCTTTTGTATTGGAAACCATGTGGAAAGGAAGGGATTAGCCGACTTGGGAGCAAGCATTAGCCTTATGCCCTTGACCATGGCTCAAAGGCTTGGATTAATGGATATGGTGAAAATGGGCATGAAAATCGATCTAGTTGACCACACCTTTACGAGGCCAGTATGAATAGTAGAGGATGTCCCAATACAGGTTGGGTGATTCTTCATATTGTGTGATATAGTGGTGATCGACACAGTTGAGGACCCAAAGTGCCCAATGATATCCAGAAGACCTTTCCTTTCCACAAGAAGAGCTTTAACAGATGTGGTAGAAGGGATAATTACTTTACGAGTTGGCAATGATCATATAGATTTCTGTGTGTAAGATGCCATGAGGGGACCATCTCTATTTTAGTCAGCTTACTTCATGGATAGCTATAATCAGTACTATGAAGAAGTACAAGAGGATAAGGTGATAGTTGATCCACTCATGCAAGCCTAGAACAACCCTGACCCTGATTTAGATGATCTTAAGGTAGTTGAGATTTTGGACTACTTAAATCAACGTGAGGAGAGGGATCTTTGTGATAAAGAAAGTATAGCAGAAACTGTGAAATATGCATCGCTCGAACAAAACCCTGAAGAGAAGGGAGCACCAAAATTAAAGCCGGAATTAAAACCGCTGCCTAAAGGGTTAAAGTATGAATTACTCGATGATGAGGAGAGGAATCCTATGATAGGTAATGCAAACCTGACCGACGAGCAAATAGTAAGATTTCTAAAGGAACTAAAATTGCATAGAAAAGCTATAGGGTATTCCATGGAGGACATCAGAGGCCTTAGTCCTGCCTTATGTATGCACAAAATCAATATTGAGGAAGCAGTTAAACCTCTAGCTCAACCAAAAAGGAATTTAAATCAAATGCTAAAGGAAGTTGTGAAGAAAGAGAAGATTAAGCTGCGGGATGTCTGAACCATATACCCTATAAGTGACAAGAATTGGGTAAGACCTATTCATGTAGTGCCCTAGAAAGGTAGAATGACCATTATAAGAGGTGAGGATGGAGACCAGGTAGAAACACGAACCATTACATGTTGGCATATGTGCATTAATTATCAGATATTGAATGATGCCACAAGAAAAGATCATTTTCCTTTGCTGTTTATTGATCAAGTCCTATAAAGATTAGCACATAATGATTACTTCTATTTTTTGGATGTATTCAAGATTCTATCAAGTATCGATCCATCCCGACGATTATGAAAAGAAAACCTTTACTTGTATCTATTGCACATATGCTTTCAAAAGGATGCCATTTGGGATGTGTAATGCGCCTACAACCTTCCAACGCTGCATGATCTCTATGTTTTTGGACTTGTTAGAAGATATACTGGAGGTCTTCATGGATGACTTCTTTGTATATGGGGAATATTTTGAGGGATGTCTAAAAAATATATCTTTAATCTTGCAACACTGTGAAGAAAAACGCCTGATCTGAATTGGGAAAAATGTCATATTATGGTCCAAAATAACATCGTCTTAGTAAATAAGGTTTACAAGAAAGGAATAGAGGTTAAACTAAGTAACATTGAGGCTATATCCAAGCTTCCACCACCTTAGTCTGTCACGGGAGTAAGGAGTTTCTTAGGGCATGCAAGATGCTATAGATGATCCATAAAAGACTTTTCAAAGATCTCTAAGCCCCTTTGGAACCTCCTAGTTAAGGATGTTAAATTCGAATTCACTAGTGAATGTTTAGACGCCTTCAATACTCTCAAAGAGGCCTTGACGACAACTCTGATTCTGCAAGCGCCAGATTGGGAGTTACCCTTCAAAATTATGTGTGACACAAGTGATTTTACTATCACAACTATTCTAGGACAAAATGCACCATGTGATTTGCTACACAAGTTGAACGTTAGATGAAGCCCAAGTGAATTATACCACCATGGAAAAGGAAATGCTATCTATTGTATTTGCCTTTGATAAGTTCAGATCATACTTTGTGGGGTCAAAAGTAAAAGTATACACTGATCATGGAGCTATAAAATACCGTATGTGGAAAAAGGATATGAAGTTGAGGTTGCTGCAATGGGCCATATTACTACAAGAATTCGACCATGAGATGATTGATAATAAAGGAAAGGAGAATGAGGTTGTATACCACCTATCAAGGATAGTTTTTAATAAAGAAAATCAATTGCCTATAAATGACAACTATGTCGATGAAGCTCTATTGACGGCTCAGTCTGTTGAACCCACCCTACCCTGATTTGCTGACATTTGTAACAAATGACATAGCGTATTTACCAACACACTTCAAAGATGCTATGTCATTTGTAAAGACTTGTGAAGAATGCCATCTATTAGGAAACATCAGTAGAAGGAATGAGATGCCCTTGGCAGATTGGGTAGAAGTAGAAATTTTTGACGTTTGGGGGATTGACTATATGGGACCATTCCCATTGTCAATAGGAAACCAATATATTATTGTCATTGTACACTGTGTCTCAAAGTGGATAGAGGTAGTTGCTACCCAAACATGTGACTCAAAGGCTGTGATTAGGATGTCTGAGAAAACTATCTTTCTGCAATTTGAGGTCCCACGCACCAGAAGTGATGGAGGATCCCACTTCGGGAAAAAAATAGTTCAAAGCTATATTGAAAAAGTATGGAGTCAAGAACAAAGTGGTGACACCCTACCATCCAAAAAAGTCAGGTCAAGTAGAAGTATCTAACATGAAAATCAAGCAGATTTTAGAGAAGACAGTAAGTCGTAAGAGGAAGGATTTGTCTATGAAACTCGACAATGTGTTATGGGCCTACCACACGGAGTACAAAACACTAATAGGCACAAAACCCTACAGACTGATTTACGGGAAGTCTTGTCATCTCCCTATCGAATTAGAGCACAAAGTCCTTTGGGCTATCAAATTTCTGAATAAGGATCTAGAAAAAGTAGGCAAGAAAAGATTTCTCCAACTTCGAGAACTAGAGGAACTGAAGCTACATGCTTACAAGAATGCAAGTATATATAAGCAAAGAACTAAGGTATGGCATGATGCCCACATAAAAAACAAGGATTTGCATGAGAGTGACAAAGTTCTTTTGTTTAACTCCAGCATCATGTTATTTCTTGGGAAGTTGAGAACTAGATGATCTGGCCCTTTCTCTGTGGTAAGGATCTATCCTTCAGGAATGATGGAAATCATATATGATAAGACCAACACTTTCAAGGTGAATGGACACAGGGTAAAAAGATACTATAAATATGAGGCCTTTGTAAGAAGGTTGGAACTAGGTTTGGAGGAACCCAATCCTGTAACAGATAAAACATGCAAGCCGCTACAAAAATTGGTTGAAGGAGAATGAAAAAATAAGTTAAGCTAAAGACTTTAAACTATAACTTCTTGAGAGGCAACCCAAGCATTTCCTACTTTCTTTCATAATTCAAGCTTTCCTTTATCCTCCATTTTTAGTCTAAAACCATGTACATAATTATCTTTGAACTTTCTCTCTCTAGGTATTTTATTATGATTTACCCCAAAAGTAAGTGTAGTTTGTGGGATGTTATGATTTCACATGGTTTTTAAAGAAATGCAATATGCGCAGGTTAGGTTAGGACCTAAAAATATTTATATCTATCATATGATATTTTCAGTATGTCACGGTCACAACAACTGATATGTAAGTTTTGTTGACATGGTCACGACAACAGCCTAGGTCACAACATTCTTCTACCCAGTGAAACATCGTGACCGCAACAAGCATCTTGACCAAGACATTTTCTGGGGTCGCGACAATTGTCGCGGTCACAAAAGCTACCGAGTATAAAAGGGAGAGGCTTAAGTAACAATTTTCTCTTCTTTTCTCAATCTCACTCACATCACTATAGCTCTGAAGAACCCCAACCGAGGAATCACGACAAACATAGGTGCCAAAAAATGTTCATGGAGGGCTAAAGCATAGCCATTGTGGTTCCGTTACTATGACTGCGCTGCCATCGTTGCCATCTCTCTTAACCTTCCCGATTCTTGTCTGCTCCCAACTCTAGGAAGGTACAAAACTCCTTTCTCCTTGTCTAATTACATTTCTTTCTTCTTGCTTCATGACTTTGTATTTCTTCCTCACTGACCCTCCATCGTCTCCATTTTGCTTTCCCCAAAACCATAAAATCCTAACCATCTTGATCGTGCTCTGGCTTTGAATCACCGTTGTAGTCGCTAGAGCGCCGCCACCACTTCAATTTTCTAGTTGTACCTGTACCTACGTTAGCCTCTATCCTTTTCCCACTTTTCTTCGATCTCCTTGATTTACCTCTCTTCCATATCTGTGCGGACATCACAATCGCGACGGGGCTTTGGTCAAGAAAATAGTCTCGACCGTGACACTCTCTGTGGTTTCTTTATCTGTCATGACTGCATCTTTTGTATCAACTGTGACAGCCTTCTCAGCCGCGACAATCATCACGGCCGCGACAAGACATGCCTCACTGACACGATTAGGCTTGTGTCCACTTGATTACTCACATTTTTGTTACCACCTCTCCCAATAACTTCTTGATCTTTCTCCTTGATTTTCTCATATCACGACAGTCACCCTAGATGTCGTGGTTATGACATCTTCCCTTTGCTTCCATGACCCGTCGTGCCTACGACACCGGTGAAGGCCGCAATGTCCTGCTCCCTCATTTTAAGAATCATGTTTCTCTTACACTATAGTCATGATGTTGTATCTTTCAATTGCTAATCTATCTTGACCACGACACTCATCACAGTCGCGACACTCACAAGCTCTAGTATCGTGGTTACAACATTACAATATTAGTCTCTATTTTGACAAACACTATAAAAACAAACATAAATACAAAGGAAATGGACAATAACATAATGAATAATATTATCTACAACATGGCTGACAAACTTATGTTACAATAATTTCAAAATGTCGAACTCTACAGAAGATACCCTAGTGAAAAAGACAACTTCTCTGAAGGGTGCTGAAGAAAATTTGGAGAAGATTACCCATGCATTAAAAGATCACCATGATCTTTCACCTACAAAGAACCTCCATTTGCAACTGATGAAGAAGAAGTACGAATACATTCTGGCCCACAAGATTCCAGAAGAATATGAAGATTCCAGGGGACTACGTAGAAAAAAACTTCTGAGTGCCTACCATCTGAGGAAGAACTCAAGGAACAGGGAAAATGCAAATTGCAAGCCAAGGATGCCAAAGACACTAAGAAAAGAAAGCTGGAAACTATAGGAAAACCAAAGGCTCCAAAACAAGAAGCAGACTCTGTGGTGGTCAGGACAGAAGCACAAGAGATCACAACAAAGCAATCAACAACCTTCATACCAAGAGACCAAGTTCACCAGTCTCATTTTGACTTGGTAATGAAGACCAAGAGCTTCAAACCAACACGATACCTAGACGTCGATGATTTCAAGAAGATTGGAATATAGGACAGAGTAATGAAGTTCTTGGAAGGGGCCAACCTTCACACTCAATGCACCTCTGAAGCCCCTTCTCTTACACAACTCACTGTGGAATTTATGATGCCGTTGAAAAACTCTCTGTTAGTGACATCGAACACAAGAAAGGTGGTGAAGAATTCAAGCTGGAGGTGAGGTTAGGTGGGAAAGATCACATGATCATTGAGGCCATCCTAAATACTATCTTCACAAAGATGATAGAAGAAGCACATGCCTTCTTAGCTGCACCAAGCGACAAGGAACCCATTGACTATAGCAACCACAAGATGTGGGAAAAACTCACAATAGAGCTCGAGCATAGCCCAAAGAACTCCAAGGCGATGCTCATCACTTCCTGCTTTATCAAAATCATGCATAAGATAACAACCAATACAGTCTTCACAAGGTTGGAAAATGGGGGAGTTTCTAAAGGAGACCTATTCTTAGTATGGTCTATGCTGAATCAAAAACCAGTAAATATCGGGAGACTATTGATAGAGAGATTATCAGCTGTTGTAGGGTCTGAAGCAAAGCGCACTAAGGACTTCTGCATAGGGAGCCACATCACTCACATAGCTTATCACTTCATGAATGGTGAGAAAATGATTAAATATAAGCACACCAAGGGACATACTAAGATAGACATCAATTTCCTAAAAAACACAGAAATCCTAACACAAAAGGGAAACAAACTCTTCTATAAATAAAGCTTCTCCAAACTCCTGTTGTCTCTACCTAAAATGGCATATTACAACACCCATAAGCTGTGGCCAACCGAAGAGGAGGTGAACAAGATGCACTCAAGTGCAATTAGTAGAACTACATATCCCCAATCACCGGCTAGGAATGAATATATTATTGGGTTTTGTGGGACAGAGAAGGAAGCGGAAACAAAAAATTCTCACCACAAAACCATAAAATAGTAGGACACATCAATGACTATGAAATAGGAAGGATGGTTTCAGCGAGGTGTACCAGGCCCTGAGGCTTTCTCAGTGACAATACCTCACAGCTAGTGCGGTCTTCAACCACCTAGTCTTGGATGACGTCTGTGCAGCTCCTGGTCCTGACCCAGACTGCGGTTGATCGTCGTCCTCCTGAGCGGCAGAAACCTCCCGCCTCTACAGATAGTCCACACAGACCACTAGGAACTCTAGTCGTATTGTCCCACAAGACACTAGAAGGAGTTGTCCCCTTCTGTCGACGTACGGGTCACCGATACACTCTCCCACCACCAATTGTCATCTTGTAGTTGTCTTTCCCTTGGTGTGCCTCCCTGGTCGAGCAGCACTTGCTTGGGCTCTCTTGGTTACCACAACCAGAGAGGACAACTTTTTAGAGCAACTGATGTTCTGAGTTGTGCTATCTGAGAAGCCCCCAGTACCCCTCTATATATAGGTGGGGTTAGGGTCAGGGTTCTAATCCCCAGGCAATGCAAGACTAAAGTGGGAGTAGAAGGGTCTGGAATTTCCATGAACTGATTGCAATGCGGTAACCGAACTGATCATTTCACAAATGAACCGATCAGTTGGGAGTGTGAGCCGGTCGGTTCTCTTCCCAGACTTGCTCCAATTGTCTTTCCTCTTTCATTTCCAATTAATACTAAGATCAATTCTTGTCCCAATCGAATTGTAGAAGTGAAACGGAAAATGTTTTCTCACAAATCGGGACAACCCAACACTACTCGTTTGGACACATGAACTGATCGGTTCACCAGAATGAACTGGTCGTCTCACTAATGGCCATGAGTCGATCAGTTCACCCAGTGAACTGGCCATTTGGTGGTCCAGATTGTGCACGACACAGTCAATGCAGTTCTCAATCAATCCGACACTCAAATCAGTTAGTTCAACAGTTGAACTTGATGATTCTGAGTCAAGTCAATTGATTGAATGTTTGATTGAGTACCTAAACACCTTTAGTAATCAATCCAAACATCATTCATGGATAAACTCCTCTTCCAGGTTAATCCTATGTGTGTGACCCTATAGGTCCCATTTCACATTGGAAGTGAAATTCCATAACCACTTATGACTTTAAAAGCAAAGAGTTGTGCCTAGTCGCATATCAGTGCCACCCAAGTGAAAAGGAAAGTTGGAGAACAACTTTCAACCCTACAATCCGTAATTGGTGTTATAGTGAATGTATAGTTCCTTTATCACTGATATCTAGATTGAACTTGAGGCATGGATATGTCATCCTCTATAAACGTTCAATCCATGTTTCTTGATCCAAAGTAGACTATATTGCTGGCTAAATGGACATCAGTAAAACCCTTTGTTTTGATAATGACAAACATTTCATTCTTGCGATCTAGCGTGCTACTTGAGTGTTGCAGGAATAAGGTGGATGACAAATATCATGGAAGATCTATATGCTAAATTGTTTTAATTTCATGAATGTAATCAATTGTAAAACTTGTACAAGTATATAATGTACAAGTACTTAGACTTCATGTAAATCAAGCGTTAGATCTTCCCTAACTAAACAAAAAACTTAGATAGGTCATCCCCTTCAATAGTGTCATATATGCACACTCATACACACACTTAATGTCTTTATTTGAAACATTGAAACAGGGTCAATCTCGGTCGACAAAATCCTCGACCGAGACACTCTCGGTCGACAAACTCCTCGATCGAGAAAGACCCAGGTAGCCGTTAGACACAGCTGACAAGGTAGTTGGCAGTTGGAGTTGAACGTTGCAAACACTTGATCCAGAGAGCCTGTCGGTCGACAAAACCTTGACCGAGTAGGTATCTCGGTCGACAATTTCTCAACCGAGATGGACTCTGACAGCAACTGCAAAATTAATTAACTAGCCGTTGCTAATGCAACTAACTTATACCTAACGGCTAGTTAAACACTTAGAAACCTCTAGAAAGTGTCTAGAACGTCCTTAAGCACTTGTAGGTCATTCCTATAAATAGGACATGCCTTAGGACACCTAAACTCACTAATTCTACACTTGAGCAATCTTTGAGCATACTCTTGCATTGGCAACCTGTTTTGAGCAATTGAGCAATACTTGCAATTGGCTATTCTTCACCTTGCTCCAAATTCGTGTCCTATAGGCTAGTATCTCCTATCCACAACAATCACACTTCCATATACATTGGTTAGGAGATCTACACACTTGATATAGGCAAATCAAGCCTTGTGCTTCAAAGGATAAGTTGTAATTTCCATTTTCCTTTCTTGTTCACTTTCATTGCTTGTACTCTCCTTGCTACTCCTAGGTTGGAGGCTGCGGATTGGAGAGGGTTGTGATCTTCTTGGTGAAGAAGGAGACTTTGAACTACTTCAAGAAGGCTGGTGCAATGGGAGGTTACTTCTAAGAGGAAGGCTACTTCAAGGAGGAGCTTGGAGTTACTTCAAGAAGGCTACCTCGAGTTGGTGCATCTACTTCAAAGTGAAGGCTGTTCAAAGGGGTGTAAGAAAGTATTGTATTTTATGTAATTCCTTGTAAAGGTAATAAAATTAATACTTTCAAAATCCCGGTTGGGTAAGCAACCGGGTAGTGGACTGACTGCCTTAGTATTTGCTAAGGTAGGAACCACTCTAAATCCCCTGTCTCCTTCTTACTTTTTCATTTGTGGTTGTTTGAGTTAAATAATTTTTAAATTAACTTTAAAACCCTATTCACCCCCCTCTAGTGTTTTTTCAATTGGTATCAGAGCAGGCTTCAAGGAACTCTAACCAAGTCTTGAAGAATGGGCGACGGGTTGCTCAACAACCTAAACCTTGAAGGGACACTTGTGGCTAGACCTCCGGCATTCGATGGAACTAACTACACCTACTGCAAAAGAAGAATGCAATTTTATTTCCAAGGGATTAGTTGGGATCTATGGAGGATGGTGTCAACCCCCTATGAGCTACCTCAAGCGGAATATGCAGCTTGGGACACCAATATGGTAAAGTCGGCTCAAATGAATGCAAAGGCTGTAAGTATTCTCTATTGTTCAATTTCAGTAGGAGAATTTAATAGGGTATCAAATTGTGAAACAACCTATGAAATCTGGCATAGACTTTCCATAACTTTTAAAGGAACTGTTCAAGTTAAGAACTCTAAAATTGGAATGCTTAAACAAAAGTTTGAACAGTTCCGTATGGATCCGAATGAATCTATTAGTGATATGTATGCAAAATTCTCTTCTATTGTAAATGGTTTGAATGATTTAGGTAAAGTTATTAGTGAGGAAGATCAGGTGTCAAAGATCCTTAGATCACTTCCTCCAAAATACAAGCCCAAGGTAACAGCCATTGAAGAAGCAAATGACCTCACCCGACTGAGGATGGAACAACTCATTGGCAACCTAGAAGCTCATGAAGCAACCCTAGAAGAAGAAGAAAGAAGAGAACGTGAACTACAACAAGGGAAAAAGAAGGATGTGGCTCTAAAAGCTTCAAAAATCATTACACCAAAAAGTGATGAGTCAAGTGAAGAAGAAGAAGAAGAAGCCTTGATTGTCAATGGTAAGAAATATAAAAGATTTAGACCTAACAAAATTTCTAGTTCTTCTTCATCTCCTCCTAGGTGTTTTGAGTGTGGAAAGAAAGGACATCTCAAAAATGAATGTCCTAAAGCAAAGAAAGGAAAGAAAAGCTCACACAAAAAGAAGGGAGAAAAAGCTTATAAAGCTGCATGGGACGAGTCAAGTGAGAGTGAAGGTGGAGAAGAAAAGGTGGAATGTCTAATGGCAAGAGAAGATGATGAAGACTCTCAAGAGGTAAGCCTTATTGACCTTCCTAAAGAAGAGTTAATTACTAGTCTACAAGAAACTCATGATAAGTATGTTGATTGCAAAAAGAAACTAAAGAAGGTTACCAAAACAAATGATGAGTTATATGCTAGATTAAATGATCTCTCTTCTGAAAAGAACAACATTGATCTTGAGAATCTATCTTTAAAAACATCTTT
Organism: Alisma plantago-aquatica; assembly: GCA_963693085.1. Lineage (NCBI taxonomy): Eukaryota > Viridiplantae > Streptophyta > Magnoliopsida > Alismatales > Alismataceae > Alisma > Alisma plantago-aquatica. Next base: position 241,715,891 of record OY856415.1, read on the forward strand.
AAATGACTGCAATAGAAAGTTACTTACTCTAGAAACAAATATTGATCTTCTTTCTCAAGAAAAGACTGAATTGTTAGCTAAACTAAATGATTTTCAGACCCAACCAATTTTATGTAACCATCTAGACTATGACAATGTTGTAAAAGAAAGAGACTCTCTATTATCTGATTTAGATCAAGCAAGAAAAGATCTACACACGAAGATGGATGACATTGCTAAGCTACAAAGAAACCTAAATGACTTAAGAGGAAAAGACATCCTTAATAACATTCTGAAAATTTCCTCTAGTTTCAATGGAAGAAGAGGTTTGGGATATGCTCCAAAGAAAAATCAACCCAAAAGAACTAAAGCATCCAAGACTCAAACTATGTTTGTACCTAAGAACACAATTCCTAGAAAGAGAAATGAAGTTGACTCTATTACTTGTCATTTCTGTCTACGTCTTGGACATTATTCATTTTCATGCCCTTATAAGACCAAGGATTCCGACTTAGTTTGGGTCCCAAAACCCCAAACTTAGTAGAAATGTATGAAATTCAGTTGAGATATGATTCAATGCTCATTTTGCGCAAATTATATCGTCTTATCTCAACTTAATAAAAAGTCTCATGCATTATGGTAATTTTCTAAACTGCTGTACTGAAACAGAAATGTATTCGGTCGAAGAATTGTCGACCGAAAATATAATCGTTCGAACTGTTATCGACCGACCTGATGCCTGTAACAAATTAAAATCTACAACAACAACCTGAGTAAAACAACAACCATTTCGGTCGAAGATTGGTCGACCGAAAGAGGTGTCGGTCGAACTTTTGTCGACCGACTGAAGTGCTGAGTCAGATTTTTTATCTAGTCTGTAATCTAACCATACCGGACCATCACATGGGTACCAAAACCTACATTTTAATGCAGAATTGGGTGGTTGACAGTGGATGTTCCAAACACATGACCGGAAACAAGGATGCGTTTCAAACTTTTGAAGAAAAGAAGAGTGGAACAGTCACCTTTGGAGATAATGGTAAAGATAAAATTGTTGGAATAGGTAACATTGGTACAAACCTTGAAATAAAGAATGTTTTACTCGTTGATGGTTTGCACCATAATTTAATAAGTGTTAGTCAATTATGTGATAGTGGATATGATGTTTTATTTAACAAAAATTGCTGCAAGTTGTTAATAGAAAACACTACAAATGTTGTTTATGAAGGAAAACGAGTTGGAAATATTTATCTTCTTAGACCTAACTCTATGAAATCTGTAGTAGGAAAATGCTTACATGCAAATGAAAATACTTTCCAACTATGGCATAAAAAGTTAGGACATGCTAGTTCACATGTCATCAAAAAGTTAGTTAAATATGATCTTGTTCGTGGTTTGCCTAATTTATCTTTTGATCAAGTTGAACATTGTGAACCATGTACCTTGGGTAAGCAAACAAAAACCTCTTTTAAACCCAAACATATACTTAGCACCTGTAGATCTTTAGAATTGATTCATATGGATTTATTTGGACCTATGAGAACACGATCTATTGGTGGCAAAAGATATTGTTTTGTTATTGTTGATGATTATAGTAGATATACATGGGTACATTTTCTTGCAACCAAAGATGATACTATTCATGTCTTTATAAAATTTTGTTCAAAGATTGAAAATCTATTCCAAAACAAAATATGTACCATTATAAGTGATCATGGTGGAGAATTTGAGAATCATTTATTTGAAGAATTTTGCACATCTCAAGGATACACTCACAACTTTTCTGCTCCACACACTCCACAACAAAATGGTATAGTTGAAAGGAAAAATCGATCACTACAAGGAATGGCTAGGACTATGATGCTCGAACATAACACGCCTAAAACTTTTTGGGCTGAAGCTGTAAACACCGCATGCTATGTGTTAAATAGAGTAACTGTTCACTCCTATTTGAAGAAAACACCATATGAAATAATACATACTAAGAAACCTAGAGTTGACTATTTTCATACCTTTGGATCCACATGCTATATCTTAAACACTAAAGAGGATAGAGATAAGTTTGATTCTAAATCACATAAAGCATTATTTTTGGGATATTCTACCTCTAGTAAGGCATTTAGAGTCTACAACACTATTTCTAGAAAAGTTGAGGAATCTATTCATATTTCTTTTCATGAAGAACCAAAATCAGAAAATCCTGAAATAGTTGATCTCACTCATCAATTCGAAAACTCATCCATACCCAATGATAGTGAGAAAAATACTACAAGCAATGACAAAGCTAAAACACAACCTATACCTAGACTCATTAAGGATCATCCTCAAGAATTAATTATTGGAAATCCCAATGATAAAGTCAAAAATCGTTCTTCTTTTAAGGATGTTGCAAACATGGCCTTTGTTTCTATTATTGAACCTAAGAAGGTATCTGAAGCTCTTAAAGATGACTATTGGATAATAGCAATGCAAGAAGAATTAAATCAATTCACTAAAAATGATGTATGGGATTTAGTTCCTAAACCACAAGATAAAACTATCATTGGAACTAAATGGGTTTTTAGGAATAAGCTAAATGAGGCAGGGGAAGTAATAAGGAATAAAGCTAGGTTAGTAGCACAAGGATATAATCAACAAGAGGGAATAGACTTTGATGAAATGTATGCACCAGTAGCAAGACTTGAAGCTATTAGAATGTTACTAGCTATTGCTGCACATAAAAACATCAAACTCTACCAAATGGATGTAAAAAGTGCATTTCTAAACAGAATCATTCAAGAAGAAGTGTATGTTGCCCAACCACCTGGTTTTGAAATACCAGAAAAAGGTGACTATGTTTATAAACTTAAGAAAGCACTTTATGGTTTAAAACAAGCACCTAGGAACTGGTATGAAAGGCTCAAGACATATCTTTTTTATAATGGTTTTTCTATTGGAAATTCAGATTCTACTTTATTTTTCAAAACATATACATCTGATTTTCTAGTTGTTCAAATATATGTTGATGATATTATTTTTGGAGCTTCAAATGAATCATTGTGCACACAATTCAGTGACATTATGCAAAAAGAATTTGAAATGAGCCTCATGGGTGAACTAACTTTCTTTCTTGGTTTTCAAATTAAACAAACGCCTGTTAGGATTTTTATAAGCCAAGAAAAGTATACTAAAGAACTCTTAAAACGTTTTGGGATGGATCAATGCAAACATGCTACTACTCCTATGGCTACCTCTATTAAAATTGATAAGGATGAAAATGGGGAACCTATTGATGATTCCTTATATAGAGCCATGATTGGTAGTTTGCTTTACTTAACCGCTTCTAGACCGGACATCATGTTTTCCGTTGGTCTTTGTGCTCGATTTCAATCCCAACCCATGCACTCTCATTTTCAAGTTGTTAAATGGATTCTTCCATATTTAGCCGGCACCACATGTTTTGGCTTATGGTACCCAAAAGGACAATCCTTGGATTTTAAAGCTTATACTGATGCTGATTATGCTGGTTGTCGACTTGACCGTAAGAGCACTAGTGGTGGTTGTTTCTTGTTAGGAAGAGCTTTAGTATCTTGGTTTAGCAAGAAACAAAACACGGTTGCTCTCTCTACAACTGAAGCTGAATATATGGCAGCCAGATCTTGTTGTGCTCAAGTGCTTTATATGCAACAAGTGTTAAACGATTATGGTTTTACTCTTTCATCTACGCCTATCTTTTGTGACAAAACAAGTGCTATAAACTTAGCACACAATCCTATTTTACACAGCCAAGCTAAACATATTGAAATCCGTCATCATTTTGTAAGGGATCATATCTCTAAGAATCATGTTTCCCTTCATCATGTTGATACAGAAGATCAATTGGCTGATATTTTTACAAAACCGCTTCCACTAGACCAATTCAACAAAATAAGGAAGCAACTGCTTATCACTCCTTTAGAAGATGTTTTCTTTGATATTTGTGCTTCTTAAAAATGTTCTTATTTGCATCATTTTTGGCTTTTAAATGGACATCTTTTTCATTAGATTTGATGGGACATCTAATTAAAGGGGAGTTTTTCTTGTTTGTAACGGATATCTTTTTGAAATGACAAAGGGGGAGAAATAACAATAAATCTTAAAACTTAGTAATTGTGGAAAACTCAATCAATGAGTTTCATAAACTCTTGGCTTTACATTGAAAGTTGCTATATTCCCTCAAGAATTGAATTTCATTTTCTATAATTCATGGGGAATAATAAGCACACATTTTTATAAACAAGAGAAGAAATTCACAAAGGTAATCTTCAGGTATGAAACTCACATGTTTTATATTTCCTTAATTTATATTTTAGAAATGTTTGTCATCTTCAAAAAGGGGGAGATTGTTGGCTAAATGGACATCAGTAAAACCCTTTGTTTTGATAATGAAAAACATTTCATTCTTGCGATCTAACGTGCTACTTGAGTGTTGCAGGAATAAGGTGGATGACAAATATCATGGAAGATCTATATGCTAAATTGTTTTAATTTCATGAATGTAATCAATTGTAAAACTTGTACAATTATATAATGTACAAGTACTTAGACTTCATGTAAATCAAGCGTTAGATCTTCCCTAACTAAACACCAAACTTAGATAGGCCATCCCCTTCAATAGTGTCATATATGCACACTCATACACACACTTAATGTCTTTATTTGAAACATTGAAACAGGGTCAATCTCGGTCGACAAACTCCTCGACCGGGAAAGACCCAGGTAGCCGTTAGACACAGCTGACAAGGTAGTTGGCAGTTGGAGTTGAACGTTGCAAACACTTGATCCAGAGAGCCTGTCGGTCGACAAAACCTCGACCGAGTAGGTATCTCGGTCGACAATTTCTCGACCGAGATGGACTCTGACAACAACTACAGAATTAATTAACTAGCTGTTGCTAATGCAACTAACTTATACCTAACAGCTAGTTAAGCACTTAGAAACCTCTAGAAAGTGTCTAGAACGTCCTTAAGCACTTGTAGGTCATTCCTATAAATAGGACATGCCTTAGGACACCTAAACTCACTAATTCTACACTTGAGCAATCTTTGAGCATACTCTTGCATTGGCAACCTATTTTGAGCAATTGAGCAATACTTGCAATTGGCTATTCTTCACCTTGCTCCAAATTCGTGTCCTATAGGCTAGTATCTCCTATCCACAGCAATCACACTTCCATATACATTGGTTAGGAGATCTACACGCTTGATATAGGCAAATCAAGCCTTGTGCTTCAAACGATAAGTTGTAATTTCCATTTTCCTTTCTTGTTCACTTTCATTGCTTGTACTCTCCTTGCTACTCCTAGGTTGGAGGCTACGGATTGGAGAGGGTTGTGATCTTCTTGGTGAAGAAGGAGACTTTGAACTACTTCAAGAAGGATGGTGTAACGGGAGGTTACTTCTAAGAGGAAGGCTACTTCAAGGGGGAGCTTGGAGTTACTTCAAGAAGGCTACCTCGACTGACTGCCTTAGTATTTGCTAAGGTAGGAACCACGCTAAATCCCCTGTCTCCTTCTTACTTTTTCATTTGTGGTTGTTTGAGTTAAATAATTGTTAAATTAACTTTAAAACCCTATTCACCCCCCCTCTAGTGTTTTTTCATATATGAGATATTTGTAAGCTCAATGTCACACATTGACTCACAGACGCATGGCCATGCTTTTCTCAATCTCACTCATCAAGTGGCCAGGATATCATACTCCCTTAGGAGGGACAAATCCCATATCTATCACTCACAGTCAAAACCCCATGTGTCAAAGTCACCCAATCATCACCTTTATAACAATCCATATTTCAAAAATGTGTTTGATGATGTCAAAGTGTACCCAATGATATGTGTTGAGTGCAGTGATTTCAGGTCTAAGAACCACAGTCACCACCAATACTATAAGAGTGGATCATGACTAACCAAGCGTGGTTTCCATGCATCACTCTTATGGTGGGTCTGTCCGATACACTGTTCTCTAACATGTATCTATGTGCTTGGTTTGATCTCCTATATCATGACTAATGAGATTCTGTCAGCAACCAACACACACTCTAGTCTTATGTGTTATCGATGTCTATGGTTAACAACAAACTAGGAACAAAATAAGAATGTATACTCTTAACATATGTATGATCTCATCGTTCAAGTCCTTAACCCGAAAGCATACATCATTGAGTAAAATAATTCTTTAGACATCTATCATGTTATACCATTATCTCAAAATAGTTAAAACATATAGACAGAAATTGCATTTATTATAATTCAAATCATTTGCAAAGTATCCCATTACAATCATCATATGACTTGCTCTATGGGCATACATACCAACAGACTCCCACATGCACTTAGAGTCAATCACCCAGGAACCTCAGTCCTTGTGACCTAGCATGACCGTCATGCTTCTGATGTGAAAGTGCTTTCTTCTGGGGATCAACAATATTGTCTTTAGTCGATACTCTGTAAATCTTCACATCTCCTCATTGTACGATCTCTCGTATGAGATGGAAGCGCCTCAGTAGTTGCTTGGACCATTGATGTGATCTGGGTTCTTTAGCTTGAGCAATAGCTCCATTGTTGTCACAATAAATCTCAATTGCATCACAGCTGCTCAGAACCACCCCAAGTTCAGAGATGAACTTCTTGATCCACATAGCCTCCTTTGTTGCAAGGGATGCAGCAGTATACTCGGCCTCTATAGTAGAATCTGAAACCGTCTCTTACTTGGAACTCTTCCAACTCACAGCTCCGTTGTTCATGAAAAATACAAATCCTGACTGCGATCTACAATCATCTTTATTGATTTGGAAGCTTGCATCGATGTAACCCTTTACCACCAAATCTTCCTCACCGCCGTATATGAGGAGTTGATCCTTAGTCCTTCTCAAGTACTTTAGGATGTTCTTCACGGTTGTCCAGTGAGCATCTCTAGGATCTAACTGGTATCTTCTCATCATGTTGAGTGCATATGAGACATCAGGATGAGTGCACAACATTGCGTACATGATGGATCCAATGGTTGATGCATACAGAATCCCATTCATATGCTCCCTCTCTTCACAAGATTGGGGACACTGAGCTCTAGAGATGGTAACTCCATGCACCATGGGTATGTTTCCTCTCGTTGAGTTCTCCATACTGAACCGCTTCAGAACTTTGTCAATGTACATGCTCTGACTTAGTCCAAGAAGCCTTCTAGATCTATCTCTATAGATCTTAATTCCTAAGATATTGGATGCTTCTCCTAAGTCCTTCATTGAGAATGCATTTCCAAGCCATGTCTTTACCTTCTGTAAGGCAGAGATGTCATTCCCAATCAATAGTATGTCATCTACATACAATATGAGGAATGTAGTCATGCTCCCACTAACCTTCTTGTACACACATGGTTCATCTACATTTTGACTATAGCCAAACTCTTTGACTGCTTCGTCAAATAAAAAATTCCAGCTCCGAGATGCTTTCTTCAATCCATAGATTGACCTTTATAGCTTACAGACTTTATTGGAATTCTTTATATTTATAAAACCTTTAGGATGTGTCATGTACACATCCTCCACTATATTCCCATTAAGGAATGCGGTTTTAACATCCATATGCCAAATTTCATAGTCATAGTAGGCTGCAATAGCAAGCATGATCATGATGGACTTAATCATGGAAACTAGAGAAAAGGTTTCATCATAATCAATGCCTTGAACTTGTTTGAAACCCTTTTCAACCAATCTACCTTTATAAGTTTGCACATTACCATCCATGTTGATCTTTTTCTTGAAGACCCACTTGCACCCTATGGGTTTTACCCCTTCAGGTGGTTCCACCAGGGTCCATACCTTGTTGGTGTATATGGATTCCATCTCAGATCTCAGGCCTCAAGCTATTTCTCAGAATCTGGTCCCTCCATAGCTTCTAGATAGGTAGTTGGCTCATCATCTATGACCAACTCACTACCTTCCTGAGTCACAAGATATCCAAATCTCTCAGGTTCATGGTGTGTCCTACTAGATCTACGAGGTCCCTGTGTCATTTGAGGAGACTGAGATTTCACAACCACTTGTGAATCTCTATGTTCCTCTTGTACATCCATTGGTTCAATGTTTTCTTGTTGGTCTCGAACCTCTTTGAGTTTCACTTTCCTCCCACTGCTTCATTTGGAAATAAATTCATTTTCTAGGAACACAACATTCCTGGCAACAAACACTTTGTTGTCAGTTGGGTGGTATAAGTAGTATCCCCTTGTCTCTTTGGGATATCCAAAAAAATAACACTTATTGGATTTGGGTCCAAGCTTATCTGGAAACATTTTCTTGACATAAGCTTCACATCCCGAAATCTTCATAAAAGACACATCGGGATGCTTCCCGTGCCATATCTCATATGGTGTATTTTGAACCGATTTAGATGGTACGCAGTTAAGTGTAAACGCGACGGTTTGAAGAGCATGACCCCAGAAGGAAGTTGGAAGATCGGAAAAACTCATCATAGATCACACCGTATCTAGTAATGTGTGATTCCTTCTTTCTGATACACCATTATGTTGTGGTGTTCCAGGTGGATTCCATTGTGATATAATACAACGGGCTCTCAGAAGGTCCTCAAACACTTGGATTAAGTATTCTCCACCTCGATCGGATCGAAGTGCCTTAATACCTTTTCCAAGCTTGTTATGTACTTCATTCATAAAATCCTTGAACCTTTCAAGGGTTTTAGATTTATGTTTCATCAGGTAAACATAGCCATACCTACTGAAGTCATCAATAAAGGTAATGAAGTACCGATACCCACCTCTAGCACTTGTTCTAAAAGGCCCACATACATCGGTATGTATGAGTCCTAATAGATCACTGGCTCTCTCACCTTTTCTTGAAAAAGGGAGCCTTGGTCATCTTTCCCAACAAACAAGATTCACATGTCTCTATTGATTCATACTCAAAAGAGTCTAGATAACCATCCTTATGGAGTCTAGATATGTGGTTCTCATTTATGTGCCCTAGACAACAATGCCAAAGGTATGTTTTGTTTGAGTCATTGAGTTTTTGTCATTTGGTGTTTACGTTATATACACTTGTTTGTAGATCTATCAAGCATAGACCATAAGACATTGGGGCAATGTCATAAAAGATCCCATCTTTAGAAATGGAACACTTTCCATTCTTAATAAGAAATTCAAATCCATCCTTGTCCAAACAAGATACAGAAATGATATTCTTATTTATGGCAGGTACATAATAGTAGTTATGTAACTCTATTATCAGCCCGCTAGGTAGAGATATCTCATAGGTTCCTATAGCATTGGCAGCAACTCTTGCCCAATTAGCAACACGTAGTTCAACCTCACCTTTCCTTAAAGGCCTACTTCTTTTCAGATCCTTTACATTTGAACAAATGTGTGATCCACATCCGATATCAAGTAACCATGATGAAGAAGTAGTAAAGTTAATCTCTATCACGTATACACCTGAAGTAGAGATCTCTATGTCTTGCTTCATCTTCTGTGATTCCTTCAATCCTCTCCATGTTTTGAGCACAGAAGACATGGATTTCAATTTGGTGAGAGAACCCTTCTCTCCCTTGCCTTTGTCCTTGGATTCCATTCCACTAATCACTAGCGTGGAACTATCCTTCTTCTTATCAGCCTCAAACAATGCATTAAGCGTACATAGAGTGGATTATAAGGCCACTGCTATCTTAGGATTATGCATAACACTTCTCATAGTCCTTAACATATTATGGAAATTTATCTCAATTAATTTGCCTGATTTAAAAGATGATTTCTTTGCCATTTGATTCTACAAGAGAAAACATTTGCATTTTGTCAAAAATTCATTTTTGATTTGAATAAAGTTTGAAAATATATAATTAGGCCTTTAATTAATTACTTCTCCCACTATTTTGATCAAATTGATAGCCCTCACCATCAATTCAGAAGATTGTAGCGTACAACCTTCTAGTGGGTCAAGATCCAGATTTCCTCTCAGTCATGGACCAGCTAGGGCTGTCACCCACAACTAGATTCTTTCAGGTAGGCAACTTTTTCCAGTTGCATCCTATGCAACTCTTAAAAGATGTCATGCGCAACTCCTTTCCGTGATCACCTCCATGCCTCAAGGTGCTTGATATGATCAATGTCACCTTGTTAAGTCTGACCCAAAAGCCAACACAATGAATATGCACCCTTCTAGGGAAGACTCACATATTCACCAACACACTTCCACAAGATAGACGGTGCACCACGCGAGGGTGTGCCCACACTTAGTCGATTAGGTTTTTCACGTGTGCTGCTTTTGGAAGGCATCTAAAACTTAATATTTATTGAGGGGTTTGGTTTTTATATACATATACATATCCAATCACCACAATAAATAGTATGTATCATACACATTCTATATCCCATAAGAAAACATGTGAAGTGATAAAGCAATGATTATGACCATCCTATTATAATTCCTCGATCCACAAGGAATTACAATTATCTAGGTCTACATCATATGCAACCACCTGTACAAGATGAAGTCATGTGCTGCAGCCGTTTCGGGTTGATCAGCTCATCCCATGGCTGATCATCTCCCCTCCCAACCGGTCGGTTGGGTGCCACCAACCGATCATCTGGCTCCTCCAATCGATCGGTTTGTCAGGTCATCGTGCATCTCCTCAGGCCACCATCCGTTCGTCTCACTCCTTGATACGGTCATCTCGATCCACCAGCTAATCGTCTTGCTGCATGAGACGGCCGTATCGGTCCTCCAAACGCTCATCTGGGCACCCGCCATTCTTCGACATAACAGGAAATACACTATACTACTGTACACATTACTTTGGGAAACCATGTGTTACATTCGAGGGGAGCAAGGTAGAAGAGAAATCTCAAGTTATCTCGAGTTACATCGGGAATAGGAGAAGGGACTCGGTACAGAGACTAAGATGTAAACAACCACAACCAACCAAGCACACATAGGGGTTTATAGGCCATAACCAAGCCACACATCCACCAAAAACCATTTTAAGGTGACACGTATCGAGTGCATTTATATACCATATCATATATGTATATTTGGGATTTGTGGATTTAAATTGGGCATGCATATAAGCCAGTTAAATATTCACATCACATGCAATAAATAAAAGGCGTAAAACCAAAAAACCGATCATATCGATTAATCCTAAAACATAGAACGTTGACATGGCTCTGATACCACTGTTGGGTTTTGTGGGACAGAGAAGCAGCAGAAATAAAAAAAAATCTAACCACAAACCCATAAACAGTAGATCACATCAATGACTATGAAATTGGAAGGATGGTTTTAGCGAGGTGTACCTGGTCCTGAGGCTTGCTTAGTGACAATACCTCATAGCTTGTGTAGTCTTCAACTATCTAGTCTTGGACGGTGCCTATGCAGCTCCTGGTCCTAACCCGGAGTGCGGTTGACTGTTGTCCTCCTGAGTGGCAGAAACCTCCCGCCTCTACATATAGTCCACATGGACCACCAAGTACTCTAGTCGTCATGTCCCACATGACACTATAAGGAGTCATCCCCTTATGTCAGTGTACTAGTCACTGATACACTCTCCACCATCAGTTGTCATCCTACAGTTGTCTTTCGCTTGTTGTGCCTCCCTAGTCAGACAACACTTGCTTGGGCTCTCTTGGTTACCACAACCAGAGAGGACAACTTTGCAGACCAACTGATGTTTTGAGTTATGCTATCTGAGAAACCCCAATACCCCTCTATATATAGGAGGGGTCAGGGTCAGGGTTCTCAGCCCCGGACAATGCGGGACTAAAGTGGGAGTAGAAGGGTCCATAATTTCCATGAATTGATTACACTGCGCCAGCTGAACCGGTCATTTCACAAACGAACAGGTCGGTTGGGAGCGTGAGTCGGTCGATTCACTTAGTGAACCGGTCAGTTTGCTTCCCAGACTTGCCTCCAATTGACTATCCTCTTTCATTTCCAATTAATACTAAGATCAATTATTGTCTCAATTGAATTGCACAAGTGAAACGGAAAACTTTTTCTCACAAATCAGGACAACCCAACGCTGCTCGTTTGGACACATGAACTGGTCGATTCCCCAGAATGAATCGGTCATCTCACTGGACATGAGCTGATCGGTTCACCCCAGTGAACCGGTCAGTTGGTGGTCCAGATTGTGCACAACACAGTCAATGCAGTTCTCAATCAATCCGACACTCAAATCAGTTAGTTCAACACTTGAACTTGATGATTATGAGTCAAGTCAATTGATTGAATGTTTGATTGAGTACCTAAACACCTTTAGTAATCAATCCAAACATCATTCATGGATAAACTCCTCTTCCAGGTTAATCCTATGTGTGTGACCCTATAGGTCCCATTTCACATTGGAAGTGAAAGTCCATAACCACTTATGGCTTCAAAAGTAAAGAGTGGTGCCTAGTTACATATTAGTGCCACCCAAGTGAAAAGGAAAGTTGGAGAACAACTTTCAACCCTACAATCCGTAATTGGTGTTATAGTGAATGTATAGTTCCTTTGTCACTGATATCCGGATTGAACTTGAGGCATGGATATGTCATCCTCTATAAACGTTCAATCCATGTTTCTTGATCTAGAGTAGACTATATGAGATATTTGTAAGCTCAATGTCACATATTGACTCACAAGCACATGGTCATGCTTTTCTTAGTCTCACTCATCAAGTGGCCAGGATATCATACTCCGTTATAAGGGACAAATCCCATATCTATCACTCACAGTCAAAACCCCATGTGTCAAAGTCACCCAGTCATCACCTTTATAACAATCCATATTTCAGAACTGTGTTTGATGATGTCAAAGTGTACCCAATGGCATGTGTTGAGTGTAGTGATTCTAGGTCTAAGAACCACAATCACCACCAATTCTATAAGAGTTGATCCTGACTAACCAAGCATGGTTTCCATGCATCACTCTTATGGTGGGTCTGTCTGATACACTGTTATCTAACATGTATTTATGTGCTTGGTTTGATATCCTATATAATGACTAATGAGATTCTGTCATCAACCAACACAAACTCTAGTCCTATGTGTTATTGATGTCTATGACTATTTCCATAATAACAACCGACTAGGGACAAAACAAGAATGTATACTCGTAACATCCGTATGATCTCATCGTTCACGTCTTTAACCCAAAAGCATACATCATTGAGTAAAACAATTCTTTAGACATCTATCATGTTATACCATTATCTCAAAATAGTTAAAACATATAGACGGAAATTGCCTTTATTATTATTCAAATCATTTACAAAGTATCCCATTACAATCATCATATGACTTGCTCTATGGGCATACATACCAACATATATAACACATACAACGCCAGAAATAGAGCAATTGAAGCCAGCAGAAAGAAAGAAGTTGACAATCAGGAAGCACAAGAACAAGGCAGGGGATGTTCCTCTGGGTAGAAAAGAGACGAAAAAGTAGGCATCTGTACAGGACCATACAAGTCTTAATGATGAAGGATCCTTCAACCCTGCCTCACTACCACCTGTGACTATCTTTCCGCACAAAGTGATTGTCAAGTAGAGCACTTTTTCAAAGGCACATGGCAGAATTCCTAAAACAATAAAAGAAGCAAGCCGCATCCTGGATAAGCCCAAGGTGCTTACCCCAAAATCTCCAACGGCGGAAATTACACCTAATGTGCATGTGCAACCAGAAAAGCCAGCCTCCAAACAAGCTCAAGGCACTGAAGAAGGAGAACAACCTTCTAGTGAGGTGTAAAAGAAAAGCAGGTAGGAATCCATTCAGCCTCTACAACCAGCAAACAAAGCAACAACAACCACCCCATCTACCCTTGCTGCTAAACAACAGTAGCACCCACAATCATTGACAATGTGTTAGGGCGTCGATTTGATTCTTGTGGGAACATGTCCAAGAATGTTCTACTACCAATTCTAATATGAATATCTGCCTAGATGTGCAAACTAAGCATGTACAAGACCTGGACGTATGTACAAGACCTGGACGTAAGAACAGAAACCCTCCCAAACTTCATGAAAGAAGTCTTCAACAATCAAAAGGTGATGATAGTGGCCATCAAATCTATGGCTGATGAGATGATTAATCTGTAGAAGGAGAGGGAAATAATACGAGCTGAAAAAGAGTTGTTCGCAAAGGCTATGAAAAGGCGATGCAAGATTTAAACAAGAACACATGCCTGGAGGATGAGCGCAGAGAGATGGAAGATGAACGCCAGGAGCTAAAAGACTGGCAAAACTGAAAGAGGGTGAGGTGTTCAGCAAGCCCCTCACCATCTCAAGCCTCCCGAAACCCCCCAAATCCTAAAGACGAAGATGATAACATAGGTGGAGATGGTGCAGCCCCAACACCCAAGGATAATAGTGCAAATATAGGGTCCACTCAGAGGGAGGAGTAATTTGTAAAAGAGGCACCTTCTCAAACCAAAGAACAAAAATATGTCGATGGGGAGAAGAAGAATGCATGAATCCATGAGTTTGATCTAAACTTTTGCCTAAAAGAGGAAGATGCATTCGTCGAAGATTAGCTGGACAAATGCACTGCTGAGATGGAGACCAGTGCTTTTGAGAAATTGACAAATGGCGAAATAAATGACATAAATAGAATTCTGGATGAAATGAACATTTCCATGGAAATCTGTGACACATTCCTCAAGGAGTCGACACATAATGAACACAACGACACCATATATGACGGTAAAATGGCTACAACTCTTGCATCACTCAATGAAGCGGTCCTCGAGTCTCTATCAGAAACAAACATGCTTCTGGAAGAATCAATCAAGGAAATTACCACCGCCAACAAAATGCAAACGGGGCAACTGTTGCACATGATTCCTTACAAGTCAGCCCAAATCCCTACAGTACCTCTTACTCCTGTCAAAGCGACGGGAGAAGGAATATTAGAAGATGACGAAGGTGGACTCACTTCATTTTTTGTAAATGAACTAGCTAGAGAGTGAAGATAAAATGCTGAACAAATAGAGCAGGGTGTCCCTCCACCTCTCCCATGTAAAATGGAAGGCATGGACATGGCCGCACTATCTAGAATAACATGCAGGGATGTCCATGTCTTGGTAGATGTATTATATGATAACCTCCCAAGTACAGATGTCCTCTATCATAATAAAGGACAGTCTCTGACTAGGGAGCACTTTAGGAGAATCTTCTTGAAAAGAGAACATGTTCATAAGAAGTTATTTAAAGTGATCTGTGCCACTTTGTTGGAAGAGTTCTCCACGCCGACAAGATATAACCAATGTTCAACAGTACCCCTCACTTGGAAGAGCATCTATTCAACTAGAAAGATGATTCTGATGATGTAAAAGAGCTACAACAAGCTATGGCCAGGGTAGAGACAAGGTTTGTGACTTTGCCTATAAGAACAATCAAGCACTGGGCCCTGATCGTGGGAAATCTATTCGAGCGGCGCACAAAAATATACAATTGTTGTGTTGTTGAATTGGATAGCACGTCCCTGGTGTATAAAGACAAAGAAGTCAGGGATAATATGAAGGTACCACTGAGGCTACAACGTGCAATCCAAAAAGTAGGAGAGCGGCACCAGGGCATCTAGAAATAGTTTTCTATCTGTAAGAGAGTACCTCAGGAAAAAACAAGAACATAAGAATGTGAGTTTGTCATCCTAAGAATGATGGAAGCCATCAATAAAGGAATTACACTAGAAGACCTTTGTTATGAAGATCTGCACAACCTACGAGGTGTCTACACTATGGAAGTAATCTACGACTGTTGTTTCTTCTATGACCCAACAATGCCCTCTGAAGAGATACCACATAGGCATAACTCTAAAATCCCTCTACCTAAAAAGAATGATATCCTAAAAGACAAAAAGTCAAGAGAAAAGAATGCTTACAACAATGTTTGACGACCTCTCTCCCTGACTATATATTCCTGCCAATCCTGCATGATAACCATTGGACTCTTTTGGTAGTCAAAATTATAGCAAGGACTGCAGTTCTATATAACAGCTCAGATGCAGCCTTTGCACTGAACAAATGCTCTAATATGACTACTACAAATACACCTACAAAAGAGAAGTCAGTCATGTGTGCTGAAGAAATCATCAATAAGATCAAAAATGAAGGAAAAGGGTACAAGCATACAAAAGGCAAAGACTTCAGAAAGACACAGTTCTGCCATAGAAGCCCACAACAAGTACCATTATCCATTGACTGTGGATTCTATTATCTAGCTTGGATGACAGCCCTTACCATGATGAATATGCAGGTGGAGAGCATGCAACATGAACGATACCACACACTAAGCGGAGTATATGACAACATGCTCTTGGAATTAAAATGGGTGACAACAGAAAGCCAACTATAATAAAAAAAACACATTTATACCTACAACTCCATTGTTGACACTCTGAGTTGGAGGGAATGATCAATTTGTGGGAGGAGTTATAAACGGACATGAGAGGTATAGTTTTGTCACTAAAATTTAATGTCACATGTACATATTCTTACTCTTACTATATGTAAGTATAGGAGATGTTGAATTAATTTTGAAACAATTTCGAAAGTTCATAATAAACTTTTTCTATAGTTCATAGTTTTTGCTTTTCCCCTTATTATCAACTTCCCCTTTACTTAGATTTGTTAGTCCTCCTGCTATATGTTGTAGTGCAATCGTTTCTACAGAGGCACAAATGAGCTGCCTATACACATAAAAGTAAAAGCAAGAGGCCCAACATTACGTGTTTATCTCATTCTTGCAACAAAATGTTGTGTATGGAACAATCCTAAATCTATAGAACCCCTAGAAACTGGAGGACTTTACCAACCTAATCCCAACCAAGCACCCTAGCCTGACGATTCTAGCTAGAAAGTGTTCACCTCCCAAGAGAAGGAAATAGCTGCCCCTTCCAGTTTTAATTATCCCAGCTATGGGATGAAAAGAAGCTTGGCCACCTAGAAAATCCTTCAAAACCCTTCCCCCGAGACTGAGAGCAAACATGAAAAGCCAAAAAGAAAAAAAAGTTGTGCGAGTTGTGCCTAAAAATGTCGAAGGATCCCACATGGGCGGTGTATTGATGCACTCATGAATGCATATATGACGTGCTTGTAAGTGGAATCTTGAAGCCAAGTATACCCATCTTCACTCCCAAGAAACCCTCATGCAACCAC
Source organism: Alisma plantago-aquatica (assembly GCA_963693085.1). Taxonomy (NCBI): domain Eukaryota; kingdom Viridiplantae; phylum Streptophyta; class Magnoliopsida; order Alismatales; family Alismataceae; genus Alisma; species Alisma plantago-aquatica. Next base: position 241,733,035 of record OY856415.1, read on the forward strand.
CTGACTTTACATCAAGGCCCATCGGGCATCACTATCTTTACGACAGTCTATGGGTGAGGGATATTGAGGAGTGTAGGAAAAATACTGAAAGCATGAAACCTACCTAAGCACATTAGCATAGGCACAACCAAAATAAAGGTAGGGTGTGAAACCTACCCCTTGCGGGGACGATGTACAAGTATAGCCAAAAACCTAGGGTAGGGGGGTCATTGAGAGGGAGAGTCCTTTACTACAAAAAGGCATTGGCAAGGGTGACAAGTCATGCAACTCTGGATAAGAAAGGAAGGAAATAGATTTCAAGATGCAAGCCGAGCATGTCATGAGAGTTTTGTTGTAAGAATGAGATAACTATGTAATGGTGGGTTTTATCAAAAAAAAAATTAGCTCATCTCTCAATGTGTAACATTCTAGATATCAAACCCTACCCTAGAAGTTTGATCTCCTAGACTTAGCCAAACAAGGTTGAGGATAGATCTAGAAGATGTTTTGTATGTCCCTAATGAGCTAAAGCATGTATAAATCACCTTAATGTAACCTAATGTTCACACATTAGACTTATGCCAATAATGGAACATAAAATGTGTCACCTAAAGTATATCATGGAATACATGATAATTTGTGCTTAATAATTACATATGACTCATTTGGTTGGTAATAAGAAGTTAAAGAACTTAATTGGATAAATAGTTTTGGTTAAATGGGCCAACTCAGCAAGGGGTAGACTGCTGATGGAATTTTTGAATATTCTGATTTGTCAGATTTATAAAATTCATAACTAATTATTCCTAGCTCAGAAAAATAAAATAAAATATGTTTTGAAACTAAAAAAATAAGGGCTATCTAATGGTACCAGTTTTGATGCTCGAATCTAATATTGAAAATATGTGATTTTAATGAATTGACCTAAATAAGTTAATAACTTGTAAAATTCATAACTAAATATATATAAGTCAGCGAAATATAATAAAATATGTTTTGGGATTCAAATAATATAACCTAAAACATGGCATGGTTTTGATAACATAATTCACTAATAATAGAAAGACAATTTTTAGGGTTTTGCATAATTAATGGAAACCTAACCCTAATTCCACATATATGCATCATAGGTTCTTTTGAGGCCTGGGCTTGGTCCTAGAATTGGATTTGGACATATTAGAATATGAAGTTGAGGTATGTTGTATCCCCTATTCCTTTATGTTGAGCAATTCACATATATTATCATTCTTTTGACTTTGGCCTATACATATGTCTATTCTCTTGATATCATGGTTCATATGAACTGTCTTGCTTGTTGTAATGTCCTCTGATTTCCACCTTCTCAAAACCCCATGGGGATGAGAATACAAAATCCAAAAATGTTAACCAATTGTATTAGAGTGTGTTGCGGAAGCAATATGCGCATACATGAACATAAAACCATAACATACACCAAAACATTTCTCAACATTCAACATGCATATACTTACAACATGAATTATTACAATTGGATTTACAATTACATATTGAATGAAAATTCTACAATCTATGAACATGTATGCTAACATGATCTAAACACAATAGGTACAACCTGAACACTGCTCACTTCCTGCCTTTTTTTCCCATGCTAGCTTTGAACCTAAAACATACGTGAAACAACGGGTCAACACATGAGGTGTTGTGTATGTGGGTAGAAAGATACATACTAATATGCTTGCATAATTGAAAGATTTAAGAAATAATAAAATGAAAAGAAAACATTATTTTGAGTGAGAAATAGGTAAACCATTCTTTTAGACATATCATTAAATGTAGTTATACTACAAATTCAATCAGCACTTATCATACATCTAGTATGGGCAGATTAGTTTATCATACATCTACCATGGGCAATTCATCATACAACTCATCAAATGTTCTTTTATGTTCCATTAAGTTTTGGCAAAGCATATACAACTAATACACATCCAAGAATTTATATGCAAATAAAAGCATCCAATGTACATCACATGATTATGCATCCATGGAAACTAGTTTTATACTTAGTAAAGCCCACATACCTGAGTTTAGAGAATCCTAATCATCTTGAATCATCTAGAACTTTGTCTATGACCTGATTAAATATAATTGAGCATCATTAATATATGATCATCATTATTCTTAACATTTTTAGGTCCAACTTAGGGTTTAGGCCAAGCCTTGGTTTTACTGATCTTAAGTGTATCTCTGGTATTTTTTACTGATCATAAGGTCATTATAAGGGTCTTCTCCAAATTTCATTTTTTTTCTAGTGATTGACTTATTTTCTAGAATTAAAAAGAGGTTTTGAGCACTTATTCATGATTTAATGATGAAAGACCTTATATATAGCTATATTACTCAGATTAGAGTCCACATTTGGATTCCAATAATAATTATTTTTCTATGAGGATTTCATGAGAATTTGTATCAATAGATAGCATTTATTCTAATTATATGAAGCCCAAAAAGGAACATTATAAGATAAACTAAATATCACCACCAAATATGTCTTAAAAGTCTGACATGAGTATCCTATGACAAATTAGGTATTTTTCTGAGTCTAGGAATATTTTTGGGGAATTTATAGGCCAAGGGAGCTATTTATAATGTATTTTCTAAGATGAGGTCATTTTTTGGAAATTAACAATATTGTACCTTAAGTAATGGGGTCCACTTCCGAGATGGCATTCCTGGATTGGGCCATGTTGTCTAGGCATCCTCCCTACTCGTATGCTTAGCTGCTGTGGTCAAGAAAGAATCGATCGGTTCTGGATGGTTCCACCTGCTGAGTCGGCCGGACTCCCTCCTCTCATCCTCGTGCTCTCATATCACTTTCGCTGTGTGCAATGACTGCACCACTGAGGATGGGAGCAGCAAGGAAATCCATGGTGGTTGGGACCTCCTCGCCCAAGGATAAATCTGCAACATCTTCGGCTAACCTCATGGAGTTGAGGAAGCAAGATCACAAAGTCTTAAATTGCTCTCTTCCACTTCTATCTGGGAGCCTTCCTCCTCGATATCCTGAGTCCTCGGCAGTGGTGTCGCCAGGGCCATGAGAGCTTCGCCCGGGTTTGCATTGAGGAGCTTGATGGTTGGTAGAACCCTACCTTGACTTCAACACAGATCTAGGTGAACCACCAACACCTTGGCTTATTGGACTGAGCTATAAGGTCTGTGAGTTACTTTTGGGTGGTAGGCAGATGGTGTACCCTCTCTGCCATCCGCCTCGACGACCACGACCTCCACCCAGAGTGATGTCACCATCTGCTCTATCATGGTCAAGGAGGTAGTGATCAGTGATTTCTATGACACAACCTAGATAAAGGGAACTCTTCAACTCACAACGCATCAGGAAGACCATGCCAGAGAGTCTGCCATCACACCCTACTGGCATAGTAGATGAAGAAAGGGGAAGAAAGTTTCCCTCATCAAGGCTAGCGGAAAGCTCCTGGAGATCTAACTGAATCTATGCACCTAGGTTTTGACGTTGGTTAATGGGAGACCTCGAAGCCTCCTCTTCGTCAGCCACGATGGATGATCTCTGAGTCCATGAAGATGGGAAACGCAGGCAGAGCATCAACCTTGACCCATCACCTATCAATTGTAGTGGAGAGGTATAGGGAGATCCATCTACGATCCTACACACCAATATACCCACACTGAGGGGGGGTCGTTAAGATCCTAAAAGTGTGGCGGACTTGGCTAGTTCATCCTAGACTTCGATTCCTCCTAATAGCTCCCTCCACCAACATCCTGAAGAATGGTTACATGCTCCTCAATTTGTGGAGGTTCAAGAAGAGTTATTAAGGATCGTCTAAGCTACAACCACGGTCAATCAGACCTGATGTTACCCAACTGGGATGGTGCCCACATGAGTTGTGCCCCTCTCTACTTGACTGATCATGTATGATGATACTGGTGAATCAATATTCATCCAAAGTCAATTGGTTCCAATTATTTGATCAATAATCAAGCAATACGAAAACTCTCACATGACTAATTCCAAGCATACATTATTTTAGGCAATAGTTTCCCAGCACGTAGTCTAGCATTCATCCACATTGGACACCAAATACCCAACATTTGTTCATTCAAATTCATTCCTCAAATAACCTCATAACTAAGTATATAATCCTTAAATGAAATTTAAGAAATCATCAAATATTGGTCCAACAAGTCCAACAACACTTGTTATGTTCCTAAAATACTCAAGGCTCATCAATTGACTACTTGATTTCATTACAACTACTAAATGGACCTCTTGAACTCATAAGTACCCAAGTCGGTGAATAAAAAGTTATTCATTGTAATGGAAGTCAAATAGATCTAATAATCATTCATTGCATCTATGCTTACCCTTTTTAAGTGAAAGAGTCCAAAATTGAATGATTAACTCCTCAATTTGGTACTAAACATCTACATAACATTCATGGTCTTCAATTTCTATATGGGGTATCTAAACCCTAGAATCCAGGTTATCACACTTGTTGTGGACTTGGATATTCTCCTGATATCTGTAACCTTAGGGCCCACTGCCCTAGGCTCTAGTAGAGTTTCAGGAATGACGACTGGCCCCACAGATCAACACTAGCCTTAACTGTGTGCTTCTCCCACACTCATGCGCAAGCCGGGGTCAACTTCCCGACTGGTCACCCATCCTAGTACTACTCCAAGCTGAGCATGCTTAATTATGGAGTTCTTTAGTGATGGGCTCCCGGAAAAGGAGGTGCACCTTGGTGATATGGGTAGTCCAATGAATCCTTTTAAGATCATGTTATCCAAGACCTCAAATCCTAGGACGTTACAATCTTCCCCACTTAGACTCTTGACGTCCTCGTCAAGGCTCAACTATATGGCCTCATAATCTTTCACCATTTCAGTGTAGACCCAAATGTCCCATGTACACCCAGCTCCCGATCACGGCTACCAACGCAAGGGTGGCTCCATCAACTCGGATAGCCCTTTCCAACATGCCTGGACACTACCAGTGCATGGGCGGCTCCATCAACTCGGATAGCCCTTTCCAACATGCATGGACCGCACGGCTCAAAGACTGGCATGCCACAGGCCCATGTGGGCCCCACCTACTGGAGGGGAATTGGCTCTGATACCATGTGTAACATTTGGGCCCACTGCCATAGGCTCTAGTAGAGTTTCAAGAATGACGACTGGCCCCACAGTTCACCACTAGCCTTAACTGTGTGCTTTTCCCACACTCATGCGCAAGCCGGGGTCAACTTCCCAACTGGTCACCCATCCTAGTACTACTCCAAGCTGAGCATGCTTAACTATGGAGTTCTTTAGTGATGGGCTCCCGGAAAAGGAGGTGCACCTTGGTGATATGGGTAGTCCAATCAATCCTTTTAAGATCATGTTATCCAAGGCCTCAAATCCTAGGACGTTACAATATCTATCTTGTGCCTTGGTGCATGTTGGTCTTATATAATTTTATGTGCCCACTTTTAAGTGGATGTTCATATGTTTATGTTGTCTATTGTGTGATGGTAACAATGTATAATTTCTGACTATACTTTTCTACTTGCCTCTACATTATACATTCTATGTGATTCAGTAGCACTAGTGTAGTGTAATTGCATTAGTTTTGGGTGTGTGTCCTTTATGCTTTCAGGATGGTGGTGGTGGTGCCCCATACCTGAGTTTCAAGGATGTGAAGCCTTGGCTCAACTTTATATATTGGGAGTTTGGCAGTGCGTCATTCTCTATCAGGTTTCAAGGATGTGAAGCCTTGGTCGCCATTGTTATTATATTGTTCTAGGGATATGTTTATCTCACATGCATGCAAGTTGATTATTGTGGTGTGTGTGCCCTACTTTCTTCATATGTGCTAGTATGGCACAATTTTATTTGTTTGATTATGGCAAGTATCTCTTTTTTGTTGTTCTCTTCCTTTTATGCCCTCTTTGGGTAGTCCTTGTCTTTTCTATGGGAAGCTATTATATTTGTTGTCTTTATTTCATAATATTTCTCAAGTTTTCTTTTAGTGTGCACATACTAGCCTTTTCTGATGTCATCTATTTCTCTCTTCTTGTTGGGGTATGCTTCAAACCCTAGGTGAAGGATGTAGAGGATATAGCATAAAGTTATGGACCTAGCTTAAGGAGTTAAAGCTTGGAGACAATCTTGATGTGGTTTATATTTCCCTCTACATGGATCCTTATGATGTACCTTTACATGTCAGTTTAAGATGTTCTTTTGTAACCTTATGAGAAATTGAATATAGTCAATGTTTTTATTCTGCTACTACACTTTGGTTGTTTTGTATACCATAAATAAGATTTGAAAATTTTACACCCACTCCAACATATCTTTTAGGTGAGTTTGCATTGGAGGTTTTATTGTTCAATTTTTTTAGTAGAGAGGTGGTTTCACTTCTTTACACAATGATTTTGATCCTACATATAAGTTTGGGGGAGTTGATAACATCTCATTTTGTGAACTTTTTGTATATGTTTTATTCTTATTCTAGTACATCTTTTATGAATTTTTTGTGTTTGTATGAGTATCTTAGGGCAAAAATCTGAATTACATTTCCTGCTCAATGCAGGCTCATACCACGTCATGGTTGCAATTGCATGTCCCATGAACGTCATGACCTTGACCGCAGTACCAAGATTCACAGAGGGAGCGTTCTGTGATCACAACATTTGTCATGACTGAAAAGAAGGAATAATCATGACCATGGACACGTTAAAACCTCCCAAGCAAATCTGGTCATAATGATGCCTTACCATCACAACCACAACAATGGTCGTGACCAGCTGACACATCATGGCCGAGACTAAGAGCTAAGTCAGTGGGAAATGCCTATAAATAGCCCCCCAACTCCACACTTTGAGGGGCAGATCATCAAGAGCCACAAAGTGTTGCCAAACTCCAGAGTCATCTTTTCCCATCTCCTGAGGCCTTGGATCTCTGAAGACAAAAGTTGGAGGAGAGAGAAGGTCTACCATCCTCTTCTTCGAAAGAAGGAGTTTCCATCTTCCACACCCACACCAGATCTAGATCTGAAGGAGTATTGTTGGTGTATCACCTCCTTCTCTCTCCAAATCTATTATCTTCACCACACTTTATCTCTCCCCACTTAGTTATTCTTGATGTATCCATGCATTTGTATTGTTGTTATGCTTCCTATTAACATGTTTGGCTAAACACCTGACTTGGGTTGGGAGTAGCCACTAAGGCTCTCCCAACATGTGTATACTTGCATCTCTTTGAATATATATATACTCTAATCAATTTTATCTCCATACTCTTGTTCTTAAAGCTTCACTTGTATGCCTAGCTACCATCTTGTGATGTATGATTGTTGGTGCCTCAAAAGGGTAGTACGAACCTTATCTAAGTGTTATGGAGTAGTATGAATGCATGAAAATGTTGGAATACTAAAGCTAATGATCATATGGTTTGCTTTTTGGATGTTTGTTTGTCATCTTGAGAGGGAGGCAACCTTATAATCTAGATCTATCCTAAGCTCGAGAGAGGAGGGAATAGACACATATGATGATTTCTTGTAATCTTATTAAGAGTATAAAAAGGGGGTGTGAGTATTGCATGTTGGTGAGAGATCTTAGTAGGTGAAACACGATCCAAGCTCCCCCCATACTTTGGTTACATATTTCTCATTTTCCTTTGTTCTCTTGTTTTTATTTTCCCACTTTGTTTTACCACTTTGTTTGGAGCATCATCCTTCCTTAGGGAACATCATCTTGATCCACCTTTTGTTTGGCATATCAGAGTCTAAGGCTCTACGTTCTTAACCCCTTACCAACCTTGTCCCTATGGTTTGACCCCAAACTACTACATCACACCTTGTATAATAGTTGTGGGGGCCTAAGTGTCGGGTTATAAACCTAAGAGTCCGACTACTCTAGATCTGCTCCATTTTGGATGTCCAATTTAAGTCGGCCATCCAATCTAGACATCAGCTACACATGGGCATTTTGGGCAAACTATAGTCCAGGATCGAGCTTTGGTTTTGATTGATTCCACAGTCAAGTGGAGGGAAATCATTTGTCCATGTCAGTAGGGTTGCACCAGCCTTCATCTGATCAATTTCATCACATGGATTTATCTCTCCCTCTTATTGGTTCAAACTTAGAAAACCCATATCTAATTGCTCTGATGTTAGAAAATTATGAACAAGTTCTCTTTAGAAAGGTCTTGAGACAGGGAACATCTTTGACCCATTTTCAGACCCTTGTTCCCAATCCAATGTCCCCTATTTCTTTTAACATACCTTAAAGCATATATTAATGAATTATAATTAATCTGTGATTTATGTTATATACATGGTAATTCAGGTTGGACTAGTAACCAGGACATCAATAGTAAATCTCCTTAAGATCAGGTAAGTGGTCCATGCCCATGAGTATTAAATATTTATTATTCTTAGCATATTCACATTTCTATGTTGCTAAATGAGATATTCATGATTTATATGCTTATGGAAAATCATGTTCATGCTAAGAAGTTACATTTTTTGTTGTATTCATGTTCTAACCTCAAATGAAATATTATGTATCATTTCCATGCTAATGAATCAAGAGATAATGATAATCACTTTTAATGAATTAATAAATTATGAAAATCATGTTTAAGATTAAGAAATCGTATTAGGTTAACATAGTCATCTCAATAATGTGTAAGTGGGCCTTAACTAACCTTATGAGCTATGTGGGAGCATTATGTGAGCCTTAACTAGCCTTAAGCGGCCTTATGTGAGCCTTAACCAGCCTTATGATCATTGTGGTGCATTCAGGAGAGGGACTATATTAACTCAAGATGAAATACAGAATTTTCATGTAATCATGCTGAGTTACTTAAGTCTTCAATTAATTATGTTAATTGTGTTAAGCACTCATGCTTCAAATTACTTTCATGCAATAAGATTTAAGTTAAGATAAGAATTAAGTTGACATTAGACTATGGAGTAATTAGACCCCAACCTTAGTGCAGGTCAACTCAAGAGACATGACCCATGCCCTTAGTGCAGGATGATTCAGATAAGATGATCGATGCCAGAGTGTAGGTCATTAGACCTAGGTACCACAGTACATGTTTGTAGCATAAGTTACGTAAAAAGATAAGAACTAAGTTTAAAGAACAATCATATTCATGTTCAAGTTTCTTTCAGTTTTTACATTAGCATCTGTGCATCATGTTTAAGAATAATGTACCATTCATTTTCATATTCCAATATCTCATATATATAGAATACTCATGACACTTACCTATTAGCATTTTCTTAATGCATGGTTGGGGACGAGATGTTTGCAGGTGAAGAGCATAGGAAAATTAGGACATCAAGCTCAGAACATGGAGGACCTAATGAAAGACTAGGAGTGCTTTGGTAGGGTGCCATTATCCACCTCAGTTAAATTTAATGTTTTATGATTAGTTGTTTAGGCTTAGGTTTTTTAACCATGTCACCAGTTTGTAGTTAAGTTCTCCATCTTATGTAAACTTTTGAGAATGAGAAATAATATGTGATCCTGAGTTGGTTATCTTTTCAATTATTCCTTGTGTATGATATTCAAGAAATGTGATACCCCAACAATGTTATGAGTTAGGAATTGACACTTCCACTAATGTAAATGTGTATAAATTTGGGGTGTTACAACTTTGTGTGAAGTAAACCATACAAGGACTAGGACTCGATAAGATTAAGGACATTGAAGGGAATGAACTATATCAAGAGTTAAAGGGAGTGGAACATGCAATGATGTTGCATCTTGAGCCGCTGGAAGTTCAATAGGAAGCAAGGAAGAAAGGACCGATTTCCAAACCAATTATGAATATGTTATCAAAATTTTCTCTAGCGTTTGAAGAGATCAAGGAGCTACCTCTTGTGAGAATGATAAATCACAAAATTCCACTTAAGGATGAACATAAGGCAATTGTAGATCCACATTACTATGGTCATGCCCAAAAAAATGAAATTGAGAGGCAGGTGAAGTTGATGTGGGCTCAAGGACTGGTTTATCCGAGAAATAGTCCTTTTGCTTCACTTGTGTTACTGGTGAATACACATGATTGTTCCTGGAGGTTCTTTATCGATTACAGGGTACTCAACAATCATATTGTCAGAGATAAACATTTCATTCCCATGATAGATGAGACATTGGAAGAATTGGTATGATTATCATCAGATTCGGGTTGAGTGGGATATACAAAAGTTAACATTCAAAATACATGTGGGGCAGTATGAATTAGGGTGTTATGCCACTCATCTTAATCGATGCTGCAACCACATTTCAACACTTGATTAATAAAGTATTCTGCTCAATGTTAAGAAGGTTTGTTCTTGTTTTCTTTGATGATATTATGGTTTATATAAAGACTACATGCTAAATTTAGTATATGTAGCTTCAAGGTTGAATAGGTGCAATACTTAGGACACGTGGTCTTAAATAAGAAAGTGTCTATGGAAAAGGGGATGGTAGATAATGTTCAACAGTGGTTGATACCAAAGTCCTATAAAATAAGGGGATTTTTGGGTTTAGCATGATAATACTAAAAGTTAATAAGAATTTTTGTGGTGATAGCTAATCACATGACTGACTTACTAAAGAAGGATGTTTTTATCTAGAATGAGAGGTGTGGGAAAATATGGCTACAGAATAGGAAGTCATATTATCCATAAATTAGCGGATTTTTTACTAACTATAAGATTAGAAGGATGGTTTTGAGGATATACATGGTCCTGGAGCAACTCCAACGAGATTTCCTCATCGTCGTAGAAGTACAATTTTCTTCTAGTTGCACTGGGACATGTATGACTACTATGCCTTCTAGCCTGCATCATGGATCGCAGGTTGACATTGTCCTCCTAGCGGAAAACAACAACCTCCATGCATCTATTGAAGTCCATATGTACTGCATATAACTCTTGTCATCCTACTAGAATGGACAAGAAGGAGTTGTCCATCTTATTGATGTACTAGTCACCACCTTACTCCCCCACAATTGTTTCTCCCTTTCTATCCCTCCCTACAGCAGGTAGGACTTGCTCAGGCTCTCTATTGGTTACCACAATAAGAGAAGACAACAATTGTTAGAGGCAATTGAGTTGTGTACTAGGAAGCCCCCAATACCCATCTATTATAAGAGGGGTTAGGGTCTGGGTTCCCAATTTGTGTGGGAGTGGAAGGGACCAGAAGATCTTGAATTTTCGCAACATGTGATCTTCGAAATAGTCATTTCACAGTTTCCCAATCGCAACAAATTTAGAAATTTGTTTCCAATTACTGCTAAACATCAATTCCTTGCATCAATATAATTGAGCAATCAAAACAATTAAACTCTCTCACGAACTCGAGAAGTTACTATAACCTTCCTTTGTCCCACCGATCTAATTGGTTCATCAGGTGAACAAATCATCTCCCTCTACCCGAGTTGATCATTTCACCCAGTGAGCCGAACAGTTGGTCATGTTTCATGTTGAACTTCAGCCAATTCAGTTTCACTCAGCCTGACACTCCAAACATTTGTCTCGACACTTGAGCTGAATGTTTGGTACTCTAAACGGTCATCTCACTTGTTGAAACAGTCGGTTGGTAGTCCAGTCAACTAATCTGTTTCTTGAATTGAATACCTAATCACTTTAGTAATCAATTCAATCATTATTCAAGATTAAACTTGTCTTCTAGGTTAAGAACTATGTGTGTGACCCTATAGGTCCCATATTACATTGGCAGTGAATTTCCATAACATCTTATGAAATCACAAGCAATGAGAAGTGCCTAGTCACACATCAATGCTTCCCAAGTAAATGGAAAGTTGGAGAACAAATTCCACCTACAATTTGTGTATGGTGTTATAGTGTTTTTATAGTTCCTTTGTCACTGATATCCAGATTGAACTCGAGGCATGGAGTAGTCATCCTCTTTAACGTTCAATATTGTTTCGTGAACCATGGCAGAATGTTTGAGATATATGTAACCTCAATATCACATATTGAGTCACATGTGCATGGCCATACTTTTCTCAGTCTCGCTAATCGAGAGGACTAGGATATCATACTCCTATAGGAGGGACAAATCCCATCTACATCACTCACAAACAATCCCCATGTGTCACAGTCACCCGATCATCACCTTTATGTTAACCCGTATTTCAAGATTATGTTTGATGATGTAAAATCATATCGAACGACATGTGATGTGTGTAGTGACTTCAGGTCTAAGAACCACAATCACCACCATCACAATGAGATCTTATTATGACTACCATGATAATGGCTTCCATGTGTCAGTCTCATGGTGGGTCTGTCTGATACACTATTCCCTAACATGTATATGTGTGCTTAGTTTGATATTGCCATATCATGACTAATGAGATTTTGTCATCGACCCACTCACACTTAGATCTTATGTGTTACAGTTGTCTATCAACCTTCCACAATAACAACCGATCAGGGCTCATTTTTCAAGTCATGTACTTGAAAACATATGTCATTGAGTAAGCATCACTCTCTAGACATTTATAATCTTACATCATTATCTCATAACTAAAGTAAATTGGAAGCTTCCCTTTATTTATTAATCATACCATTTACATATTATGCCATTACAATCATCATATGATTGGCTCTTTGAGCATACATACCAACAGACTCCCACTTGCACTAAGAGTCGATAACCTACAAATTGTATTCCAAGTGATCTAACATGTCCATCGTGCTTCTGCTGTGAAAGTGCCTTTGTCACGGGATCAGTAATGTTGTTCTCAGTTGGTACTCTGTGAATCTTTACATCTCCTCACTGCATGATCTCTCGTATGAGATAGAACTTCATTTGTATATGCTTTGAGAGTTGATGTGATATGGGTTCCTTAGCTTGTACAATAGCTTCACTATTGTCACAATATAGCTCGATTGTATCACTGATGCTTGGAATGACTCCAAGTTCTATGATGAACTTTCTGATCTATACAACGTCCTTTACTGCATTTGATCCAACAATATACTCAGACTCTATTGTAGAATTGGCAACGGTCTCTTTCTTGTAACTCTTCCAGCTTACAAATCCATTGTTTAGGCAAAACACAAATCATAATTATGATTTATAATCATCTTTGTTATCCTGGAAGCTTGCATCAGTGTAACCTCGACCACCAACTCTTCCTCTCCGATGTAGACCAAGAATTGATCCTTAGTCCTTCTCAAGTACTTAAGGATTTTCTTCATGGTTGTTCAATGAGCATCACCTAGATCATACTGATATCTTCTCATCATGCTCAAGGCATACAAGATATCAGGATGGGTACACAACACTGCATACATGATTGATCCAATTGTTAAGGTGCATGAAATCAAACTCTTGCATTCCCTTTCTTTACAAGAACTGGGACTTTGAACTTAAGAGATGGTAACTCCATGTATCATGGGCAAGTTTCCTCTCTTTGAGTTCTCCATGCTGAACCACTTCAACATATTTTCAATGTTTGTGCTCTGACTTAGTCCAAGAAGCCTCTTGGGTCTATCTCTATAGATCTCTATCCCTAATATGTAGGATGCTTCTCCCAAGTCTTTCATTAAAAATGTATTTCCCAGCCATGTCTATACCTTTTGTAAAGTAGGGATGACATTTCCCATCAATAGTATGTCATTTACATACAATATGAGGAATGTCACTATGCTCTCACTAACCTTCTTGTACATACAAGGTTCATCTTCATTTTGAATAAATCCAAACTCTTCGACTGCCTCATAAAAATAAAGATTCTAGCTCTGAGATGCATGCTTCAATCCATAGATTGACCTTTGTAACTTACAAACTTTATTTGCATTCTTTGGATTTATAAAACCCTCAGGTTGTGTCATATACACATCCTCGAAAAGATTCCTATTAAGGAATGTAATTTAAACATCCATCTGCCAAATCTCATAGTCATGATAAGCTGCAATAGTAAGCATGACCTGATGGACTTAACCATGGCCACTAGAGAAAAGGTTTTGTCATATTCAACACCTTGAACTTGTCTAAAACCCTTTGCAACCAATATTCCCTTATAGGTTTGTACTTTACCATCCATGCCACTCTTCTTCTTAAGACCCACTTGCACCCTATGGGTTTTATCCCTTCAGGTGGATCCACCAAAGTCCATACTTTGTTGGTATACATGGATTCCATCTCAAATCTCATGGCCTCAAGCCATTTCTCAGACTTTGGTCCCTCGGTAGCTTCTACATAGGTTTTTGGCTCATCATCTATGTTCAACTCACCGCCTTCCTGAGTCACAAGATATCCATATCTCTCAAGTTCAAGGCATGTCCTATTAGATCTATGAGGTCCCTATGTCACTTGAGGAATTTGAGATTCCACAACACCTTCTGATTCTCATTGTTCCTCTTGTTCATCTATTTGTTCAATGTTCCATTGTTGGTCTTGAACCTCTTCGAGTTCCACTTTCCTCCCACAAATTCCTTTGGAAATGAAATCCATCTCAAGGAATACAGCATCCCTGGAAACAAATATTGTGTTGTCATATAAGGAATAAAAGTAATCTCCTTTTATTTCTTTAGGATATCCAACAAAATAACATTTTATCAAGTTTAGGGCCAAGTTTTTTAGAAAACATTTTCTTAACATAAGCTTTGCATCCCCAATTCCTCATAAAAGACATATTGAGATGCTTCCCACACCATATCTCTTATGGTGTCTTTTGAGCCGACTTAGATGACACTCGGTTTAGTGGAAACGCAATGGTTTTTAGAGCATACCCCCATAAGGTAGCCCTAAGCTCAGCTAAACTCATCATTGATCTCACCATATCCAGCAATGTGTGATTCCTTCTTTCTGATACACCATTATGCTAAGGTGTTCCAGGTTGATTCCATTGGGAAATATTCTCATGGGTTCTAAGAAGGTCCTCAAACTCTTGGTTTAAGTAATCTCCACCTCGATTAGAATGAAGTGTCTTAATACTTTTCCCAAGTTGGTTCTGTACTGTATACATAAACTCCTTGAACATGTCAAGAGTTTCTGACTTATGTTACATTAAATAAACATAGCCATGCCTATCTGAAGTCATCAGTAAAGGTAATGAAGTACTAATACCCACCTACAACATTTGTTCTAAAAGGTCCGCATACATCAGTATGTATGAGCCCTAATATATCATTAGCCCTATCATTGTTACCAGTGAAAAGGGTCTTAGCCATCTGGCCCAACAAACAAGATTCACATGTGCCTAATAATGCCAGATCAAAAGAATCTAGATAACCATCTTTATGGGGTCTAGATATGCAATTATCATTTATGTGCCCTAGACGACAGTGCCAAAGGTATGTTTTGTTTGAGTTGTTGAGTTTTAGCCTTTTTGTATTAACGTTATAAACATTTGTTTTTAGATCCAACAAGTGAAGACCATAAGACATTGGGGCACTGCCATAAAAGATCTCATTTTTGAAAATAGAACATTGACCATTTTTAATATGAATTCAAATGCATCCTTGTCCATACAAGATACAAAATGATGTTTCTATTTATAGAAGACACATAATAGTAGTTATTTAACTCTATTACAAGCCCTATGGGCAAAGATAAACTATAAGTACCAACTGCATTGGCCGCAAATCTCGTGCCATTAGCAACTCATTGTTCCACCTAGCCTTTTCCCAAAGGCCTACATCCTTTCAGTTCCTACACATTCGAATATATGTGAGATCCACATCTGGTATCTAGTACCCATGATGAAGAAGTAGATAGATTTATTTTGATAATGTATATACCTAAAGTGGAGATATGTATCCCCATCTTCTTCTTCCAAAATTTCTTCAAGTACAAAGAACAAGCTCCTCTTGTACTTTTCTTTCTCCTTATTTTGAGTGTTTAAGATTTGGCTTTGGTCTTGACCTCAAAATTCTTCTTGGTCTTGATTTGATCCTTGGACTCAGCTCAGCTGATAACTATCACGGGCTTGTACTTCTTCAATTTTTCTTCAACATGAATCAACATGGCAAGTAATTTTGACATCGGGTTGGCCATATTATTCACATGATAACATGAAATAAAGTGGTTATATGATTCTGGCAATGTCTTTAGAATCATATGCGTAGCCAAATCTTGGCTCTAAACAAATCCCAATTCTTCAAGATGATACACATGTCTGATCATATTGAGAAGATGTTCTTCTACTGAGGTTCCCTCTGTTAGCTTAGACTCAAAGAGAACCTTTATGATATCTTCCCTTTCTTGCTTGGTAAGACCAAGGGTTACTTTCTTAAGATGTGTTACCATCTTGAGAATCCTCATGTCCTTTCACTGCTCATGCAACTCATAGTTCATGCATCTTAGCATAAGGTATTTTATCTCTAAGGCATCATTGGCATACTTCCAGTGTGCATCCACTTGTGCCCTAGGTGCATCGGGAGCTGGTAATTCTGGAAATAACTTGTCAAGGATGTACAACTTGCACTCTTCATTGAGAACCCTTCTTAAAGTCCAAAACCATTAGTGGAAATTTTTCCTATCAGGTTTGTCCTTCCTAAGGATCAATTGTAATACGGATTTGTTCGTCATTTAATTCTATAAGAAAAAATTTGCATTCGTCAAAAATCCTTTGATTTGAGTTGATTTTATTTGAAAATTTTGACGATATCAATAAGGTCCTTAATTAATTATTGCTCCCACTATTTTATTCAAATTGATAGCCCTCACATATCATTCTGAATATTGCAGCGTACAACATTCTAGTGGGCCATATCCAAGATAATTCAATACTAACCCAACTAACATCAACATACATAGTCAATTATCAAGGTAGGGAACTTTTTTCATTTGCATCATATGCAATTCTAGATAGTTGATATGCACAACTCCTTGCCATAATCATCTACATTCCTTTGGGCCTAGATGCTCTATGAATCACCAGTTAAGCCTGACCCAAAATCTAACACGATAATAATGCACCCCGCTATGGTGGGACCTACATTATTACCATCACACTTCAATGAAATAGATGGCGCACCACGCTATGGCGTAACCTACGCTTGGTTGATCAAGCTTTTCATGTGTGCCACTTTTGGAAAGAATCTAAGGCTTAATATTTATATTTAAGGGAGCTAATATAAATACATATACTTTATCCAATCACAACATATATAGTACATATCATATACATACTATATCCCACAACAAAAACATGTAATAAACAAAACACAATGGTTATGACCAACCTAATGTAATTCCTTCGAGCCACAAAAGAATTACCACAACCTATCATCCACATCACATGTAGAATCTATTTTTGATGAAGATACATGCTTGCCAATCTAGGTTGATCGGTTCAACCCTTGAACCGAGCGGCTCACCTCCTGGCCAGTCGATTGGTCGTCTCACTGGTTGTCTGGTCCTTCTTTCCTCCATTTGTTGGATCCTCTAGTTGATTGGTTGGGGTCCACCAACCAATCAGTTTGGCTTGTCCACTTTGTCCTCCAATTGGTCAGATCACCTTCAAGACAGTTGTATAGAATCGTCAAAACCTCTTTCTTCTTCATCATAACAAAATGTAAACTATCCTACTATTATATGATTATATAGAAACCTCATGTTACATTCGAAGGGAGCAAAGTAGGAGAGAATTAGCTTTACATTGGGAAGATAAGAGAGAGGCTCAGTATGCAAATCGAGATAAAACATGAATAAAAAACCACACAACTATGTCATCTAGTGTGTTAGTAGTGGTTATTAAGAATAGGATGATTGTCTTGAAACTTGAACTATATGTGGAAGTAGAAAAAACATTAAATCACTTTGTACTATTTTTATTCTTCCATAACTAAGTTTCTTAAATGTATTTATGCAATCAATTTTATTTTTATCACCAATTTTAAGGTATCTAGTATATATGTTAAGACAGGGTGTCTTATTTCATAGTTACAGGGTACATATCATAACAAGGATTGACCTTCACAAATAATGCATGTTTGCCAAATTTTGATTTTTTGTTATACATTTGGTATTATCTTTTCATCTCTCTTGGTTATATCATTTTATAAGTTAATTTTATACTAATTACTTGATGAAGGGAAATATGTTGAGATGGTTTACTAAAAGGGGATAATAATATATTATCTATTATACACTATGATGGACCGAATGCAGGTAGGCCCGCCATGGCATGCTGGGTGAATGAGACATATACTATTAATGAATCCATTACATAATGAAATGATTAACACCAAGCAACTGGATAATTCAAAATAATGGACCAAAATATTGTAGTAGGAAAACAATGGTGTCATCGACCAATTGGTTGACCAAGCCACTTCAGTGCAAAGATTATCAAGGATTACAAAAATTATTCATAAATTCAATTTTAAATTTGTGGTAAAGACACTCGTAATCTACATGATCAACACAAAACTTAATACTCAAACCTCTATGTGGAACAAAAGTAGAAGGTAAGACTTACAGTCAATACCATTAAAGATAAAAGTCCCAGTCATTGTAACAAACTACCCGATGATCAACTTCATTTGTTATTGGGAGGCAATGCCTATAATAAAGGAAAATATAGTTCATACCCATTTGAATTTTACATAACTATAGATATTTAGATTCCCATAGACATTTGAATTTTTACATACCTATAAAATTTTAAGCTTATAAGTAAATGTATCACAATAGCACATCAGGAATCCCCAAAATCTAGGTTGTTTAACATGAATGTATGCCAAAGCCAGATCAAACACTTAAGAAATCTAATTCACTTTTCTATAACTAAAGTTTTTTAGATGATTATTATTTCTCATTATGTATAGTTTCTAAATTTTTATCATCAGGGTCAATATGTAAGGTGCATATTTAGTAGATACCTACTTATCTCTACTTGAATATTGTTTTGAAATGACATAATACAAGCTTATTTAAATAGTTTCAATGATCTGTAGGTCTATGCAACTGAACCTTATATCTATCATAAAATACACTAGGGAGACAAGAGTGAGATTATTCCTAAATATATAATCTATATGTATATATATAATTTCATTTTACTAAAACATCAAAACACATTAACTAATTTCTAGTTTATCAATGCAATTGATATATGGCCCCAATATTATCATAAGTACTACTATCATTACCACAACTAAGAAGAGATTGATGATGTTTAACATGAGTAGGCGACGCGTGTTCTTCAACATATGAAAAATGTCTAAAAGTTATATGGCATCCCTTTAGTTCTACTCTAGAGTGTGTATTTACTAGTTATATGCCTACATGGTACTTGTTCATACAATTAGATATTTGTATGGAAATATGAAACTCGTTGCAAGATTTTTGCACGCTTTTATCCAAATTACATACAAATGATTGTTTATGGTATGTAAAAACTAATTTTTTATTCTAAAAATACGAGGCCGCTCCACTCAAAGGTCTGGAGATGGAGAAGCACTTCCACCTTATGAAACTCGATCACCAGATCTGGAGGAAGAAGGTTTTTGTGTGTGAGTTGGACGTCTCTTTGGAGTCACTGAAGGAGTGGTTTGAGATCTTCAAGGTGGATAATAGTAGGAAAGTTTCTCCTCTAGGGAAAATGCCTACATGAGTAGAAGACGACAAGATTATCTACCCACAGTTAAAGGCTTCTGAGAATGCACATAAAAGACTGCAAGATTATCTACCCACAATCGAAGGCTCTTGAGATTGCATTGCGTTCATATCATTGTTTGATTGGATATGTCATCGACTTCTACTCAGATGTAGATCTTCTTCACCGACATCTAGTTTTTTTGTGGTGTTTGTTTGACAATTTTGAGATTATCAGGAAGGAGCATGGTATTTTCATTTTTTGATTTCTCCAATGTTGCTTATTTGAACATTGCACTTGATAAGGGGCCATGGTATACTAGTCAAATGCCACTAATTATGATGAAATGGCACCCTAGATTTCTGATTAAAAAGTTTAGTCTGAGATTGGTTCCTATCTGGATCTGTATTTTTGATCTACCTCCAGAGTTGTGGGATTCTAGGGTGTTGGAAAGAATTGGCTCATTCCTAGATGAACCACTTTGTATAGATAAGTCTACCAGAGATTGTTCTCAAGTGGAGTATGCTCGAATGTAGGTTCTAATAGAAGCATGTTCTGCTTTCCCACCCTCAGTGGATATTCAAAGTGATGCATCCATTTGTCATCAGATATTGTTTGAGTATGAATGGATCCCTAAAGTTTGCAATAGGTGCAAGTTGTTTGGTCATGAAGTTCGTCTATGTTCTCTTATTTTGGAGTCCTCAACCAAACCTGCTAAGACAGTTGACGTGAATTCTTCTCCTGGTGTCAGTGGTGTCCCTCCATCTAGTGTAATAGGAAGTAGGTCTTTTCCGACAACTCCCTTTCAAGTGTTTGATGGAAATTCTATAAAAACTCAAATGGAAATAGGGGGCTCTGAGTCTTCAGGTTTATCTGACAAAGGTAGTGGATGTAATACAAAATTCCCTCCAAAAGTCTTTTTCAAACCAGTGAAAAGTATGTCACAGATGATTATTAATTCTAGTTTTCTCAATTGACCAACAAACTTAGTGGTTTTGACATTATCAGTGAGAACATTATAGTTGAAGCTAGAAACTCAACCACCCAAGGAATCAAATGAATGAAAACTTCAAAATTACCTCCTGGAATGTGAGAGGCCTCAATAATAATGTGAGAGGTGTCCATGAGGAGTTATCTAGACTTTATAGTCATTTTATTGTTCTAAATGAGATGAAGATAAGAATTAAGAAGTTCTCTAGTTTCATGATTTGACATCTTCAAGGTTATAGTTTTGTTTCAAATCATAGTTCTCACGTCCTTGGTAGAATTATTGTTTTGTGGAAATGAGATTTATGTGTTGTCATTTAAGTTCTTGAAACTGATCAGCTGATTCATCTTAATGTCATTATTGGAGATTTCTCTTGCTTTGTCTCTACTGTGTATGGTCACAATGCCTCGAGTATGGATAGTGCTTGGCTGATCCTTAGAGATTTTAATGTTGTGAGAAAAGTGGGTGAAAAGATTGTAAGAAGTCGACCTACATTGAAGTCTATGGAGGAGTTTTAGAACTTTGTTCTGTATTGTGGGATTTTGAAGTGGACATGAAAAGGAATTTATTCACATGGGACAATCATCAAGATGACAATCATTTTGGTACTACGAGAATTGATCGTGTTTTATGCAACTTTTCCTTTTTAAATATTATTCATGAAATCTCTGTGAGGTTGTTTCTAACATTGTGAGTGATCATAGGAATCTCTTTATTAGCATTGGTGAGCGAAGAACTATTATGCCCCCTTTTGGATTTATCAACTCTTGGGTCTATCATGATGATTTTATTGATGTTGTTAAAGAAAGTTGAAATGTGGATGTTGTTGGCTATTCTATGTATGTTATTACGGGAAATTGGCGAGTGTTAGATCCAAGTAAAGTAGAACCATTTTGTTGTGGGTAACTTACAAGATAAGAATTCTAGTTTACTAAAAGATGAAGCTCATAGAGCTCAAAGTCTTGTGGATCATGATCCTACTAACTACTCTCTTCAATCTATAGCTAAGTTGGCTAGAAAGAAATTAGTTTAAACCTCATTTCTTGAGGAATGTTCATTTAGGCAGAAATCTCATATTCAGTGATTGGAGGAGGGGGATTACAATATCTAGTTTTTCTATTCCTCTTTGAAAACAAGAAGGAAAATAAATCAGATCAAATATTTGAACATTGATGGACGTATCACTAAAAATATAGTTATTTTGAGAGATTATGTTTTTGATATTTACTTTAAATTGTTTAACTCTCATGTTTCGGTTAGTGGCAGGTTCCAAACTTCTTGTCCATACTCAATTTGAATCTTTAAGACTAACCAAATTGTTCAAGTTTCTCAAGCTGAAATTAATGATGTAGTTGATGAATTTAATGTTGATAAAGCTCCTAGCCCTGATGGCTTTAATGCCATGTTTGTTAACAAAGCATGGAGTGTCATTGAATATTATGTGAGTAATGTTGTTCAGGATATTTTTTTCAAATGGAAAGCTTTTGAAGGAGTCTAATTGAACTTTTATTACTCTAATACCTAAAGGTTTATAATATTATTGATTTAAAGAATTAGAGGCCAATAAATTTGTGTAATATTATCTATAAGATCATTTCTAAACTCATGTCCAATAGGTTGTAAGTGGTGTTACCTTCCATTATTGATAAAGAGTAGTGTACCTTTATTAGAAGATGTAGTATTAAATATGATGTCCATTTAATGAATAAACTCATTCATGACATTAGTAGATGTAGTTCAGGTAGCAAGATGTGTGTTAAAGTTGACATTACTAAAGCTTATGATTCTGTGAGTTGGAATTATTTGTTTTCTATCATGTACAACATGGGTTTCCTTGCTATGTGGATAAATTGGATTTTAGAAATATTTCATGCCACTTCATATCAAGTGCTTTTCAATGGAGAACCTTTAGTTAGTTTCTATCCTTCAAATGGGATCCTCCAGGGAGACCCCATTGCCGCTTATTTTTTCTTTATTGTTACACATGGGTTATTAGAGTTGTTTAAAGACAATATAGAACGAAGGAGTTGAACCCTGATAGGGCTTTTGAGTCTTTGTTAATTTCTCATCTCATTTTCACTAATGATCTCATGGTATTTTCGGAAATCCAATTCTAGAAATTCCAAGGTCATACTTAAAGTGTTTGAGGAGTTTAGGAGTAGCTCGGGTCTGAGATTCAATCCTAATAAGAGTGACATAATCTTTAGTAAAAATGTGAAGAAGCTTGAAGTAAAATAAGTTCTTAAGTTTCCTGAATGCAAGTTGCCTTCGAAGTACTTGGGTGTACCCATATTTACAGGGAAGTTATCTAAAGAAGCTTGTGCTGCTGTTATTGATTGTATGAAGAAGAGTTTAGAAGGGTTGAAAGCTAGGATGCTCTCTCTAGATGTGAGAAGGGAGTTGATAAACTCTACTCTTGTTGCGCTTCATTTACATTGGACCCAACATTTTCCGCTTCCCAAATCTGTTTGTGATTTGATTGAAAAACTTTGTAGGAACTTTTTTAGGGGAAATCTGATGACAAGAACAATATCTACTTTGTTAAGTGGGAACATGTTATGAGACATAGAAAGGAAAAAGGTTTAGGTATTAAGAAATTCAGAGATGTGGTCGACAACTGCCTTATGTTTAACGTTTGAAATGTGGCTAGAAAAAAGAACTCATTTTGGGTTAAATGGGTCGATGAAGTATACTTGAATAAGTTGTCCTTTTGGTTTGTTAGCTCGTGAGCTAAATGTCTCGGTGTTTTTATTAAAATTTTGAAACAAATAGAGAAGATGTTGAGGTTTATGAAGTTTAGAATTGGATATGGTATAAGTCTGAGGTGTTGACTTGATGCTTGATATAACAATACCCCTTTGTTAATCTTCTTAGCGAAGAATCTATTTTTAAATATGGCAGTTCCTTAGACTGTTTTGCTAGCAACTTCATAAAGGAAGGAGTCTAGTGTTGTTCTAATAGCAAATCTAATTCAAAGCTCTTTAATTTCCTTATGCTTCTTGATGATCCATTTGAAGGTAAAGATATGCTCTCTTTCAATGATAGCAGTTCCTGAAATATTAAACTCGTTTGGAATACGATAAGAATTTCTGAACATGAGGATCTTTATGCTTCTTAGATCTGGAAGGATAGTTGTCCCAGGAGGTTCGGTGTGTACATTTGGAAGGTTTTATTAAACAAAGTCCCTACGAGTGAGTATGCAAGAATAAGAGGCTTCCAGAGCACTTCTATGTGCTTTCTCTATAGGAATTTTTCTAAAGATTCTGTAAATATTTCTTTTAATTATTTTTATACCCAGAATCTATTACAATATGTTGATATTCTTCTAAAAAAACCATTAGAATCAAGGTTGGGATGACTTGTTGTTATATCCTGTGAATAATGAAAAATTATTATTGATGGCTATTTGTTACTATGTTTGGCTAGAGAAAACTTTCAGACACATGAGAGTAGATGTAGATCTGTTGATAAGATCTAGAAGGTTGTTGAGAAGGACTATCACAACCTTGTAGACTGAGTATATTTCTCTTGATGGCTTCTGATGTGCTTCTTTCTGATCATGTTGTTCATTTTTCCTATGAAGACCAATCCATGTTTTAAAGTTTCTTATTGTAGATGTTTTATTTTTTTATTTTTCCTTGGCTAAGGATTCTCTTCTGGTCTATTTGCTTTGGAGGCTTTTACTCAAGTGGTGTTAGGGACACTATTCTATGATCCCTACCCTACTCTTTGATTTGATTTCTCCTTTTTCTTTTTTTGTGCAGACAACACAACACTGTAGAGATATTAATTTTGAAATACTAAAAAGAAACATGAGTTTTGTAGACAAAAAATAAATTTTTAATATTTATTATAAAAATATTGTAAATCTAACAAATTTTTTTACTAATCTAGATCAGCATGACTACTCAGATAGTAAAATATGGTAGAAAAAGTTCTAATGACCTAGACGAGATACTACAATGGAAATGCCTTACGTATGAGTTAAATATAACACAATGGTTAATGACATGTTGTAGTAGGTGTAGTACTACGACATGCATTAAGTGTTGTGTCAAACTATATACTACAACTGACAATACATGTTGTACAAATCATTCCCCACTACTACAGAAATGGCTTATAAAGTCACTTTTCAAGGTGTCGGTTGTATACATAAACGGACACCTAAACTCTACAGTGTCGGTTTATAACATAAACCAACATACAATCTGTGAAGGTCGACCAGACACGGGTACCGCTTTTATTAAGTGTCGGTTAATTAATAAAAAACTGACACCTAAAATCAACCGCCAAAACCAAAATTCCAGCGAAAAAATTGCCTCCAAAATTTGACATATGTCGTCGGTTCATAAATAAATAACCGACGACTAAAGGGTATTCGGGAGACAGGAATAGTTGTCGGTTGTCCTTTAGTTAAAAACCGACGACTATAATCTAGTATAGGTGCCGGTTTTTGGTATAGAACCGACACAGTTGGTTTATTTGTCGGTTTTTTAGAATAACTGACGCTTATTGTCAACTTAATAGCTCACCAGCGCGAGCTTCTCTTCCCCTTTCCCTTTTTCATTCTCGATTTCAGTTAGGTCCGGCGATTTCTTGCTCGCCCCCGCCGGTCGTTGCTCCTCCGTCGCCACTGCCGTGCTCCTGCTCCTGCCCTCGCCGCTGCTCCGTGCTCACCGGCGGCCGTGCTCCTGCTCCTGCTCCTGCCGTCTGTGCTCACCGGCGGCCGTCCGTGCTCCTGCTCCGTGCCCTCGCCGCTGCTCCGCGCCCTTGCCGCTTCTTCGTGCCTTCGCCGCCGCTGCTCCGTGTCCTCATCGGCGCTTCTCCTCTCTTTGCCGCCGCCTCCGCCGGTGGCTGCTGTGCTCCGGCCGCTGCTCTCCTCTGCCCTCAAGGTATGCCCGCCTGCCCTACCTTCTTCCTTCTTCCTCTGCTTCGGCGACTGCTTGGGCGGTGCCAAGGCACGCCCAAGCAGCTGCTGGGCGTTTTTTTTATAAAGTTATTTACTTATTTGTGTTTAGGGTTTAGGTACTGATTTTGTGCTTCTACTGAGTTGAATCCTCTATTGTCTATACAATACATGTAATGTTCCTAGTATCGTGAAAGATTCTCAATCGTGTGTATCACATGGGATTCTTATCTCAACATAATGGACTGCAATATATGCATCTAATGCCTTAAATGGAAGACTCGAATGTTATAAAATCCCATCAAAGTAGGTAGAAACAACTTATATATATTCAAATCTTAATAATTCCATGAAGTGCACATTATCTTACTCAGGAAAAGTATGTGTATAATGTAGGATTAGTTCCACATAATGGTTCTATTTTAGTAAGCACCTAGAAACCCGTCCAAGATTTACTCATTAGGAGTAAATCTTGGATAGTCCCCAGTTTGGGACTGTTCTTGAACACCTAATCTCACTTAGGATGTAAGTGTATAATGTGTATTGGGTTTTCGAGAAAATTTCGGTAGCATTTCCTCGTTTGTTCTCTAAGTACATATAACGATGTTATATATTTTCAGAAAAATATTCGATAGCATTTCCTCGTTTGTTCTCTAAGTACATATAACGATGTTATATATACACATTATACACTTACATCCTAAGTGAGATTAGGTGTTCAAGAACAGTCCCAAACTGGGGACTATCCAAGATTTACTCCTAATGAGTAAATCTTGGACGGGTTTCTAGGTGCTTACTAAAATAGAACCATTATGTGGAACTAACACTTTGTTAATACTAATATTATGCAGTCTCTGTCCACCCATAACAGTCACTATGAATTGGGCCTCTATGTCAATGTTAGCGTTCCCTATTGAAGAACAATTGGACATCATCCTAGATGATTGTTCCTTAAACCAATTGGTCATACCCAAACATTGGCGTTTTCTAAAAGGAAGACACTACATGCCTGGTAAAGTGACCCTAACTTTTGGCAATTATTCACATGTTATCGAGGTTGAGTATGATTTGGAGGGAAATCTTGTATCAAAATCCGGTTGGCGTGATTGGATTGGAGAGATGCATGTGGTCCGTTGCAACATGCTTTTTCTCTGTCCAGTTGGCCATAATTCCATCAAAGTTTGGATAACCAACAGCAACTGCGAGACCCCCGATCATCTACTGTGGTATGAGCGCACATCGTCGCATATCAGCTCGGACGAATCTGAATCTGAGGCCCATGTCATTTCAGATTCGTCTAAATATAGTGAGGAGCTTCGTGACACAGCTTCATCATCAAAAAGACCACGGTAAGTACAATTAACAAATATAATTGTCAAGCAATCAATACTCATAGCTTCTTTCTATTCTGAACTTCAGGAGAAGATCGCCACAATGATAAGTCCTCGAAGTTACTGATGCGGGACCATGTTGGTGTAGTATTTAGTTGTCTATCTATCTAGACTTGTCTGTATTAATAGTTTTTTTAATTATGCGCATGTTTAGGGGTACACCAACCCCTTTGTTTAGTTACTGTTTAGGGGTACACCCCTGTGTGTGGATGTAAAAAGAGATTAATGAATGGAACTGAAAGTTGCTACATAAAACCCGTCCAACACATTATTTGTTGGCCTAGAAACCTGTCCAAGATTTACTCATTAGGAGTAAATCTTGGATAGTCCCCGGTTTGGGACTGTTTTTGAACACCTAATCTTGCTTAGGATGTTAGTGTATAATGTGTATTGGGTTTTCAAGAAAATTTCGGCAGCATTTCCCCGTTTGTTCTCTAAGTACATATGTACTTGGAGAACAACGGGGAAATGCTGCCAAAATTTTCTTGAAAACCCAATACACATTATACACTTACTAGTGAGATTAGGTGTTCAAGAATGGATAGGTGGTACACATTTATTATATATAATAATGACATCACATGTATTTGTTAACCCTAGACCCTAATCTTGTCCTAATATATACTTGTTTTCTCTTTGATCATAGAATGGATAGATCATGGATGTCCATTCGCAATCGCTGCACCCCAGAGTTTATTTTTGGTCTTGACCAATTCATTAGATTTGCCGAGGAACATAGGAAACAACCTGGAGATAGGTTCTACTGTCCATGTAGGCATTGCGGTAACAACTTGAAAGTCAACACTGGTGACGAAATTAAAACTCATGTCATGTGCAACGGGATTATACAAGGCTATACAAAATGGCACTGGCATGGAGAGATTTCAAACCCGAAACCAGTGGATGTCGATAGCAGTGCTTGTGTGGAAGAAAAAATTGCCTACGATGATGTAGATGTGAATGAACCAGTTCCAGTAGACATCGTTGATGTGATGCTGGATAGTTGTGGGGTAGAGCACACCGATCCACCTCCCATTTTTAGAAACATTGTGCATGATGCTGAGATACTGTTATACATAGGTTGTACTAAGTTTACGAAGCTTAACGCTGTGTTGAGATTGTATAAGTTGAAAGCTAACAATAGATGGAGTGATAAAAGCTTCACGTCATTGCTGTCTTTGTTGAAAGAAATGCTTCCTGAAGGAAACGAGCTGCCAATCTCAACATACCAGGTAAAGAAATTGTTGTGCCCAATGGGAATGGATGCCAAGAAGATACACGCATGCCCTAATGATTGTGTATTATTTCAAAAGGACTATGCGGATTTGAAAGATTGTCCAAAATGTGGTGCGTCATGGTATAAATTGACGACTTCGGGGGAGTCCAAAACTGGTTCTCCTGCCAAGGTGATGTGGTATCTACCTATAATATCACAGTTTCAACGCTTGTTTGCCAATCCGATAGATGCGAAGAATTTGAGGTGGCATGCAGATGTTCTGAAAAATAATGATGGGATCCTACGACATGCGTCTAATTCCCCACAGTGGAAGAAGATTGATGTATTGTACCCTGAATTTGGTGAAGAAGTCAGGAATCTAAGACTTGGGCTTTGTACAGACGGGATGAATCCGTACGGGACATTGAGCAGCCAACATAGCACTTGGCCAGTCATGCTTGTTATATACAATCTTTCTCCCTGGATGTGTATGAAAAATAAGTACGTAATGTTGTCGTTGTTGATATCGGGCCCTAAACAACCTGGAAATGACATCGATGTTTATCTTGAACCTCTGATTGATGACTTAAAGAAACTCTGGGGTGAAGGTGTGATGACCTATGATGCTTCACGAAGAGAGACATTTCGTTTGCATGCTATGTTGTTTTGCACTATTAATGACTTTCCAGCATATGGGAATTTTTCTGGATATAGTGTCAAAGGAGCTAAAGCGTGTCCTATATGTGAAGAGAACACTGATTCAACAAGACTAAAACATGGCGGTAAGAATGTATATCTCGGTCATCGAAGGTTTCTTCCAAAATTCCATCTGTATCGTAGGAAGCGCAAAGCATTCAATGGATTGAATGAGGAACATAGTGCACCTAAACCTATACCAGGGGAGGTTGTTTATGAAAGAGTAAAAGACTTTGTCAATGAATTTGGTAAGAGATCACAATGTACTACACGAAGTGACAATTCTTCATTCAAGAAGAAGTCAATATTTTGGGATCTTCCTTATTGGAGTTCTTTGACAGACAGACATTGTATCGATGTAATGCACGTTGAGAAAAATGTTTGTGATAGCATCATTGGTACTCTGTTAAATATACCAGGTAAGACTAAAGATGGGATACAATCCAGACTGGACCTACGTGAAATGGGAATAAGGTTAGAATTAACAGAATTATGTGAAATGGGTAATAAAAGAACATACTTACCTCCCGCTTGTTACACGTTGTCTAGAAAGGAGAAGAAAGCTTTTTGTGAATGCTTGGTAAATGTTAAGGTGCCACATGGTTACTCATCCAACATCCGTAGATTGGTATCAATGAAATATATGAAGTTGATAGGTCTTAAATCTCATGATTGTCACACTCTAATGCAACAAATATTGCCCGTGGCAATTCGATCTATATTGCTGAAGCATGTAAGGTTTGCAATCACCAGACTTGTTTCTTTTTCAACAGTCTATGCAGCAAAGTTATTGACCCTGAGACTCTCGATAATTTTCAAATAGAAGTGGTTGTTACCCTATGTCAGCTTGAGATGTATTTCCCTCCTTCGCTCTTTGATATCATGGTACATCTTGTTGTCCACTTGACTAGGGAAGTGAAAATCTTGGGACCGGTTTTCTTGCATTGGATGTATCCCTTTGAACGATACATGAGCGTTTTTAAAGGTGATGTTTGAAACCATTATCAGCCTGAAGGGAGTATTATTGAAGGTTATGTGGTGAGAGAGGTTATGGATTTCTGCAATGACTTTCTCAGTGGTAATGACACTCCTGATAATGACAAGAATATTGACGAGCTATTTGGCAAAGGAATTTTGGGATGACATGTGAAAGTAATCAGCCGTGAGCATTTGGAACAAGGTCATTTGTATATTTTACACAACATGGACGAAGTGAACGTTTATATCGAGGAACATACCAATTTCATCAAAAGACAATATCCTCGAGCCAATACAATGTGGCTTGCTAGAGAGCATAACAAGACTTTTATTAAGTGGTTTGAAGATAAAGTCTTACATCAACTATCTCAAACACCAGATGATATTACTGAAACTATCAAATGCCTCTCCTTTAAACCAAAGTTGACTGTTATGTCTTATGAAGGGTATGACATTAATGGATTCACATATTACACAAAGCGCCAAGATGATAAGAGTGTCGTCCAAAACAGTGGGGTCACCCTTCAAGCATCGACTATGTTTTTTGCAAGTGCAAAGGATAAGAGTCCACGTGAAGCTAAAATATCATATTACGGTGTCATTGAAGAGATATGGGAATTTGACTACATAAATTTCAAAATTCCGCTCTTCAAATGTAATTGGGTTGATAACACCAAAGGAGTTATAGTGGATGAATTGGGTTTCACTTTAGTGAACTTTGAAAAGATTGGCGAGAAGGCTGAACCATTCATATTGGCATCACAGGCGAAACAAGTATTTTATATCGATGATCCTGCAAATGATAAATGGTCGGTTGTTCTTCATGGTAAAAGACAGTTCATTGAAGATCCTATAGATGAAGAAGAGTACTATGATAAATATGATGACTCCAGTCCATTCTCAGTTGGGTTGCCAACTCCACAAAATATTGAAGCTAATGATGACTTATATGTGCGCGGAGATCACAATGAAGAATTGTTAATTGATAAAAGATCACAATTTTAGTGGCATGCATGTTTATATTTTTTATTGAAGCTAAATGTTTACTTTTTTAATATCAATATCATTTTCTGATTTGATGTTTCATTATCTTCTAGTTAATACAAATGTTAAACATTGTGGGAGGGTGCTAAAGAACTATGGGACCAATCTCACCCGAGATTACATACGCGATGCTGAGAATAGGTTCTTGATTGATTCCAATTCTAGACATTGATCAGTATTTCACTAACTCTACACTAATAATTTTTGTTTGTATTCTCTTTGAAAAATAAATATAGGAAGAAGGAAGCCACACAGCTATGGAACTACTTGGACCCCAAAGACTGGGAGGAGTTTGTTACCCAAAGAAAAACAGATTAATTCAAGGTATTAAGCGCCACTCCCAATTTAATTAATATACATTTTTATGTATTCACCTATTCAAGATTAACCTTTATTGTTACTAACCAAATCAATGTGCTAACTAACTAGGCTATCAGCGATGCTCAACGACAACTACATGTTACGACCACACAATGGGTCCAAGAGGATATGCAGGCATTCGCCAAAGGTTATATAGATATATAGGCAGCAAGCCATGAAACAACAAAAGAAGCCCCAATGAAGAGAAGCAGGATATAGATACAATACATAAAGTGCAGCACACACAAGTGCTTCAGATTCATATAACAACATGACAGACTAACACATATATAGTGCATAACAACAGCAGCTCGGAATTTACATACAACACTAGCTTAGTACATATATAGTGGGACTAAGGTGACGATCCCACCTGCTAAAACAGGTTACCGACAACTATATGTTACGACTGGGAGGTCGTGATTCAGCAACTGTATGCATTAGCAGGTGGATCTGTTTGTCCTCCTGCTAATGAATACGGTTGCTGAATCATGACCTCCCAGTCGTAACATGTAGTTGTCGGTAACCTGTTTTAGCAGGTGGGATCGTCACCTTAGTCCCACTATATATGTATAGTGTTGTATGTAAA
Organism: Alisma plantago-aquatica; assembly: GCA_963693085.1. NCBI lineage: Eukaryota > Viridiplantae > Streptophyta > Magnoliopsida > Alismatales > Alismataceae > Alisma > Alisma plantago-aquatica. The sequence continues at coordinate 241,764,763 of OY856415.1, forward strand.
TTCGACGCTGCTGTTGTTATGTACTATATATGTGTTAGTCTGTCATGTTGTATGGACATCGATTGTATTGCTCATGTATTATATAGTCTCATTAGATAATATAAAATATATCAATCTTATTTATAGCTCATTAATTATATATACATCATTCTCTTTACAGGTGTTTAAAGCTGACCCCACTACAGGAACGGACTTACCAGATGTACATGCTCCCTATACGATGGGAGAATTAAATGAAGTAAGAGAAGAATGGGCAACAACCATACAAATAGTGGGGGTTTTAAAATATAATTGGGATGTTGATAGCAAATAATGACTAAAGAATGATATTTTGTAAATGAATTTCTGAATTATAATATATGTGTGAATGTTTGTACATGTCTAGATGTTTCTACATGTGTCTGAGTGAAAATGAATGAAAGTGTTGGTTGCTATATGAATGTTTCTACATGTGTGAATGTGAATGAATGGAACTACAAATTGCTAGCTACATGAATGTTTCTAAATGTGTGAAAATAAAATGGAACTGCAGGTTGTATTGCTAAATGCATGTGTGAATATTTTTGTTGTTAAATTTGCAGGTTTGTGGCCTACTGTTGGCTGATATCAATGGATGTCATAAAACCTGCAGTTAACTGCAGGTTTCTCATCCTGCGACCAGCCACAGCAGGTCTGCAGACTGACAGAAAAAAAAAACAATAGGCGTTGGTTATTTGTATAACACCGACACACAAAGTTATAGTGTCGGTTTTATATAAATAACCGATGCCTGCTCCCTATGGCGCGAAGGTATATGGCGTCGGTTTATTATCTAATAACCGACGCTGATAGTGGCCAAGATGGCGCCCTTTCTGTGACGCGAAGGTATATGGTGTCGGTTTCTTATCTAATAACCGACGTCTATACCTTCGCGCCACATCAAACATGCGTGATTTCGGTGGCGCGGGAAGAGTTTGGGCGTCGGTTTTGGAACTGATGCGTAATGGGTGAGCTTTTAGTGCCGCCCACATAGGTGTCGCTTAGAAACCGACACTAAAGTCCTTAAATAACTGACACTAAAGGTAGGTTCTGTAGTAGTGCCCATTATAACATTCATTCCTAGAAAACTACAACATGCAATAAATGTTCTCTCAAATCATATATTACAACATGCAATACATATTGTATAAATTAACTCTATTGCAACATGAGTGCCCATATAACTACAACATGTATTAATTGTTTTATAAGACCATATATTATGACATACAACTCATGTTGTATAAAACACATGTATCACAATAGGTGTGTCTTGTGAACATCACACACATTAGTTGTGATATAAGTCACATATGTTACAACATGCACAACACCTATTGTATAAGCCACCTCCTTAAGATCACACGATCTATTACAACACATGTTACCTGTTTTACAATGAGATAAAATATCATTATAGTTAGCTTTTTTTATTATTGTAAATGTTACCACATCATGTATAACACTCTTATTTTTATTGAACGTTTGTGAAAAGAATTGGTTAACTATTTGACAATGACAACTGCATGATACTTTAATTAAATAATTTATAATTTAATTATATTGTGATAATGGAAGGCACAAATATATTTGTTTTACTTTATCTTTGGTCGGCTATGAGATTGTTAGAGATGTAGGAGGCCATATGATATAAATATGGATGAATAATGCCAATGGGTTTGTCAAATTTTACTTCTGAAGATGTGAAGATAATTCGGTTGACATTCTATATTGATTGTCAAACAACTAATGACTTATTCTTCCATTCTATTTAAATACATTATAGGAGGATTTTTGAATATGCAACTCAAAGAAGTAGACATATATGAGTGCATGTGCTTGATAAACATTAACTCAAATATAAAATGGCAAGACAATAATGCTATGATAGACACTTTAAACTGCTCATCTATGATGGACATGCTATGTTATTTGAGTTGCATGTACAAACATAGAAAATATATGCAAATTGAAAAGAATATGTCACAAAAGAAATCTTATGGGGAAAATAGAAAGTCGAATAGGAAAATCAAACAACTAAATAAGAGAAGTAGACAACCAGTTGGAGAACCAGAGGGAAGGTAGTAGGGGCCATGGCTCGCAAGAAAATCAAAATATATTTAGTACTAATAATTTTAGATCATATTCATTTGAGATATAGAGTAAGTATCCTTTGCGTCCAGTAGATAAAAAAATAAGGGATTTACTTGTGTGATTTCTTATCTGATTTGAATTTAGGGTGTCCTGGTTCAATCCTCAGTTTTCAATTCTTTAAGTGTTATTATTAATAAAAAGATTTTTGCTAGTATGTAACAAAGTGATAGCTTGGCTAGTATGGTAGGCTTGTCCTACTTGTGTACAACATGCTCATTTCCTTTTTCTCATCATGGAAAATATAAGTACATATTTTCTACATTTAAAAAAACTTTTCAACAAAAAACTAAAGTTAAACAAATTCCACATACACCATTCATCATAATTGTAAGAATTAATTTTCACATCTCTATAGGTGTATTGTAGAGTTTGGGAAAGTGATTGGATTCATTGTTGATGGCTCATTGCATCTGGTTCACAACAAAAATTCACCCAGTGAGAAATTTGAGTGAGGTAGAGTTTGTTGAATGCTACAAAAAGAAAAAATAATACTATAATGAGAGTAGTGAGCAACCGTGTGTTTGGTAACACGATTGAAGCAATCAACCCCTTCACGTGATTTCCCATCGCTACCTAAGCAATCACGACCACTTCTCAAAATAGAGGATATTTTATTGGTTTAAAAAATATAACTGTATTAGTAAACATATTAAAGAATTATTAAGATAAGACTGTATTTTTGTACCATGAAACTTGGTAAAATCTCAAGTCAATACGCATGGACCCACTGACCAAGGCTCTAGTAGAGTTTTAGGAATAATGATTGGCCCCATGGACCACCGCTAGTCTTAACTGCGCTCTTTGTCCCCACTAGACTGAGCACATTTAACCACAAAGTTTTTTAGCAATGGACTCTCTAAAAAGGAGGTGCACCTTGGTGATATGGGTAGTCCAATCATTCCTTGTAAGATCATTCTATCTGAGGCCTCAAATCCTGGGATGTTACAATCTCTCCCACTTAGACTCCTGATGTCCTCATTAAGGCTCACCTATACAGCCTCATAATGTCTTCCCCATTTCAGTGCAGACCTAGAATGGCTCATGGACACCTAGTTCCCATCAACGGCTACCAGTACAAGGGCGGCTCCATCTCGTCTAAGTAGATATCTTTTTCCAACTTGCCTGGACTGTATAGCTTAAGACTGGCATGCCACATGCCCATGTGGACCCCACCTACTGGAGGGGAATTGGCTCTGATACCATTGGTAACACATGGACCCACTATCCAAGGTTCTAGTATAATTTTAGGAATGATGACTGGCCCCACAAGCCACCACTAGCCTTAACTGCGCACTTTATCCTCACTCACATACAAGCCAGGATAAACTTCCCGATTGGTCACCCATCCTAGTACTACTCTGGGCTGAGCATACTTAACCACATAGTTCTTTAGTGATGGGCTCCTTGAAGTGCACGTAGGTGATATGGGTAGTCCAATCATTCCTTATAAGATCATTCTATCTAAGGCCTCAAATCCTGGGATGTTATAATAATGCAAGAACCAAAACCTCTTATTACCATAAGTTTTGCATCATATATAAAGTGTGTCTAATCATATATATTTTCATACTCTTAGTCACATAGGAAGTAAACACTACTACAGAAATGGCTTATAAAGTCACATTTACAGGCATCTGTTTTTTGTCAAAATCGACGACTAAACCCTAAAACATCGGTTAAGTACACAAACCAAAATATATATTTTAGGAGTGACCAGACACGGGTACCACTTTTTATTTAGTGCCAGTTCCTAAATAAGAAACTGACTCTTAAAAATGCCCGCCAAATCCAATCTTCTCAATGAAAAAAATTACCTCCAAAATTTAGCATACGGTGTCGATTGTTAATTAAACAACCGACGACTAAATGTTTTCCGTGAGACAGAAATTGGGCCCATTTTAATCGTCGGTTTGGTTGTAATAACCTACGCCGATGTGTTTTCGCGCGTTGTACCCGCGAAAATTTTCACCCCTATTTGGCGTCGGTTCCCTACGGAAACTGAGGACTATGGTCAGAATTTGAGAACATTTTGTTTTTGTCGGCATATGAGGATAGTTGTCAGTTTTGGTATAAAAACCAATGACTATAATTGAGTATAGGTGTCAGTTTTTTATTTATAACCGACACCCTTTGTCATAAGCGTCATTTTTTTTAATTAACCAACACTGATTGGTAACTTAATAGCACCCGTGAGAAGCAGACTCTTCCCCTTCCTCTATTTCATTGCGATTGAGAATAGGTTTGGCAATTCTGCGATTCCGCCACCACCCTCTCCCTGCTTGCCGCTACCATCCTCTCCCTACTCGCTGCCGCCGGCGCTCCCTGCCCTATGTGCTCGCCGGCTCCCTACCCTCCGCCGCCCGAACACCTGCTGCTGCCCTCTGCCTCCACCGCCCAGACACCTGCTGCGCCTAGCTGCTCCGGCTGTGGGATGCGCGCCTAGCTGCTCCGGCTGCCAGCTCACTGCTGGATTCTCATCGCCGCTACTGCTCCTCACACCACCACTGCTCTTCTTCATGCTGCTAGCTGCTCCACAGGTAGCCCTCTTCTTCTTCCTCCATGCCCCTCTTCTTCTTCCTCCAATTCTTCTTCGTCCTGCTCCCTCTCCTTACCAAATGGATTAAAGCAAGGCCACGACAGTGTGGGCTGGCCACAGATGTGGCTGTGTTGGCCGACCACGGCCGTGCTGGTCCATTTGGTAACGAGGGAGTAGGAAGAAGAAGATACATTTGTAATTGAATACTAATGCTTGACCTAATTCTATAAATTTGATGCATGTTGAATTAAGATATTAAACCCTAATACACATTTCACCATAATCTTGAATTAACTATATTGCTGAAATCTTGTGATCAATCTATGTAAGATATTAAAACCCTAATGTTAAATCTCTGATTTTGTAGTGATGTGTAACCCTAACATCTACATGAATCCCTATTGTATGTTGTGGATTGATGATAATGCATGAGCTAGTTTGGAATTTTGAAATCAATTATGAATGTCCATCCCTAGGTTATACTAATTTATGTGTAATCTTTATCTTGATGATGAATATGCATGGACACTCGAAATATTGAAATCAATGTTATAGAATGACATCACATGTATTTGTTGGCCTAAAAACCCGTCCAAGATTTACTCATTAGGAGTAAATCTTGCATAGTCCCCGGTTTGGGACTGTTCTTGAACACCTAATCTCACTTAGGATGTAAGTGTATAATGTATATTTGGTTTTCAAGAAAATTCCGATAGCATTCCCCCATTTGTTCTCAAAGTACATATGTACTTGGAGAACAGCGGGGAAATGCTGCCGAAATTTTCTTGAAAACCCAATACACATTATACACTTACTAGTGAGATTAGGTGTTCAAGAATGGGATAGGTGGTACACATTTATTATATATAAGAATGACAACACATGTATTTGTTGGCCTGAAGTTTTAACCATGCAAAAACTCTAATCTATTAACCCTAGACCCTAATCTTGTTGTAATATATACTTGTTTTCTCTTTGATCATAGAATGGATAGATCATGGATGTCCATTCACAATCACTACACCCCAGAGTTTATTTCTGGTCTTGACCAGTTTATTAGATTTGTCGAGGAACATAGGAAACAACCTGGAGATAGGTTCTATTGTCCATGTAGGCTTTGCGGTAACAACTTGAAAATCAACACTGGTGACAAAATCAAAAGTCATGTCATTTGCAACGGGATTATACAAGGCTATACAGAATGGCACTGGCATGGAGAGATTTCAAACCTAAAACTAGTGGATGTCAATAGCAGTGCTTGTGTAGAAGAAGAAATTGCCTCCGATGACGTAGATGTGAATGAACAAGTTCCAGTAGACATCGTTGATGCGATGCTAGATAGTTGTGGGGTAGAGCACACCGATCCACCTCCCATTTTTAGAAACATTGTGCATGATGCTTAGATATCGTTATACATAGGTTGTACTAAGTTTACGAAGCTTAGCGCTGTGTTGAGATTGTATAAGCTGAAAGCTAACAATAGATGGAGTGACAAAATTTTCACGTCATTTATGTCTTTGTTGAAAGAAATGCTTCCTGAAGGAAACAAGATTATTTCAAAAGGACTATGTGGATTTGAAAGATTGTCCAAAATGTGGTGCGTCACGGTATAAATTGACGACTTTGGGGGAGTCCAAATCTGGTTCTCCTGCCAAGGTGATGTGGTATGTACCTATAATATCACAGTTTCAACGCTTATTTGCCAATCTGATAGATGCGAAGAATTTGAGGTGGCATGCAGATGTTAAGAAAAATAATGATGGGATCCTACGACATGCTTCTAATTCCCCACAGTGGAAGAAGATTGATCTATTGTACCCTAAATTTGGTGAAGAAGTCAAGAATCTAAGACTTGGGCTTTGTACAGATGGGATGAATTCGTACGGGACATTGAGCAGCCAACATATCACTTGGCCAGTCATGTTTGTTATATACAATCTTCCTCCCTGGCTGTGTATGAAAAATAAGTATGTAATGCTGTCGTTGTTGATATCGGGCCCTAAATAACCTAGAAATGATATTGATGTTTATGTTGAACCTATGATTGATGACTTAAGAAACTCTAGGGTGAAGGTGTGATGACCTATGATGCTTCACGAAGAGAGATATTTCATTTGCATGCTATGTTGTTTTGCACTATTAATGACTTTCCAGCATATGGGAATTTTTCTGGATATAGTGTCAAAGGACCTAAAGCGTGTCCTATATGTGAACAGAACACTGATTCAACAAGACTAAAACATGGCGGTAAGACTGTATATCTCGGTCTTTGAAGGTTTCTTACAAAATTCTATCTGTATCGTAGGAAGCGCAAAGCATTCAATGGATTGAATGAGGAATGGAGTGCACCTAAACCTATACCAGGGGAGGTTGTTTATGAAAGAGTAAAAGACTTTTTCAATGAATTTGGTAAGAGATCACGTTGTACTATGGCCACACGGAGTGACAAATCTTTATTCAGGAAGAAGTCAATATTTTGGGATCTTCCTTATTGGAGTTCTTTGACATTCAGACATTGTATCGATGTCATGCACGTTGAGAAAAATGTCTGTGATAGTGTCATTGGTACTTTGTTGAATATACCAGGTAAGACTAAAGATGGGATAAAATCCAGATTGGACCTATGTGAAATGGGAATAAGGTCAGAATTAACAGAATTACGTGAAATGGGAAATCGGAGAACATACTTACCTCCCGCTTATTACACATTGTCTAGAAAGGAGAAGAAAGCTTTTTGTGAATGTTTGGTAAATGTTAAGGTGCCATAGGGTTACTCATCCAACATCTGTAGATTGGTATCAATGAAAGATCTGAAGTTGATAGGTCTTAAATCTCATGATTGTCACACAATAATGCAACAAATATATATTGTCTGTGGTAATTCTATCTATATTGTCGAAGCATGTAAGGTTTGCAATCATCAAACTTTGTTTCTTTTTGAACAATTTGTGTAGCAAAGTTATTGACCCTGATACTCTCGATAATTTGCAAAGAGAAGTGGTTGTTACCCTATGTCAGCTTGAGGTGTATTTACCTCCGTCGTTCTTTGATATCATGGTACATCTTGTTGTCCACTTGACTAGGGAAGTGAAAATGTTGGGACTAGTTTTCTTGCATTGGATGTATCCCTCTGAACGATACATGAGCATTTTTAAAAGTGATGTTAGAAACCATTATTGGCCTGAAGGGAGTATTATTGAGGGTTATGTGGTGAGAGAGGTTATGGATTTTTGCAATGACTTTCTCAGTGGTAATGACACTCTTGGTAATGAAAAGAATATTGAGGAGCAATTTGGCAAAGGAATTTTGGGATCACGGGTGAAAGTAATCAGCCATGAGCAGTTGGAACAAGGTCACTTGTATATTTTACACAACATGGACGAAGTGAGTGTTTATATCGAGGAACATACCAATTGCATCAAGAGACAATATCCTTGAGCCAATACAATGTGGCTTGTTAGAGAGAATAACAAGACATTTATTAAGTGGTTTGAAGATAAAGTCTTACATCAACTATCTCAAACACCAGATGATTACTGAAACTATCAAATGCCTCGCCTTTAAACCAAAATTGAATGTTATGTCTTATGAAGGGTATGACATTAATGGATTCACATATTACACAAAGCGCCAAGATGATAAGAGTGTCATCCAAAATAGTGGGGTCACCTTTCAAGCGTCGACTATGTTTTTTGCAAGTGCAAAGGATAAGAGTCCACATGAAGCTAAAATGTCATATTACGGTGTCACTGAAGACATATGGGAGTTTGACTACATAGATTTTAGAATTCCGCTCTTCAAATGTAATTGGGTTGATAACACCAAAGGAGTTATAGTGAATGAATTTTGGGTTTAACTTTAGTGAACTTTGAAAAGATTGGTGAGAAGGGTGAACCATTCATATTGGCATCACAGGCGAAATAAGTATTTTATATCGATGATCCTGTAAATGATAAATGGTCGGTTGTTCTTCATGGTAAAAGATAGTTCATTGAAGATCCTATAGATGAAGAAGAGTACTATGATAAGTATGATGACTCCAGTCCATTCTCAGTTGGGTTGCCAACACCAGCAAATATTGAAGCTAATGATGACTTGTATGTGTGTGGAGATCACAATGAAGGATTGTTAATTGATAAAAAATCACAATATTAGAGGCATGTTTATATTTTTTATATGTTTTATTTTTCTGAATGTGAACTTTTACAATGTGAATTACTTTGCAGTGTGAATGTGAACTTTACAATGTGAATAACTTTACAATGTGAACTTTACAATGTGAATTACTTTACAATGTGAATGTGAACTTTACAATGTGAGCTTTACAATGTGAATTATTTTACAATGTGAATGTGAACTTTCAGATGGCTGAGCATTCTCCTGATCACCGTACTGATGATTACAGTGACGGTGAGGACATCAACGTGCCGCCTCACAATGTACGTTTTAAAAATATATCATATATTTATATCTACATGTCTATTTATAGTTATATCATGTAAGTGCATTTATTTTGTCAAATTTTAGGTTGATGATGCACATGTACCCTCTGAAGCACTTGAGGCACTTGATGAGCAACACAAAAAAGTTGACAAGAGAAGGGGCATCACTATGATGAAGAAGTTAATAGAGCAAAGGGGCAATGGACCCAAACTTGTTGTGGATTTTGATAATGCAGGAAATACAATTGGAGTGAATCGCAATTCGTTTGTTTCATATCTTAGGTATGTTACTCATAGCCATTGAGGTTGTAAGATAGATTCTTGGAATAAAGTTCCTAAGGAGAAGAAAGACATAATATGGAAGGATTTATGCGTGAGTTATTATTAATTTGCAATTCTATTTTGTAGATTACTAATTTTTTGGATACTAGTTAATAGCAATTCTATTTTGTAGAGTATATTTGAATTGGATGAAAAGTTGCATCGTAAATGTGTGATGCAACATTGTGGGAGAGTCCTAAGGAACTATAGGACAAATCTCACCCGAGAATACATAAAAGAAGGTGACAAGAGGAACAAGACAGTCACTAAACAGTGGAACTTCCTGGACCAAGAAGAATGGGACGTGTTTGTTGCTTCAAGAAAAACGGATGAATTCAAGGTATTAGGTGTCACTCCCAATTTAATTAATATATGTTGTATTCACTTATTCAAGATTAACATTTAGTGTTACTAACCAAATCATTAATGTGCATACTAACTAGGCCCTAAGTGAGGTGCAAAAAGCAAGGAGTGCACTGAATGTGCATGACCACACAATGGGTCCAAAGGGGTATGTAGGCATTCGCCAAAGACTACATGTTGAGTCTACTACTCAGTCTGCTGCTACTCAGGAGTCCTCTACTATAGGTATCACACCTCTTCCTCAACATGATGTCTGGATAGCTGGGAGGCAAAATAAGAAGGGAGAAATAAGGAAGCCCGCAACTGCTAAGGCGGCTGCAAAAATAGTAAAATACAACTCTTAGAGCAATCATTCGAATATTAATTATTTGTGGTGTTTACTTAATTACAAATTATTGTTTTGGTGATTAGAGAGAGCTGGACGAGATGAGAAAACAAGGCAAGTTCATCCCTGAGGGCACAAGGGATGAATTGATAGTTGCTCTGGGTAACCCAGAGCATCCTGGACGTATTAGGGATGCATATGCTGATGTGGGCATCAAAGTGTTCTTTGGGCCATCCCAGCGCAAACATGTCCCAAAAGTGGGAATTTCATAAGAAGAGGTAACCTATTCTTTCTTTATAATGTTACTATAAAAGAGAATTCAATAATCAGAAGCTAACGTTTCTTTTATCTATGTATAGGTAGATAAGATAGTTGATAGGAAAATCGAAGAAGCAATGAGCAAGTGGCAGGCATCTCTGACTGCCACTAAGTGAATAGTACCTATGGCGTCCCGCTATACTCCTATTGCAGAGGTTGGGAGTAATTATGTAGACCCAACACCTAGCACATCTGTTGTAAGTATTTTTATGACATAGTAACTAGTCTTTTCAAGATGATATGTTTTCAAGATGATATGTATATATGTATATAACATTCTTTACATAAAAATTTGTAGGGGTTGAAGCCATGCCATCTAAAAAGTAAAGAAATTGTCATTGCAGAGGCATCGGCTTTCCCATTCCTACCAAGGGAAATGTTTCATGGGTCTCCATTACCAGCTGGTTGGGTTCGTGTGAGCCTGTACATATATTCCCCAATTGGATGGATCTTCCATTGCCATATGCCAACCCAAATTGTGAAACGCTTGGTGAGGCAGAAGGCAGAGTGATATTGTGGCCAAAAGTGGATGTCCTCTATACTGAAACTATATGGTAAATTTACATTATGTTAAATTGTTAGTGTGTGTATATGATGTCAATTGATCTGAAATTATATATATATATAGGTTAAAAAGAAGACACCCAAAGCATCTAGGCCTCCACCTCCTATATTACCAAGTTGGGTTCCACAGGACTGACCTGTCCCATTAGGTCCTAATTGTAGGGGTATGGCAATATGGTTAGGCGAACATGATATAAATTGCCCTATAACTATTTCTATAGATGCAGATGTTGCAGGTCAATCATACGAAAGCAAACTATTTATAAAAGATATTTTGGAATTGTTTAGATATGATTAGTTGAATACATCTGTGATAGAGCTATGGATAAGGTGAGATCTTCTTTATACATCCATATACCTTGTGTAGGATCTTGTGATCTGGTTTCTTATTTATTAATGCATATGTAATACATGTTTTGCAGCTGCTTAGACAAGATATGTGCATATTTTTCCTTCGAATAGTAGGATTTTTTATTCCATCTTTGATTAGTCTAGTAGCTAAAGACCCTCCGCCAGTTCAACAATACTGATGTGATGCTTTTACAAATTTTTCTCAAATCACAAGATGGTGATAATAGCTCCATTCAATGTGGAGTAAGTTTACTTTGCTTATAATTTGGACTTAAGAAAATTACATTTTTATTGTGGATTTTGAGTTATTAATTTTTAACTTTTTTACCTCTAGTGGTATGCATTGGGAGTTACTAGTTATTGTCCCTGAGACGTTCACTGTCTATTATGTAGATCCTAAGGGGACTAAATTGAATTCAAAATATGGACACACAATGAAAATGACATTATTCCGGTGAGAAAATATTTCATTTTCATATCCGTTAACATATATTATTACATTACTATTTAATTATGCAATGTACTGTGTTACATTAACATGTAGGGGTTTAGATGAGTTCAAAAAGGCTGGAGGAATGGTCCTCAGGAAAAAGAACCAACCAATAATTTGGAAGAACGTAGAAGTAAGTTCCCGACTGCAATGTATATATTATTTATGTGAATAGTGCTTAATTAGTTGTATTTTTTAATATTTTGTATGTTTCAATTTATAGTGTGCTACACAAGACAACATATGGGCATGTGCATACTATGTGATGTGATTTATGCACATGATTATCAAATATTCCGTAGTGGACATTGATACTATTCCTGAGGTATTATATATATATATATATATATATATATATATATATATATATATATATATATATATATTTTTTTTTTTTTTTTTTTTTTTGAGGGTAAGACTTATCTACTATTCAAAGCGAGCCTAACGGGGGCTCAACCCAGTTTGCTACAGAGGAATGGAAATGCGAAAGTAAAAGAAAAGGGGAAGAACTACTAGTAGCTTTACGGGCTAGCAGATGTTCTAATCTGTTTGCTTGCCTTCTACAAGAAACAAACAGGAAAGAATGAAAAGCATTAACTAGGCTATATATGTCTGCAAGGATGGTTCCCAGGAGGTCCGCTCTCTTAGCCTTGGTATTGATGTAGTTGATGATAGCTTCCGCATCCGACTCGACCACAAGCCATCCCATCTTCAACTCCTTTGACCGTACTAGTCCTTCACGTATTGCCCATGCTTCTGCATTTTGGACATTAGATAGCGACGGTCGTCTTGTCCCTGCTGTACAGATTATCTTCCCGTTGTGATCTCTCCATGCTAGCCCAGTGTCGTCCCTGCCATTGATGTTAACAGCTGCGTCGCAATTTAATTTAACAGTTCCTGCTGCCGGTGGTTTCCAAGGCTGAATTGCCTCACGTTGGTCGTGCCTACTTTTGGACTCGTTGGCTGTTCGGTGATCTTTAATTAATGCAAGCAAGCTCCTTTGGATGGTAAGAGGTGGCCGCACCTTATCCTTGAATATAAATTTGTTTCTTCTTGTCCACACAGTCCACAAAGATGCAATCATGATATCATTATCATCCTCATTAGCTGTTGTCGTGAGGGAAATAATAGCATGGTCAGTCCTCCCTTGCCCCGCCTTTCTAATCTCGTCTTGCACCGGTTCCGGACTCTCCTTCCATAACTCCCACGCTTGGGGGCACCTGAATAGCATATGGTTGATGTCTTCTTTCTCTCCTCTGCAAATCCTGCAAATTCCAGTGTCATGGCAGTGCCTATCAAAAAGCCTTCCCATGGTACTCAGTGCTCCTGTCATGCATCTCCATAGAAAGTGTGCCGCTTTTGGAATAAGGCCCTTACGCCAAATAGTTCTCCATGTTCTAGCTTCCTCCTCTCTTCTTTGCTCTTCCAGCACCACCGCTGCATTCTGTTTAGCCATCCAGTATGCGGATCTAACCGTGTAGTCTCCTTTCCTATCAGGCTTCCAGAAAATCCCGTCATCCTGTCTTGTTAAACCCAATGGAGTCGCTATCACCTTGCTCACTATATCATGCGTGAAAAGATTTGTAATGAACTCCTCGTTCCACTCTCTCTTTTCTCCATCCATTAGTTGACTCACCCATTGTACTGTAGTGCAAGATACCCCATATACCTTTTCCAGGCTTCCTCCAAGCTGCTGAATCCATGAATCAGTCCAGATGTTGATGTTGGACCCATCCCCCACTCTCCACTGCATGCCCTCTAAAATGATGTTTTTTGCATTCCAAATACTCCTCCAGGTGAAGCTAGGATCATATCCCCTCCTTGCATTGAGTATGGAATCCCTTGGGAAGTATCTAGCTTGGAGAACTCGGTAGACTAGCGTGTCCCGTCTGTGGAAGAGCCTTCATATTTGTTTTGCCAACAGAGCTTGATTAAAAATGCTTATGTTTCTGAAGCCCATGCCGCCTTGACTCTTAGTCTTGCACATGTTTTCCCAGCTATCCCATGCAATCTTCCGCTCTGCATCCTTTGCTCCCCACTAAAATCTCGAGATTGTGCTATTGATTGAGTCGAGGAGATACTCCGGGAGTCTGAAAATGCTCATAATATACGATGGTATGGCCTGTGTTACTGCTTTGATGAGAACTTCTTTTCCTGCCTTTGACAACAATTTCTCCTTCCATCCTTGTAGCTTCCTCCATATGTGTTCCTGAATGTAAGCAAACACCTGCTTCTTTGACCTGCCCACTACCGTAGGCAGCCCAAGGTACTTGCCATGTCTGTCCACTTCTTTGACCTAAAGCAACTCAGTCAACTCTCTTCTTCTCACACTGTCCACACCTTTACTGAAAGCAACCTCAGTTTTGGATAAATGTATTTTCTGCCCGGACGCCTGCTCGTAGTGGCTGATAATTTCAGCTAATTTCAGGCATTCTTCTTTGGTTTCTCTTGCGAAAAGTATGGAGTCATCTGCAAAGAAAAGATGAGAAATCCGCGGGCCATGAAGGCTAGCTCGGACTCCCTGAATGACCTTTTGTTGTGTTGCAAGGGATAAAGAAGTAGAAAAGGCTTCAACACATAAAATAAAAAGATAAGGAGAGAGAGGGTCACCCTGCCGAAGTCCTCTGGCTGGTTGAATCCACCTGGTCCGTTCCCTGTTGATTGCAAAAGAGTGGGTTACAGTTGACATGCAATCCAGAATTTTCCTTCTCCATTTTTCCCCAAAGCCCATTTTTCCTTGAACATAATCCACAAAGCTCCATTCAACCCTATCATAGGCCTTTGACATATCCAGCTTTAGAGCAATGTGTCCCTTTTTTGCACGGTTCCCTTTTTTCATGGCATGAAAAAGCTCGTAGGCGATGAGAGTGTTATCAGTAATGAGCCTTCCTGTAATAAAAGCACTTTGATTTTCAGAAATAATTTTGTCCATGAGCGGCCGCAGTCTGTTTGCTATGACTTTTGAAGCAATTTTGTAGACAACATTGCAGAGACTGATAGGTCTGTAGTCCCCAACCTCTTCTGGCTTATGAATCTTTGGGATCATCACCACTAGTGTTGCGTTTAGATCTGCAATACTTCTCTCAGATTTCCACCACCCTTTTATGTAACTAGAGATATCCTCTCCTATAATATGCCAATAATTCTGGAAGAACATAGCCTTCATTCCATCCGGACTCGGTGCCTTGTTGGGGTGCATAGACTTTATAGCTGTGTAGATTTCCGCAGACGTGAAGTCCTTTTCCAATTCATTCCTCTCCGCCATAGACACTTTCATAGAGATTCCCCGAGTCGCCTCCTCCCATCCCGATGGATTTGAAGTGTTGAAGAGATTTTTGAAGAAAGACACCACTATTTTTTCTATCTCCTCATGTCCCGTCTTCCACTGTCCTTCACTATTTTTCAGCCCTTCAATGTTGTTTCTTTTCCTTCTTTGTGATGCTTTATGATGAAAGTAGGCAGTGTTCCTGTCACTCTATCTCATTTCATTTACCCGTGCCCTTGCATGCCAATACGCCTCATCACGCCTGTGCCATTCTTGCAATTCAGCTGTAAGTTGTGGGCATCTAGCAAGGTTCTGGCTGTCCTGAGGAAGTTGTTGGAACTCATTTAGCGCATTTTCAAGCTCTTTTATTTTCTTCTTCCTTTCCCCGATTTTTTTTTCCTGCCCATTCCTTCAGTTTTTTTCCACACTGTTCCATTTTTCCTTGTAGACCTGAATGTTGATTTTCCTCCCAAACAGATTTTATAATTTGCTCAAATGCTTCATCCTCCACCCACATAGGTTCAAAGAAAAAGTACTACTGTCTTCTTTGAGCTTTTTTCTTCTTGTAATCCGTGTGGATGATGATTGGGACGTGATCAGATTCATACTTTGTGAGATGTATAACTCTTGCATGCGGAAAATTAGCAACCCAGGATGGGCTGCCCAAAGCTCCGTCAAGACGTTCCCGTACAAGAGTTTCCGGCGTGAGACCTCTCTGCCATGTGAATATGCTTCTGCTGTATCCCAGGTCCGTAAGATCACAGTCATCAACCACGCTTCTGAAATCTTGGATATATCTGAAGGGTTTGGGTGGTCCGCCGTCTTTCTCAGTATTAGATAGGATTTCATTAAAGTCACCAAAGAAAAGTGTGGGTGTGTCTTCATTCGTCATCAGCTCCCTCATAAGATCCCAAGTTCTGAATTTTTGTTGTTGTGCCGCCCATCCATATATACCAATGGCTCTCCACGTCTCCCCTGTATTGCTGTCCTGGATATTGCAACTGCAGTGATGTTGTGAATAGGCTGTAACAGTAAGGTCAACATCCTTCCACCATAAACCTACACCACCTGCTCTGCCGACACTAGCTAAACAGATCCCTTTAGTAAAGCCGCACTTTCTCATCACTACTTCCAAGTCTGCACTCGAAATCATAGTTTCCATAAGGAACACTATGCTCGGGCCCTCCCTCCAACACCACGATCGGAGAGCATTAACTGTGTCAGGGCGGGCCAGTCCCTGACAGTTCCAGCTCATGATTTTCATTGCTCTTCATGGGGCTGGTCTACGCCAGCTCCCGCTACTTGGGACGTGTTGGTTCCCTGTCTTTGTGTTTCCATCTCTGTGTTCCGTGCCTTCTTGCATGTGTCAATCACAGTATCAACCACATCGAGTTCCATATCACATAGCTCAGATTGCCTATCCCTTTTCTCTGCAATATTGTTCCAGACCACTTCATTGTCAGGTACTCCAAGCCGTTGGCTCCTGCTCATCTTGTACACCCACGGAACAACTTTCTTCTTCCTTTGATCTGCTTCCCCCCCTACCTGTCCTTCTTCGATGTTCTTTCTCCGTCTGTGCTCTGGTTCTTGCTGTTGTTGGTGCTTGTTCAGGTATGATCTGAGTTTCTTTGCCCACGAGCTTATTTCCTTCTTCATGATTTGCCCCCCTTGAAGCTATTGTTTCTGCCTCGACTCCACTATTCCCTGCTCTTGTTCGTACTTCGTTTGGTTTAAGAGCTACGACCTCCTCTCTTGTGTACTGAATCCCTTTCTTGTTTCCCGCTGTTTGCGCCTCAACAACTACACTGTGGATTCCCTTCATCTTATCCAGGCCTTGCGGTTGTCCTCGTTCGTTCTCCCTGTGCCCGGTATCTCCTGTTCCCGTCAGCACTGGAAAAACGGCTTCCAGGTTGAGCTCTGTCCCTTCCGCCCCTCCCTCCCCACTCGACTCTTCCTTCTATGTAATTCCTTCATGCCTCTCCCCGCCTTTGTTTCTGTTCGCCTCTCGGTGTTGCCATGTCATGGCCGCCGTTGTGCCTTCATGCGTCGTGGAAGCCGACGCTGCTGTCCCAGTTTTGAACTTGAAACGTATCTCCCTCTTAGTTCTGGTGTTACCGAACAACTCCTCTTGCAGAGATTGTCTTGCCTTCCTCGGTGAAGCTTTAAGCCACGCCCCCCACTGAGGACCTTGGTCATCTTCTTCCTCCGGATTGGTGCAGTCCCTAATGACATGCCCTAGTTGGCCGCACCTGTAGCAGTAGTTAGCGAGTCTTTCATATTTGATATCAATCTCTATGATTTTGTTGTTCCTCCCCTTCATGCGTAGGATTCTCCTCAACGGCTTTGTAACATCCAGGTTGATCCGGACTCTCACGGCAGAGTCTCATCCCAGTTCATCTAGGTCTGCAGTCATCACACTGCCCAACCTTGCTGCGATCTCTTCGACCGCTTGCCTGGTGCGAAAACCCAGTGGGATTCCGTATAGGCGGACCCAAAACGGGCTGTGATTGATCTCAACAGCGCCCGGCTGCTCATCTGCTTCAATGTTCTTGATTAGGAGCAACTTGTTATCAAAGTTCCATGGAGCCCCGTCTTCGATTTTCTTCTTGTCGCGCCAGTCAAGAAATTGTATAATGAATCGATCGCCTTCTACCTGCTTGAAGAGTACCTTCCCCTGGAGCCCCCACGCCTGTGTTAGCGTGCGCTTCAATGCCCAGAAATTCGTCGGTCGATCAGATAGTATTATATATAGTCTCATTAGATAATATGAAATATATCAATCTTATTTATATATTATTAATTATATATATACATCATTCTCTTTACAAGTGTTTAAAACTGACCACACTACAGGAAAGGCCTTACTAGATGTACATGCTCCTTACTAGATGTACATGCTCCCTATACAACGGAAGAATTAAATGATGTAAGAGAAGAATGGGTAACAGCCATACAAGTAGTGGGGGTTTTAAAATATAATTGGGATGTTGATAGCAAATAATGACTAAAGAATGATATTTTGTAAATGAATTTCTGAATTATAATATGTGTGAATGTTTCTACATGTATGAATATTTCTACATGTGTATGAATGTTTATACATGTGTGAATGTGAAAATGAATGAAACTGTTGGTTGCTATATGAATGTTTCTATATGTGTGAATGTGAAAATGAATGGAACTGCAAATTGCTACATGAATATTTCTACATGTGTGAAAATCGAATGGAACTGTAGGTTGGTAAATGTGTGAAAATTAATGTTGTTAATTTTGTAGGTTTGTGGCCTGTTGTTGGATGATATCAATGGATGTTGTAAAACCTGCAGTTCATAACTGAACTGCAGGTTTCTCATCCTATGATTAGCCACAACAGACTTGTAGACTGATAAGAAAAAAAACATGAAATAGGCATCGGTTATTTGTTTAAAACCGACGACAAATGATTATAGTGTCAGATAAATAATTATAACCGATGCCTAATGCATGTGATGTGGCATCGGTTATCAATAATAAACCGACGCTGATGGTTCTGGCATCGGTTGCCCTACTAGTAACCGACGTCGATTTCCCTAATGAGGCCAGAAACCACAGCTGTGTTGGCCAGCACGGTCGTGGCAGCGGGCCAGACACCACGGTCGTGCTGGCCAGCACGACTGTGGCAGCGGGCCAGACAACACGGTCGTGCTGGCTAGCACGACCGTGGCAGCGGGTGAGATGATATCAGTTATCACTAATAAACCGACGCTGATAGTTCCCCATATGGTGTCATATCTATGGAGCGAAGGTTTATGGCGTTGGTTTCAAAACTAATAATTGACGCTTATACCCCCATGCTGGCGTATTTTCGGTGGCGCACGAAGGGTTGTGGCGTCGGTTTGAAAACCGACGCCTAACGGTTGGCCTTTTAGCGGTGCCCACATAAGTGTCACATTAAAACCGACGCTAAAGGCCATAAATAACCAACACTAAAGGCCGGTTATGTACTAGTGTAACATGAACATGTCATAATGTAAATGCCATAATTTATAAATACTTTGTGAACATGAATCTTGAGTAATATATTCCATTCATGATGTATTTTCATGGGATTAATATTTCTAAAACCTAGGGCATCAACTAATCTTAGAGTCTTTCTCTTAAAAATATCCCAATGTATTCAGATATTAACATGGTTATGATTACTAAGTGATAACCCATCTTGTTCTATTAATCATCTAAAAAGTTAATGTCAAAATTATCCAGACCATGTAGAGTTCTACCCTGAAAGAGTCCCCAATTCATATCTTATCTACTGAGAAATAAAAATATTTTTGGTAAGGAAAACAACCTGATTCTAAAAACACAGAGTTTCCTATTGTGTTTTGACATACATATATCCAAGTATAGTTCAAAAGAAAATCCAACTCCATTTTTAAGTTTAATAGATTTAAGATGACATCAAGACATTTGATGATTGTTGCAAATTTGATATTTCATAATTTTCTCATTATATAAAATAAAACTAATAGTTTACTTCTACATTTATGTTTCACAATCATAGATGAAGATTGAATGCCATCTAGTGTGATAATATATCAAATTACATATAGTATTTCCTTTCAAAAATATTATTATGTGTTGACTTTTTTGTTCATTATTTACATGCATTATTTTTTGTCAAATTTAAAAATGATTTTGGGTTGCTATATATCTAGAGAAAGCAATTAATATTTTTTTTTAAATTTACACAAATTATTTTTCTAAATTACAAAGTATCTGATTAAGTTTAATATACTTATCATCACATCTTCTTTCATGTTAAATATCAATAATAAATTTGCTATCAAAATTTCTCATACTATAGTTCAAATATAGGGTTGAGAAACATGTTTGATTTATTTACTAATAAGTGAAATTTATTTGAAAGTCTATATCAAAAAGGCTATTTAGCTTAATATTAAATACATTTATTTTCTCACAACAAATCATTTAAGAAAATAATTTAATTTTTATTGTAATTGAGAAAATTATTAAATATCTACAAAGTTAAGAAAAAACCAAAATGTGACCCATATCATATTTTATATACTTATCAGTCAAAGTAAATTCCCCCCAATGATCAAAGTTTAGTTCTTCCCCTACATACAAGAAAACAATATGATGAATAAGAAGATAGATACATGAAGAAAGCGACCTAACACGACAAGCAAGAAAACAAACATGATAAGAAAACAACCAAACATGAGAACTATGCAAAGATGTAGACATGAGAAGCAAGCAAGTGAGCATCTAATTAACAAGTATATATGTTGGTTGTTCTATTTATACTAGAAAATTACATGTACCAAGCACTCATGGACTACATATAAAACTGTATAAAATACACTATAAAAATAAATATTATAATTAAGTTCATATATCCTTTTGTTCTATTGACCGAATAGATGAAATAAATCAAAAAATAGTTTTTAAGTCTAGAACGAAATCTTAGTGGAACTATCTATCTACGGTTCATCCTTTAGAACCATACAACATTCCAGATCTGATGCATTAGGATGAATTAAGACAGTTTGCAAATACGTCATATATTTTTTTAAAAAATTATATTCATATAAAATAAAGTTATCTCTCTAAATCTGTAATTATTATTAGGATTCAAACATAATATTATATGCATTATGTGAATGCTTACCTTACATCATCTTAAAATGCACATCTTAAGGTTCTTCAAAATTTTACTACTCACTGGTGCATAATTTAGTATAAGTACAACTCTAGGATGTTTTGTATGAAATCAATGCATGCAAAAATCTTTTCTTCTTTACCTAATTTATAAAGTAATGCATATTTGTAATACTCTATGTTATACTATTTGCAAATAAAAGATGATTTTGGTCTTGTTTGGAGTTTATAGTACCTACTTCAGAATCAAGTTTCTTCCAAGTGATCATTTAATGATACATAGGTACAATTTCTTTTTGGATAGACTGCTTGTGCAATATTATGCGGTAAAGTTTCGAGTGAAAATTTATAGTAGATACTTATATCATTTCGAATCAGACTAGAATTCGTTGTTGAAAACCTCTAAAAATAAATTTGTGGAGTTCAATTATATAAGTCATACTTCAATAAAAAGTTATTATGGATTTGGCAGTATGTATTGGCCTCAATTTGTTGCTTATTGAGAACCAACTTATAACCAACTACAAATAAAATGTCATTTGTGCCTATGTCAATAATATTATAGCTATTTTCACATGCATTTATATGTGTCACTAATTAAGTATGTCATCATTCTAATAAAATAAATTTTGTATAACTAAAACAGGCATCAACTTCAATCACTGTTATTGAAAAAGGACACATGATGACTTACCACTACTTGTTTTCTATACAGATTACTATGCTAGAGTGGGTCTAAAATGACCTTATTGATAGGGATTCCTTGATCCCAAAACAGATGACAACGTATGTTAGATGCTTACAAACTTTTCATGTACCTATCTTAGTGAAAAAAAATACTTACCAACTAAAGCAAGTTGCTTAAATAGAGCCACTACTAGTCTGTATCACCACTTCTATATGAAATAATACAGTGACTTGCACCACAGTTCTAGTCCCAGGGTTTCTTTGCTAGGATGAGTCTAATGTGACATTACATAAGTGTTACTTGAAAATATAATGACAACGCATGTTGGCAGTTTGTATACTTTTTCCTATACCTATACGTAAGTCTTTCACCGTACAAGAAAAATAAAATACATACCATAAAGAGAAAGCTATTTAAATAATGTCCAACACCAACTTATGTTTTTATTGTTCTACATAAAGAAACATGATGACTTTCAACCACATGTTTAGACCTAGAGTTACTCTGTAAGGGTGTCTCTAATGTGAACTTACCTAGTGGTTCCTCAAACCATTTAAAATATTTGTCACCATAAAATTAAAATAAGTTACGTATTGGATGAAGTAAACTATTTAGGAGCATCCAATGGTACCATAAAGAATGAACTCAAAAGGTTTAGTAGAAACTGAAGCAAACTATTCAAACAACATGTGTCACCTCTTTTGTAAAAGATAAAAATGTATCTAAAATATGTTGCTCCAATAGTAGTTGTACTCTCTGGCATGTGGTGACTTGCCACCACATGTCTGTCCAATAATTACTTAGTGGGGTTATTATAATATGACTTCTTTGGTAATGGCTCCTTGAATTTAAACATTTGACCATACATAAGGGTTCCTCAAACAAAAAATATCACAATGTGTACCGATAGACCACATGATTTTTTTATCACCTATACTTAACTCGTTCACCACTCTAGTAAGAAAAATAACATACCAAAAAAATCAAGATGTTGAAATAGGGTCAAACACCAAACTTTTCAGTGACTTTTACAAAAAAAGAAGACATGCGATGACTTGACACCACATGTCTAGTTCTAGGTTAACCTGTTCGGATGGGTTTAATGTGACCCTGTCAGGGAGGAGTTACTTGAAGCATTACAAAAGTGGCAACACATGTCAACAGTTTAATGATTTTTTCCTATACTAGTAGTTATATTTGTCAGCACTCTAATAAAAAATTATGTAACAGATGAAGTTTGTTTCTTGAGTATCACCCAACACCAAACTCAATCATCAAATTTGAGAAAAAAAAGAACTCAGAAGTTATAGGTAAAGTTGAAGTAAACTACTTAATAACACATGCCACATCCTTTATAAAAAAAGATCAAAAAAGGATCTAAAGCAAGTTTCCAAATAGTACTTGTAATCTCTAACATGTGGTGGCATTACACCACATGTCTCATCTTAGAGTTACTCGGTAGGGTCGCTCTAATGTGATGTTGTCTGGTAGGTGATCCTTAGATTAAAGAACGTGACCCTACATAAGGGTCCCTCAAAAAGAATAAAAAAACACAACGTATGTTGGTAGTCCACGTGCTCATTCATGTACCTATACTTAAGTCTGCCACCACTCCACTAAAAATGACTACGTACCAATTGAAGCAATATGTTCACATAACACCCAACAACAAACTTTGTCACCAACTCTTTTGTAAGAAAATGCACGTATTGACTTTCCACCACGTGTCTGGTCCCAAGATTATCATGTTGGGCATGTTTAGTGCGACCTTGTATGGGAGGAGTTCCTTGAAATATTAAAAAAACAACGTACATTTACAGTGTACTGACATTTTACTATACTTTAGTCGTGTTTGACACCACTTCAATAAAAATGTTATGTTCAAAACGAACTATGTTGCTCGGTTAGCATCCAAAACTAGACTCTATCCCCAATTTTCTAAAGAAAAGAACCTGAAAAGTTAAGTGAGAACTTAAGAAAACTCCTCTAATACCACATCTCTCATCTTTTGAAAGAAGACTAAAATATCATCTGAAGAAAGTTGTTTGAATAACAATTTGATGAATGCATATTCATCTCATTTTAGTTTTATTTTTTAGAGTAGATTCATTCATTTTCATATGTGTAATTCCTTGAGTTTACATAGATGAGCTCAGTTTGCTTATTTTTCCTATTTTTTAGGCGTCGATGTGAAATTCTCATTTTTGTTGCAGGAACAAACATTGAAGTCAATCCAAGTTTATCTCCACAATTCATCGGGTTCATTTCCCCCATTTTTGACCATTGGGAAGTAATTCAGAGATGACTAGAAGTCCTTTACCACATTGGAAGTCCCATTTGGTTGATTAGATTGACTAGTTGGTTGATTGGGATAAGACAGAAAATGAAGCTCATGCACCAAGCAAGTCGCCCAAGTCACTTTGTGAGTCACCTGATCGGTTATGGATGAAAACATCACAGAAGATCAGAAATCCTAACATTCCATGAGTCCCCTGACTGGCCTACGAGAGTTCTCCTCTGAGCAAAGACTAGTCTCCTAGTTGGTGAATGAGGTTGACCAATGTGGGTTCTTAGGAAGCACTAATCAGCAAATTGGTCACCTGACTCGCAATCGATTGAGATCTTCTTCATGCAAACCAGAGTTGTCAAAGCATTAACCATCCATATGACCCATCCCTATCAGTAGGACAATTGAGGGTCGAGCCAATCAAGGACTAATTGGCTATTTGCCTAACTCCCATGACCCTACTATTGACTTAAGGTCTAAATTCAAACTATTATTTTAATTGATTAAACTCATGTTTTGATGGTGACTAAACCATTCCACTCATTTGTGTCTAATTCTTTTACTTTAATGATTTTGGATTGGTTAGACACACTCCAAATGCCTAAACTTGCACCTCCTAACTTGGAGAAAAAAGTCAAAATCAATGCAAGTGCACTTTTGTAAAAAAATGCCTTAAATCATTTAGAATCATGTTGTAAATTACTTGTAATGATTGTATGACTTGTAATTAATCTTTGAAAAAAATGAGGAGTTCTTAAATCAAATATTTAAGTTCTTCTATGGAACTTACCAAAATTCATCATAGCCACTTTTGTCGGCTGAGTTTCCCTCTCATGAAACTCGAATGACAACCTGTGTGAGTCCTAGTGACTACCAGGGTCGGTTGAGTTTCCTGAGAACAAGGTTGACCGACACCCCTCCACATGCAAATCAATTTTAAGCCATCAGTCGAATTTCATCCAGGATAAACTCGACGACTACTCAAAATTACTTTACCACATAGTGTCATCAATTGAGTTATCTTAATGGAAACTTGACCAACAACATTGTATAGAATGTGTAGAAAAAGTATTTCTAACCATTGGAGTGTTACAAAACTCAAAAATATATATGTTACAACACCCCAAATCATTAGAATTCGTTCCTAAGTGTCTCTACTGGCTAGTAGGCAATCTCAACTATAAATATGACCCCTTGGGCTTCATCCCATAGTTTGCCAAGCACTATGAAGGTCCCTATATTATAGTTGAGTGCTTCCACGAGCCTCCTTCCACTCTCAAGCTTAATCACACATCCATTAGAGTGAGTAGGGGATTTGTAAGAGAGCTAGTCCTACATGTATATCTTGTGAGACTCTCACTTCCTCCACCTCCCAATCTCTCTTTCTACCATGAAGATGGAGGTTTTCTTGCTTGACTAAGATAGTTGAAGAAGAAGGGATGGAGTCCCTTCGTGAAAACTTTTCCTTGGTGAAGGTGAAGTCAAAGGCGGAAGATCCAACTTAAGAGTAAGTAATTCCTTAAAGGCGGAAAACTTATTTCAAGAGTGGGTAAGTCCTTAGTGAAGGTGGAAGACTCGTTGCAAGAGTGGATAAGCCCTTGGAAAGTTAGAAGACTCTTGTTCATTGTTAGATAAGTCCTTTGTAAGGTTATTGGATCCCTTTTCCTCAAAGGGAAGGCTAGTTATCCTTGTCCTGGAAAAGGAAGGTCATATGTTGTAACTCTTATAGTGGAATATAAGGAGTGAGAGATGGTTGTAAAATCCTAAAGGTTGACCTCTCTAGGTAGTGGACATGCATCTCCTAGTTTGGAGTTTGGAACCACTATACATAGCTTGTTTACTTGTGCTTGTTCAATCTCTCTCTCCCTTGCTATGTATGTTATTTGCACTCAACTTTAATAATAGCAACCTTATATTGTGATATAGCGTGAAGGTCTAATGAATTTGGTTTAAGTGTTGATGCTTGATCTATCCATCTTAGGGCAGGCGGTATGGAAGCACGATCTGGAAACACTGGAGGCGACCGTCGACGCCATTCTCATCTAGAAGGATGACATCCTAGACCCAGTGGAGACTCTGTCAGAGTCACAGTTGCACCGAAGGACTGGGCCGCGTTATGCAAGACACAAGTAGGAGATATTAGTACCAGGATCAAAGAAACAAAGATTGTCCTTAAAGATGAAACTATCATCATCTCATAGGCTGAAGTTGATAAAAATGCGGGCGCTATGGAAGAATACCCTTGCAGGTTATGTAATAGGATTCAATCCCCACTCTACGTGATTACTTGGTTGGGATCTGGAAACTAGCATGTGTGATGGAGATGTTAGGGAGGAGTAGGGGAAGCTTCATTATAAGATTTCAGTCAAAAACTGATAAGAACACTGCTCTTGAAGGTAAACCCTGGTATATCAAGGGCAAGTCGATGATTCTAAAAAATTGGGAGAAGGGAGAGCCACTGGAATAAGAAAAACTAATGTATGTCCCTATTTGGCTCAAACTCCTCAACCTACCCCTTGCTATTTGGAGTGAGAGGATGATCGCACGCATCGCAATGCTTTGACAGACAAACTAAAGGAAGGAAACACATTGACTATGCTAGAGTCTATGTATTATTGTCATTGTCTTCTTCATTCCCGAAGGAGGTCAAGCTCAAAATTGATAAAGGTCAGCCATACTCTATTCAGATAGAGTATGAATGGATGCCACAATGCTTCCCTCATTGCGGGACATTTAGGCATGACAAGACATCATGCAAGCCACCAGAGAGCATAACTGCTGAAGAAAGTGTGCATCAACCAGAAAGAGTGATCACACCAAAACCTATTAATGCAGAAAAGCAACAAACAAGGGAGATGCAAAGCTCCCAACCTGTTCGGCAGAATGCTCAAGAGGCCCAGACTGGTAATGTGGTTCAGATAACAGAAGAACCAATGATTATGGATGGCTTCACTCAGCCTAGAAGAACAGTAAGTCCATCGGGAAGAAGAAATACTAGAAGCCAATGCAATTCAAAGAACAAGCAGAAAGAAAAGCAAGGTAACAGATACTTTCCACTCAACGACCAACATATGAATTCTGCGGAGGTGGGAGGCAGTAATTCTCCCCCAACCCCCAATGATTAACCTCCCTACAATTATAGCCTGGAATGTCAGAGGTTTATCTCAAAAAGGTAAACAAGACATGGTACGAGGCACATGCTGATATTGCCCTTCTTACTGAAGTAAAAGTAAAGAGAAGCAAGATTAGGAAGTTGATGAACAAGTTGTGGAATAACTTCAAGTGGCTAGACAATTGTGCTAGCTGCACAAAGTAAGAATACTTATTCTGTGGGAGAATCCAAACTATGTTATTACCCCTATGAGCCAATCAAAACAATATATTCACTATAAATTAAAGGTGGACCATAGAAGCTTCGACCTCACCATTGTTTATGCAGCAAATGATGACATTACAAGAAACTATTTGTGGGATGATCTATGTAGCATGCAACCTATTGATCCTTGGATTGTGATAGGAGACTGTAATGTTGTTAGAACAGTCACTAAAAAAATGGGATGGTCATCTTCCTCAAATAAATCTATGGCAGACTTCAATAGTATGATCCTTGATACAAATCTTATTGAGATACCCACCAAAGGTCCTTTCTTTACATGGAATAACCAGCAGTTGGGTTCTAATAACACTAGAAGCAAGATAGACATAGCATTTTGCCAACTACAAACTTCATTAGAGCTTCCTAATCTTTGGCTCGATACTTTGCCAACCATTTACAGTGATCATCACGCGCTTGTCCTCCATATGGATGAGTCCATTTCTAAATAGAAGTACCCGACAAGATACTTCAACACATGGGTAGGTTTTGATGGATTCAAGGACACTGTCAAAATGGCATGGAACATAAAAAAGAAGGAAACCCAATGTTCAAACTTTACCAAAACCTGAAAATGACTAAAGAAGTCCTCCAAACCTAGAATTGGGAGAGGTTAGGGGATCTATCAGATTCGGAAAAAAATAAAGAACAAGAAGCCCTTGTAGCTCAAGAGGTTGGTAATAATAATCCGGCAGATGAACTATTGTGGGAGATTGCAAAAAAGAAAAAGGGAGATGATATGGAGGCTAACGCAGCTAAAGAATCCATCATAAGACAAAAATCAAGAATCCAGTGGTTGAAGCAAGGAGACAGTAACACAAAATTCTTCTATGCATCCATGAAAATAAGAAAAATTAGGAACCAAATTAAAATTCTGAACTGTGGTGAAAGGCAAGTCCACAGACTGAGGAATTTGAGCTTCATTATAGTAACCTTTTCAAGGCTTCTAATGTAGTTAGGCCAAACCATGAGTGGTACAATCTACCAAAGCTAAAAGAGACTCAAATTATTGATCTTTGCAAGCTAGTGACAGATGATGAAATCTAGGTGGTGGTAAATAAAGCTAGTGAGGAAAAATATCTAGGGCCAGACAGGATGAATGCTCACTTCTTCAAGCAGGCGTGGGACATTGTGGGGAAAGACTTATGCTCTGTTTTTAAATATTTCTTCCAAAAAGGGAGAATGTTGAAAGAAGTAAATAAAACTTATATTGCTCTTATACCCAAGGTAAAGCAAGCTGAAAAAATCAACAAATGGAGGCCCAAATCACTTTGTAACTTTGTGTACAAAATCGTAGCTAAAATAGTGGCAAATAGACTAAGAGACACCCTTCCCTCTATCAGTAGTCTCAATCAATGTGCGTTTGTCAAAGGAAGGCGTATATCAAATGCTATCTTACTTGCAAATGAGTTGACGCATGATTTCAAATGTAAATATTCTCATAAAAAATTATGCCTAAAGGTTGACCTCAGTAAGGCATATGACACAATTAATAGGGAGTATCTAATGGAGATCATGAAAGAGATGAACTTTCCTAACTACTGGTTACACTGGATAAGAGAATGTCTGGACTCAACTTCATTCCAAATTTTGGTGAAATGTGATCCAACTAACATCATTCAAGCATCAAGGGGTATCATACAAGGTGATCCACTTGCTCCATACTTATTTGTCATTGGGATGTAGGGTCTCACCTCAATTCTAAATAAAGTTGTCATGGATAAATCTATCACACCTTTGAAAATTGGAGAATTAGAAGTATCCCATATCATTTTTGCAAATGATTTATTTATCTTCATCAAAGCCACAAAGAAGGATGTGGTGGGGATCAACAAATCCAGGAAGCTTATTACCTCTCTGTCCGATTTAGAGATTAACCCAATCAAGAGTCAACTGTTTCTTAGTCCAAATGCATCCCAAGATATTTTAGAAGAACTGGGCATTGGCATTTCAAATCTACCAGTTAGATATCTGGGGTTACCACTTTTCACATGCAAACTTACCAAAAGCATGTGTTCACCTCTGGTTGATAAAATCAAGTTAAAGTTGGACTCATGGAAAACTAAACTCCTATCTATGGCCAATAGAGTGGAATTGGTAGTTTCAACCCTCACTGCATATCACCTATTTTGGATAGGGGTTTTCCCTTTACCCAGAGCTACTGTTAATGAAATTGAATACCTTTGCAGATCCTTTATTTGGGGTGACAATGAAGGTGTGAAACATTTCCATACTGTAGATTGGGATTCAATATGCAAACCAAACCTGGAAGGTGGTTTGGGGATCAGAAAGGTGGACAAATGGTCAAAGGTATGTATGACTAGGATGCTATGGGATATTTTCAATGGCAAATCTAATCTATGGATTAGATGGATACACAACCAATACATAAAAAAGGATTCCATATGGACATGCACTCCTAGACAGTAGCACAGCTGGATGTGGAAGATAATTTTATAGAACAGGGATACTCTTCTTCACCTAGTCCATTTTGATGTAGATGAAGGCAACACTATATCTTTGTGGTATGATCCTTGGGTAGGTGGAAAGTTCCTACAAAATTCCATAGGAAATCAACTAAAGTTCATAACTGGTTTTGAAGCTGGGATTACACTGAATTCTTTTATCAAAGATGGACAATGGTATGTTCCTAAAGTAAGGGGTTTCAAAGCTTTGGTTGATGTATGCTCCTCAATTCAGATTGCAGAGAGGGATAGATTCTACTTTGATGGGCTCTATAACTTCTCCCTTAAAGGCGTCTGGGACCTAAGACATGTCAAATCACCAACAATATGCTGGGCAAAGTGGTTGTGGACTTTTAAAGCCCCCAACTGCATGAGAGTCTTTGGCTGGAAAGTCCTCCAAGGGAAGCTTGTTTCAGAATAGTTCATCCAATCTTGTGGCATCTCTATTGCATCAAGATGCGTCCTATGCAAAGAGAGCACTGAAGATGCAAATCACATTCTATGGGGTTGTAGGTTTTCTAAAGGAATATGGGGAATGGCCCTTAATATGCTTCACTTTATTCCTTGTAATGTTGAAGATATACTGTCCATAACTGGAAAGAAACATCGACTACTCAACCTAGTAGTCTGCTATCACATTTGGATGACAAGGAACCACTACATTTTTTAAGACATGAAACTAGTACTCGACATTGTTTGGCATAGAGAAATACTAGACTACACGTGCTATTTGCATAGATAGATAGATAGTTTTCTTTCTAAACTTTCTACTCTTTATCAACCACTTGTACATATTTTTTTTCACATGATATAGAGAGAAGCACGCTTACTGATAACAAAAAAAATTAATTAAAGTGTTTATAACTTTATTCACTCCACCACCTCTAGAGCCCATCATTCATCAAACACATATAAGACACAAAAAGAGGGTTATTGGGCTATTTATTGAGTGATCTTATGGGCCCAAAGGGACTCTTATAAATAGAATCTCAACCTGATGGAAACTAATTAAACTCCCTAGTCCAAATTAGGAATTTTCCAAGTGTAAGAAAACTAAAGAGAGATACCCTCCTTGTAGAGTCTCACTAGACTAATATGTAGCTAGAAGTGTGGACCTGCTCCCTAGGGATCATGATTGCACATGTCTATGCCTTTTTTAAAATTGCTTCTTCTCTCCCCTCTCATTCTTGTGTTTATCCCTAGACTATGAGCGAGTAGTTTCATAATTGGCATGCCTGATTATATCTGTCTCATCTTCACTAAAGAAGATCTCTACCTTGATCTTTAAAAAATATACCACAATCAACTCTCAATTTCTTGGGTGTTGAGGCCTCTCGTGTGGTCCAATCATGGCATATGTGAGAGATATGATGAGAATGTCTAGGGGTGCATTAGGATTACCCCATGAACAACCATTGAGATCGAGCCTGATGTCGTATGAGATTTCCTGTCCATATACATGATCGTTACCCTTATCATACTTCTTCTTGGGAGTCATTTGAAAGGACAAAAGGGACTACATAAGAATTTGTGAACAATGATCCTACAATGGCCAACTATAATGTAGTTGTAACATATCCAAACCTAGCATCTTAACTCTAGAAATCCTATTCCAATGATTAGGATATTAGAATGTTTAGTCTTTTAAATTTGACCAAACAAGGATAAAGTTACACCTTAATGAACAATGTTGATGCATATCACATATTTTGTGACAATATGTTCTATAATCAACACCACATATTATAATACACTAATATTAACATAATAACTTAATTATGTTTTAACATGCATGTAAATTCATTAAATATGCCACATATGTTCCTTTTGCTAACTAAAATGCTAATAATGTCTAAAATATATTTTGTAAGAGATATAATGTACTTTGGGATAACAATTCTTGTTCCCATGACCATAAATATAAATAATGTTTTATCATCTAAAATAAATATTGATTTAATGGACTAAAAATGATAAATAAGAAAAATATGGAAATGCATGCATAATAATGTCAGGAAATCCCTTTTGAAATGAATTAAGACAACATGACTCAATTAAGTGAATGTTGATAATAAAGATATAATATCTTGATAAATATAATGGAAACAATCCAAATATCCTAATGGAGCCAGAATTCATAAAAGGACAGCTCAAAAGTAAAATATAATGGTAAAATCATGTTCCTTAGGTCCCAATTAGCTTGGTTGTCAAGTTTTACTTTATTTGAACAATAATAACTATCTAATTTCATTAAGAAGAGAAAATAAAAGACAATGCCAAATATGTTACAAGAATTATTGAATGACTTCAACAAATGGAATATAGTAAGAAAATTAGTTTTCTCCTTTCTTATTTATCATAGAAGTTGGTTTCAAATTATTGGGGAAATTGACATAAGTTGGAAGACTTGTTGTTATTTATTAGAAGAATTACAATAATAAAAAATCTAGTGAAAATTTGAATGAAAAGAAATATAAGACTTTATGGATTTGGAGTAACATTTAACAAAATAAGAAAACTTACTTTCTAATTTATAAATATGTTTTTACATACAATTATGCAATGTTTTAGTAAACACATGAAATATTTCTAATAAGACATGTATCAATAGATATCATGATATATATGTATATATTAATGTTAAAACATGCATAAAAGTATAATTATATATTAATGGGTATTTCATACAAGTGGGACAACTCATGTTGCTCTTGGCTAAGAATTTTTTTATGGAAACTAATGCATTATGTGTATGAAATGTGTGAAATTATTTGCCAAAAAGAATTCAAATAAAATTATCATTTCCAAATATAGTGATTGTATATGTAATTGAATGTAATTGTTCCATTTAATACAATATATAAATTTCACAAAAACCTATTTTGGTATCTCTCTCTCATATATAAAATAGCATGTAGGTAGAATTATCCTCTCTAACCTACTTTAAAGGAAGTAGACTACCATTATGAAGTTTATTTCGTGTTGAAAATATGTTGCAACATAAAACACATCTAAAAGATAAATGAATACTAATTAAAAAAATTGTAGCAACTATGTTTGTACGCTTTCCTTAAAAGTAAACTTACCAACTTCATCCCCAATCCTCAAAAATAAAAAATCTTCAATTTGGTAACCTCATCAACATTATTTTCATTTAAGACAAATTTATCAAGATTGCTTATAAATACCATGAATATCTTCATAAGTTTCATCTTGTAAGTTTATAAAATAACCAAAATTCATGATATGCAAGTTTAGAATAGTTTTGGGGAGATCGAAAATCAAGATTAGAATCCATCTTTACATTAAATACATAGATACTTTTTCCTTAGAAGGAAATTGTGTTACACATACTTAATGGAAAATTAACATGAAAATATGTATTTAAATAAATATAAAAATGATATACTTCCCTCATGAGTGGATATTTTACAAAGGATCATAAAAACCAAATATAGTAACACAATACACCTTGTGATAATATCCATTTAAATAGTTCCAATAACATCTTTATATATTAAATATTCCACTAAACAATCTAAAAACAAGAACTAATGTTAAACTTGAACTTGTCATGTATTGGTTAGTTTATATATGATATTTCACGTCAATTGGATGATTCTAAGTTGCCATAGATAAATTATAAATAAATTAGCATGATAATTCTAAAAGGAGACAACTAACTTAAATGACTTATTAAGAAGTTTCAAAACATGAAATATGTGTTAAATTTTTATTATACACATCATAAATTAGACTACATATCAAATTTACTTTGTTTAGTTAATGTTTGTTTTTCTTAAATAAAATATAAAACAAAGGACAAATATACTAGTATATAAGGAAACATTGATGCTTTAGTTAGGTTGTATATTCATAAAGATTTCCTATCACACTAAATTTTATATCCACAAAGTGAAACCATCCAAACAACAACCCTGACTCTTATTTTTAGTTTTATAATATCTATTGCCTCCTTTATGTATCTACAACCCTATTAAATCAGGTGCTATGCGGAAAGTTTCTCATGATTTCCTCTTCTCTTCTCCCTTCCCTATTCTTCCCCTCCATCATGACCATGAAACAACACTCTACCACCATGATGCCCTCTTTCCAAAAAATCACAAAACATCATCAAAGCATCATATTTGCAATGCACAACCATGCTCCACTAGTTCTGACATATGTCCTTGGTTCTTTTCCTCATATCAAAGAACTCCATGACAATACATGGTGACCTGCGAAAAATACCTAAGAGTACCTACAAGAAGCTACGATCACCAAAACCATTTAACTACAACTCATAGAGTTTGGACACTGTAGGCAATTTGGATTGAGGGACATTGGAAATTTGAACAAAAGCCCTGACCTTTCTTGATCCTTCGACATCCCATAGATGTTTTGAAGCCAACTACTGATCTGTTATTTTGTCTTATCCCTCAACAATAATCAAGAATACGAAGATCTTAATACATGTGACTAGTCCATGATTAGCCTTGTTTGAGACCAAAGAAGATCATGAGTCTATTTGGCTAAGGCTAGCTTCAACCCAGCTTGCTAAAGACCATATGTCTTCATGTCCAAGTCAATAGGTAAGTATTATATTTCTGTAGTTTGAATTCACAATGAGTTTTAAGTAGACAAATGAAAAAAGTGAAATATCGATATCCTAATTCATATAATATATCATGAATGTAGTTTTTGGTGTGACCATTACCCTGATCTTGTGGTGGATTGGATATTTAGGCTTTCAACTACGGTATGTTGCATTCCATATTATTCAAATTGAGCAATAAACCTATTTCCCCTCTATATCTTGGTCCTATGATCTGTTCTCTCTCTTATGAGAATTTATTTCATGTGAAAAAATCTATGCTGATTCTGATCTTGTGATCATCTAACTTTGTTGGATATTCTTATTGGACTCTTATTTGTATCTTTTTTTTTCTTGTTTCTTGTGAAACCCTAATTTGAGATATTGAATTAAATGTGGAATCTTATGCATCTTAATTGTGGATATTATTGAATATTTGTTTATGGGTCCTCTGAACCCACATTATAATTGTTGGATATTCTCATCATGTTATTTCAAATTGACTATACTTATGCTTGCCTTTATATTTTGGTATGTGTACAAATAAACTAAATTTATATTTGTACTTTCATAATATTTGGGTGTGCCTTTCCACCCAGAGTGCCTCTTTCTACTTGTATTATATATATTGGGTGTGCCTTTCCGCCCAGGGTGCTCCCTTCCACCCGACTTGGGCTTGAGATTTTATGGGTCTTGGCCCTACATAAGTAAAAGTTGTCTAATTGTTGTCATGCACTAACTGGGATTTATTAATATTGTTATATGGCAATAATTCTTTTTAATCGTATTATTTTTAATAAATGCCTCATCTAAGATGTATTAATCAACATTTTGAGATTCATATTCTTTTGATACCCATTTGGGTGGTATATATCTCTTCTATGGGAAGTCTTGTTTTATTTGACATCCTTTTTCCGTATATTGCTTAATCCATATTTTATATGCACTAACTGGAGTTTTATGCTGACAACTTCTATTTTTGTCTTCGCTTTTGGGGTATGATTCCAACCCCAGGTGTAGGAATTGGAAGACTAGACATGGTGGCATGGACCTACTAGGTGGAGCTCTTAGGGAGATAGACATGAGATAGCTGGATATCCCTCTACTTAGATCCTTATGTTGTAACTT
Source organism: Alisma plantago-aquatica (assembly GCA_963693085.1). Classification (NCBI taxonomy): domain Eukaryota; kingdom Viridiplantae; phylum Streptophyta; class Magnoliopsida; order Alismatales; family Alismataceae; genus Alisma; species Alisma plantago-aquatica. Next base: position 241,800,106 of record OY856415.1, read on the forward strand.
TTTTATAAAACCCTATATAGAAGATGATAATGTACTTTTGTAAAATTGAATATCATCATGAAATATTCTTTCGTTGATATAATTTGGATATTTTGTGTATCATCCTTTGAGGAGTGAAAAATTACACCTATTCCAGCATACCTTTTAAGTGTGTATGGAATAGATGGATTTATTCCTCAAATTAAGTAGGGAGTGGATCGCCGCCTTTCAGACCCCACTCCTTATGGTTACTCTAATGCCATACTGAATCACTCTCCCAATCATAGAAATGCACACAGAGAAGCAACATTGAGTTATTTGTAACTTGTGCACTTAAGTAGGCATTACATAAACTTGGAAATCATCACAATAATATAAGAAATCCATACAAACTTAAAAAAATGAATATTCTCACAATTCATTACGGTTACTCTAATGCCATACTGAATCACTCTCCCTATCATAGAAATGTGCACAGAGAAGCAACATTGAGTTTTTTGTAACTTGTGCTCTTAAGTAGGCATTACATAAACTTGGCAATCATCACAACAATATAACCAATCCATACAAACTTAAAAAAATGAATATTCTCACAATTCATCTTACAAAAGAAAATATAAGAGGCTAACACGTGTAAAAGGAAATTGCATCTATAACATCTTGAGACCAAGTCTCCTATTATTGGTTTCTAAACATAGAAAAGGATAAATCCATAGCACTAAAGATCTTCTTATAGTTTCCACTAACACTAGATTTGGTCTTGTTTGTTGCTTGTGTGATAGTCCTAAATGTATTGTTGCTCCTCACCTATGAACATATTGTCTCAATCCATGTGTTGGTAAAACTTATATTAGTAAGTTGCATGACTATTCTAAGTATATACAATATTGGAATAATATAAACTATGAATTATTCTGAGACATTGTTCATGTAAACCACCATGCAAACTCTGAGTCAGTCTACACTATGGTGTATGAGCCTCATGACTTGCACTTTGGTGCATGGGTCTTATCTCTTAATTTGTCCTGCACTTTAGCGCCAAGACCTCATGACATACACTCTGGTTTTTGGGTCAAGTGTCATGAGTTGGAATTCACTCTGGTGTATGGCCCTCATGAGCTACAAATCCTAGTTTCTGGATCCTGTCTCTTGAGTTGACCTACACTCTAGTGCATAGGTCTAACTCCATGATCTTATGATGTTATATATAATCTTTTCTTAACATGAATCTTAAAAGAAGATTATCTTGTAATAATACTCATGAATCTCAAAATAGTCTAATCTTATAATCTTAGCATGAACTTAATAATCATTTTTGAGACATCTTCATATGTATCTATACTTGAAATCTTAACCACAAGATAGTATGATCATATAATTATGTAAATATTAAACAACTTACTTCATATAATAAGACATGTAACTTAATGGAAATTAATTTATACTTAAGGCATGGCCCACTTATCTAAACTAGTACGGAGATATCCCACAAGATTTCTTGGCCTTATTTCCTTATTTAAACTTTAAAACATACCCAAAACCCAAGACTAGGATCTTCAAACCCTAATTTTCTTTGGTTTGTATTCTTATCAAAACCAATCTTAAATTATATACCTTTAATCATTATTTAAAATTAGTTTGTATATTTTTATGTGACTTATACTGGAAACATGTACTCTGGAACCTTGGTCTCATTACTTGCGGTATGTTTTCTGATTCATATGTTTGAGTCTGCATGCACTATGGTGCATGCGCCTTATGACTTGCACTTTGGTGCATGGGTCTTGTCTCTTAATTTGTCCTGCACTTTGGCGCCAAGACCTCATGACATACAATTTGGTTTCAAGTGTCATGAGTTGACCTTCACTCTGGTTTATGGCCCTCATGACCTACAAATTTTGGTTCCTGGATCCTGTCTCTTAAGTTGACATGCATTTTTGGTGCATAGGTCTAACTCCATGATCTTATGATGTCATATTCAATATTTTCTTAACATGAATCTTAAAAGAAGATTATCTTGTAATAATACCCATGAATATCAAAGCAATCTAATCTTATAATCTTAGCATGAACTTAATAATCATTTTTGAGACATCTTCATATGTATCTATACTTGAAATCTTAACCACAAGCAAGTATGAAATCATATATTTATATAAATATTAAACAACTTACTTTATATAATAAGACATGTAACTTAATGGAAATTAACGTATACTTGAGGCATGGTCCACTTACCTAAACTAGTACAGAGACATCCTACAAGATTTCTTGGCCTTATTTCCTTATTTAAACTTTAAAACATACCCAAAACCTAAGACTAGGATCTTCAAACCCTAATTTTATTTGGCTTATATTCTTATCAAAACCAAATTGAATCAAGTCTCGTAACCTATCACATTAGTCATATCTCAAAAAAGTAATCAAAATGTATAAAAGGTTTGACCCTATGTGAGACCAACATTAATTTCTATGAAGTATTGAAGATTAGACAACAACCGGCTATTAGGAGTCAAAACAATTGGTCAAAATAATTTCTTAAAATACTAAAAAACCTCAGTTAAAAGAAGGACGATAGACTATTGAAGTGTAGATGGGAAAAGATGGGAGCGAGGGGGAGGCGGCGGTGAAAGTGTTGATTATGGCAAGAACCCTACCAATGGACCAGATCATGATAGGGGACCAAAAAATTATGGGGGACCATGCACAGAGGAGGCAATGTATGACATCACGAGGTATACATCTTCCCAAGCTAATAAAGGAGTGGTTGTTGATGTCCTAATGATTGGACTTTCATTAAACTATTCTAGCATGTGGGGAAATACAGGGGCAACGAACAACATGGATCACTTGGATCATTCTATAAGTGCTGACTAGAATGGGATGTTGTGTACAAACTATACAAACTTGGAAGTCTTATCCAGTCCTAATGCAGAGCCATTCAACAGAGCAAGATCTAATGTAAATGGCAGGCATATATCGTTTAGTAGTGTGGTGGCGGTTACAAATCGGAAGGACTCTCAAGATCATTTCCTTTAAGTTTCTTGAGGATCTATCAGTTAAACATGTAACCTTAGAAGAGCCAGATGGAAAACCTGCACTGAAAATCATTCTTAAATCGGAGGAAAATCTCATCAGGTCATGGAGATATGTGGTAGTTTCTTCATGGTCAGCACCGATATGGGATACATGACATTGCAGGATAGATTGAAGCTACTATGGAAGATATCAATAAGATTCAATATGTATGAATTAAACACGGGCCACTTTGTTGTTCAACTCTCCTGCTCTAGGAACTATGAGACAACACTTATCAGTGGCCCATGAAAGTTGTTCGAATGAAGCGTGGCTCTCCTGCTCTAGGGGCTATGAGACAACACTTATCGATGGTCCTTAGATGAAGCATAGTTGTATGTGAATGGTACCCTACATTAGTAACAACTAAAAGCTACCCAGAACTCTTGGTATCATGGGTGTGGATCATAAACCTTCCTATACATATGTGTGTGCCTATGATGTTTGAATACATGGGACTATCCCTAGGTAGGCTGAAAAAAGTAGATGCACACACAACTAGTCATATATGAAGAAAATTTGCAAGACTGACATCAAAGTTGGATACAACGTGTCCACTTGCTTCATCCTTCTAGATTAATGAGGTGGAGTACAAAGTTGAATACAAATGATTACACTAGGCCTCCTCTTTATGTGGGGAAGAAGGACATGCTTCAAAGAATTGTGGGGAGAAAGGCGAAGTCACTGGGATGGAAGCAGTAGCTGGAGGCTAAAAACTTATTGATAGAAACGATGAAGGGGAACACCGACTATAAGAATCTAGGAAGACACATAGGAGAAAAGGAGGACAAAGAAGGAGAAGAAGTGCTAGTGTCCAGTGACTCATCTACAAACAAAGAAACTAGTAATAGATCTATAAGTTTGCTAAATGAATTCAATGAAGATATTGAAAGATTGCAAGATGATATGTGAGACCAACAACATACAAATACTAGAAACACCCAAAGACTAACAAAAGTTTAGAAGAAGAAGAACATCACAACAAGTAACCATTGGGCAAAGGTGGTTCTGAGAGATGTTACGAATATCGTAGGACAAGTGAACAAAAGCAGAACCAAGGTTGACAATGCTACAAAAGTAGTCACATAGGACCATAGTGTGGTTAACCCCAGGTGTCAATGAGGCGATTGTAGTGGAGACCGTAAATAAAGAAGTGGAAGTGGAAATGAATGAGGTTGTGAGGATAGTATCTGAAATCCAAAACAACGAGAACTTGGTTACTGCCATAGAAGAATCATAAGACATGTTAGCTTCACTTGCATCTACCCTAGGCTCCTTGATGTCGCATACCATATTAATAAAATGTATCCACAATAGTTTCCGAACAGAAGGATGTGGGCTTTCATAAATAATGGTTACTAGCCAAGAGTTGTTGATATGACAATGTATAAATTGTCTGTGGCTGCTAATACCTCCAACTTGTAGGATGAGGGGTCATGTCTGATCCATATGCCTCATGTGAATCCCCTTGCCTCTACACTATGAGTTTTTCACAAACCAAGCTTCCTGATCTTAGCTACCACTTATCTACCACTGATACGAGGTTAGGTTTTTTCAGCATTATAATTTACTTCAGTGTATTTTGGGTTTCATCATTGTCGATGTCCCGAGTGTTCCAACATAGAATTTCAACCATAAATAGAATGATAATATAGATAGGATCTACTTACTGGTTCTCCTACTCATCCTTCTTGGGCTTCTCAACTTTATCATCATTGTCTCCCGATTTCTCAGAGCTTTCTTGCTCACTCCCCTCATGTGGTTCATCTATCAGGCCACCTATGGTGGAAGCTACTTCCTTTTTGAGAGACCTCCTTGAGCTTCACCGTCAAGTTTCTAGGGGGTGGGGGACAATTAGTCTTCCCTACACATTTCATTTTAGTGTCGCTCTTTTTACTCTTTCTCAAATTTAGAAGGTTCTCACTGATAGCGGTGAAGACAAGTAAAGGTATATCAATTGTGTACTTGGACATTTCATTAGTTCAAATGTAATTCAGAAAAGAGCTCTCACTACTGCACCATCTAAGGAGGAGGTTCACAAAATTTTGAAAAGTTTAGACCCACACAAGGAGGCGGGACCTGAAGACATAAGCACACTATTTATCCAGAAAGAATGGGCACATGTGGGCAATTTGGTTTACCAGACTGTGAGGACATCATTAGAAGGAAAATCTCTTAACTCTAACCTCTGTGATGCCAAACTTATGTTGATTCCTAAAGTTGCTAAGCTATAGAAATGCAAACAGCTCAGGCTAATCTCGTTGAAAAACATTGTCCTCAAACTTACACTAAAAGTAGTGATGGAAAGAATGAAGATGTTTATGCCAGCCTGCGTATCAAAATAACAAAGCAGCTTTATGTCAGAAAGGAGGAAATTGTACATAACATAAGGAGAAAGCAAGGAGACAAAATATGGCCATAAGGGTCAATTGAACCAAATCATATGATATGATGTCTTGGCAATTTGTAGAGGATACTACTGGCCATCTTGGTCTACCAAAAAATAACTATCGTTACATTATTAACTCCATCACTGGTGGATCCATCTCTAATGTCCAAAATGGAAAAAACTCCCTAAATTTTAGAGCAATTAGGGGATTTCACCAGAGGAATCCTCTATTTCCTTACCTATTCGTGTTATGTCTAGAGACACTAACTCATTGATCAACCAATGCGCTCAAGAGAAGAAATAGAAGCCTGTGAAGTTAGGGGCGGGGGGTCATGTTATCACTCACATTGCTTTGTTGATGACTTGATTTTATTTGCAGAAGATAGTTTTCACCAAATGAAACACATTTTGGAATGCTTTGAGAAATTCGAAAGAGCATCAGGCTAATCAATTTCTACAACTAAGACCAGAATTTTCTTCTCAAGCAGCTTTAATAGATCTGTGAAGAGAAGGATCGAAAGGCTCAGTGGTTTCTGAGTGAATGAAGATATGGAAAGGTATTTGGGTGTTCCTACCATCCACTCAAAGGTCAATCGAAACACATATTTGGAAATCCTGGTTAAATTGGATGCCAGAATTAATGCTTCGTTGGCTCTTTGCTTATCCATGGCAGGTCGGGTGTGCCTTGGCAAGAGGACATTGTCTGCTATACCCATGTATGTAATGTAGACTACATTTATCTCAGTAGCTTAACGTGTTAGTAGACGACCTGATCAGGTGTTTCATTTGGTGGGGGCACAAGGCCAACCCAATGTCACTTGTCACTTGGGACAAGATGATCAGACCTAAGGATGAAGGCAGGCTCAGAATCAAAGCAATGTGAGAGTGGAATATATCTTTTCTAATGTGAAACACATGGGACACTCTATGAAACGCAAAGTCTGTTTGGTGTAGTGGAATGCATAAGGGGTTTATGTCCTTTACAGGGAAAAAGATTACAATGGCCTCAAGGATAAAGAAATTTTTTTAGGGGAAAGATTTCATGCTGCAAAACTCCAAGATTCAATCCTTAAGTGGAACTAACACAAATTTCAGGAATGACTAATGGGTGAAGCCTAAACTCAAATTAGAAGACTTCACTACTAAACTTATCCCACTGAACTTAAAGGACTTAATGGTTTCCAATGTAGTAAAGGAGGATGGCGAGTGGGATATCAAATTCTTGATAGACTAGTTTGAAGAGGAAGAAGTAAAGACCGTCAGAATTATACAACCTCTATTTAGCACAAGTCACAAGGATGTTTGGATATGGTGCTCTACGGGAAATGGCCAATACACCGCTAGCTCTGTAGATGAAATTCTGAGGAAGCATAAGAACACAGAGATTAGTGGGGACTCGAGACACATTTGGAAGTTAGAAGTTTCTAACCATATCAAACTATTCATCTGGATACTTGCCCATGGGGCACTTCTTACTAATGCTAGAAGGAAAGCAAGAAACATCACGGAGAATGATACATGCAGTATATGTTACAGGCATGAGGAGACGATTCTCCATGCCCTAAGAGATCGTGTTCATAAAAAAACAGTATGGGAGAGGATTTTGGGATATGATGAGCTCGTAGATATGTTTAATTTGACTGGCATTAATACTTAGCTGAGAAATTACTTGGGGAAACCTTGCAATTTGCAGACCTATTTCTTCATTACATGTTGGTGTTTATGGAAGAATACAAATCCTCAGGTGTTGGAGGATGTACAGTGGCCAGTGTCTCAACAAGTCAGACAAATTAAAAGAGAGGTCATGTTAGCAATGAGGTATGGGATCTACATATGGAGGAGACGTGTACCAGTAAAGACTTGAAATGGTAAACTTCTGTGCAGGGATACCTAAAGTTCAACTCGGACGCGGGGACATGCAAAATAATGTTGTGGTAGTTTTTGTCATAGGGACTCAGAATGCAGATGGTTGTATGGGGAAGTACAATTACTGAACACATCTAATGCTACTGAGGCATAATTGGTTGGAATCTTATGCACAATAGAATATGCATCTGAGCATAATATATAGAAAGCATGCTTCAAAATTGGTTGTAATAATGTCATTTGTATCACTGAGGACCCGGTTGATAACAACAAAAAAATTGTTCCTTGGACTTTGAAGATTAAAAGGTTGATTAAGAGTGATTGGAGAGTCCAGCATGCTTACAGAGAGCTAAACCAAGCTGCATATACTTTGGAGAAGTACCGTCTCAAAACCAAACACCTCTCGTTCTACTATGTGGTCCCTCCACCTAGTGTAGAAGCCATTATTAATTATCATGTAATGGTAGTAGTACTACTAGATTTGATTATGTTTCAAATAGTAGGAATTGTAATGCACCTTTAAGTTGGCTTGCAAGAGGAAGGAAAGATGAATAAGGTAGCATCCTGACTTCACTAAAAAAAGAAGGAAGATAGACTAAAGTTCCCTTGGAATTAATATACAATCTTAGTGCGCCATGAGGGAAACTTGGTAAACATCTTGCCTTAAACAATTATGTGGCTACATAGAAATAAATAGAATAGATATTGAGAAAAACCATGGAAGTTTGACAAATAAATCAGACCTATGGGGGTATTTGATTCATTCCCACACCTAGCTTCTCCTTCCCTTGCCATGGCATCAAGATGATGTAATGGAGCAAGAAGCTCATAGAAAAACATGTAGATCCCCACTACTTGAACAAACCAAGTCTCTGGATGAGTTTGCCACAATGAGATGAAGTTGGTGAGCCACGAATGAGGCATCATTCTGCCCTGTGGATCCACTTCATGGCCATAACCATGACAGCAAGGAAACATAGATCAAAAAGGCTCGACGCTATGAAAACCATCATATTTAGAATGAAAATCCAACTTGATCCTTGAAGCAAACCCAAGAGGGCCCTACTAAAATGAGAAGATAATCAGTAATGTCAAAGAACAACCACAACCCATCTGTGAATGTCGCCATGGCTAAAACATAGCAACTTGATCCAAATCATGTTTTATTGGACAAGTGGCCAAACGGATGGAACAAAGGTGTATTTAGATTTGAGGATGTTTCCCAAAGAGAAACAAAGTAAGACTGAGAAGAAAATGTCACCAAAGTGGTCCAACGACCACCATTATCTCCAACTAGATGTCAGAGTTTTTGGACCCCAAATCAAGGCTAAAACACATTATTTACGATAATAGAAAAAATAAATTTGGTTAAAGAAACTTATTGAGGATCAAATTGGACAACAATGTCCCTCACTTCTTGATTGAGTTCGTTCTCCTTGAGGAGAAAAACTAGTTTCACAACATGGTCTCGAGGAGACCCAACCAAATTTGGTATTCAATGGGTCTCACTAAAGGTATGAAGAAGCTTTAGACACCATCCATTGGCAAGGACAGGGCATGTTTCTCTCTCTAAAAGTTGCACTAGTGAAGATCCTGGAGAGGAGACTTGGGTGTTGTTTGAAAGAGAGGAGTTAGGACTCGTGATGGAATTTATATGGAGCTCCTACTTCTAGTAGGAGTCTTAATTTCTAAGTACAATGTCTAGATCATAAGAGAAGTGGAGGACATGAGCATCCGAGAACTTAGTTTTGTGTTCCTCCCGATTCAGGCTCTTACGGAAGGTAGAGGATGAGGGCTCGTCCCTCATATTGGCCATCCAACAGTTGGTCATGTGTCTGTGCATATGGAAACCTTGTGAGAAGAATGTGGTAGAGCCATGTATATGGAATTGTGAGAAGAATGTGGTACATTCAAAGTTAGGATTATCTAGACCAAATCAGGTGAAAATAGATAGATCAGAAGTACTATTGGGATGACTGGCCCAGACAATGTGTAAACATACCCCTTTCTTCCTAAAGTTGATTAGTATAGCTAGGGTTATCCAAAGTCAACCAAAATAAGCATGTTTTTGCTAAATTTTGAATATCATGAAATCCAATTATCCACTCAATTCTCACATTTGAGCTACAAAGATATGACTTTTACATGATTAGGTATTTAGGCTAATTTATGCACTAGGAATTATTAAAAGGAGTTATATTGTCAAAATTTGATGGAAGTTGTAAATTCTTATTAATTACAATAGAAAGAGAAATTATATCGTATTCGTCAATTTTATCTAAGGGTTTTTTTTTCCTAAGATGTGCATGCATGATCTTTCTTGATTATGTATCGACATGTTTTGCAGTTTTAACAAAAGGTCTGAGTCTCCGTAGTCACATTGTAGTAAACAAAACGCGCCTATGTGAGATCGTCTGTTTTGTTTGTGAAAAAAAATGACCTCTTGTTGAGATTGACCCATCCTCCTTGCTTACGCGTCTAACGCAAGCTGGGTATGTACTTCATGCTTCATGTTGAAGCTCTCCTTCATCGAGTGCGACAAACGAGCAAGTCAAGGATGGCGGATTGATTACTGCACTGCACGATTCCAACCACTTGAGATGCTGAAACATCAGAACACGTTTGCGGGTGTAACGCAGCCCTATCCGTGTACGTCAAAGATTAAATCACCGCTTCTTTTCGGTGAAATCCCATAACAGTCCAACTCTTTGTCAAATATACAGGATTGTCAAAGGGAGAATTTGAGGGCTTCCACGCCCAAGAAGTCAGCTCGCGTCGGGCGCTGCTGGTATTTCGAAACCCCAGGACAGAAGACGCATCCTTCCACAACTGACAAGGCGAGTGAAGTCAGAGCCCGGGAGCGGGACCCCTCCAGGATACATCTAGTGTTTCGACACGAAGGCACCCACCCACCTTCAAATAATTGCCCTGGTACAACCAAACCCAGCTTCGATACTATTTTCTTACGACTGTTAGGCCTAATTTGGCCGGCAACTTCACAAATTCCGGTAGTCCGTAGTCCATGGAACTGTAGTTAACACATCCGCATAGTACAGGACGGGTTGTTAAGATACACGCTGATTACCGGGATTCAGGAAGTGCCCATCCAAACTATACCTTATGCTTGTTTTATACGTCAGCATATTCACATGCACACTAGATTCAGAAACCTGGCAAAGCGTTAAGGGCCAATGGTCCAGAGAAACGGATTTCAATCAAAAAAGGGAAATGCTACGGTCAGACTGTCTTTTAAGCCAATTTGGTTCCGTGCAGTTCTGCTGCTGCTGGGGAATTCGAAAACGGGAAATGAAAAACATGAAATTAAACCGCATCTGCAATTATTTGATTATGCACGTTTCCAGCTGAATGTTTTGGTTCGTTTTTCATTTGGTTGGGTGTTGTTTGCTGTTGTGCTGCTGCTACTGATACTATAGTGAGGTTACCACCACAACAACTTGATAAATCTGGAACACATTCATAGACCAGTCTACTATTTACGTTGTACCGGAAATATACTCGCACCACTCCCCGTCCAGAAATGGCGCAGTCACTTCTCTTCAGATTTGTACGTAAGGGCTAGTTTGGTTGGGCTGCACTTAGAAACATGCATATCGGAAGCAGGTTCAAGCCGCGGTGGAAATCGAACCTATGGTTGCAGTTCGGTCATGTAGAAATTGGAGGAAACGAAACCACACAGATTAGGGTACGGTTCATTTTCCGCCTGACACATAGCCATGTGAAACGGCTCCTGCGTCCCCTTCGGCTCTTCTTCTCTGTTCTCGGCCAGCCTCCTCCTTTCTTTGATCATCTGCAGCATAGTCCAAATGGATGAACATCAACTACTTGAGTCACAACTACATCCAACCAAACCAACAAGACTGGAATTCTATTTCATAGACTTATATTTCCTGTTTTGTAATTCTACTATGGGCTGCAACTTCAAGGAACCAAACAGACCCTAAGAAGACGGCACCATGTAGTTTCTTTTCATGGTCAGAAGTACAACTGCGTCAAACCAAACTTGCGGAATTGCAAACCAAATTAGCCCTTTTAAGGGCACTTTCGGTTGTACTGAAATTCAACGTAATGCACTCGTTTTCCATATGTTTTGCAAAACTTTGTGTTAGGTTGGATACAGATGTAGATGATTGATGGTGGCAATTTCGTATAGCGTCACATGGAAAAGCAACTGCGCCCATTTTGGGCGCGGCTCTAATTTCCTATTGAGATTGGTCTGCGGCACGCTTAATGTTTGCATAAAGATTGAATTTCTAAAAATTCAGCTCGTAAAGCAGATAGAAACAAATGAACGTGACGAGACTTCAAAACATCCAACCAAATAAATGAATATGTAGTCGATTTTTGTATTTTTCAGTTTTTTTTTTCATTAGAGGTGTTGCGATTGCATAGAGCCAAACTAGTCCCGTATGGAAAGTAAGGGTATCCTCCGTGTTTCTGTGTTACATAAATCACAAAATTTTCTAATAATCATTTGCATTGATAGGATGAAAAGAGTTGTATATGGACGAACATCGGTTGGGTCATACAACTTTGTTTGTCTCGTACCCAAACCAATAACGCTAAATGGCTAACATTTAAAAATCTTGACCCATACTCGCTCATATGACAGAACGGATGTGAGTCAGTTTCAAGTCCGATCGGACAAATACTAAAACGAATATATTTCCAAATAGATACATAAAAGTATATTGTTAATAGAGATTCGAAAACTTGTATCAACCACGTAACCAATACGTATCAAAGAACGGGGCAGAACAAATATATTACATGTAATCGGGTTCGGTCGGGCTACGTGGGTTGGAACATAGTCAGAGTACGTCTGCCAATTCAGATGGTCATCCTTGATAGTTATGTCAAACAGATAGGTGGAATGAGTTTAAGATAAGTCGTTGCAGCTGCGGATCTCGCGAGTGTGGGACAAAAAAATCAATTTTTAAACAAATGGAAGAAAAGCACAAACATATCGATCCCAAGGAGGTTAAATTAACCTGTGGGTGCCCAAATAAAATGTTTCTAAACAAATTAAGTTGTTAATTCTTCTTTTAACGCTAAAGAAATAGTTAAAATAGTCACAACTATATTAATAATGTCAAATATAGTGCAAAGGAAACAACCAATTATTGTGAACAACTAATAGATTAGTTGTCAACTTAAACTTATACGAAATAAAAAAAACAGGTGCTAGTTGTTATATTTTAATGTATATTAAGGAAAAATAATGTAGCTTTTATACATAAAATATCAAAAATAAAATATAATTTTGCTAAGACATTCTTAATATCACAAGTACCAATTGTAATACAAAATAAAGGGAATGTAGTTGCCACAATTAACCCTATGTTTGGTACGTGGTAAAAAAATAGATGGTGATAGAAAAGGGGATGGTGATGGGAAAATGAATGACTATCGGGATGGGAAAATTGTTAAAATGTGTTGTTTGATAAAAAAAAATTAATGAGAAAGGGACAGGGATAGGAAAAACTTAAAAAGTATTATTTGTTACATGGGTTTTAAGACGAAGAGCAGAAAATCTTTATGAAAAATCCTTTAAAAAAATAAGAATCATATTCATTAGGAAGTTTTTTTTGTATATGTGGAGTATTGAAAGAAACTTTTTTTTCACCAAGAGTCATCATGTATTTTTATGGGGAAAAAACATACCAAATTTTTGTATGGATTCACTATGAATTTTTTTTCTTTCCTATCTACATGACAGACAAACAATATTTTTTATTTCATCATCATTTTCCTCTCATGATTGACCATGTAACAAAAGCAAACTAAAGGTAAATATTTAAATTGTCTGAAATTAGAAACATATCTGAATAGGTGTATGTGTATAGATTTATATTAATATGCTGACTTGATTTAACTGGTTCATCTGTGGGTTCTTACAAGTCACACATGAAACCCGCTATATAAATGTATGGTTACAGGTTTGATAGATTTTTGACATGTGATAAATTTCATCACTCAAATCTAACTTAAACAAGTTGACCCGTAGGTGTTTGCAGATTTTGACCCAGTTTGACAGATCTAATCCTTAACATGCATGAAGTATTCTTCATAAATTAAGTATCGTGAATAAGGTAACATGTGTGAACATTGGTGTAGCAACCAAGTTGCTTACAAGAGGAAAGCCACGTAGAAGATTGGGTCGTGTCAAGAAGATAGGGGCAAGGGAGTACCCCCAACAAGTTCAAGTAGTAGAATTTGGTTCAACGAAGAGGGCACTCCATTATACAAGCTCCAAGATCAGAAAGCATAAACTATGTAGTGGAGCATAAGCATTCCAGAGACAAAATGAGAACCACAAGCAAGCAACCATTTGGCATCTATGAAGAGGATAGGTAGAATGATGGTGAGCATCCGTAGTAGAGAACCCCTGGGAAGATTTGAAATCTTATCATCAATCTTTTAGTGGAGTTGAGGTGAGGCCTTGGTGATACCTTGAATATATAGGCTCATAGAAGAGTAACCAGAATTAATGCATGAATCAATAGAAATAACTTAGAATTGGGTTTATAATGTGCTTGGGTAATGTAATTTTTGTTGAATACTCTTTGATTTTATAGTGTGCTTGGGTAATGTAATTTTTGTTTAATACTCTTTGATTTCTCTCAAGACAAAAACTCCACAAGTACATATTGTCTTTTGGTTGGAACTGTCAACCTTGATTATGAACATCAAGAAGTCACGGCTTGGTAGGTTGGGGTTTATGTTGATGAGGTTTGAGTTGAGGGGATCACATATGAATGCATCACAGTCACAAGACCTCAAAACATGTGACAAGTTCCCCACCTGATTCCAATAGAGCATGCATGTAAAAGGCCCATGTATATACTTCTTAAAATGGATAAGACCCATTACTAATTTATTTGCACATGGGTCCCTGATAAAAGTAGAGTGTCAAGCTTAGTATTTATGTGCCACAAACTTTTAGGGCAATGTGTGCATGAACCCCTATAAGACACAAATTGATAGAGCTTTTTATTGAAAAAATATTGCCACATAACCATTTGATATTATGGTTATTCTAGGTTAAATATGTAAGGAAAAGGAATATGTTGATTATGTGTTGTGAAAAGACTTGGTGAAGGTTTCTTTCTAAAGAATTTAAACTTGGGATGTGGATGAGGGTTATGTTTTATGAATGGTCACCTTGGTATATAGACGATTATTTGTGTTTGAGAAGGGTATTGTATTGCTACCATTAACTAGGGATCATACCAAATGAATAGGGGATGACAATTGTTAGTTGTTACATTGGCATCGCTTTAAGGATTTCATGACTTTCATTATGGAATTCTGAATGAAGGAGCATTTTTGGATGGGACAAAACCTCATGGAACTGAATTTTGTTAGATTTGATTTTAACAATCTTGCATGAAGGTGAGCTTGATTATTAGAGAAGAGTGTTAGACTTCTTAGGGCAAAGAATTGACCCGTAATGTCAAAATTCCTAACTCCCACTACTATAGAAACAGCCTTTGGCGTCGGTTTTTTTAACCCCCTTTGGCGACGGTTTTCAAGCGACGCCTATGTGGGCGCCGCTAAAGGTCAAACTCTTCGGCGTCGATTTTATAACCGACGCCTATATAATATATAGGCGTCGGTTATATATAGTTGGTCGACGTCTATATGGTTCGCGCCACAAAAAAAGGGCACCACCTAGGACACTTTCGGCGTCGGTTAACAACTGAACAACCGATGCCATACTCCCAGACGACACGGCCGTGCTTCACTGCACGGCCGTGTTTAGTACTATAGGCATCGGTTTTATACTAATACGTGACGCCTTTTCCACCACGGTCGTGCTTTCCTGCATGGTCGGGTTGTTTGTCACATTCGGCGTCAGTTTTTATCCCATAACTGACACTGTAGGCCTTAGGCGTCAGTGTTCTATAAATAACCGATGCCTATACTTTAATTTTTTTTTCTTATCAGTTTGCAGGCCTACTGTGGCTGGTCAGCAGGATGAGAACTTGTAGTTTAGTTTCCTGAACTGTAGGTTTACGACATTCATTGATATCGGCCTACAAACAGGCCACAAACCTGCAAAATCAACAAATATTTTTTCACACAAGTAGATACATTCAGACATCAATTCAATTCTCACATTCACACATGTAGAAACATTCAAATACATGTATAAACATTCAGAAATATTCATTTACAAAATATCATTCAGGATCGCTATCAGCATCCCAATTATATCTTATAGTCGCCACTGCTTGTATGGCTTTTGCCCATTCTTCTCTTACTTCATTTATTGCTTCCATTGTATATGGAGCATGTACATTTTTAAGCGTTTACATGTAGTGTGATCAGTTTTAAACACCTGCAAAGAGAATGATGTATATATATAAGTAATAATATAAAAATAAGATTGATATATTTCATACTAACTAATGAGACTATATATAATACCTCATGTATGGTATTAATCTCCAATGCGGCATGTCGGATAATCATCTGCATAAATCGCATCACATAGTATGAGCATGCCCAGTCATTGTCTTGTGTAGCGCACTATAAATTGAAACATACAAAATATTAAAAAATATAACTAAGCACAGTTCACATAAATAATATATACATTGGAGTCGGGAACTTACTTTTACGTTCTCCCAAATTATTGGTAGGTTCTTTTTCCTTGGGACATTTCCTCCAGCATTTTTGAATGCATCTAAACCCCTACATGTTAATGTAACACAGTAAATTGCATAATTAAATAGTAATGTAATAACATATGTTAACGGCTATAAAAATGAAATATTTCTCACCAGAATAATGGCATTCTCAATATGTGTCCAATTTTAGTGTTCAATGTACTTCCCGCAGGATCTAGATAATAAACAATGAACGTCCCGGGGACAATAACTAGTAACTCCCAATGTCTAGCGCTATAGGTAAAAAAGTTAAAAATTAATAACTCAAAATGCACAATAAAAATGGAATTTTCTTAAGTCCAAATTATAAATAAAGTAAACTTACTTGACATTGAATGGAGCTATTATTATCGTCTTATTTTGTTGATCGAAAATCTTAAAAGCATTTATACAGTATTGTTGAATACTATCAGGGTCTTTAGCTACCATACTAATCAATGATGGAATCAAAAATCCCACATGATCAAATGCAAATTGTTTGCATTGATCTTCGACTAAGTAGCTGCAAAACGTGTATTATGTATGCATTAATACATAAGAAACTAGATCACCGGATCTTACACAAGGTATATGGATGTATAAACAAGATCTCACCTTATCCATGTCTCTATCATTGATGTATTCAGCCAATCATTCATAAACAGCTCAATAATATCTTGTATAAATAAAGAGCTATCGTATGATTGACCTGTATAATCTGCTTCTAAAGAAACAACTATAGGGCAATGTATATTATGTGTTCATAGCCAACATGCCATTCCCCTACAAGCAGGACCTAACGGGTATTTTAGGTCAGTTGGAACCCAACTTGGTAATGCAGGAAGTGGAGGTGGAGGCCTAGGTGCTCCGGGTGTCTTCTTTTTAACATGTATATATAATTTCAGATCAGTTGACCTCATATATACACATTAACAATCTAAAGTAATGTAAATTTATCTTACAATTTCAGTAGTGTAGACTACATCTGCTTTGGGCCACAATATCACCCCGCCTTCTGCCTCACCAAGTGTATCAATATCTGGGTGGGCATATGGCAATACAGCTTCCCTCCAATCGGGTAATACACACATCGGGCTCACACGAACGTATCCCTGCGGCATTGGAGTCCCATGAAACGTTGCCCCGGGAAGGGACGGGTAAGCTCGTGCCTCTGCAACAACATAGTCTTGCATTCTTAAGCGGCATGGCTTCAATGCCTACAAATTTACGTAAAGAATGTTATACATATATACATATCATCTTGAAAACATATCATCTTGAAAAGACTAGCTACAATGTCATAAACAATACTTACAAGATATGTGCTAGGCGATGGGTCTCCAGGATTACTCGCAGTATGTGCATCAGGAGAAGAGTGGGTCGCCATAGGCTGATTGGAAGCCTAAGATGCCTGCCACCACACTATTTCTTCCTTGACCTTCTCAACAACTATATCATTGACCTTCTTAGCAACTATATCCTCGACTCTCTTATTCTCCTATACATAGATAAAAGAAACATTAGCTTCTTATTATTGAATTCCCTTTTGTAGTAACATTCTAAAAAAATAATAGGTTACCTCTTCTTGTGAAAGTCCCGCTCTGGGTTTGCGCTGGGATGGGCCAAAGAATGCTTTGATGCCCACATCAGCGTATGCACCCCTAACACGTCCAGGATGCTCTGGGTTACCCAGAGCAACTGTCAATTCATCCCTTGTGCCCTGAGGGATGAATGTGCCTTGTTTCCTCTGCTCGTGCAGCTCCCGCTAATCACCATCAACACACATGATTAGTTAATATCACAAATAATCAATATTCAAATGATTGCTCTAAGAGTTGTATTTTACCATTTTCGCAGCCGCCTCAGCAGTTACGGGCTTCTTTATTTCACCCTTCTTGTTTTGCCTCCCAGCTATCCAGATATCATGGCGAGGCATGGGTGTGGCAGACTCCTGAGTAGCAGTAGACTCCTGAGTAGCCGCAGACTCCGCCTGTAGTCTTTGGCGAACGCTTGCATAGCCCTTTGGACCCATAGTGTGGTCATGCACATTCAGTGCACGCCTTGCTTTTTGCGCGTCACTGAGGGCCTAGTTAGTATGCACATTAATGATTTGGTTAGTAGCACTAAATGTTAATCTTGAATAGGTGAATACAACGTATATTAATTAAATTGGGAGTGACGCCTAATACCTTGAATTCTTCAGATTTTCTTGAAGCAACAAAATTGTCCCAATCTTCTTTGTCCAAGAAGTTCCACTGCTCAAGGGTTGACTTCTTCTTCTTATCACCATCTTTTATGTATTCTCTGTTCAGATTTGTCCTATAGTTTCTAAGCATCTTTCCAGCGCGTTGCATCACGCTTTTATGATGCAGCTTCTCATCCAATACAAACAGATTCTGTAAAATAGAACTCTTATTAACTAGTATCCAAAAATAGAATTGCAAATAATATAATTTGTAATCTACAAAATAGAATTGCAAATAATAATAACTCACGCATAAATCCTTCCATATCAAGTCTTTCTTTGCCTGAGGAACTTTATGCCAATTATCATACTTAACACCACAATGTCTTCGAGTGACACACCCAAGATAGTTTACAAAATTATTACGGTTCACTCCAATTGCATATCCTCCATTATCAAACTCAACAACCAATTTGGATCCACTGCCACTCAGTGCTATTAACTTCTTCATCAGAGTGATGCCCCTTTTCTTGTTAAGTGTTTGCTGCTGCGCATGAAGTTGCTCCAGTGCTTCAGTGGGTACATGTGCATCATCAACCTAAAATTTGACAAAAATAAACACACTTAATTAGCACAATATAGAAATATGGGATATATGACATAACTAGAAGATAATCAATTTTATAGAAATACAGGATATGATTTTTAGAACTTACATTGGTATCCTTGCCATGCTCGTCATGGATAGCATGCTCATCATGGACTTCATGCTCATCATGGACATCATGCTCATCATGGACTTCATGCTCATCATGGACATCATGCTCATCATGGTCAGCCATCTGAAAATATCATTAAAAAGGCAAACATTTAGCATTTTTATTAACTAGAAAAAGGCAAACATTTAGCATTTGTATTAACTAGAAAAAGGCAAACATTTAGCATTTGTATTAACTAGAAAAAGGCAAACATTTAGCCAACAAACTTGTGATATTTTATCAATAAAATTGTGATTTTTATCAATAAAAAAATATAAACATACATGTCTAGGCCAACAAACACATGTGATGTCATTCTTATATATAATAAATGTGTACCACCTATCCCATCCTTGAACACCTAATGTCACTAGTAAGTGTATAATGTGTATTGGGTTTTCGAGAAAATTTCGGCAGCATTTCCCCGCTGTTCTCTAAGTACATATGTACTTAGAGAACAAACAGGGAAATGCTGCCGAAATTTTCTCGAAAACCCAATACACATTATACACTTACATCCTAAGTGAGATTAGGTGTTCAAGAACAGTCCCAAACCGGGGACTATCCAAGATTTACTCCTAATGAGTAAATCTTGGACGGGTTTTTAGGCCAACAAACACATGTGATGTCATTCTTATATATAATAAATGTGTACCACCTATCCCATCCTTGAACACCTAATCTCACTAGTAAGTGTATAATGTGTATTGGGTTTTCGAGAAAATTTCGGCAGCATTTCCCCTTTGTTCTCTAAGTACATATGTACTTAGAGAACAAACGGGGAAATGCTGCCGAAATTTTCTCGAAAACCCAATACACATTATACACTTACATCCTAAGTGAGATTAGGTGTTCAAGAACAGTCCCAAACCGGAGACTATCCAAGATTTACTCCTAATGAGTAAATCTTGGACGGGTTTCTAGGCCAACAAACACATGTGATGTCATTCTTATATATAATAAATGTCTACCACCTATCCCATCCTTGAACACCTAATCTCACTAGTAAGTGTATAATGTGTATTAGGTTTTCAAGAAAATTTCGGCAGCATTTCCCCGCTGTTCTCTAAGTACATATGTACTTAGAGAACAAACGGGGAAATGCTACCGAAATTTTCTCGAAAACCCAATACACATTATACACTTACATCCTAAGTGAGATTAGGTGTTCAAGAACAGTCCCAAACCGGGGACTATCCAAGATTTACTCCTAATGAGTAAATCTTGGACGGGTTTCTAGGCCAACAAACACATGTGATGTCATTCTTATATATAATAAATGTGTACCACCTATCCCATCCTTGAACACCTAATGTCACTAGTAAGTGTATAATGTGTATTGAGTTTTTGAGAAAATTTCGGCAGCATTTCCCCGCTGTTCTCTAAGTACATATGTACTTAGAGAACAAACGGGGAAATGCTGCCGAAATTTTCTCGAAAACCCAATACACATTATACACTTACATCCTAAGTGAGATTAGGTGTTCAAGAACAGTCCCAAACCGGGGACTATCCAAGATTTACTCCTAATGAGTAAATCTTGGATGGGTTTCTAGGCCAACAAACACAATAATAGATATGTACATGTTAGGGTTTCATCACGATTAATGTTAGGGTTTCATCACAATTGATGTTAGGGTTTAATCAAATCAAATTAGGATGCTACAATTGACAAGTTTAAATCTTATTTCAACATGCATCAAAATTTACTGAATTAGGCCAAACATTACGATTAGAAGCACAAATATATGACAAATATATGCAAGCAACAAACCATTATATGGAACTAATCCTACATTATACACATACTTTTCCTGAGTAAGATAATGTGCACTTCATGGAATTATTAATATCTGAATATATATATAAGTTGTTGCTACCTACTTTGATGGGATTTTATAACATTCGAGCCTTCCATTTAAAGCATTAGATGCATATATTGCAGTCCATTGTGTTGAGATAAGAATCCCATGTGATACACATGATTTAGAATCTTTCACCATACTAGGAAAATACTATAGCATGTCCTCTCTAAATCTAGGTTCAGCATATACATCCAAATTAAATACACAACTAGATATTCATCTAGGTGTTAGACATTCATTTAGGTGTTCCTGATAACTCGCAGGTATGCACAACTAGACAAC
Organism: Alisma plantago-aquatica; assembly: GCA_963693085.1. Taxonomy (NCBI): domain Eukaryota; kingdom Viridiplantae; phylum Streptophyta; class Magnoliopsida; order Alismatales; family Alismataceae; genus Alisma; species Alisma plantago-aquatica. The sequence continues at coordinate 241,821,177 of OY856415.1, forward strand.
TTTGGCGGAGTAGTACTAGAGGAAGCATACCTTTCGGTAGCGGCGGCGGACAAGTAGGCGAGCAACAGCAATTGACCTCCCAGCACTGGTGGCGGTGACCGGCGAGCTCCAGGCGGCAGGGCAGACAGGTGTAGCGGTGGTCGGCGACCTCCAGGCGGTAGGGCAGACAGACCAAGGAGTAGTGGCGTCGACGGCAAGGAGCAGCGGTGGCAAGGAGGAAGGCGGCGCGGCGGCGAGCTCCATGCGGCAGGGCAGGCAGACCAAGGAGCAGCGGCGTCGGCGGCAAGGAGCACCGGCGTCGACGGGCGGCGGCAAGGAGGAAGGCAGCGTGGCGACGACGCAAGGAGGAAGGCAGAGGTGACGCAGAGCAGCAGCAGCGCCGTCGACGGTGAGGAAGCAGCAGGCACCAGGAGGCGAGTAGCAGCGGGCGATGAAAATTCAGAAGACGATGAAACAGAAGAAAGAGGACAGTGGCCGTTCGAGGGTCTATTAAGGTGGTAAAAGGCGTCGGTTATAAAACACAACCGACACCTAACGTCTTCAGCGTCGGTTCTACTTAACTCACCAACGTCCAATTAGACAAATTTTGCCCTAAATTTAGTATAGAGGGAACCATTATCGGCGTCGGTTATCAACGTATAACTGACACCTAAGCTGGAACTTTTTGCACAATTTTTCATCTTATATAGGCGTCAGTTTGTTGGTAAAACACCGACGCTGTATGTGCCAAAAAAATTTCGCTCGAAAATTGGATTTCGCGGGCAATTTTAGGCGTCGGTTGTTTGTTATGCAGCCGACGCTGAATACAAAGCGGTACCCGTGTCTGGCTGGTCTTCGAATATAGACGTCGGATTTGCTAAATAGCCGACGTGTAATGTTATAGGCGGCGGTTTTTTTAAATAACCGACGCCGAGAAAAGTGACATTGAATGTTGTTTCTGTAGTAGTGTCCCCATCCCTCATTGAATTATGGGTGGAAGATTGTGTCCCAAACTATAGGGTGTTGGTTGTTATATTTCATCTATGTTTGTCTAATCTATTTTTCATATTCTTTTGGAGAGGTATGCAACTTAGGAAGTGTGTTGGAATATGATCTACGACCAATTTAGCAAAAACAATGTGGCCAAAGAGAGTGAGAGAGATGATGGACCAGTCGTTAAGATTTTTCTTGAATGGATATTGGATAGGCTTCTAGACAGAGGATGGGAGCACTTGAGGATAAAAGGGATGTAAATGAATTTGGTTTGAAAATAGTCTCTACCATAATCAAGGTTATTGGAAAAATTATTTGGTCCTCTGTCAGTGTGTGGTAAGACAACAAAGAGGACTCTATCTAATTAATCTCAAGGCCTAAAGGGAATCAGAAAATGATGATAATATGTTTCACATTGATGAAATTTTGTGTTGAATATTTGATGAATATGAATGTCTCATCTACAAAGTTAATGGATGGGTCTATTCTTAACTGTATGTAGCAATCATCTACTGAAGATTATAGTTATGGCTAGTTTTAGGATATGCGGTAGGTGTTGTGTAGAAATAATAAATAATTGTGGAGATAAGGGGTCCCCCTAACGTATACCACTAGAGTTCCTCTAAAATAACAATGTGGGAGACTACTAAATGGGATAGAGAAGGAGGCAATAGTGGTATATGCTTCCTACCAATTCATCCATCAATTCAGAAACCCTTATTCTATCATAATCTTCCATAGAAAAAAACCATTTTATGATCTGAAGTTTTTTAAAAATCAAATTTTAGGACAGCTAGAGGAATTTTTTTATGGTTAATATAGTGAATTATCTCATCGAATGTGATGATGACATCATGAATATTTATGCCTTTGATGAAGGCTGATTGATTTGGCAATATAATGTTATCAAGAATGGGCATTGTCCTAGTTGAGGGTTTTACTATGATTTTATAACTAGAATTCAAAAGGCTAACATGCCTATAATACGAGATTCTCAAAGAACTATATGTTTTAGGATGAGAGCTATATTTGTAGCATTTATATTTATATAATGTCCTTAATATTATTCCATGTATGGATCTTGGTGAACATGTTGAAAAAGTCTTCCCTTAAATGTTCTTGTTGGAAGTTTAAAGAAATTGAAGCGGTTGCCTAGCCCATGAGATTTATCATGGTTAATGTTTGAGGTGGCCTTATAAATATTTTTTATTGTGAAGGGTATAATGAGAGAGTATGTGAGTGTGGTTTTGCACTTTGTTAAAGGTGGAGGTTTATATCTCGTAAGGGATGGAACCTAGGTTTCAATGATATTGATTAAGGAGATTTTGTGAAGTGTCTAATAGTGCAACACCTCAAGAATTTAGGCTTCAAATCAAATGATCTTAAAAAGAACGATTGTATTATCCATATCAATAAGGTACATATCCTTTTGAGGTTGTGCATAAATAACTTCTTAGAACTAGTTGTGCTCACTAGGAAGGTTAACCTATCAAGAAGTTGAATACGGGCTATGTGTGAGTAGGACAAAATGTGCAACAATGGCTAGTGTTTGTGTGTGGGGATAGTCATTATTCTCAAAACTCTACTAGAGGCTTGGGAGATGAACCCAATATTATAAAAGATATTAGAGCTAGTTCCCCTCTAGTAGGTGGGCCCATGTGGGTATGTGAAACTCAAGTATTATATCATGCATTCCAAGCATATTGTAAAAATCTATCCATGTCATTGGATCCATCCTTGTACTAGTACTTGTTAATTGGAGTTGGGTGTTACATTCTAATTTCTAGGGTTTTATCAACCAATAGAATCCACATGGATTATTAGACATTGTTTTCACTGAAATCGTAAATGAGGCACTATCAACAGGGATTTGAGTCTCAAAGTTGTGAAAAGTTACAAAAGGATGGTCATAATGAAAGGATCTACCAAAGCTGATGAATAGAACTAATCTCAAGAATGTGTTTCTAAGACCCCTGACCTAGATTTTTGGTTGATCTCATTTGCTTCACATAATTATATGCTCAAAACATTAATATAATCATGTGATGTGTCTTAATAACTTGTGACGTGCTTATATTTCAAGTTTGGTCCAGTTTGGATGTTGTTGTGCTTGTTTTGGACCAAATTGCAAATTACTCATGTTTAGGGTTTGTCTTGCAATTTTTCACATGATTTGTGTACCCCGCATGTTTTGGCATCCTGTTGGAGAGAGTAGTGCTTTATGGTGCCATTGTGTACCTTGGTTTGATGAGGTGGTGTCATATATTGAGATCTAGGGTTTGCTTGGATACCCTAGTTTGATGGTTGGGTATTTGATCACCTTGGTTGTTGAAGATTTTCAGCGATCACCTAGCTTGTGGTTCCTAATCGGTCATGTTCTTTGGTCGTTGAATTCCACATCAATTATGTGTTTTTTTCCTAGAAGTTGAGTTCGTGTGTTTTTCTTGGTTTTAACAACCTATGTTGTATACATGTGTTAAATGCTTGAATGGTCGAGTTATGGTGGACAAGTGGTACATGTGTGCATGACACCTAACCTCCCTTCTATCACTAACCCTTGGATATATATACCCCTCCCTTTGCATACAAGTGATCCATTTTGCACTCTCTTCCTTCTCTCTTCTACTTGGAGTTCATCCCTCGTGTTCTTGATGGAGAAGGTGGTGCTTGAGATTGGAGAAGTGGTCAAACCCCTTGCATGTGGATATTTTGGTGATCTTTCATCTTGGTAAGTGATCTCTCTTGCTTGATCTTCATTTTCTTACAACCCTACCTTCTTTCTCTTGGACGAATCCATGGGTCTCCATGGTGGGTCTTATTGAGAAACTTCTATCTTCTTGGCCAAACCCATGGTTCTCCATGGTAGTGCTCAAGTGGAGTTGGAGATTTTCTCTCTTTCTTGTCTTTTCATCCTAGGGTTTTTCCTATTGGGTTTTACATGGTCAGAGTAGGCAGTAGAAATAAAAAAATTTACTTGACCATAAACCCATAACTAGTAGATCGCATCAACATCTATATAATGGGAAGGATGGTTTTAGCGAGTTATACCTGGTCCTGAGGTTTTCTCAACAACTATACCTCACAGCAAGTGTGGTCTTCAACCACCTATCTTTGACAGTTTCTATGCAGCTCCTGGCCTTGACCCAGATTGTGGTTGACTATCATCCTCCTAAGCGGCAGAAGTCTCCCGCCTCTATAGATAGTCCACACAGACTACCGGGAACTATAGTCGTCTTGAAGGATGGACTAGAAGGAGTTGTCCCCTTCTGTCAGTGTACTAGTCACTGACACACTCTCCCACCATCATTCACTTTTTTGCAATTGTCTTTCCCTCGTTGTTCCTCCCTGGACGGGTAGAACTTGCTTGGGCTCTCTTGGTTACCACAACCAGAGAGAACAACAACTTTGCAGAGCAACTAATGTTATGAGTTGTGTCTCTAGAGAAGCCCCTTGTACCCCTCTATTTATAGTAGAGGGTAGGGTCAGGGTTCCCAATTTGTGCGGGAGTATAAGGGTCCAGAATTTCCATGAACAATTTGCACATCGGTAGGAGAATCGGTCATTTCATAACTGAAATGTTCGTTTCGTAAGGTGATCCGATCGGTTCACTAGTGAACCAGTCGGTTGGGAGTGTGAACTGGTTGGTTCATTTAGTGAACCGGTTGTTTCACTTCCCATACCTGCCTACCATTAACTTTCCTTATTCTTTTCTAATTAATGCAAAGATTAATTCTTGTCCCAATCGAGTTGAACAAGTGAAATAGAAAACCTTTTCTCACAAACTAGGACAACCCAACACTGCTCATTTGGACAAGTGAACCGATCGGTTCACCAGAGTGAACCGATCATCTCAGTGACCATGAGTCGATCGGTTCACCCAGTGAACCAGTTGGTTGGTGGTCCAGATTGTACAGAACACGGTCAATTCAATTCTCAATCAATCTGACACTCTAATCACTCGGTTCAACACTTGAACTTGATGATTCTGAGTCAAGGCTATTGATTGAATGTTTGATTGAGTAACTAAACACTTTAGTAATCAATCCCAACATCATTCATGGATAAACTCCTCTTCCAGGTTAATCCTTTGTGTGTGACCATATAGGTCACATTTCACATTGGCAGTGAATGTCCATAACTAGCTTATAACATCACAAGCAAAGAGCGGTACCTAGTCGCACATCAGTGCGACCCAAGTGAAAAGGAAAGTTGGAGAACAATTGTCAATCCTGTAGTATGTGATTGGTGTTCCAGTGAATGTATAATTCCTTTGTCTCTGATATCCTGAATGAACTCAAGGCATGGAGTTGTCATCCTTTCAACGTTCATTCGTGTTTCTTGAACTAGAGCAGACTGTCTGAGATATGTGTGACATCAATATCATATATTGATTCACATGTGCATGTGAATGCCTTTCTCATTCTCGCTTATCAAGTGGCCTAGAAATCATACTCCCTTAGGAGGGATAAATCCCATATCTATCACTCACAATCTATCTCATGTGTCAAAGCCACCCAATCATCACTGTTATAACAACCCATATTTTAGGATTGCGTTTGATGATGTCAAAGTGTACCCAATCACATTTAACAAGTGTAGTGATTTCAGGTCTAAGAATCACAATCACCACCATCACTATGAGAGATTATTCTAACTACCATTTCATGGTTCCATGTGTCACTCTCATGGTGGGTCTGTCTGATACACTATTTTCTAACATGTATCTATGTTCTTGGTTTGATATCATATATCATGACTAATGAGACATTGTCATCAACCACACATACTCTAGTCTTGATGTATCATTGTTGTCTATCAACCTTCCACGATGATATCCGACTAGGGACATAACAAGATTGTACATACTCTTAGCATCTGTATGATCTCATTGTTCAGGTCCTCAACCTGAAGACATACGTCATTGAGTATTGTCATTCTTTACACATTCATTCTGCTCCATCATTTATCTCATAACCAATTGACCTAGAATGAATTGGAAGCTTGTCTTTGATATTTATCAAATCAATCATGATGTATCCCAATCCAATCATCATATGATTGGCTCTCATGGTATACATACCAACAGACTCCCACTTGCACTTAGAGACAATCACCTTTGAATCATATTCTTAGTGATCTTTAAACATGTCCCACATGTTTCTACTGCGCTAGTGCTAATCCAGTGAGTTAGCAACACTTTGCTTTAGTCGATACATTGCATGTTTCAAATCTCCTCACTGTACGACATTTCGTATGAGATGGAGTTGCCCTAATATGCTATCTGATATTCCTTTCCTACAATTATCTCCATAGCTTGACTTAATATTTCTACTTTGTCATCAATGGTTGGAATATCTATAAGTTCATCTATATGAACTTCTAGATCCATATTGTATCCTCTATTGTTCATAATACAAGGATACTCGACATTCCTTTTAGAATTAAATGGACTTTTAATTTTACTCATAACATTTCCTTTTAACAACTCTTGTTCACTTTATAATTGAATATAACTTTTATATTTTTCAGTTTGCAATCATTTTTTGTCATTTCAGAAGCTTGCATCAGTGTAACTAATTTACACTCAACTCTTCCTTTTATTACCATAGAACTAGTCCTTTAATACTTCATAAGTACTTAAATGAGTTCTTTATGGTATTCTGGTGACTCTCGCCGGAAGTAGGCAGACATCCACTCATCATTTCCAATACATATGAGATAATTGGATGAACATACCATATTGCCATGTCCAATACATACAAGATGATGAATGCATATATATTTTCTTGTCATGTCTGATACATACAAGATAATGGGATGATTACATACATAATAGATCCAATTGTGAGTGCATAAGGCATCTATCTTTGTGTTCCTATTCTTCATAAGAATTTGGGACACTAGGCATCTGAGAGACTAACTCCATGTAACATGGACAAGTTTTCTCCCACTGAATCTTTACATACTGAACCCTTCAGTACATACTGCCAATGTATGCTCTCTCTTTATCAGGTCAAGAGACTTTTGAGAACTATTTCTATAGGCCTCTATTCCTATCACATGGGACATTTCTCTTTATTTCTTTAAAGAAGGTATTTCCACACTAGTTTTGTTTTATTCCTCATCATCTTGTGGAATATGAATACGCTCCCACTAAATCTTTGTAATCACATATCCTTTCTTTTGATATATTAGTCAAACCTTTTGACTATATAATCAAAGTAAAGACTCCAGCTCTGAGGTGCTAGTATTTAATCAATCATATTGATTAATCTCTTGTAATTTATAGATTGCATTTGCATTAACAGAATTATAAAACCCTTTAGGTTGTGTCACATACACAGCCTCATGTTATTCCTACCAGGAATGTACTTTTAATATCCATATGCCAAATTTCATAGTCTTCAAGTAGCAAGCATGATCATGTATGGCCTATAGCCACTGCAATTGGTTAAATAAAATCATCACGTTCAACACCTTGAACTCACTTGAATTTATCTCAACCAATCAGCTCTTCAAATGGCATCCATGTCAGTCTTAACTCTTAAGACCCAATTGCACTTATGGGTTTTATCCTCATAAGTGCTACCATTAAGGTAATACCTTATTTGGTTCACATGGAAGTCATTTTGGATCTTATGGCTTCCGGCCCTAACTCAAAATCTGGTTCCTCAACATCATCTAGATGGATTATTAGCTCATCATCATATGACCAATTAATCACCTTTGAGTTTCTAGGACATCATTATCCATAAAGCTCAAGATTTTTATACTAGATATATGAGGTGTATCTATTACATAAGAAATTTGATATTCCACAACATTTGTGATTCTTAATCTCCTTTTGTACCTTTATTTAGTGTAAAGCATGTTCTTTATAAGAATTATAGAAGATTAGTTATTTGTTTGATGATCATGTTCTTACTAATTATAGTATGATTCCTTCTTTGATTTAGACATCATTATGCCATAATCATGAGTTCTCTATGATACACTATCATAGTTACTCACAAGGTCCTCAAACATTTGGTTTAAGTATCTAATTCATTGATCATATCAAAGAGTTAATACTTTTACCAAGTTTGTTCTTCATTTATGATATTCTTGAACATTTCAAGATATTCATATTGGTATTTCATTAAGTACCATATCTGAAGTATTAGCATTTATTCTAGTAGGTATGTATATACATCAATATGTATTATACCTAATATAATAGTCATTCTCCCACTACATCTAGTGAAGATTGACTTGTCATCATGCCCAATAAATAAGATATTCATATCTCTTAATGGTTAATTAACCAAGAAAGTCTAGTTTATCCATCAACATGGAACCTAGATATGAATTTCTCGTTCATTTGTTTAGATGATAATGCTAATTAATTTTTTGAGTCATCAATAACTTTTAGGTATTATTTATTTTATCTCATGCATATCAAGTACCACAAGATAAATAAGACATTGCCATAAAAGAACATATCTTTGAAATTGAAACATGAATATTTATTGATAGACATCCTTGTCATTACAAGGTGCATAAATAAAATGTTTTTATTTATTGGAAAAATGAAATAGCAGTTCATAACTCTATTACATGCCCTTTGGGCTGAAATAAACTAAAAGATACTACTATATATGGCAGCAACACTTTCTCCAATTTTGATGAGTGTTCCATCTTGGTCCTTTCATAAAGGCCATCACTTCTTTTCAGACCCTGCACATCATATATGTTAGATCTATATCTTGGTATCATATACCTAAGATAAAGAAGTATTTTAAGTTTATTTCATGAGACGTGAGGTGGAGACTTCCATCCCCTCCTTCTTCTTTAGTTCTTCTATGTAGAGAGGGTAATTTCTCTTCCAATGTCCTGGCTCATGACAATGGTGACATTTGCCTCCCTTGTTCACCCCTCCCTTGTCTTTGAGAGCTGAAGATGACTTGGGCTGCTAGTTAGCATCAAAACCTTTCTTTGATTTGTCAATGTCCTTGCCTTTAGACTTTCCCTTCTTTCTGTTGATCAACATCATAGATTTGGATTTGTCTTTCTTCATCTGTGCCTCGGCTATCCTCAGCATTCCCAACAACTCTGTCAGTGACCTGTCAAAGTTGTTCATGTTGTAGTTCATCACAAACTGACTGTAGGATTCAGGAAATGATTGCAATATCACATCAGTAGCCAACTCTTGGCTCAGAGGGAATCCCAGTTGAGTTAGGTTCTCTACATACCCAATCATCTTGAGTGTGAGAGGGCCTACTGGATCTCCTTCTGTCTTGACACACTTGAATAATGTGTTTCAGACATCATATCTCTCATATCATGCTTGGTCTTGATACATATTCTTGAGATGTTGAACCATCTCAATGATGTCCATGTTCTCATGTTCTCTCTGCAACTCATAGTTCATTGTGCACAACATCAAGCACTTCACATCAATGGCATCCTCAGTATGCTTCTTGTAAGCATCCCTTTCAGCCTTTGGTGCGGTGGGAGTGGGTTCTTCTAGCTCTGGTGTATCTAGGACATGGATCTTTCACTCTTGAGTGAAAACAATTCTCAACGTCCTAAACGAGTCATGAAAGTTGTTCCCATTTATCTTGTCCTTCTCAAGGACCGATCGTAATGAAAAGTGATTGTTTTTGGTAGCCATTTATTCTACAAAAAGGAAATTTGTAATTTTAGTCCAAAACTCTTTTGATTTGATTTGATTTGAAATTGAAAATATTAATTAGGTCTTTAATTAATTATCGCTCCCACTATATTGATAAAATTGATAACCCTCAAGTATCAATTCAGAAGATTGCAACATATAACCTTCTAGTGAGCCAAGATCCAAAACGATTGAGTTATTATTCAGCCAATGCCAGCATCCATAATCAATTATTAAGGTAGGTAACATTTACCAATTGCATCATATGCAATTCTTGGATAGATGATATGCACAACTCTTTTTCATAGTCATATGTGTGCCTCCAAGTGCTCAATCTCATTAAGACCACTTAGTTAAGCCTGACCCAAAAGCCAACACGATAGGAGTGCACCCCACTTGGCGGGCCCACACAACCACTATCACACTTCCATGAGATAGACAGTGCACCACCCTTGGGAGGCCCACACTTATCGATCAAGCTTTTCATGTGTGCTACTTATGGAAGACATATAAGACTTAATATTATATTGAGGGGTTTTAATATACTTATATATGCATATATGTATCCAATCACCACATATATAGTATGTATCATATACATGATATATTCCACAAATGAAAACATACAATAACAATAAAGCGATGATTATGGCCATCCTATTGTAGTTCCTTAGAGCCACAAGGAACTACGGTCATATAAGGTCTACATCACATGCAACATGTTATTGATGAAGATATGTGCTTGCCAATCTGGGTTGACTGGTTCAACCTTTGAACCGGTCGACTCGCCTCATGGCCAGTCAGTTGGTCTCCTTTAGCTATTCATCTAGCTCCTCTAGATGGTCGACTTGTCTGGTCGTATGGGCTTCTCGTTGGTCCACCAACTGCTCCTCAGTTGGTCGTCTCGGTCCATCAAGTGATCATCTTCAATCTTTGTCATAACAAGAAATAAACCTAATCTTATTTTACATAATCTTTGTGAAACCTCAAGTTACATTTGAGGGGAGCAAAGGTAGAAAAGAATATCAAATTATCTCGAGTTACATTTAGAATAGAAGAAGAGGGCTCGATGGGCAGACCGAGATGCAAACAACCATAACCAACCACACACATGCACATAGGGTTTATAGGCCATAACCATGCTGCACATCCACCATCAAAACCATTTTAGGGTGACGCGTATCGATTGCATATATACCATATCATATATGTATATATTAGTTTGGGATCATGTGGTATTAATCAGATATTCATATTAGTCATTTAAATATTTGCATCACATGCAATGAATGAAAGATGATAAACCAAAATCCGATCATATTGATTATCCCAAAACTTTGAATATTGATGTGGCTCTGATACCACTATTGGGTTTTACATGGTCGGAGTAGGCAGTCGAAACAAAAAAATTGACTTGACCATAAACCCATAACCAGTAGATTGCATCAACATCAATGTAATGGGAAGGATGGTTTTAGCGAGTTATACCTGGTCCTAAGGCTTGTTCAGCAACTATACCTCACAGCAAGCGCAGTCTTCAACCACCTATCTTCGACGACATCTGTGAAGCTCCTAGTCTTGACCCGAACTACAGTTGACTATCGTCCTCCTGAGTGACAGAAGTCTCCTACCTCTATAGATAGTCCACACGGACTACTGAGAACTCTAGTCATCCTAAAGGATGGACTAGAAGGAGTTGTCATCTTCTGTCAGTGTACTAGTCACTGACACACTCTCCCACCACCAGTTGCTTTTTTGCAGTTGTCTTTCCTTCGTTGTTCCTCCCTGGACAGGTAGAACTTGCTTGGGCTCTCTCGGTTACCACAACCAGAGAGGACAAGAACTTTGTAGAGCAATTGATGTTCTGAGTTGTGTCTATGGAGAAGCCCCCTATACCCCTCTATTTATAGTAGAGGGTAGGGTCAGGGTTCGCAGTCTGTGCGGAAGTAGAAGGGTCCGAAATTTCCATGAACAATTTGCACTTTGGTAGGCGAACCGGTCGTTTCATAACTGAAATGATCATTTAGCAAGGTGAGTCGATCGGTTCACTAGTGAACCAGTCAGTTGGGAGTGTGAACCGGTTGGTTCACTTAGTGACTCGGTCATTTCACTTACCAGACCTGCCTATAATTGACTTTCCTTATTCATTTCTAATTAATGCAAAGATTAATTCTTGTCCCAATCAAATTGAACAAGTGAAACAGAAAAACTTTTCTCACAAACCGGGACAACCCAACACTAGTCATTTGGACAAGTGAACCGATCGGTTCACCAATGTGAACCGGTTGTCTCACCAACCATGAGCCAATCAATTCACCCAGTGAACTGGTCGGTTGGTGGTCCAGATTGTGCAGAATACAATCAATTTAATTCTCAATCAATCTGACACTCTAATGACTTGGTTCAACACTTGAAATTGATGATTCTAAGTCAAGTGTGTTGATTGAATGTTTGATTCAATACTAAACACTTTAGTAATCAATCCAAACATCATTCATGGATAAACTCCTCTTCCAGGTTAATCCTTTGTGTGTGACCCTATAGGTCCCATTTCACGGTTGCAGTGAATGTCCATAACTAGCTTATGACATCACAAGTAAAGAGTGGTACCTAGTCGCACATCAGTGCCACCCAAGTGAAAAGGAAAGTTGGAGAACAACTTTCAATCCTACAGCCTATGATTGGTGTTCTAGTGAATGTACAATTCCTTTGTCTCTGATATCCTAAATGAACTCAAGGCATGGAGTTGTCATTCTTTCAATGTTCATTCATGTTTCTTGAACTAGAGCAGACTGTCTGAGATATGTGTGACATCAAAATCATATATTGATTCACATGTGCATGTGCATGCCTTTCTCAGTCTCGCTTATCAAGTGGCCTGGACATCATACTCCCTTAGGAGGGACAAATCCCATATATATCACTCATAGTCTAGCTCATGTGTCAAAGCCACCCAATCATCACTGTTATAACAACCCATGTTTTAGGATCGTGTTTGATGATGTCAAAGTGTACCCAATCACATTCGATAAGTGTAGTTATTTCAGGTCTAAGAATCACAATCACCACCATCACTATGAGAGATTATTCTGACTACCATTTCATGGTTCTATGTGTCACTCTCATGGTGGGTCTATCTGATACATTGTTCTCTAACATGTATCTATGTGCTTGGTTTGATATCATATATCATGACTAATGAGACATTTTCATCAACCAACACACACTCTAGTCTTGATATGTTATTGTTGTCTATCAACCTTCCACAATGACATCCTACTAGGGACATAACAAGAATGTGCATACTCTTAGCATCCATATGATCTCATTGTTCAGGTCCTCAACCTGAAGACATACGTCATTGAGTATTGTCATTCTTTAGACATTCATTCTGCTCCTTCATTTATCTCATAATCGATTGAGCTAGAATAGATTGGAAGCTTGCCTTTGATATTTATCAAATCAATCATGACGTATGCCAATCCAATCATCATATGATTGGATCTCAAAGCATACATACCAACATTCCCTACATCTTGTACTCCTTTAACATATGGTTTTGCTTATCTCTTTAAGGTGGTGCTAGCTTGACCGTGAGGTGGTGATCAAGCTTGAGTTTTTTTTCTCTTCTCTGTGGAGTATCCTTGTTGATGGAGTCATTTCTTCACATCTAAGGAAAGTTGTATAACCATTTCCTTGATTATTGTTGCACTTAATCTTACATGTAAATAACCTATCTCTAAAACATAGTTCCAAGTATAATAATGATGATATCTTGCACTAGAGTTTATGTTCCATGGTGATCTTCAGTAAATAAACCATCCTTTATTGAAACCTAATTTATGTGCATGAGTCTTGTTTGTTGATGGTGGTTTTGGAAACATGCATGGTGTGCAACTGATTGTTTTTCTCTCTATCATGGTTATGGTTTTATTCCTTGCTTGTTGAGGATCGACATTAGGATTTTAGTGTTGCTTTCCCTCATGTAATTAGACCTTGATGTTCAGTTTCATGGTGATGATCAACTTGATTATCTTGCGGTTGATGAGTTTTCTCTCTCTTCATGTGGTCGCCAAGGATAGTGATGTTCAATGGTCACCAAGTTCTCCATATTGTTGTATGATCTTTTCACCTTCTTAAGGTTGTTGAGTTTGCTAGTTGATGGTCACTTAAGATGGTGATTTTCTCCTTGGCCAATGATGATTTTATGTGCCTTTGGTTGCCAAAGATGGATCCATGTTTTGTTACTGAGCTTCTAATTTCTATGTGGTCGTTGAGGTGGTTAACCTGGTTCATATGGTCACTGAAGATAGACCTTCTCAATGGTCATTGAAAGGGGGTCAAACCATGGTCCTCATCGATCATGTTATGTGTTTTTAGCAGTCACCTTTGTTTTAAATTTTTGGTGTTCTGTGAGTGTATGTGACCTAGTTTTTAGAGACCTAAGGTGTGTGTGTGATATTATGCGGTCAATGATGTTTCTTGATTACTAGGTCATCATGTGTTGCTGACTTGATGATGATTGTGTTTGACTAATGTGCTTCCAAGATTGTTGGAGATTCTAATAATTAGGTTTGTGTTAGTTGCAGATTTGGGAACCCTAATCTCATTACCTATTGAAACTAACCCTAAATACTAATACATGGTGATGTTGCTTAGCTTGCTTGAGCAGGGAACTTAATGATGAAGTGTTTTCTCTCTCCTAAACTATTGTAACCCTAATTTGTTATCTTATGGGCATCACAATTCTTTAATGCATATTATGTAATATTTGTGTGGTGATAGTATCGATCCTTGTTGAGGTATAGAGAGATAATGATGTTCTTGCAGGAAACAATGTGAATGGTCTTATGACCTGGGCAATGGCTTCATATCCTAGTTGACATGATATCCTCTAGTAATGTGATGAGGGATTAATATCACATGATGATGTGATGATGAGTGTGGACTCATGTGCATGACAGTGAACAGTACCATGTGATTATGTGACAAGTTTATGCCTTATACATTCTATATCTTCTGAAGTTACAACCTACCTTATCTTTTCTAGAATATTTCTAGGGTTTGTATGTAACTTTGATTGATCAAGTTAAAACACACCCAATTGGCATTAATTAATCAAGTAAACCCCAATCATGTAGTTTCCCTGACTATAGATCCATTCCAATGTTAGGACTTGTTGGATGGTGAAATGAGTATTCCTAAAGGAAACTTGGAGTGCATACTCTTGAGTATGTGAGGTGCAAGTGAGTGAGTGTCCTTGTCATATTGACCCAATGGTTTTTTAGGATGGCTTTGTTCATGCCTCGGCAAGAGAATAGTTGTGTTCGAGTCTTAGTGTATATGATGTGATAAGGATAGATGTGATTGTACCTCAAATGATTGGGTTTGTATACCATATTCACTAGCGATGTAACCTATATACCAAGGAGGACTAGGATGCTTTGCAATTGTATTTTTTATGTCACTGCGGTAGACTCATACTAACTGAGGGAGGATGAGATCATAGGAGTACGGTTCTCCTAGATATGGTATGGAACTATTTTTTAATTTGTAGTGGACAACTAGAGTATAAGTGGTATACCTCATATCCTCATGGCTTATAAGACATAATACAACCATGTAGTATATCTTATTAGGGTTAAACACGATTCACATTGGATGTTTACCCTTGCCTTGTTTTTATTACTGCTTGATAACACTCAAATCCAGGCATCTATGTTAAGCATTTATTTATGGTTTTGTGTCATTATAGCCTTATTGTGTCCAAAATAACCCTAGATCCTTATCTTTTAGTAAATTGTATCGCTTGATAGATAAAGTTTCTCAACTAGACAATTTTGGGACTTGTAGGCGCCGAACTTGAAAAGACATCTACTCTCTAATATTTCTCCCCAACACATGGTTTTTGCAGCAAATAGACCACCAAGATTTCTCCAAGACATCTACTTTTGATATCTTGGACCCTATTTTTTATGGTCAATCCTTTATCAAAATGCATCCTCACCAATCAGAAGGATCATCAGTGTGGGCCACTCGACCACTAGTAATACCCCCATGGGGGTGAGTTTGGTCCATGATGCCACGACCGTGGCCAAGAAGGATGTTGCAACCGAGATGTTGTGTCGACCGACACTCAACACGACTGGGCCGAGTCTCGGCACGGTCGAGCCAAGGCCATGACCGTGACCAAATTCTGATCAACCTCGACCGCGACCGCAGACCGCACAACCACCACTGTGGCCCGATCAACCTCGACCACGACAGCGACCTGATCAACCTCGACCACATCCCACACAACCGCGACTGCGGCGTGGCCAACCTCGACTGCAACCACGGCATCTACGACAATCGTGACCCTCGACACGACTATGCCCAGCCTGGCACGGTCAGGCCGAGACCAGGGCTGCGACCATCGTCCTCCTTTGCCTATAAATACCCACCCCTCACGACCTGGTGAGGGGTTCTGAATTTTGGGAGGTTCCATGTTTTTGGTGCCGACCATTTCTGGTTCCCAAAGCCCCGTGGGAGAGCTCCAAGGTTTGAAAAGGCTGAAGTGCTCATCCTACATCCGTTCCTCCAGTTTGCTTCCATCTACCACCATTTTCTACAACCATTCACCTATATCCTACCATTCCCAACCATCTTCCACATCCATACACCCACCAAGCTGCTGTTTGGGGCGGATTCAAAGAGAAAGGAGGACAAGGAGTCCAGAAGACCAAGGAGGATGACCCAAGTGAGATCCAGCCTATAAGGAGGCTAAGGAACGAGAGCCACCTCTCCTCTATATGTAAATCTCTTCTTCTTCTCATTTCTTCTACTGTTATCCTTTATTTATGTACAAATGATGTTCTTCCATCTTTGTTCAGTGCCAACTATGCTAGTCCATGGCTAGTTGAGCTCCTTCTTTGCTATGTAGCCCATTTTGGGCATGTTTATGTACTTTTACCTTAAGAAAGTAGTTTTATTTCAGATCTAGTATGTTTACTATTCTATCTTCTATTTTTGGTTATGATTGCTAGTTTGGTTGATCTCTTTCTTGCATGAACTTCTATTTCTACCTTTATCTAGAGATTCATTGTACAAATAGATAAGAGAAGGTAGTTTGGATTGAAATCTGAAAGGAGGATGATTCAAGGTGATTTGTGCAAAACCGTAGACCTGGGCACGGCCGGGCCCATCCTGGCACAGTCAGGCCCACTACCTAGTTCTACCCCGATCACACCTCTTCCTAGCACCTCAGAACATTCTAGACCTGAGAGGGTATCTAGAATATTCTAGGGTGCTGATTTGTCATTCCTTGAGAGAGGTTTCATGTCATTGATGGGTTTTAGTCACGCTGCGTAAGAGCTAGTAGGATGACCCCACAGGAATAGATACTATAGTGTGTGCCATGTTTGAATGTATGTTGCTTGCTCAGGTGTTCGAGGGTTGTCTATGCCCGAGAATGGGTGCATAAACTGCCCAACTTGTGGTTACATAGCTAGGAACTCCTTCTCTCTGATTA
This sequence comes from Alisma plantago-aquatica, assembly GCA_963693085.1. Taxonomy (NCBI): domain Eukaryota; kingdom Viridiplantae; phylum Streptophyta; class Magnoliopsida; order Alismatales; family Alismataceae; genus Alisma; species Alisma plantago-aquatica. Next base: position 241,838,312 of record OY856415.1, read on the forward strand.
GTAGAATCCAATGGACTATGTTTTGTTTTCTTTTCTTTGTTTTGTTTCATTTTTTGACATATACTAGACTAGTTCTAGCTCCATACTTTTATCGACTATCGAATTGGATTATCTGACTTAAGAGCAAGATTTTAAGCGTCCTAAGCATCCCCACTTCCCTGTTTTTGACCTCGTATATCTACTTCGACCCCGTAATAAAGTTGTGGGTGTCTTTGAAGGTTTTGGGTTATAAATTCAAAGTCTGATCACCACCCTCCTCTCGAGACACAATCAACTTTTGGCGCCATTACCGGGGACGTGTTTTCCATGTTTACACGCCTAAAAGATTTTGTTATGTCATCCTTAAGCTTGTGTATACATATGCATGGTTTTCTTTTTGTTTTATACATACTTGTTCATATATACTGAATAGCTTTCCTTTTTCTTATACTTTTTTAGCCATGGATCTGCCTTCGTAAGACAAGTTATCTTATCCACCTATCCTCCTGAATTTTTCCACAGTTCCAACTGTTGGAAAATAATTGAAAGTTGTGCTCTACAACTACTCACACTATACTCACCACCACCGTCATCATATGTTGAAATTCTAACAAAGGACATGGCAGATCAACCCTCAACTCCCACATTGGCGTGGGATCAAGAGCTTATCAGAGCAGTGGAGCTAGCCGGAGAAAGCGTCAATGCACTCACCTCCTCCTTAGCTCCTCATCTCCAAGAAAACGTTGATTCATTCCAGCAGCTACTAGAAAAGCAGGATCATCAGCTCCAAGTATCCACTGAGATTGCAGACTGCAGTAGAAGTATACTTCAAATTGTTAAACAAGGATACGTCATACGTCCAAGTGCATCAGTTTGATACAGTGGGTTCCCAACAGAAGTGCATGGTAGAATTGACAGATCTTGAAAGCATTGCAGCTCAAGTGCAACAGCTTCATGACAAGGATGTTGTACAGGGAAGGAGGCTTCAAGAGCTCATTGATTTAGTTACCATTCAATTACAAATGCCATCACACGATCATGAAGATTAAAATCATCAAAACCATTCTATTGGTCCTAAAGTGGAGTTTTCCCTACCATCCTATTCAGACCATCAACTGAATTCACTAAGATTTTTATATGAAGGACCACCAACCTAGGGGAACTCTTCATTTCATACAAATGATTCAGTTAAGAAACCAATGGGAGCTACAAGCCACCAACATGAATGGTTTTATATGATGATGATTACTTCTTTTCTCCTCAGGGCGACCAAACGACCTCACAATGTGAGGGAGAGTTTGAGCAGCCTGAACCAACCTTTATCCCAGACCAAGGTGATAATTCTCACTTTGAGACTTGTCACTTAGCTTCCACCAGCACACCTAATATGGTTTGGAATAGCTTGTTTGAGGATGATTACGATGACTATTTGTCTCAGTGGAGTGAGTATATTGATGACAAAAAACTAGAGTAGCACGAGCTAACATTCACCACTGTCCCTTTACAAGGCTTGGTGGATATCGAAGGAGCAGGATGGACAATCCATTACAACATGGCTACTGAGCATGAAGATATCCCAAACCCCATAGAAGGGGACAAGATTGGGGTGGTAGAACCATAAACAGATTCTCATGGGGGTACTTGTTTTTCAGAAGATGATTGGATGACTCATATTGTACATGAAAATTTATCTAAGCATCCAACCTCAAGTTCAGAGGAGGAGAGAGAAGAGAGGAGTCCTCTAGAAAGATTTTGGCCTCACCCCTATGTCTCATCTTGTGTCGACATCTTAGGACCTTCCTGTTTAGATTCATATCTTGGAAGGTACCTTGAAGATGATTTTCTGAAGAATTCATCTCAATGAAGTTCAAGACAATTCCAGCACAAGGATGAATTCACTGAGTCATCAAATTCAATTCCTCTACTTCAGACTCAGAAGGGCTTAGATCTCTACCCCTTGTTCTCCTACATGGTGTACCCCATCGGCAAGACACTGGTGATACTAGTCCCAAAACTTAGGATTTGGGATCCCAGTGTCGGTATTGTGGGGCAGCCACCCCCTTCCTCTTACTCCTTTCTTTTCTCTTTTTGTTAAAATAAACTTTGTCTTTCATGTTCTTTCTTAAATAGTTTCTTTCCAATAACTACTTTTACATATCCTTTCATACATGCATCATACTAGGACATCAATAAGATTACTTCCCATACATCCATGCATTCCTTCCCTACTATACTAAATTTAAGGCTTGCTCAAGAACGAGCAAAGTTTTAAGCTTGGGATTGTAGGGCTATTCGCCCTTCTATCTCTTTATTTTTTTCATACATGCATGTTTACTTCTTGCATTTAGGTGTAAATATAAATTTAGCCTTATTGTTTTGTAGAACTTTGTTCTATAATTTGTAGCTTTGCAATTAAGACTATGTGATGTGAATCTTGGAACTAAATGCTTATCTTTATGCCTAAATGCACAAATTTTCATCTTAAAACTACTTGATCTTTTGCATGACTTGCTCATTGACTCTTTCCTTAAGTTTGGTAATAAATCAAAGGTTTTGCACCCTTTTCATAGATTAAAATATTATTCCCTTGATCTATGTTGTGAATGACAAACCCAGGATTTTGGAACCGTTGGAAAGAGATAGAGTTTGATCAAAACTCCAAGCTACATTATTCACGAACTTGCCTCTACTCTAAGGATCTTTGAATCATAATTACTATATTTTCACACAAGTATCAAGTAGATAATGCTGAGCTTTGAGATATAATCAGTTGAAGTGTTTTCCTTGATGGTTTGCACGCCCTATCACCTTAGATTGAGTCAAAAAGATGAAAATTAAAAATTTGCAAAAGAGGCTTGGTCACCCACAAAACCCCAAAAACATCAAAATAGTTCTAACCCAATCCTATTAATTAGAATGCGTAGAATAAAAGCCTAAGTGTGAATAAATGAGCGTTGTTTTCTCTTTTAGGAGAGTTGATGATGGTGCCCATCTGGTGTATGACTGCGCTCATGAATACGGGTATGCCGTGCCTAGTAGTGACACCATAAGTCTCATTAGAGAGTCACTAGGAAACCCTAGGAGACCTATGTGATCATCCTAGTAGCAGGGTTGGTTCAAGCGCAGTACGAGGAGTTTGTCTCACTGCTTTGGGCCAACTGGCTCAGACTGTAGGGACTGTTGCTCATTACATGGACCAACCTGACGTAGATCGGGTTCCTCAGAAGTCATTGGAGACTTTTTGCTTTTGTTGCTTCTTAGGACCTGAATAAGTGGGAGGCATGTTGTTCACAATTGGTCTACATGAATACATGATGATGGCTCATTGCTCATCACCTGTGTGATCACCTATGTGACAATGCTTTTATGTTGTATAATGATGATTTAAACCCTCATGAGTATCGATAGGTTGTAGTGAATTTGCTTAATCTTACCTGGACGCTCTTTGATCCTACTTTAGCAAGATTGTGCTCGATTGGTGGGGGTTTGCTTTGAAATGACATAGGTCAAGAGAATTGATGTTTAAATTATTTTTATTAACTTTAGCATTTATCGCCATGCTTAATTTGGATGTTATATTTTCATTCTTTGAGCCCAGTCTTGCTTGAGGACAAGCAAAGGTTTAAGCTTGGGGTGGTTGATAACACCCAAATTCAGGCATTTATGCTAAGCATTTATTTATGGTATTGTGTCATTATAGCCTTAATGTGTCCAAAAGAATCCTAGATCCTTATCTTTTAGTAATTTATATCTTTTCATAGATAAAGTTGCTCAACTAGCCAATTTTGAGACTTATAGGCACCGAACTTGAAAAGACATCTACTCTCTAAGATTTCTGCCCAACACATGGTTCTTACAGCAACTAGACTTCCATCCGTCGCAACCGCGGTGGACTAACCATCACACTATGTGCACCAGATTAGGAGATGGTGGTCCAGCTAGTCGACCACCAGTAATACCCCCCCCCGTGGGGGTGGGTTTGGTCCATGATGCCGCGACCGCGGCCAAGAAGGATGTCGCAACTGTGGCTGAGATGTTGTGTCGACCGACACTCGACACGACCGGGTTGAGTCTCAGCATAGTGAGGCCAAGGCCACAACTGTGACTAAGGCCACCACCACGACCGCAGTGCGATCGTGGCCGCGGCACGCACAACAACGACTATGACCCGATCAACCTCGACTGTGACATGATAGCGACTACGGCCCGCACAACCCCGACCACAGCCTGACCAACCTCGATTGTGACTGTGACATCTGTGACAACAGCAACCCTCGGTATGACCGTGTCCAGCCTGGCACGGTCGGGCTGAGACCAGGGCCGCGTCCATCTTCTATCTTTGCTTATAAATACCCACCCCTCGCGACTTGAAGAGGGGTTCCAAAATTTGGGAGGTTCCACATTTTTTATGCCGACCCGTTTTGGTTCCCAGAGCCCCGTGGGTGAGTTCTAAGGTCCAAAAAGGATAAAGTGCTCATCCTATGTCCGTTCCTCCAATTTTCTTCCATCTACCACCATTTTCCACCACCATTCACCTATATTCTACCATTCCCAGCCATCTTCCACCACCATACACCCACCAAGTTGTTGTTTGGGGTAGACTAAAAGAGAAAGGAGGAAAAGGAGTCCAGAAAACCAAGGAGGATGACCCAAGATGAGATCCAGTCTATAAGGAGGCTAAGGAGCAAGAGTCACCTCTCCTTTATGGGCTAAATCTCTTATTCTTCTCCTTTCTTCTACTGTTCTCCTTTTTCTGTACAAATTATGTTCTTCCATCTTTGTTCAGTGTCAATTATGCTTGTCCATGGCTAGTTGAGCTCCTTCTTGGCTATGTAGCCCATTTTGGGCATGTTTATGTACTTTTACCTTAAGCAAGCAGTTTTATTTCAAATTTAGTATGTTTATTGTTCTGTCTTCTCTTTCTGGTTATGATTGCCAGTTTGGTTGATCTCTTTCTTGCTTGAACTTCTATTTCTACCTATATCGAGAGATCTGTTATAGAAATAGATAAGAGAATGTAGTTTGGATCGAAATCTGAAAGGAGGATGGTTCAAGGTGATCTGTGCATAACTATAGACCTGGGAACGGCTGGGCCTAGCCTAGCACGGTCAGGCCCACTACCTGGTTCTGCCCAGATCACACCTCTTCCTAGCACCTCAGAACATTCTACACCTGAGAGGATATATAGAATATTCTACGGTGTTGATTTATCATTCCTCGAGAGAGGTTTCATGTCATTGATGGGTTTTAATCATGTTGCTCGAGAGCAAGTGGGATGACCCCACATGAACCTTTACTACAGTACGTACCATGTTTGGATGTATTTTGCTTTCTCAGGTGTTCGAGGGTTGTATACACCCGAGAACGGTTGCATAGACTGTCCAACTTGTGGTTACATAGATTGGAACTCCTTCTCTCTTAATAGTATAATCCTACGGACTATGTTTTGTTTTCTTTTCTTTGTTTTGTTTCATTTCATGACAATTTTCTAGACTAGTTCTAGCTCCATACTTTTATCGACTATCAGATTGGCTTGTCTGACTTAGGAGTGAGATCTTAAGTGTCCTAAGCATCCCCACATCCCTATGTTTGACTCTATATATCTACTTCGACCCCATAATAAAGTTGTAGGGGTCTTTGAAGGTTTTGGGTTATAAATTCAAAGTACATTCACCGCCCTCCTCTCGAGACACGATCATTGCTTAGTTTTTATATAATGTGGTAAGAGAAATCAACTATTATACATGTTCTTCATATTCCTTCTAAAAGCATATGATGATTTGCCTATCTGTTAGAGTTGTTCAATCTGCTTAATATGTGTAGTCATTTTTAATTATTCATTTAGTTATATCTGCTCATCCTCCTTAATAATGATATATCATGGTATGTTTCAATAATCGTTGGCAGAGAGTTATATGTCTCGTTGGGACATGGGTCTCACCCCCGTGATTGGCCACATCTTTTTAGGTGGTCGTCGGTTGCATGGGCAGGATTGTGCTGGTGAGGAAGAGCAGCTTGGAGATCAGTAGACACATAAGGTTGGATAGCTGCTAGTGTTGTGTAGTAGAGTCCTAGTGTTGTCCTTATACTCTCAAGTCCAGGAGGGATGTGTTTTTTAGATGATATGTATGACGTTACAAGGTTTTTTTTAGTAAGCCTTTGTTGTATATATGGCATGTATATGTGAACATGTTCTTTTGTATATAGGTGTGTCAAAGATGGCCACTGTATAGATGTAAATACCTGGTATGGTATGAGATATGTTACAAGTTATGAATCTTGATGTAATATGTTTCCTCACGATGATGGCTATGAGATTAGTTCTTATGGTTATGTGGTTGTTTAATTATAGATCATGCACTTTGTTTTAAGTAATCTCATTTGTGTGGCATTGGGGTGTCGCAAGTTAAGGTTGGCATCATAGCTCTAGGTTCAATGAGTCTACAGAGACATAGGACTAGGTTTGTGTCTATTCTTTCATCCTCTAACATATCTGATTATATCTTCTGCTTATGCAGATATATTTGAAGAGCACGAAGAACATGCTAAGAGTAGTGTTGTTTCACTAGGAGGTGGTGCGAGGAGGCAGTCCAGAGTAGATGGAGTGAATGGCATGCCTCAGTTCAACCCAGAAACTATGGCCAATCTCACTTTTCAGTCCATGTTTGGATTGTTGATGGCCATGATTACGCATATGGTGGATAGAGCACGTGTATCTCAAGCAAGGGTTGTTGTTCCCAATGCGGAATCCTAGGGTTCTAGGAAGACTTTTTGAGAGGTTGGGGTGTGTTGGATCCATCGAGTATGTGGGTACGGCAAACTCGGCGGAGGCATACATGTGGCTAACAGAGATGGAGAAGGCATTTAAGATCCTTAATATTTCAGAAGAGGATAAGGTGAAGCATGTAGTGTACCTACTAAAGGGCAATGCTTACCATTGGTGGGCCATTGAGGATAAGAAGGGACTTGGTGTGGTGACCAGTTGGGAGGAGTTTCAGTGGGAGTTTGTGAGAGGATACTTCCTGGAGATGTACCCTGACTAGAAAATCTCATAGTTTGAGAAGATCCAAAAAGGATCGATGACAATCAATGAGTACGAGGCAAAATTCATGGAGTTGTTGAGGTTTTGTCCTCACATGGAAGTGACAGAGAAGGAGAGAATCCAACAGTTTGAGAAGGGGTTGAGCATGTATTTGACAATGACAGTGTTTGCTTTGGAGAATAGGGAGAGGTTCTCTACCTTTGTGGAGTCATTGAGGAGGATTGAGCAGTCTACTATAGAGAAGCGTGAAGACAATGCTAAGAAGAGGCCAGATCAGCTTCAGTGGCATACATTTATAAGCTTCAAGAAGCCAAGGTTTTCCTTGCCACAGTCACAACAACTATTAGTTTCCTCTGAGCCTGAATTAGTAGTTTAGTCCCAGTGGTCCTCGAGTAAGGGAAGAGCTTGTAGTTTTCCACCAATTGGATTACATAACACAATGTCGATATTTGTGGCATGGCAGCCTAGGCCGCAGTATGAATTGAGAATGTGTCACAATTGTGGATATGTTGGGCACATCAGATGGTTTTTCCCTATGAAGGACGAGGAAGTTACACAGCAACTGAGGCCGAGTCAGCAAGCTTCCTAGCGGAAATAGTTTAGCAGTGGGGGTGGAAGAGGATGCGGTCAAGCATCACATGCAGGATACTCTAGATAGGCTAGCAGAGGGCGGGGGAGACAATAGGCGATGGCTCAATTCTACGCTATGAGTCAGCCGAATGGAGTGATAAATCCATGGGTCGTGATAGGTCAGATGGACATTTTTCATTCTAATCTGTCTACATCTTCTTTTATATCTACTTCGGTTGAACTAGGTGTGGCACACTCTTTTATCACCATAGAGGTGATATGTAGTTGTTCTTTGCTTATTAGTTGTAGATCTGATGGTATTCGGTTAGAAACCCCTCTCATTAATTCTGTCAAGTTGTGGAAGGTGTGTGGGATATGCATTCTTTCTTTCTCAAGATGCAACATTCTAGTTGACCTTATGTCACTTGACATGCATGGATTCGATGTGACCCTTGGAATGGATACCTTGAAGAAGTACCAGATGGTCTTAGAGTGTAGTTCCAAGGGGGAGATGTTCCATGGTGGAGATTTTTAGTGAATCTTGCAAGGAGATAGGAAGATTCTTCTGACATACTTGGTGTCATCTATGACAGCAGAGACGTTGATGAGGCAGGGTGTGACCCTTTCTTGGCACATGTGGTGGATACCAAGGTGAGGAATCCTAGTATCTAGTATGTTCCTATAGTGCAAGAGTTTTAGGATGTATTCCCTGAAGAGTTTTCCAGTGTTCCCCCTCCTATTGAGATTGCTTTTAAGATCAATCTTGTTCCTAGCATACAGTCGATAGCACAGTCACCCTACAAGATGGCACCAGTAGAGATGCAAGAGTTGAAGAAGTAGTTGCATGAGTTGTTAGAGAAGGGCTTTATTAGGCCAATTACTTCCCCTTGGGGTGCTTCCGTGTTGTTTGTCAAGAAGAAGGATGGTTCTATGAGTTTGTGCATAGACTATCGATAGTTGAACAAGGTTACAATTAAGAATAAGTACACGTTTCCAAGGAGATGACCTATTTGATCAGTTGAGCAATATTGCACAGTTCTCAAATATAGATTTGAGGTCAGGATATCATTAGTTGAGGATCATGGCAGATGACATACCCAAGTAAGCTTTTAGAACTAGGTATGGTCACTATGAGTTTGTGGTTATGTCGTTTGGGTTGACCAGTGCGCTAGCAGCATTTACGGTTGATGAATAGTGTGTTCAGGCCATATCTTAACCAGTTCGTGGTTGTGTTCATCGAAGACATCCTGATATACTCCAGAGATAGCCAATAGCATGGGCAACATTTATGACAAGCGTTGATGTTGTAGATGTAGTACAAGTTGTATGCCAAGTTCAGCAAGTGTGAATTCTGGGTGAAGGATGTGTCTTTTCTTGGGCACGTGATATCTACTAGAGGTGTATGTGTGGACCCCAATAAAGTACAGTCTAAGATGGAGTGGGATCATCCTAATTTACTAATAGAGGTTCACAGTTTCCTAGGCTTGGCATGCTACTACATGAGGTTTATCAAGAACTTCAGTGTTGTGGCGTTACCCGTAACCAAGTTGACGAGGAAAGATGTACCTTTTGTATGGGATGACATGTGTCAATGTTCCTTTCAATTTTTGAAGGAGAAGTTAGCTAGTGCATCGGTGTTAGTTCTTCTAAAGCAAGGAAAAGGTTATATCGTCTTCTATGATGCATCAAAGAATGATTTGGGATGTGTGATGATGCATGACAAGAACATGATTTCTTTTACTTCACGACAGCTCAAGAAATACAAGGAGTACTACCCAATGCATGATCTGGAGCTTGCAGTTGTAGAGTTCATGATTTGAATATTTGGAGACACAACCTTTATGGAGAGAAGTTTCAGATCTTCACCGACCACAAGAACCTTTAGTATATCTTCTCAAAGCAAAACGTGAACATGCGGTAGAGGAGATGGATGGATTTGATCAAGGATTATGATTACACAATAGAATACCACCCAGGAAAGGAAAATGTGGCGCCACATGCGTTGAGAAGGAAATTTTCTTCATCATCATGTACTGATAAGGCACATTTGTGTTCTTTAGTGTGCTATAAGAGAGACATGTTGGTTTCGCTATGCTAGATGAAAGTGAAGCTGGAAGTCTCCCTATTGGCATGCTTGTTACCATAGTTGTAGTGAATCCCACATTAATACAGTAGATCAGAGATGCACAACATGATGATATTGTGATACAACAGATCCTATCAGATTTTGGCAGCGAGAAGCTTAAGGGCTTCCATGAGGCAGAGGATGGGACAGTTTGTTTCTACATTAGGATAGTGGTTCTAGATGATGATGGTCTGAGAAAAATGGTCCTTGAGGAAGGTCATTCCTCGATGTATGTGATGCATCCAGGCAGTACCAAGATGTACCATAATGTGAAGATTTGTATTGGTGTCCTGGCTTGAAGCGTTACGTAGCTGAGTTCGTGGCAAGATGTCTAGTGTGTCAGTAGGCCAGGGATGAGCATCAGATGCATGCAAGGACGCTGCAATAGTTTCCTATACCACAATGGGATGGGATCATATCACTATGGACATTGTGTTTGGTCTTCCTAGAACAGCCAAAGGTCATGATTCAATCTGGGTGATAGTTGACAGGTTGACCAAGTCAGTGCACTTCCTTCCTGTGAAGACGACATATGCAGCAGAGAAGTTGGCACAGATATATGTAGATGAGATAGTGCATTTGCATTCTATCCCAATGACTATATTATCTGACAAGGGGCCTCAATTTACCATTCATTTTTGGGAACATATGCATATAACGATGGGGACACAGTGGAGGTTTAGTATAACTTTTCACCCATAGAAAGATGGGCAGTCAAAGAGAACCATTCAGATCTTGGAGGATCTGTTGAGAACTTGTGTTCTACAGTGTCTGGGAGTTGGGATGTACACCTGAGCTTGATAGAGTTTGCCTACAATAACAATTATCAGAGGAGAATATATATGGAACTGTATGAAGCCTTGTACATGAGGCATTGTCACTCACCACTCTATTGGTATGAGACAGGTGAATATCAGTTGTTGGGTCCCGAGCTTCTACAACAAACTAAAGAGAAAATTAAGGTGATACAATAGTAGTTGAAAGCAGCCCAGGATAGATATAAGTTTTATGTTGATAACCATCGTAGACCTTCGGAGTTCCAAGTGGGAGCCAAGGTGTATCTTAAGGTCTCTCCTTAGAAAGGTGTGTTGAGGTTTGGTAAGAAGGGTAAGTTGGATCTGAGGTTTATGGGACCTTACCATGTGGTGGCACATGTTGGGAAAGAGGCTTACAGGTTGAAACTACTACCAGAGTTGCACACGTTACATCTTATGTTCCATGTTTCTATGTTGAGGAGGTACCATCCAGATATAGAGAAAGTGTTGCAGCTGGTGGAGGTTAGGCTAGAGGAGGATGTGTCATACTTGGAGGGGTATGTGTTGATCTTGGATAGGAGAGTGAAGAATTTGAAGAAGAAGGATATAGTTCTTATTAAGGTTTTGTGGCAGCACCATGTGTGGAGGAAGCCACGTGGGAGTTAGACGACGAGATGAGTAAGAATTGCCCATCTTTGTTTGCATAGGATTTTGGGGCAAAATCCTTGTTAGGGGTATATAGTTGTAATACCCCTGACCTAGATTTTTTGTTGATCTCTCTTTCTTTTCATAATTAGATGCTTAAAATCATAATATATCATGTGACGTGCCTAGATAACATGTGACATGTTTATGTTTCAAGTTTGGTCCAATTTGGATGGTGTTGTGCTTATTTTGCACCAAATTAAAAATTACATGTGTTTAGGGTTAATCTTGAAATTTGTCACATTCTTTGTGTACCCCATATATTTTCATCATGTTGGATAGATTAGTGCCTTAGGGTGCCTTTTTATACCTTGGATTGATGAGGTGGCATCATATGTTGAGATCTAGGGTTTGCCTCAATGCCCTAGTTTGATGGTTGGGACTTTGATCACCTTGGTCACTGAAGATTTTCAGCGATCACCTAGCTTGTGGTTCCTCATCGGTCATGTGCTTTTGGTCTCTAAAGTCCTCATCGGTCATGGGCTTTTCCTAGAAGTTGAGGTCGCATGTTTTTCTTGGTTTTAATGGCTTATGTTGCATGCATGTGTTTAGTGCTTACATGGACGAGTTATGGTGGATAAGTGGAACATTTGTGCATGACACCTAACCTCCCTTCTCTCTCTAACCCTTGGATATATATACCCCTCTCTTTGCATGCAAGTGATCCCTTTTGCACTCTCTTTCTTCTCTCTTCTCCTTGGAGCTCGTCCCTTGTGTTCTTGGTGGATAAGGTGGTGCTTGAGCTTGGAGAAGTGGCTGAACCCCTCGTAGTGGAGGTAGGGTTTGGAGCAACTATCTTCTTTGGTGATCCTTTGGTGCTCCTTGATCTTGGTAACTGATATTCCTTACTTGATCTTCGTTTTCTTACAACCATACCTTCCTTCTTTCTCTTGGCTGAATCCATGGGTCTCCATGGTGGTACGTCTTGAGGAACTTCTCTCTTATTGGCCAAACCCATGGTTCTCCATGCTAGTTCTCAAGTGGAGTTGGAGATTTTCCCTCTTTCTTGTCTTTTTAGCCTAGGGTTTTGCCCTACATCTTGTACTCCTTTAACCTATGGTTTTGCTTTTCTCTTTGAGGTGGTGCTAGCTTGGCTGTGAGGTGGTGATTAAGCTTTGGTTTTTCTCTCTTTTCTTTGAGCATTCTTGTTGTTGGAGTTGTTTCTTCACATCCAAAGTGTGTTATATAACCCTATCCTCAATTATTGTTGCACTTAATCTTGCATGCAAATAACTTATCTCGAAAACATAGTTCTTAGTAGAATGATGATAATATCTTTGACAAGAGTTCATGTTCCATGGTGATCTTGAATAGATAAACCCTCCTCTATTGAAAACTAACTTACATGTGTGAGTCTTTTTTGTTGATGGTGGTTTTGGAAACATGCCTGGTGTGTAACCGATTGGTTATCTTTCTATCATTGTTATGGTTTTATTCCTTGCTTGTTGATGATCGATATCAGGGTTTTGGTGTTTCTTTCCCTCATGTGGTTACACCTTGATGTCCGGTTTCATGGTTATGAACAACTTGATGATCTTGTGGTTGATGAGTTTTCTCTCTCTTCATGTGGTATCCAGGAGGATAATGATGTTGAGTGGTCACCAAGTTTTTCATAGTGGCCAATGAGCTTTTCACCTTCTTGAGGTTGTTGAGTTTGCTAGCTGATGGCTGCTTAAGATGGTGATTTTCTCCTTGGAAGATGATGATATGTTCCTTTGGTTGCCAAAGATGGACCCATTTTTGGTCGTTGAACTTTCTATTTCTATGTGGTTGTTGTGGTGGTTAACCTGGTTCATATGGTCATTGAAGATATACCCTCTCAATGGTCATTAAAAGGGGGTCAAACCCTGGTTCTCAGTGGTCATGTTATGTTTCTTCAACGTTAACCTTTGTGTTTAAATCTTCGGCAGTCGATGAGTATATGTGGCCTAGTTTTCAACGACCAAAGGTGTGTGTGATCTTATGTGGTCAATGATGTTTTTGGGTTACTAGGTCATCATGTGTTGTTGACTTGATGATGATTGTATTTGACCAATGTGCTTCCAAAATTTTTGCATATGCTAATAATTAGGGTTTACTGTTAGTTGTGGATTTGGGAATCCTAATCTCATTACTTTTTGAAACTAACCCTAAATGCAAATACACAATGATGATGCTTAGCTTGCTTGAGAAGGGAACATAATGATGAGGTGTTTTCTCTCTAGAACTATTGTAACCCTAATTTGTTATATTATCAGCATTATAGTTCTTTCATTAATAGTTATTATGAACTTATGTAATATTTGTGTGGTGATAGTATTGAGCCTTGTTGAGTCATAGAGAGTTAATGATGTTCTTATATGGAACAATGTGAATGGTCTTATGGCCTGGGCAATGGCTTTGTATGCTAGTTGAGGTGATATCCTCTGGTAATGTGATGATGGATTAATATCCCATGATGATGTGATGATGAGTGTGGACTCATGTGCATGAAAGTGAATAATACATGTGATGATGTGACAAGTTTATACCTTGTACATTTTTAAATCTTCCAAAGTTGCAACCTACCTTATCCTTTGTAGAATCTTTCTAGGGTTTGTATGTAACTTGATTGATGCAGTTAAAACACACCCAATTGGCATTAACTAAACAAGTGAAACCCTAATCATGTAGTTTCCATGTCCATAGATCCATTCCAGTGTCAGGACTTGTTGGATGGAGAAATGAGCATTCCTAAGGGAAACTCGAAGCGCGTACTGTTGAGTACGTGAGGTGCAAGTAACTGAGTGTCCTTGTCATCTTGATCCTAAGGTTTTTGAGGATGGTTGTGGACATGCCTCGGTAGGAGAGTGGATTCGGTCATGTGTCAATGTATATGATGTAATAGAGGACAAATGTGGTTGTACCTTAGATGATTGGGTTTGTATACCCTATTCCCTAGTGTTGTGACCTATATACCAAGGTGGACTAGGTTGTTTTGCAATTGGACTTTATATGTTATTGTAGCAGACTCGTACTGACCGAGGGAGAATGAGATTATAGGAGTTTGGCTCTCCTAGATCTTGTATGGCATTGTTTTTTACTTTGCAGTGGGTAGTTGGAGTATGAGTGGTATACCTTATATCTTTAGGGATTAAAAGATGTAATAGGGTCGTGTAGTATATATGCTTAGGGTTCAACATGATTCACATTGAATGTTTACCCTTGCCTTGTTTTTATTACTACTTAGTTGTTATATAATGCAGTAAGAGAAATCAATTGTTGTACATGTTCTTCATATTCCTTCTAAAAGCAAATGATGATGTGATTATCTGTTAGAGATGTTCAATCTGCTTAACATATGTAATCAATATAAACTATTCATCTACATGAATATTCTCATCCTACTTAATTATGATATATCTTGTTATATTTCTATAATTGTTGGTGGAGAGTTATATCTCTCGCTGGGACATGTGTCTCACCCTTGTGGTTTGACACATCTTTTTAGGTGGTCGTCAGTAGCATGGGCAAGATCGTTCTAGTGAGGGAGAGCAGCTTGGATATCAGTAAATGTAGAAGGTTGGATAGTACTAGTGTTGTGTAGTAGAGTCCTAGTGTTGTCCTCATACTCTCAGGTTTGGGAGGGATGTGTTTATAGATGATTTGTACAACATTATAAGGTTTTTGGTAGTAAGCCTTTGTTGTATATATGACATCTATATGTGAACTTGTTCTTTTGTATACATGTGTGTAGCATATGGCCATTGTACAGATGCAAATACCTAGTATGGCATGTGATATGCTACATGTTGTGAATCTTGATGTAATTAGTTTCATCATAATGGTGGCTATGAGTTCGGTTTTAATTTACCTACTTTTATGGTTATGTGGTTATTTAACTATTGATCGTAGCATTGGGGTTTCGCAGTGTTAGTGATGATTGTGGATGAATATCAAGTGATTAAAACAATGTGGGAGGAATATAGTTAAGTAGTCATTTGAAATTTGTAAGTACATGTCTATGTCATGAAAACATTTCCTTAGATATCATAATTGGTGTTTTAATCTAACATTGTATACATGGTAATATGTCAAGGTGTTTCAGAGACTTTCTTGAGTTAATATTATGCCCAATCTTATTTACAATAACGTACATGCACATCACATGATCGGACTCCTTTGTTGCATAGATCATTAGGCATAATCACAGTTGGAAACTTATCATGTGGAATATAGATGAGCATTCATACTTATATAAAAACCCAAGTGTCGCAGTACTTTGGAAAATGTAACCTAAGAGGGTTTGACTATTGTGTACTTGACATATATATACATGTTCTTGATGAACTTCAGGATAGAGACACAAATGCAGTTGTTGTTTATCATGAGTTATATACATATACATGTGTCATCTCCTTGGAGATAACCAAATGAAAGAGCAAATGATGAAGGCATCCATAAGGTTGTAGAGTCTGTGGAAGGACCATGGACTAGTTTCTAGACCCCCAAACTGTTGATAAACTAGGTGGAATATGGGAGTGGATGGAGGAGCTAGTCAACCAACATTACATGTGACATGCATACAAGGGGCACCAACTCCACTCATATACCCCACCTCCACAAGGCAAGGATCTAGGGTCCTCCAAAATGTTGGAGGAGTTAGTCAAGTCAGTTTTAGCAAAAGGAACTATTGGACCCTATGGATCATGTTGGCCAACTAGAAAGGTTGGGAGACTAACCCTACTCTTAGTCAGTTCTTCATGAGAAGCTATCATGTTAGATGAGAAAGAGAGAAGGATCATGTTGGTTAATGGGGTGTGTGGAGGGTGGATACTGTCCAATCAAGGTTTTAAATAGAGATGCAGAGTATATAAGAATTATGATAGTTGTCAATCTGGGTTTCAGAGAGGATGGGGGTGGATCTGTCATTTCACACAAGAGGAGTGTTCACTTGTATGGATGTTGACTAGGAGAAGAGTTTTTCATGTAGAGTTTCATCATGTCATGGGGGTGTAAGAAGGAGGGAAGGGGATGGATAACTGGCTATATTCCACCTAGTCAAATCAATCGATATAGAGCTAGTATGGGAATGATGTTTTGTGTTCACAAGGTTGTGGACCATATGTTTTTTCATCATGAGTATATAAATGGTATTTTTTACTATAGTTTTATACTAACACAAAAGTGAGTATAGGGAAAGGGTGTAATAAAAATTTGACAAGGTGGGTCTCTATTAACATTGTGTTCAGGGACATCCATATATTTAAGCTTATGGGGTAATGCTTGAAAGAGTGATTATGTGACCAACATCTAAATCAAAATATTCTCTTCAAGTACCCATGGGATTTTTTACCTTTGAGACCACATCCAAACCAAGTCCAAATGTGTGGTGCAAACATAATGTTTTTGAAGTGATGTTTCTTGGATTGAAACTATTTATGTTCAGCATTTAATCCAGAAGAAACATAGTGTAGTTGGTTATATGACATGAGATTCGTCATTTGATGATTGTAAGAGTGATGCATAATATATGAATTTATTATTAATACATACAATTCCACTAAATATGTTCGTTTCAACATTGAGATATTGAGTAGATATAATAATGTCCTAAGTATGTTATTACTCAATGACATATGATTTAGTTTGAGGATGCAAACATGAGATCTTATGTATATTAAGAGTACTTGTTCTTGTTATGTCCCATGTGAGTGGTTATTATGGATGATAATAGGACAACAATAATACATAACACTAGTGTGTATGCTGAAAATGAGGATGTCTCTTTAATCGTGATATATGATATCATATATCTATTCAAAAACATGGGTACTTGTTAGAGAACAATTTGTACTGGACAAAACCACTTTGAGAATGACACATGAATCCATGTCATGGAATTATAGTCATATCTCAATCTGACAATGGTGATTGTGATCCTTAGACAAAGCCACTATAATGATCACATGTTGTTTTGTGTACATTAACACTTTCCAACATGAAATAAGGGTTTCCATAAAGGTAGTCAGTCAGTGCGCTGAGACACTTGTGGATTATTATGAGTGATAAATGGAATGCATCCCTCTATTGGAGCATTATCATTGACACTTGATAAGTGAGACTACATAATGCACGGTCATACTCATGTGAGTCAATATATGGTATTGAGCTTACTCAGTTTTGATAGTTTTCTCTGGTTCAAGAAATATAGATTGAATGCTAATAGGATGAAAACTTCATGCCTCAATTTCAATCAGGATATTTGCGACAAAAGGATTATATGGTCATTATAACATTGATCACTTTACATATTAAAGTTGTTCTCTGACTTATTCCCATCACTTGGGTAGCAATGATGTGTTGTAGATAAATATATACTTGTGAAGTGATGAACATCACTACCACTGTAATAAGAAACATATGGGATCACACGCATAAGGATGCATAAGGGAATACAAGTTCATGATAAATCATATGATCAGAATGGTTTTGAATCATGTATAGATTGATATGATATCCAATTAGTTGACTGGGAAACTAAATTAGTTGATTGGATTGTTTGGATTGTGGATCCATTGATTGTCAAATGATCAAGTGATCATGTTGGAAAGTGGTCGGTCATTTGAATGAAAATCTAATCAAACAACTGGATTGAATTCAATAAATAACAAAGAATATGTGGCATGTTGAATTTTGAAACAAATTGATCATTTGAAATAAGACATGGATTGGTGATCCATTCAACTAGGCCTACCCACCATTTTATTGGGTGACCCAATCAATCCCAACCACTCTACCATTAAACTGGGTGACTGGGAATTCTGACAACATTCTTGGTTTGATTCTATTTTGAGTTCTAATTGGGAATGGGATTGGATTTTTAGAAAATCCAAGATTATGAATCTCCTATATAAAGGGGTGAATGTCCAAATGGATACACACATTGAGCACAAATTTTCTAAGAATTATTCCTCTTAGAGAGAGAGAAATCACCCCATGAACAACAACATGCAATAGGAGGAGAAGGAGAATGAGAGATGATAGCACGTTGATGAATCTAAGTTCCTCTTCCCCTTGGAGACCAAAGTGGTGTACCAATAGTTCAAGCATCTATTCAGAGGACATAGAGGCTAAAGCTCTTGGGTAGAGACTTGAGGACAAGCAACTTCTCCAAGGAGAAAATGTGTTGTTGCGACAGTAAGGCGGTAACAACAACAACCACTACAAACTCAGATCTGGAAGTGGAATCTCTACACACTGACATAAGAGGTGTCTACTTATGGGATTACTAATGTGTGGTGAGGTATATTCAATATCATTGTATATATTTAATATTCTAAAATTTTATATCTATGACACATTCATTGGCCAACTTTTTGAGAAAATTTTATATTTCTATGGTCCCCCTTTCCCCAAAAAACCTGACAATGATATCAAAGCCAACGATGTATGCTTTTCATGTGGGTTTGGGATTTAAATAACAAATGATTCGTTGGACTAATGTTGTGCAATGTATATCCATGTTAGACCACCAACTATCATACATGATATGATATATTAATATTATGTAAACCAATATGACATTGTCAAAATCCCTTTATTTGATGGATATGGATAGGACAGATAGGTCAATGTGGTGAATGTTTGAGATATGAAATATGTGATTCATTATTTTTTATTGTGATTGAAATATGCAACATGTATATGGATTGCATGACATGCCTCTCTCTATGTTCTCCATGTAAAATATAATTCTTGTAATTATAATAGGTTGATGTATCAACATTACCTATGGAATATGGTAGAGAGGAGGAGATGATCAAAATCCCTATGCTCTTGAGGTTGTTTTGATGTTGAGGCAACTATTTCTAATGAAATTGTTGTGGTTGTTTCCTTCATTAGAGGCACCTTCTTCTCTTGCTTCCAACATGGGCCAATGTGGACAAACTAGAGAGAAATTGAGATAGGAGATTGCCCTAGCTTTTCGACAACATTTGTCCCCTTGAGTGAGAAATGTAGATAGGAGAAGGAATAACTTTTGACTTTGTGGCTATATAAGACCACTGTGAAGGTTCTATTCTAAAAAATGTTAGTCCAGGGATATAGAAATGTTTCGGGTCTTGCCAAATAAAAAAATCTGGTATGCATCAATTTGCTTTAATATTTATTGCTACAAACTAATTTTGGACCCCAATTTCATAGCAATATAAGGTTGAAACTTATTCTCAATGTATTCCTCCTTTAACAACCTCATCAATTAAGAATAAAAAATTTACAATCAAGAATTCTAAATATCTTGAATCTCAAATATGTGGATGGGTAATGCATATGGACAGGGGGTGAAGGTTGTTTATCTTTCCATACAAGTACTAAACCATCATGAAGTCCATGGCAACAATAGTGACAGATCTAGAAAGTGACATAAGGGGGCCGAGTCACACTAGGAGGGGCTATGTTCAATTTAAAATATTGTAATAGCTGGGAATTGAGCCCAAGCCAGTAGAAGCTCACATAGAAATAGTTACCACTCCAGCAAATGACTCTATTTGTATTGATTGTGTACATAAACATATATATAGTGTGTTATATTTTATTATTAATGCATAACTAAATATTTGTTTTGAAATTTGCGGGGCTAGATCCCCCTTAGACTTCCTTCTAGATCAGCCTCTGGTAGTAAGGAAAGATGTCTCCAATCGTAGACAAGAAATTATTTGAGAATAAGGAAGGTTTTCACTATTCATATGTGTGTTGTAGATAAAAGAAAGAGATAAAGGAGTCATAGTACAAGAGGAGGAATCAAAAAAATTGAAGGAAAGAAAAATTGATAACATCCAAATTCAGACATTTATGTTAGGCATTTATTTATGGTTTTGTGTCATTATAGCCTTAATATGTCCAAAATAGCCCTAGATCCTTATCTTTTAGTAATTTATATCTTTTCATAGATAAAGTTTCTCAACTAGTGAATTTTGGGATTTGTAGGTATCGAACCTGAAAAGACATCTATTCTCTAAGATTTCTCCCCAACACATGGTTTTTGCAGTAGCTAGGCTTCCATTCGTCGTGACCGCGACACCTGATGTGATCGAGATGCTCGACATGGCCATTCTGAAGACAAGGGTCATCTGCATGTGTCTCGACTGAGGCACATGTCATGAGCGTGACATCTACCTCGACCACGACACATATCGTGACCACAACATCTACCTCGATCGTGGTACCTGTCGTGACTGCAAACGAATCTCGTCTATCATGACCATGACCCCTGGTACGACCGTGTTGAGGAAAAGGGTCATTTGTATCTGTCTCGCCCGCAACACCTTCATCGACCGTGACGTATGCCTCTACCGCGACGTCCACTTCGACCGCGACATTTTTTTGACCGCAACTCCCAGCACGATCATGCTGAGGAAAAGGGCCAGTTGCACCTGTCTCATCTGTGACACCTTCCTCAACTACGACGTCTGCCTCAACCGTGAGGTCTACCTCAACCACGACGTCCACTTTGACCACGACATTCATTCGGCCGCGACCCCCGTCACAACTGTGATGAGCCCGGCACGGCTGTGCTGAGATAAGTGTCACAAGCGGGACAGGTTCTGTGACCACTCATTACATACACTCTGCCTTCACCTATAAATACCCACCCCTCATGACCTGGAGAAGAGTTCCAAGTTCCAAGTTCCAAGTTCTGAACTTTTAGAGGTTCCACATAGTGGTTCCACACATTCTTATTTCTCAGGGCCCCATAGAAGAGTTCCAAGGTCTAAAAAGGCTAAAGTACTCATCCTACGTTTGTTCCTCCAGTTTGCTTCCATCTACCACCATTTTCCACCACCATTCACCCATACCCTACCATTCCCAGCCATCTTCCACCTCCATACACCCACCAAGCTACTGTTTGGGGCAGAATCAAAGAGAAAGGAGGCCAAGGAGTCCAAAAGACCAAGGAGGATGACCCAAAGATGAGATTCAGCCTATACGAAGGCTAAGGAGTGAGAGCCACCTCTACTCTATGGGCTAAATCTCTTCTTCTTCTCCTTTCTTCTATTGTTCTCCTTTTGTTCTGTACAAATGATTTTCTTCCATCTTTGTTCGGTGCCAACTATGCTTGTCTATGGATAGTTGAGATCCTTCTTGGCTATGTGGCATGTATTGGACATGTTTATGTACTTTTACCTTAAGCAAATAGTTTTATTTCGGATCTAATACGTTTTTTTGTTCTATCTTCTCTTTCTGGTTATGATTGCTAGTTTGGTTGATCTCTTTCTTGCTTGAACTTATATTTCTACCTATATCTAGAGATTCATTGTAGAAATAGATAAGAGAAGGTAGTTTGGATCGAAACCCGAAAGGAGGACGGTTCAAGGTGATCTGTGTAGAACCATAGACCTGGGCACGGTCGGGCCCAACCTGGAATGGTCGGGCCCACTATCAAGTTCTGCCCAGATCACACCTATTCCTAGAATCTCAGAATATTCTAGATCTGAGAGGGTATCTAGAATATTTTAGGTTTCTCATTTGTCATCCTTGAGAGAGGTTTCATATCATTGATGGGTTTTAGTCTTATAGAAGAGAAATGTACCACCCAAATGGGTATCAAGAGGAAAGAATCACAATATAATGATACTTGCCATTAAAACCACAATAAAAGATTGTGCCATATATACATCCACTACTATGGTGGGAAATGAAGCACAATAAGAGAAAGTGGGGCACACACTCCACAATCATCATCAATAACCATCATCATATATGCATGTGAGATAAACATAGTCTTAGAACAATATAAAGACAATGGCAGCCAAGCCTCACAAACTTGAAACATGATAGAGAATGACGTACTGCCAAACTCCCATTACATATTAAAGTTGGGCCAAACCTCACTCATGTGAAACCCGGGTATGGGGTCACCTCCATCCCAAAAGAGCATACTACTCGAGCAGGAAATTACACATCTTCCCATAAACAAAACCAATGCAATTACACTTCTCTAGTGCTACTTAATCACATAGCATGTAAAATGTAGAGGCAAGTAGAAAAGCATAATCAGATTATACAAAGTAATCACCACAAAAGTGATCAACATATACATCCACTTCACAAGTAGGCAAAAGACATCACATGTCAACATATAGTGTTCCAACAAGAACAAAGCATAATAAAGAACCAAGATATTATCTAAACATGATCACAAGATCAACAACAAATAAGATACTTCACATGAAGCATGATCTCCAAAAGAATAAGATATGTGTAGGCTATTGTCCATAGGACCAAGAGAAATATAATATAGGTAAATTGCTCAAAAAGAATAATTAGGGATGCAAACATACCTCACCATAGAGTCTAACAGTACAAGATCACTTCTAGATCCAAATCTAGGTTTCTGAAGCACCTATTATCATGTATGTGAAGTTAGGGTTAGAATTACATTCATTATGCAAAACCCTAAAAATTACCTTTTTCTTTATATGTGAATTAGGTTGTCAAAACCATTTCATATTTTCGGTTACCTTTTTATGAATCTAAAACATATTTTATTATATTTTTCTGACTTATATATATTTAGTTATGAATTTTACAAGTTATTACTTATTTAGATGAATTCATGAAAATCACCTTTTTATAACATTAGAATCATGCGACAAAACTAGCCCATTAGAAAGCCCATATTTTTCTAATTTCAAAACATATTTTGTTTTATTTTATTTTTCTGAGCTACAAACAGTTACTTATGAATTTTTAAAGAAACGTCCAATCAGAAAAATTCCAAAATACTGGTCAGTAGAGAGAATCCGGTCAAAGGTCAGGCTTTACTTAGTTGGTCCAATCGGGCTTTGCCAACTGGTGTAGGCCCTCCATACAACTAAGCATAGAAGCTCAGGCTTTCAGTTTTGTAAAACAAAGTGAGAAAGAGGAAAAAGGCAAAAATGCCCCTTAACGCCAAAAAGAACCAAAATCCAAAATAGGGTTATATATGTACATCCACACGTGCATATTCTCCCTTCTGCTGAACAATGTGAGAAGCACAAAGCTAAGACAACTTCCCACAATGAAGAACAAAACCAAGCAAACAACCCTCGACACCAGCTGCAAAGGCTCCCATCGTTCTCCTCATCACCTATCGGTCCCAGGAACCTACTTTGGGTCAAGGGATGGCCGAATGACCAGAACGACGGACCCACCATGGCAGATAGGAACCAACAACAACTAAACTAACACCTACAAACAAAGAACAAAACTTGGGGAAAAGTTCAAAACTTCAGGGCAAAGTCAGTCACTAGCAAAACAAAGCAAGAGGTAGTCGATCCGCGAAGAACGTGGGACACAATGAATATTGTAAAAAATATGAAATTGTGGGTGCCAAAAGATCCGCATAGGCACCAGTAAGAATTTTGGGAAAAATTGTTGTTGCTTCATGGTGAGAGTAGCATTGTCGACCCCAGCAGCACCCCAGGAGGTAGACAAAGACTGTAACATCCCTGACCTGGGTTATGAGTTAACCCTAGGTGTTTTCCTAATTATGTAATTAATATATTGTTGATTATCTTTTGGCATGTAATTAAACTCTTGAGGAACACATATTTCCATTTCTACCCTAATTGAGCAATGTTTTAGTATTGTTTTGTAATACAGGGACCTATGTGCAATTTACCCAGTTAGAAGGGTTAACTTGCAATTTGCACATGTTGAGATGTTCCTCTGATGTTGAGGCATCATAAGAATGATTATGGTAAAGTTTGAAGGATTTCCCAAGCTTGAGCACCAAGGTGCAGCTGTGGAAGCAATCCCTGTGCTTGAAACCCTGGTTTTGGGGTAAAATGCAATTTACCCAAAATTTGGAGTACAACTTGTAAATTTCATCTTCTAAAATATCTTTTATAACTTTTTTCATCATTTAGAGTAGAAATGATGAAGAGGGCACTTCATTTGAATAATCATATAATAAAGAACACCTTTGTGATTAAATAATCAAGGAATAAGTATAATAGCTCTTTTATATGTATACTTTAGTAATGGGTTGATCTTCTTTGCCTTCAGTTCTTGACCTTAGAAGGAGATTGTCCTTAGAAATAAGGGTTAGGGACGAGAAAAGAAGAAAGGAAGGACTTAGATGAGAAATGGGATAAAGTAGAAGCTTTATGGAGAAATTTCACCCAAAATATATATACCACTTCCTTTGCAAGCAAAGGAACGTTTCTTTCATTCCCTCACTTATCCCCCTTGCTCAAACCAAATAAGGCAGAGCTCTGGAGCATAGCAGAACGACTAGGGAGTTCAAGGTAAGTTTGGATCATCCCTTTTGCTTGAATTCATGGAGAAAACTCGATTTCAAGGTTGAATTCATGGCTAGCTCACCTAGCTTTATCTTTCTAGCCATTCCTTTCCAACTTTTCCTTGGAGAATTCACCTTGGCCGACCTGTGGAGCTCAAAGACGCCATTAAAGACCTGAATCTTGGAAGCTTGGAGCTCAAGGAACAACCTTTAGGCGGGTTTTATAACTCTAAACCTTATGCTTTGATTATACATCTTTTTCTATGCATATAGTTGCTAGTTCTTCTTCTTCCCTATCTTCCCTTGCATCCTTGCAAGCAAAATCGTGAAGAACTGCTACTGTTCTTGAGGTAGAAGATAAGGGCATTAATTCCTATGCTTATCCACGGATTTCCACTTTACCAAACGACCTCCACCAATTGCCCATACGGTTTACACAACCGTTTGGTGGGCAAACGGTTTCAGGGTCGTATGAAGGCAAACGGCCTTCAAGACCATTTGGTCGCGTTGACCAAGCGACGAACGTATGGGAATCTTGTT
Source organism: Alisma plantago-aquatica (assembly GCA_963693085.1). Lineage (NCBI taxonomy): Eukaryota > Viridiplantae > Streptophyta > Magnoliopsida > Alismatales > Alismataceae > Alisma > Alisma plantago-aquatica. The sequence continues at coordinate 241,863,271 of OY856415.1, forward strand.
TATAATTATGTAGGTTAATGACCCACAAAATTTGAGGGGTTAACTCAAAAGGAATCGTGAGATATAAGCAAATCAATTAGCAAATCCAATTGAATTGAGTTCTGATTTTCAATCTGTTTAAATTTCCCTTTTTGGGAAAACGGTCTCAAGACCATTTAAGATGGTTGACCAAGCGTTGACCGTTTGGGATTACTGTTCATAATGATGTTGATTAATGACTCACCAAATTTTATGGATTAATGCCAAACGAGTTATGAGTTGAAGGTTGATTAATAGGGAAAATCCTAATTGAAATCAGTGCTGAAATTCCAATGAGTTAATTAGTGATTTTGGGTTGATTAGCCCAAACGGTCTCAAGACCGTTTGGGGAATCATCCAAACGGTCTCAAGACCGTTTGGGGATCACCCAAGACCGTTTAGAGGTCTGGGGTCAAGTATAGTTGACCAATTGAAGGTCCAAAGGTACCAAATCATATTGCAATTAAGTATTGATGTGATGATCAACTCAATAGATTAAACCTTGATGAATTTTCACTAGAGTCCAAAGGATGGATGGGAAAACGGTCTCAAGACCGTTTGGAACTCATCCAAACGGTCTCAAGACCGTTTGGTGTCAACCCAAGACCGTTTGGAGGTCTAGGGTTAAGGAAATTTGATCAATTGAGGGTCCAATTACAGTGGGTTATTGAAATAATCAAATTGCTGATTTGTGACTTAATTAAGGTTCAACCCCTATCGAATCAACTTAGATTTTGATGAATTCTTGGGCAAACGGTCTCCAGACCGTTTGGAGGTTATCCAAACGATCCCAAGACTGTTTGGGCCAAGTTTGAGCCCGATTGGAGGTCAATTGATGGGATCAACTTCGATTTGATTCACATTGTTGAGTGTTGATGGTTGAATGTTTATAGACCTTAATTGAACCAACTCCAACCCTAATTGGATATCAATTAAGGATCAATTGAGTGACCAATTGGTTAAGGCTAACCCTAATTGTCTCAATTGATAAGTGGTTAGCAAGCTTGAGACCAATTGAAGGCTTCAACATAGGAAACCCTAATCGAGTTTACCCTTTGAATCACCTTGGAGGTCCATGCGATCTTGAGCTTTTAGGACCATACGACTTCAGGACCGAATGAGATCATACGACTTCAGGACCGAATGAGATCATACGACTTCAGGACCGAATGAGATCATACGACTTCAGGACCGAATGAGATCATACGACTTCAAGACCGAATGAGTTCATACGACTTCAGGACCGAATGAGTTCAAACGACTTCAGGTCCGAATGAGCTCAAACGACTTCAGAAGTCAAACTATGACTAAACGGTCTTCACCCCATCTTGGGAAAACGACCTCAAGATCGTTTAAGGGTAAACGGTCTTGAGTTTCATGCGGTCTTGAAGTCAACCAAAGCTAAACGGTCTACAACCTTAAACGATCTCAGGATCGTTTGAAGGTTGAAGGTGTGAAACCCATTGGGGGTTTTTAAGGATAAGTCTGCCTAATGCCTTGAAGGCTTAGATGGCTTGATGGTTGTTCAACCTAAACCCTAATGATACCTAGGGACATTAAGGGTCAAGTGGTTAGTATATTAACCCATGTTATGATTAATGGTGAACTTTACCAAAATACCCTTTAGGGATTCAAGTAGGTAACCCCTTTTTATCATGCAAACCCCAATGGTTACAATGGTGATGACTTTGCTAGGCTTATCAATGTTGATTAGACCTAACCCAATCTAGAGGGATGTAATCATCACCTATGAGCAAGAGGAGAGAGAAAATCCCAATTATGGTTGAAATCCAAGTAAAATACCTTCAATATATATGAATGTACATGATTAGGGTATGATCCACCTATGTGAGATCATGAAAACCCTATTTATGATAATTGATGAATCTTAATCTTATCTAAAGACTTTAATGATGATGTTTCTCATACATGGTGATGTTATGAGATCAATTCACCAATAGGTGAATAGTAAACCCTAATTCTAGGATGATGACATGTATTGTGAATAGTAAACCCTAATTGATGAAAATCAGGGAAACCTAGCTCTTGTATGAGTAGGGAAATACAACTTCTTTAAATGAGTTATTTATTGTTATTAGTTGATTTAACTATGCAGGTTCCTATATGAGGATGATCATATCCAGGTATGGATGATGATACTATATTCATTGAAAGCATGTTGTTAGCTTTATGAATAGTGATTTATCCTGATGCCTTGTTAATAGCATCTTATGAGATTGATAGGCTGTGAGAGCCATGAATACCATCAAGGTCATGCTTTAAGAGATGACTTGTGATGAGAGTACTGAGAAATGATGATTATGTGAGTTAGACTTGATACATTTAGTATTCTACTTTCATAACTGCTGTTCTAATGATTAATGTTTGAAAACATGTATGATGTTAAAAGAATACTAAAATGTACCTAACTAATCAAGTATAATCATACCATGTAGAGCCCTGATCATAGATCCATCATTGTCAGGAGTTAAATGATGGTGAAACAGGTTTTCCTAAGGGAACTCCTGGATCACATACTTTTGAGTATGTGGGGAAAATGGATGTGAATGTCCTTACATCCTAGTGTAGGAATTGATGTAGATGTATCTTAATCTATCAATCCTTCACTATGGGTTATGCCGGGGTGATGTAACACTAATCTCCCGAGGAAGTCTTTTATACCGCAATCGATGAGAGATAAACAAGAAATCTTTCGATGGTGAAGAGAGTACAGAATGCCACTGTGACTCTAATAGCGAAGTACCAGAATACCCTGGTAAGCCATAGTAGCAGAGACATTAGATGTCCTGCATGATGATCCTCACATTGACTGAGGAAGATGAGGTCATAAGAATCCGGCTCTTTTGATGACCTATGTATGATACCGATGCGACTTAATAGTGATCGGTTGGAGTATGAGCGGTATACCTCATCTCCGCAGGGCATAATGATGTTTGTAAAACATAATCAACCGCGTAGCTTATCTTCTTAGGTTGATCCACGAGATACATTGATTGAAGATAGATTACTTAGTATACATGTTCTTCATATTCCTTAAATGTTGTTGTTCTAATTGATAACAATCTGCTGTTGATTACCTTAAAGCTTTTATTGCCTATGTTGTTCTTGAATTGTTATAATAAAGCTTCTGGAGAGGAGTTATAACTCTCGCTGGGACAATTATTTAAAATTGTCTCACCCCGTAGATTTCAACCTTTTTAGGTGGTCGTCGAGGACGAAGGAATCAGTCTACATGTGGACAGTATCAGCAGCAGCAGCACCAGGAGCAGCAGTAAATCTCAGGTGGAGATTCAGACTGCTGAGTTGTGTAGTTAGATAGTCAGTCCTATGTGTTCTCTGTACTCTCAGGTCCTTGGAGTCTTTTGGTCTGAGATTTTGATTCTGAGTTCTTGAGATTTTGTATCATGTTGTATATAATTACTCAAGAAGTAATTATCAAAGATGTAAACAGTTTATCTCCTTTTATGAAAGAAGTTTTTATGGATTCAAGCTCTTATCTCGAAAAGTTTTAATTTTCCATGATTTTTGTCTTCCGCTATTAATCGAACCCTTTCCGCTACGTTTAAATCGTGTTTATATCGTAGTTTGGAGATCAGAGCCCACAATTAGTGGTATCAGAGCTCTAGGTTCGCTGAGTCTACAGAGACATAGGAATTAGGATGTCGAGTCTATCCTTAGTATTTATTTCTTATCTAATAGAGTCTTCTGCTCCTCAGGAGAAGAAGATAATTAAGAATTTCTGAACCACACGAGGAGTTCGTGGCAGAAAGTAGTGTTGCTGCACCCCAAGGAGGTGCAAGGAACCTGGAAATAGAACAACCTGTACCTGAGCCACCCAGAGAGCCACCTCAGTTTGACCCAGCTGACATGGAAAACCCAGCTGTTCAAACTATGTTCGGGCAGTTTATGACTGCCATAACACACATCACCGACAGGATGCCCATGCCTGCACCTAGGGCACCTAGCCAGCCTGAAGGACAAGGTATCAGTAAGAGGTTCGAGCGACTTCGTCGTGTCGGAGCAACCGAATACTTTGGAACAGCTGATCCTGCAGATGCCGATCTGTGGTTGACCGAATTGGAAAAAGCTTTTAGAATCCTCAACATCCCAGAAGCTCAGAAGGTTAGACACGCTGTCTATCTTCTCAAGGGAAGTGCTGGTCACTGGTGGACCATGGAAAAGCAGAAGAGGCCTGGAGTGGAGATCTCGTGGGAAGATTTCCGTCGGGAATTTTATCAATAGATATTTTCCAAAGACCTTCCTAGATGAGAAGATCTCTCAGTTTGAGAGACTGAGGCAGGGCATGATGAACATTAGCAAATATGAAGCTAAGTTCATGGAGTTACTGTGGTTTTGTCCGCACATGGCTGCCACAGAAGAAGAAAGAATCAGAAGGTTTGAGAAGGGTTTAAACGCCAACTTGACTACTCCCGTGTCTGCCCTAGAGAATCGGGAGATGTTTGCTACCATTGTTGAGTCAGTCAGAAGGATAGAGAAATCCGTAGTCGAGAAGAGACAAACCCATAAAAGATATCCGCAGTTCCAGAGTTCTTTATCTAGAGACTTTAAGAAGCCTAGATTCTCTGCACCTACACCTCCACCACCCAGAACGAGTGCTCAGACACAGTGTTCACCGAGTAGAGGCAGGGGACGAAGCCTACCTCAACAAGAGACTCGTAGTTCAGCATCGATGTCAGTCACAGGACCACCCAGACCACAACAACTGGAGAGGAGCAATTACAACTGTGGGAAGGTGGGGCATTTAATGAAGGACTGCCGATCTAGGCCTGTCAGTGTGACACAACCTCAGAGGCAGAGTCAACAGGGATCTCAGAGAAGGCAATCTCAAGGAGCAGCTCAAGGACGTGGACAAGCGTATCAAGCTGGATCATCAGCACCACCTCAACACCAGGCGACAGCAAGGTTCTATGCTATGAACCCACCTGATGCAGTGGTCAATCCACGGGTAGTGGCAGGTCAGATGGAACTTTTATATTCTTATATGTCTAAATCATGTGTGGTATCTGTTCTGATTGACCCGGGTGCTACGCACTCCTTTGTCACTCGGAGAGTGATTCGTAACTGCAATATGACAGTCAGTCATAGTGCAGATAGCTTGTTTTTGGAGACTCCATTGAGTGGGTCTACCGTGTTGCAAGAGGTATGCTCTCCCTGTATTCTCTTCTTTTCTGATCATCGCATTCAAGTGGACCTTATACCACTTGATATGCAAGGATTTGATATAATCCTCGGGATGGATACCTTGGAAAAGTATCGAGTTGTCTTGGATTATGAATCCAAGCTTGCTATGTTTGCTGATAAAAACAACACGTGGATCTTTCAAGGAGAAAGGAAGATTCTGCCCACCTGTCTTGTGTCAGGTATGGTTGCTGATAAGCTGATGAGGCAAGGATGTTATGCATTCTTGGCCCATGTGGTAGATGTTACCAAAGAAGGTCTCAACCCTGCTGAAGTTCCTATAGTCAGGGAATTCAAGGATGTGTTTCCTGAAGAACTTCCAGGTATACCACCGCCTCGGGAAATTGATTTTGAAATCAATTTGATCCCAGACATGAAACCTATAGCCCAGACACCGTATAGGATGGCGCCTGTTGAGATGGCAGAACTCAAGAAATAGCTTCAAGAGTTACTTGAGAAAGGTTTTATCCGACCGAGCACTTCACCTTGGGGTGCTCCGGTTTTGTTTGTTAGAAAGAAAGATGGGTCAATGCGGTTTTGCATTGATTATAGACAACTAAATAAAGTAACGATAAAGAATAAGTACCCTCTACCGAGGATTGATGATCTCTTTGACCAGTTGCGTGGTGCAACCGTCTTCTCAAAGATAGACCTAAGGTCTGGATATCATCAACTCCGTATTAAGGATAGTGACATATCCAAGTCTGCCATTAGGACAAGATATGGTCACTATGAGTTCATGGTTATGTCGTTTGGACTAACCAATGCACCAGCTGCATTCATGGAACTCATGAATATAGTTTTTCGACCTTTCCTCGATCAGTGTGTTGTCGTCTTCATAGATGACATTATGATTTTTAGCAAGGATGCTCAGCAACATGAGCAGCATCTTCGCCAAGCTTTGACCTTGCTAAGAGAACACAAGTTGTATGCTAAGTTTAGCAAGTGTGAGTTCTGGCTGCCGGAGGTATCTTTTCTTGGACATGTGATATCTGCATCGGGAATTCGTGTTGACCCTACAAAGGTAGAATCTGTTCTACAATGGGAACAACCGAAGACGCCGATGGAGATTCGAAGTTTCCTAGGGTTAGCAGGCTATTATCGAAGGATCATTAAGAATTTCAGTTCTATAGCCTTACCCTTGACTAAGTTGACCCGGAAAGATGTTCCTTTTGTTTGGAGTGATAAGTGTCAGCAATCTTTCCAGCTGTTGAAGGAGAAGTTGACAAGTGCACCCATACTTGTGCTACCTGAGCAAGGCAAAGGATATATAGTTTTCTGTGATGCTTCTAAGAATGGACTAGGGTGTCTGTTGATGCAGGATAAACAAGTAATTTCTTTTGCTTCTCGACAGCTTAAAAAACACGAAGAGAATTATCTGACACACGATCTGGAGTTAGCTGATGTAGTTCATGCCCTGAAGATCTGGAGACATTATCTTTATGGAGAGACGTTTCAGATTTTCACTGACCATAAGAACCTTAAGTACATCTTCTCTCAGCATGAGCTTAATATGAGACAACGCCGCTGGATGGAATTAATCAAGGACTACGATTGTACGATTGATTACCATCCGGGGAAGGCTAATGTGGTTGTTGATGCCTTGAGTAGGAAATCAGCAACATCAACCATGGAAAGGGCACAACTAAACTCTTTAGTATGCTCTAGAAGGGATATGCTTATCTCTTTGAGACAAGACAATGTGCAGTTGAAGGTGTCATTGTTAGCCGGGTTGTTAGCTGAGATGCATATTAAACCTACCCTTAGAGAGAAGATTAAGGAAGCACAGCAAGGTGATACTGTAGTTCAGTAGATTAGATCAAAGTATGGTAGTGAGAAACGAGATGGTTTCCATGACTCAGATGATCAAATATCCTGTTATCATGGGAAGATGATAGTGCTGGATGTGGACAACTTGAGGAAGTTAGTCCTGGAAAAAGCTCATTCTTTGATGTATGCCATGCATCCAGGGAGCACCAAGATGTATCGAAACTTGAAAGATATGTATTGGTGGCCTGGAATGAAGAAGAATGTTGCAGAGTTTGTTCTGAGGTGTCCTGTGTGTCAGCAAGTTAAAGCTGAACACCAGAAGCCTACAGGAACAATGCAAACTTTACCCATACCACAGTGGAAGTGGGACCATGTTACCATGGACTTTGTTGTTGGCCTACCCAGGACAAGCAAAGGACATGATTCCATTTGGGTAGTTGTTGATAGGTTGACTAAGATAGCGCATTTCTTACCTATCAAGACAACCTACACTGCTGAGAGGCTCGCACAGATTTACATAAATGAGATAGTGCGTTTGCATGGGGTTCCAGCTACTATCGTCTCTGATAGAGGTCCCCAGTTCACTAGTCATTTTTGGGAACGACTTCATAATGCTTTAGGCACCCAGTTAAGGTTTAGTACGGCCTTTCATCCACAGACTGATGGACAGTCGGAAAGGACCATACAGACCTTGGAAGACCGGTTGAGAACATGTGTTCTCCAGTTTACCGGGAGTTGGGATCTACACCTAAGCTTGATAGAGTTTGCCTATAACAATAGCTATCAGCATAGTATTGATATGGCACCTTATGAAGCCTTGTATGGTAGACGTTGTAGATCACCCTTGTGTTGGTATGAGACTGGTGAGCATCAGTTGTTAGGACCTGATCTTGTGCAGCAAACTACAGAAAAGATTAAGGTAATACAACAACATATTAAGACTGCACAGGATAGGCAGAAATCTTATGCTGACAAGCGTCGTAGACCCTTAGAGTTCCAGGTCGGAGACAGAGTGTATCTCAAAGTCTCGCCTTGGAAAGGAATTCTTCGTTTTGGAAGAAAAGGGAAGTTAGCTCCTAGATTTATGGGGCCTTATCCAATCATTGAACGGATTGGAAAGGTAGCATATAAACTAGAGCTTCCACCAGAGTTACAGAGGTTACACCCTGTGTTTCACATTTTTATGCTGAGGAAATGTCACCAAGATACCGAGTCAGTTCTACAACCTATGGAAGTAGAATTGAATGAAGATATAACTTATGAGGAAGGACCAGTGTCAATCCTTGATAGTAGAACTAAAAGGTTAAAGAATAAAGATATAAGCCTTGTGAAAGTCCTCTGGAACCACCGTAGTGTTGAAGAAACCACTTGGGAACTAGAGGAGGAGATGAGAAGGAAATACCCTGCTCTTTTCTCTTAATACGTTTTATCGATTTCGAGGATGAAATCCTTATAAGGGGTGGATAATTTGTAACATCCCTGACCTGGGTTATGAGTTAACCCTAGGTGTTTTGCCTAATTATGTAATTAAGATACTGGTGATTATCTTTTGGCATGTAATTAAACTCTTGAGGAACACATATTTCCATTTCTTCCCTAATTGAACAATGTTTTAGTATTGTTTCGTAATACAGGGACCTATGTGCAATTTACCCAGTTAGAAGGGTTAACTTGCAATTTGCACATGTTGAAATGTTCCTCTTATGTTGAGGCATCATAAGAATGATTATGGTAAAGTTTGAAGGATTTCCCAAGCTTGAGCACCAAGGTGCAGCTATGGAAGCAATCCCTGTGCTTGAAACCCTGGTTTTGGGGTAAAATGCAATTTACCCAAAATTTGGAGTACAACTTGTAAATTTCATCTTCTAAAATATCTTTTATAACTTTTGTCATCATTTAGAGTAGAAATGATGAAGAGGGCACTTCATTTGAATAATCATATAATAAAGAACACCTTTGTGATTAAATAATCAAGGAATAAGTATAATAGCTCTTTTATATGTATACTTTAGTAATGGGTTGATCTTCTTTGCCTTCAATTCTTGACCTTAGAAGGATATTGTCCTTAGAAATAAGGGGTAGGGACGAGCAAAGAAGAAAGGAAGGACTTAGATGAGAAATGGGATAAAGTAGAAGCTTTATGGAGAAATTTCACCCAAAATATATATACCACTTCCTTTGCAGGCAAAGGAACGTTTCTTTCATTCCCTCACTTATCCCCCTTGCTCAAACCAACTAAGGCAGACCTCTGGAGCATAGCAGAATGACCAGGGAGTTCAAGGTAAGTTTGGATCATCCCTTTTGCTTAAATTCATGGAGAAAACTCGATTTCAAGGTTGAATTCATGGCTAGCTCACCTAGCTTTATCTTTCTAGCCATTCCTTTCCAACTTTTCCTTGGAGAATTCACCTTGGCTGACCTGTGGAGCTCAAAGAAGCCATTAAAGACCTGAAGCTTGGAAGCTTGGAGCTCAAGGAACAACCTTTAGGCGGGTTTTATAACTCTAAACCTTATGCTTTGATTATACATCTTTTTCTATGCATATAGTTGCTAGTTCTTCTTCTTCCCTATCTTCCCTTGCATCCTTGCAAGCAAAATCGTAAAGAACTGCTACTGTTCTTGAGGTAGAAGATAAGGGCGTTAATTCCTATGCTTATCCACGGATTTCCACTTTACCAAACGACCTCCACCAATTGCCCATACGGTTTACACAACCGTTTGGTGGGCAAACGGTTTCAGGGTCGTATGAAGGCAAACGGCCTTCAAGACCGTTTGGTCGTGTTGACCAAGCGAAGACCGTATGGGAATCTTGTTTATAATTATGTAGGTTAATCACCCACAAATTTTGAGGGGTTAACTCCAAAGGAAACGTGAGATATAAGCAAATCAATTAGCAAATCCAATTGAATTAAGTTCTGATTTTCAATCTGTTTAAATTTCCCTTTTTGGGCAAACGGTCTCAAGACCGTTTAAGATGGTTGACCAAGCCTTGACCGTTTGGGATTACTGTTCATAATGATGTTGATTAATGACTCACCAAATTTGATGGATTAATTCCAAACGAGTTATGAGTTGAAGGTTGATTAATAGGGCAATTCCGAATTTAAATCAGTGCTGAAATTCCAATGAGTTAATTAGTGATTTTGGGTTGATTAGCCCAAACGGTCTCAAGACCGTTTGGGGTATCATTCAAACGGTCTCAAGACCGTTTGGGGATCACCCAAGACCGTTTAGAGGTCTGGGGTCAAGTATAGTTGACCAATTGAAGGTCCAAAGGTACCAAATCATATTGCAATTAAGTATTGATGTGATGATCAACTCAATAGATCAAACCTTGATGAATTTTCACTAGAGTCCAAAGGATGGATGGGAAAACGGTCTCAAGACCGTTTGGAACTCATCCAAACGGTCTCAAGACCGTTTGGTGTCAACCCAAGACCGTTTGGAGGTCTAGGGTTAAGGAAATTTGATCAATTGAGGGCCCAATTACAGTGGGTTATTGAAATAATCAAATTGCTGATTTGTGACTTAATTAAGGTTCAACCCCTATCAAATCAACTTAGATTTTGATGAATTCTTGGGCAAACGGTCTCAAGACTGTTTGGAGGTTATCCAAATGATCCCAAGACCGTTTGGGCCAAGTTTGAGCCCGATTGGAGGTCAATTTATGGGATCAACTTCGATTTGATTCACATTGTTGAGTGTTGATGGTTGAATGTTTATAGACCTTAATTGAACCAACTCGAACCCTAATTGGATATCAATTAAGGATCAATTGAGTGACCAATTGGTTAAGGCTAACCCTAATTGTCTCAATTGATAAGTGGTTAGAAAGCTTGAGACCAATTGAAGGCTTCAACATAGGAAACCCTAATCGAGTTTACCCTTTGAATCACCTTGGAGGTCCATGCGATCTTGAGCTTTTAGGACCATATGACTTCAGGACCGAATGAGATCATACGACTTCAGGACCGAATGAGATCATACGACTTCAGGACCGAATGAGATCATATGACTTCAGGACCGAATGAGATCATACGACTTCAGGACCGAATGAGTTCATACGACTTCAGGACCGAATGAGTTCAAACGACTTCAGGTCCGAATGAGCTCAAACGACTTCAGAAGTCAAACTATGACTAAACGGTCTTCACCCCATCTTGGGCAAACGACCTCAAGATCGTTTAAGGGTAAACGGTCTTGAGTGTCATGCGGTCTTGAAGTCAACCAAAGCTAAACGGTCTACAACCTTAAACGATCTCAGGATCGTTTGAAGGTTGAAGGTGTGAAACCCATTGGGGATTTTTAAGGATAAGTCTGCCTAATGCCTTGAAGACTTAGATGGTTTGATGGTTGTTCAACCTAAACCCTAATGATACCTAGGGACATTAAGGGTCAAGTGGTTAGTATATTAACCCATGTTATGATTAATGGTGAACTTTACCAAAATACCCTTTATGGATTCAAGTAGGTAACCCCTTTTTATCATGCAAACCCCAATGGTTACAATGGTGATGACTTGGCTAGGCTTATCAATGTTGATTAGACCTAACCCAATCTAGAGGGATGTAATCATCACCTATGAGCAAGAGGAGAGAGAAAATCCCAATTATGGTTGAAATCCAAGTAAAATACCTTCAATATATATGAATGTACATGATTAGGGTATGATCCACCTATGTGAGATCATGAAAACCCTATTTATGATAATTGATGAATCTTAATCTTATCTGAAGACTTTAATGATGATGTTTCTCATACATGGTGATGTTATGAGATCAATTCATCAATAGGTGAATAGTAAACCCTAATTCTAGGATGATGACATGTATTGTGAATAGTAAACCCTAATTGATGAAAATTAGGGAAACCTAGCTCTTGTATGAGTAGGGAAATACAACTTCTTTAAATGAGTTATTTATTGTTATCAGTTGATTTAACTATGCAGGTTCCTATATGAGGATGATCATATCCAGGTATGGATGATGATACTATATTCATTGAAAGCAAGTTGTTAGCTTTATGAATAGTGATTTATCCTGATGCCTTGTTAATAGCATCTTATGAGATTGATAGGCTGTGAGAGCCATGAATACCATCAAGGTCATGCTTTAAGAGATGACTTGTGTTGAGAGTACTGAGAAATGATGATTATGTGAGTTAGACTTGATACATTTAGTATTCTACTTTCATAACTGCTGTTCTAATGATTAATGTTTGAAAACATGTATGATGTTAAAAGAATACTAAAATGTACCTAACTAATCAAGTATAATCATACCATGTAGAGCCGTGATCATAGATCCATCATTGTCAGGAGTTAAATGATGGTGAAATAGGTTTTCCTAAGGGAACTCCTGGATCACATACTTTTGAGTATGTGGGGAAAATGGATGTGAATGTCCTTACATCCTAGTGTAGGAATTGATGTAGATGTATCTTAATCTATCAATCCTTCACTATGGGTTATGTCGGGTGATGTAACACTAATCTCCCGAGGAAGTCTTTTATACCGCAATCGATGAGAGATAAACAAGAAATCTTTTGATGGCGAAGAGAGTACAGAATGCCACTGTGACTCTAATAGCGAAGTACCAGAATACCCTGGTAAGCTATAGTAGCAGAGACATTAGATGTCCTGCATGATGATCCTCACACTGACTGAGGAAGATGAGGTCATAAGAATATGGCTCTTTTAATGACCTATGTATGATACCGATGCGACTTAATAGTGATCGGTTGGAGTATGAGCGGTATACCTCATCTCCGCAGGGCATAATGATGTTTGTAAAACATAATCAACCGCGTAGCATATCTGCTTAGGTTGATCCACGAGATACATTGATTGAAGATACATTACTTAGTATACATGTTCTTCATATTCCTTAAATGTTGTTGTTCTAATTGATAACAATCTGTTGTTGATTACCTTAAAGCTTTTATTGCCTATGTTGTTCTTGAATTGTTATAATAAAGCTTCTGGCGAGGAGTTATAACTCTCACTGGGACAATTATTTAAAATTGTCTCACCCCGTAGATTTTAACCTTTTTAGGTGGTCGTCGAGGACGAAGGAATCAGTCTGTAGGTGGACAGTATCAGCAGCAGCAGTAAATCTCAGGTGGAGATTCAGATTGTTGAGTTGTGTAGTTAGATAGTCAGTCCTATGTGTTCTCTGTACTCTCAGGTCCTTGGAGTCTTTTGGTCTGAGATTTTGATTCTGAGTTCTTGAGATTTTGTATCATGTTGTATATAATTACTCAAGAAGTAATTATCAAAGATGTAAACAGTTTATCTCCTTTTATGAAAGAAGTTTTGATGGATTCAAGCTCTTATCTCGAAAAGTTTTAATTTTCCGTGATTTTTGTCTTCCGCTGTTAATCGAACTGTTTCCGCTATGTTTAAATCGTGTTTATATCGTGGTTTGGAGATCAGAGCCCACAAAGACCAGAGAGCACATAAGGGCTGGTAGGGGTTGAACGAATGGTTGAAAACCATTGCTCGTTGTTGGGTTAAGGTACAGGTAGGGTTTTGTAGGATACTGATGGCTCAAGGATATGAGAAGAACATAAAAAGAAAGGCGATAGGGGTAAAACAGGGGAAGTATACGAAGGCTCCAGGGTCCAGGAGATATAGAGCACCAAAGTCCTACGAAGTCGGGATGGAAGGGTTCAGGATGGAAAGAGGAAATTGGTGGGGAGATTTTCTCAAGCAAAGGCACATAGGAAAGAGAGATAGAGGGAGGAGACGAATTCACGGACTGTAGTTCTCCTCTGACGGGAAGTCGGGTGAAGAGGAGAAGCTTCCATCCATCCATCAAATCCAAGGATCTCCGGAGGAAACGACATCCGTGCGATTGAACCAAGAAAAGGAAAATCATCCATCAATACGCATGACAAGGAAACCATAGGCAAATTGGAAAAATATAACATGACACTTAAATCAGGGGAAAATAAATCAATGTTTGAGTTGTATTGGAAATGTTAATTAGGTATTCTATGACATAGATAAATTGAGATAGCAAACATTAGCCAAATTAAGTGAAATTTTGCACATGAGCCAAAGAAGGCATGTAGATTCTAATTATGCAATTAGATTTGCCTTTTGAGAACTTTTAATGTGTCAAACAAACCAAATCTTATTTTCTCTTTCCTCGTGCATTAATGACTTTTGAAACTTTACCCACAAGTGATATTTAATGTGTTGGATACGAATTTGTCATCAATTTTACATGTTGGCATTGTTTGTGCCATTATTTAATACTTTGAAGGTTCTATACACTTTCTCTCTCTTGATTTCACCTTTTAAACAAACATATTCCAAATTGGAATGAGAATTCACCCAAAGACTATATTTATTGTGTAGATTACGAATCCAAGATTATTTTCCTCTTTTGAAGTCTGTTATTATTTTATTTGAGTATTTTGGGGAAAACATAGATCTTCTCTTTCCAAATTGAATAAAATTAATTATTATATGAATATTGTGAAACTTGATTACCAAGATAATTGGGACCCAAGGAACATGATCCTTAACTTAGATTTCATTTTTGAGATTTCTTTTGATGAGTTATGTCACAATTATTATTTGTGGCTCATTATTATTATTATTAGCATTATTCATCCAATTGTGCTTCATCTTTTCATATTATCACCAAAGGAATTATGTAAGATTATTTTGCATGGGATATTATGAAACCTTCCATCATGTGACATATTTTACGTGTCTACTATTGGCCTAAGATTAAGTGAGAAAATTAAGTTACATTAAGGTGATTTATACATGCATTCACTCATTAGGGTTATACCAAATATCTTTTAGGTCTAACCTCAACCTTGTTTGGCTACATCCAAAAGATCAAACTTCTAGGGTAGGATTTGAGATCCGGTATGTTACAGCACTCCACCCCTTAAAAGGGATTTCGTCCTCAAAATCTATTGATCCAAATATCAACAACCAACTACTCTCCACCACTTAAAAGGTTTAACCTATCAAGCCAAACTAACAACATTTAGGGTTACTCACATAACTTTTAGTTGTAAATGTTTTAGAGGTTTATGCTATCCATGTATCCATCTAAAAGTCAAAACCAACTAGGGTTGAGCTTTGGTCCTTGTGTATCTAACCTATCAGCCCTAAATCCAAAAATTCATAGGGTACAAAGGGTAGGTACACTACACCTTTATATAAACCAACATATTCCTAGTCATATCTCCAAAGTTAGAACTACGATTACCACTAGGTTTAGGGTTTCACTACCAAAACTTCTCATATCATTTCATTATGACTTAATTTAAGAAAACTTCGATGAAAATGTACATGTAGTAGTATAATTGAAAATATAGTTTTCTCAAAAAATCATGTGATGTGAAACAAAGATGATCTCAAAATCAGTACGGAAACTAAGTCACAATATATCCATAACAAGACCTCCTTATCCTAATTGCATCCTCAAGCAAAACCTTATAGTATCAAGCTATACCAATCATTATATCAAATCTAGGGTAAACATCTCACCTAAAGGTAACTATCAAAGTCAAGGGTTCTAACTAGGGAGACAAAATTGAAATAGTCAGATTTTGACTACCATGGGCTTTGATACCATGTTGTAAGGAGTGGGATCCCAGAGGAGATCCACTCCCTACTAAAAATTTGAAGAATAGAACCTCCCATCCAAACACACCCAAAAGGTATGAGGGAGTGGGTGTAAAATTTTCAAATGTTATTAATGGTAATCAAAATGACCAAAGTGTAGTCGCGGAATAAAATAATGACTATATTGAATTCTTCACAAAAGATTACAAAAGTATATCTCAATCTCCCACATAGGGTTTACATGTATGATACCACATAAGGATCTAAGATAGAGGGAATTTTAAACCATAACAACTATGTCTCCAAGCTTTAACTCCTTAAGGTAGGTCCATTTCTTTATGCCATGACCTCCATGTCCTCCACCTAGGGTTGGAAGCGTACCCCAGCAAGAAGAGAAGAAAAAGAAACATCAGTAAAGGTTGGTATCTGCATACAAAAAAAAAAGTAAATTGAGCAATATATGGAGTAAAGGACATCAAATAAAATGAAGCTTCCCATAGAAGAAAAAAGTACCACCCAAATGGGTATCAAGAGGAAAGAATCACAATAAAATGATACTTGCCATTAAAACCACAGTAAAAGATTGTTCCATATATACATCCACTACCATGTGGGAAATGAAGCACAATAAGAGAAAGTAGGGCACACACATCATCATCAATAACCATCATCCTACATGTATGTGAGACAAACATAGCCCTAGAACAATATAAAGACAATGGCAGCCAAGCCTCACAAACTTGAAACCTGATAGAGAATGACGTATTGCCAAACTTCCATTATATATTAAAGTTGGATCAAACCTCAAAAATTTGAAACCCGGGTATGGGGTCACCTCCATCCCAAAAGAGCATACTGCTCGAGCAGGAAATTACACATCTTCCCATAAACAAAACCAATGCAGTTACACTACTCTAGTGCTAGTGAATCACATAGCATGTAAAATGTAGAGGCAAGTAGAAAGTATAGTCAGATTATAAAAAGTAATCACCACAAAGTGATCAACATATACATCCACCTCACAAGTGGGCAAAAGACATCACATGTCAACATATAGTGTTCCAATAAGAACAAAGCATAATAAAGAACCAAGAGATTGTCCAAACATGATCACAATATCAGCAATAAATAAGATACTTCACATGAAGCAAAATCTCTAAAAGAATAAGATATGTGTAGGCTATTGTCCATATGTCCAAGAGAAAGATAATATAGGTATATTTCTCAAAAATAACAATTGGGGATGCAAACATACCTCACCAAAGAGTCAAACAGTACAAGATCACTTCTAGATCCAAATATAGGTTTCCAAAGCACCTATTATCATGTATGTGAAGTTAGGGTTAGAATTACATTGATTATGCAAAAACCTAAAAATTACCTTTTTCTTTATATGTGAATTAGCTTATCAAAACCATTCCATATTTTAAGTTACCTTTTTATGAATCCAAAACATATTTTATTATATTTTTCTAACTTATATTTATTAGGTTATGAAATTTCACAAGGTATTCACCTTTTTATAACATTAGAACCAGGAGAGAAAACTAGTACCATTAGAAAGTCCATATTTTTTTATTTCAAAACTTATTTTATTTTATTTTTCTAAGCTATGAATAATTACTTATGAATTTTTGAAGAATCTTCCAATCAGAAAAATTCCAAAATCCCAGTTAACAGAGAAAATCCGGTCAAAGGTCAAGCTTTGCTTAGTTGGTCCAATTGGTCTTCGCCAACTAGTGTGGACCCTCTAGACAACTAAGAGCAGAAGCTCAGGCTTTCATCGTTGTAAAACAAAGTGAGAAAGAGGAAAAAGATGAAAATGCCCCTCAACGCCAAAAAGAATCAAAACCCAAAATAGGGTTAGATATGTACAACCACACATGCGCATCTTCTCCCTTCTATTGAACAATGTGAGAAGAACAAAGCTTTGACATCTTCCCACAGTGAAAAACAAAACCAAGCAAACAACCCTCAGTACCAGCTGCAAAGGCTCCCTTCATTCTCCCCATCACCTGTCGGTCCCAGGGGACCCACTTTGGGTCAAGGGATGGCCAGATGACTAGAATGTTGGACCCACCATAGCAGATTGGAACCAACATCAACTAAACCAGTAGCTAGAAATAAAGAACAAAACTTGGAGAAAAGTTTGAAACTTTAGGGCAAAGTCGGCCGCTAGCAAAACAAAGCAAGAGGCAGTCGATCCGCGAAGAACCTGGGCCAATTGGAAATTGTGACATTGACGAGCAAAAGAGGGAAAAGATGAATACCGTAGGGAAGACGAAATTGTGGGTGCCAAAAGATCTGCATAGTCACCATTAAGCATTCTAGGCAAAATTCTTGTTGCTTCATGGTGAGAACATCACCGTCGACCCCAGCAGCACCCCAGGAGGTAGACGAAGACTGGAGAGCACATAAGCGCTGGTAGGG
The DNA here is from genome assembly GCA_963693085.1 of Alisma plantago-aquatica. Classification (NCBI taxonomy): domain Eukaryota; kingdom Viridiplantae; phylum Streptophyta; class Magnoliopsida; order Alismatales; family Alismataceae; genus Alisma; species Alisma plantago-aquatica. The sequence continues at coordinate 241,881,302 of OY856415.1, forward strand.
GTTGAATGAATGGTTTAAAATCATTGCTTGTTGTTGGTGAAGGTACAAGTAAGGTTTTATAGGATGTCGATGGCTCAAGGATACGAGAAGAATAGAAAAAGGAAGGCGGCATGGGTAAAATAGGGGAAGTATATGAAGGCTCCAGGGTCCAGGAGATATAGAGCACCTATCACAACCCCAATTTTTGGGTTCTTTTGGTGAGAAATGTAATTTATCCTATAAATATAGTTGAACAAATAATGATATAATTTGTTTTGAATAAATGGATTTCATTTAGAATAGCCTTGTTGGTTGTTTTGTGGGCTTTATTGGCTATTGGGCCCAATAACTAGGAAAAGACAAAAGAAACTCCATTATTCAATAAGTAAATAAGAAATGGAGAAAAGAAAGATGTAGAAACCTATAGAAGGTAAAGGAATGTTATCCAAAGTTGGATTTCATGCCTCTTGGGTTCCTTGGGTTCCAAGGAGTCCAAAGTTGCAAAGATAATGCAACAAGTAAATAAAAGATCTATTAAATATTTCTTTATTAAGAAAGAAATTGAAAACAATGATAAAATATGGGAAATAAGTGGAAAGAGGTATGATTGAGTTATCTTTGGTGGATTTTCGTATCCATAAGGTTTCTAATGTTAAAAGGAATTCCGATAAGGAAAATAAAAAGAGAGATAAAGAGAAATCCTCAAAAAGAGATATTTTAATAAAGAAATAAGTAAGATAATGAGAAATAATGGATATAGATGCATCTAGAAGGATAATGAGTATCCACTAAAAAGGATTTCGAAATATTAGAATTTCTAGGGGTCCAAGGAGCCCCAATGGAAAAAAAGAAAGAGAAAATATTAATAATACAAAATAAGAGGATAATGTGATGCATAATTAATGAATTTTGTGGTATTGTTAAAAAGGAGGTTTTTTCTACTAAAAGAAAATATAAATTCGTGCCAATGGATTAAAAGTCAAGCATAAAGAGAATAAGAGAGAGAATTTTTGAATTCCTAAATATCCAATGAACATGGTTTATTAAGAAGATAAGTAAAAGAGAGAAGTTTGTTTCTCAATGAAGGAATAGGTTTTCTTGTGAGAGTTGGACTTGTTTCCTCATGGATGAACACCTTAGGGCGTGGATACCCTCCCCTATATAAGGGGTAGAACCCCTGGTTTGAGTTCAAGAGAGATCCCATGCATCCCTTTCTCTCTACTCCTTCTTATTTCCTTTCAAACCCCAGTCATGATGGGTAGAGACACCCTAGAGCAAACGAGGGTCGTGGAGTGGTCTTGTTGGAAGGTCGATGCTCCCACACTGCCGGAAGGAAGCTTGGCAGTTATCTCTTTGATCTAGCACTCACACAACTATCGCAGGATGGCTGTAGGCCAACCACGGTTGCAGCTCTAGTGGACTTGGACCGGCCATCCTGGCTGTGAACCAGAGGCGCCCCCATGTGCGCAAGAGAACGACGGAGGCAAGGGAGATATCCCTGGTGGCCGTCGAGGCCTGGGGAGGGGCGACAGGGCCGCACCTGCTCCTTGTTGTTGCGGCAGCGTTAGGGTGTGCAGGAGCAAGAAGACGGGCCAGTCGTTGGAACGTTTTTCCCCTCCGAGGGCTGAGAAATGATCAACTTAAATGAGGGCAGAAGTATCATTTGGTTATATTTCCAAAATGGGTCGTGTTGCATGGAAAGAGGTGATGTGGCGCTCAGTGATTGGTCCAAGTAAGTAAATAATGCAAAATTCATATCTTTTTATTGGTAGCTCAGATCGATACAAGTAAAATATGAATCTTGCTCAGAAAAATGTGAGGAATCCATTAAAAATATATTTCGAAGCTAATTACTCTTGAAATTCGAAAAGTAGTGGAAGTTATCAACTTTAATTCTTTAATGATTAAGAAACCCTAATTTGAGATGATTAATGTATTTAAAAGGGTTTTATGGATGATTAAAGTTGATATTAACCTGTTAATTATAAAAAGGTACATTAAGAATAAAAAGGATGAACTTTGCACGTAATTGGTTTAATTTAGGGTTCCATGTGCTTAAACGAGCTTTAATGGGCCTTGAAACCCTAATGTTAGTAATTGTGACTCTTAATGACTTTAATTGTTCAAGTTCATGAATAAAGCTGAGAAATGATGGTTCTAATCTATTTCGAGTATAAGAAGTTTCTAATTGTGGATAAATACCCTTAATATGGAAATTAGGGTTTTCTAAGGGATAAAGGTGGAATTAATTATAAATAGAGTTCATATGTGATTTAGATCATAATGAACTATGAGCTGTTAATCTGGAAGGAACCAAAGATGATAAGTAGGCTTAATGATCGTATCATGTCTTAAAAGGACAAAAATGGTAGTTTTAATGTAAAAGAGGCATAATGGACTTAATGGACATTTAACCGTGCCTTTAATCCAAAATTAAGGTTATATGTTGTTAAAAGGTAACCTTAATATCTTTCATGAAGAATATATGAGATAATTAGGGTTTGTGAGTAATTGTATAAAATTAGGGTTTAAAATAATATAAATGAAGTGGAACCCTAATTGCAATGGAAACCCTAAAAGTGGACTAGAAACCCTAGGAAGCGAGCTAGGTTTAATAGATCTTGATGGCATGATCAATGATAGGAAATTGTATGCATATTTCAGGATCTCTTTGTGTGCTTGCTTGCCTATTGGATTTCTTGCATTGATTGGATTAATTCTATCTCAAATCAGCCTGACAGGTATGTGGTTACGTTTATGGTTAATCGCTTTAGTTTCACGGCGATTCCCGGATGTTTTATTGATTTCCTGAAAATAACTGCTTGGATGACTTTTATTTCATGCAACTATAAAGTGACTATGATTATCACCATAAATATGTATACATGACTGGCTCAGATCCTGGTCCTTCTCTGTGGCTTTGCCAATGATGAAAAGGGTAACCTAGTACATGGCTTACTTGTTAAGTAGGACATCAGGTTATTAAGAGCTAGAAATTGGGCTACCCACGTGTAGTGTCATGAGACTCTTTAGCACACCATGAGTTAAGGAGTGCGCTACCTATGGGTAGTGCCATGTGACTCAACCCTAGAAATTGATTCACCTATTAGGTAGGATCATGAGGGGTTTAATGGGGATCTACCATAAGGAAGGTAGCATCCAAGTCCACTATAGGGACAGCGCAAAGGCTAGGGTATGTATGGATTGAGTAGTTATGCTAAAAACATAAAGTTGTTTGTTAAATCATAATTGACTGCAATATGTTGTTACAGTTAATTGCACAATTATTGTTTCCCCCACATACCGACATATTCATTTATGTTGACCGACATTTTGTTTGTCGATGTTTTAGGTACAAGTTTGAAAAAGACAAACAGTAAAGTGGCATGTGTGGAATTAAATAAGAATTAAAGTAAAAAGGAGGATTAGTTAGAATAGACTCCAGATGTGGATAGAAGTAGATATCCAAGTTTTTGAAAAAGGTATGCAAAGTTTTTTTTTACCAATTGTCAGTTTAGTTTGGTAGAATTGGATAATTATTAATGATTTTTTGTCGAACATTTGATCCTGTTAATTGGGATAATGGCTCTAACCTTTTGGTCTCCCTTAATTGGGGGTTACCGGGAGGCGAGGTCGTTACAGAACCAAAGCCCTACAAAGTCAGGATGGAAGGGTTTGGGATGGAAAGAGGAAATTGATGGGGAGGTTTTCTCAAAAAAAGGAGTTGGGGAGAAAGAGATAGAGGGAGGATATGAATATGTGGACTTTAGTTCTCCTCCGACTGGAAGTCGGGTGCAGAGGAGAAGCTTCCAGCCGTCCATCAGATCCAGGGATCTCTGTAGGAAATGGTAGTCCTGCGATCGAGCTGAGAAAAGGAAAATCGTAAATCAATATGTGTGACAAGGAAACCATAGGTGAATTGGAAAAATAAAATGTGACATTTAAATCAGGGGAAAATAAATCAATGTTTGAGTTGTATTGGAAATGTTAATTAGGTATTCTATGCCATAGATAAATTGAGATAGCAAACATTATCCAAATTAAGTGAAACTTTGCATAGGATCCAAAGGAGGCATGTAGATTCCGATTATGCAAATAGATTTGCCTTTTAAGAACTTTTAATGTGTTAAACATACCAAATCTTATTTTCTCTTTCCTCATGCATTAATGACTTTAAGATTCTCCAAATTTTATGAAACTTTACCCACAAGTCATATTTAATGTGATTGATATGAATTTGTCATCAATTTTATATGTTGGAGTTGTTTGTGCCATTATTTAATACTTTGAAGGTTCTATAAACATTCTCTCTCCTAATTTCAACTTTTAAACAAACATCTTCCAAATTGGATGAAAGTTCACGCAAAGACTATATTTATTATGTAGATTATGAATCTAAGATTATTTTCCTCTATTGAAGTCTTTTATTATTTTATTTGATATTTTAGGGAAAACATAGATCTTTCTTTCCAAATTGAATTAAATTAATTATTATTATTATATGAATAATGTGAAACTTTACTCCCAAGATAATTGGGACCTAAGGAACACGATCCTTAACTTAGATTTCACTTTTGAGATTTATTTTAATGAGTTATGTCACAATTAATATTTGTGGCTCATTATTATATTTACCATTATTCATCCAATTATGCTTCATCTTTTCATATTATCACCAAAGGAATTATGTAAGATTATTTTGCATGGGATATTATGAAACCTTCCATCATGTGACATATTTTATGTGTCTAATATTGACCTAAGATTAATGAGAGAACATTAGGTTACAGTAAGGTGATTTATACATGCATTCACTCATTAGGGTTATACCAAACAACTTTTAGGTCTAACCTCAACCTTGTTTGGCTACATCCAAAAGATCAAACTTCTAGGGTAGGGTTTGAGATCTAGTATGTTACATAATACATAGGCAATACGTGCTCATCTACAAGGCATCTGATGTTTTGAATTTGTATACGCATTTAGCCTCAATACATCCAAAATTAACTATATATACTATGTCGTTTTAACATTTGGCCTTCAGATTTCTTGTTGTGGCCACTACATCTAATATCTATCACGCTTTGGTATGTCTTACTACGTTATCATGGAAAAAAACATTATGACAAAACCAAACAAGTTATATATAAAAATTAATTATAAGTATATTAACATATTCAGTGACAAAAAAAACAAGAATTCAAAGAGAAACAACCAAACAAAAGATGATCATGATTTTGAATAACCCTACAAATAGAAGATTAATACCCTAATGTAGTAGACCACTAAAAATAGAATTGAACAGAAAATTAAAAAATAAAAAGAGGAATAAATCAAAATATTTGAGTATGCGGAGAAGATATTCAAAATACCAAAAACTATAGTGAGGAAGGAATGAGGAAAAAAATATTTGGGTAAAGGGAGAAGAGATTCAAATACCAAAACTATAGTAAGTTAGAAAGACTCTATGAATTGGGTGGGGAAGAAGAGAATCAAAGTTTGTTGTTTAAAGATGTTTTTGGGATTAATGCATCTAGAATGAGGACTTATTCTTCTTAGACATTAAATGTGTACTCTCTCAAATACATTTAGTGTCACATCGACAAGTACGTCTAAAAGTATTTATCTAGAAAGTTGAATGCAAGAAAATGTGTCGTTCTAAAAATTATCTCTGAAATGGTATTGTATTAGGCATCTTGTTTAGTTAAAACATACCATTATGCTTTTTTATCTGTAAATATATGTTGACATGCTTCATTTCATGATGATTAAAATGAATGGTGCAATTCCTAAATAATGAAAAACAATTTCAATGAATGGATGAGCAAAAGTGTAATATGGTCCAAACAATCATATGTCATCAATATTGTTTTGAAATGAGGACTCTGCTGCAAAAAAAGTCAATTTACTGGTACAAAAACATTATCGTCTTGACAATTAACAAATTTTAGATGAAGATATGTGACTGGATTTGACTTTAACAGTTATAGCTACATACTAATGTTGGACCTCAATTTTGTATCAATATAAGGGTGAAACTTACACTCCATGTACTACTTTTTTAACAAACTCATCAATTAAGAATGGATGTGTCAGGGAATCGTTCTTACCCCAAACCCAATCCCACTACCTAGATAGTGGTGAAGGGATTGAAGCGCCCGTCTCTGAGTGGCCTAAAAGGATCTCACACACTGCATATCATCAACAACAACTAAGCCTCAATCCCAACTATGTTGGGGTCGGCCACATGGATCCTTCTTTTCCATTCATCTCTATCATAAGTCATATTCTGGTTGAGATGTAGAGATTCAAAATATCTATTTATAAGCTCTTCCCATGTTAATTTAGGCCTTCCTCTTCTTCTATTAATTGTGCTTACTTTAATAGTATTTCTTCGTATACATGCATTAGTCGGTCTACATTGCACGTGTCCATACCATCTAAGTCAGCCCTTGTGCAACTTGTCCCCAATGCTCGCCACCCCCACTTTATTCCTGATATAGTCATTTCTCAGGTGATTTTTCTTGTCTTCCCACACATCCATCTCAACATACGCATTTCAGCCACGTTCATCTTATTGAGTCCTTGTTTCTTCACCGCCCAACATTCACTCCCATAGAGCATGGCTGGTTGTATATGTTGGTATGTATGCCCTGAGAGCCAATCATGGGATGATTGGTGGGATACATTAAGATTGATTTGATAAACATCAAAGGCAAGCTTCCAATTCTTTCTGGTTCATTCATTTGAGATAGTGATAGAATAGATTGAATGTCTAGAGAATGACAGTACTCAATGACGTATGCTTTCAGGTTGAGGACATGAACGATGAGATCATACGGATGCAAAGAGTTTGTACATTCTTGTTATGTCCCTAGTCGGATGTCATTGTGGAAGATAGATAGACATCAATGACACACAAGACTAGATTGTGGTGTTGGTTGATGATAGAATCTCATTAGTCATGATATAGAGATATCAAACCAAACACATAGGTACATGTTAGAGAACAAGTGTACCAGACAGACCCACCGTGAGTTTGACACATGGAACCATGACATGGTAGTCACAGTCAGTACTCACAGTAATGGTGGTGAGTGTGATTCTTTGACCTAAAATCACTACACTCAACACATGTCGTTGGGCACACTTTGACATCATCAAACGCAGTCCTGAAACATGGGTTGTTATAAAGGTGATGATTATTGTTTTGCATGTTTTCTGTGGGATATAGCATGTATATGATATGTACTGTGTATTGTGGTGATTGGATATGTATATGTATAACAAACCAAATCCCTCATTAAATATTAAGTTTTAGATGCCTTCCAAATGCGACACACGTGAAAAAGCTTGATCGACCAAGTGTGGGAACACCCAAGCGTGGTGCACCGTCTATCTCGTGGAAGCGTGAAGGATGAATGTGTGGGTCTGCCCAAGCAGGGTGCATATTCATCGTGTTTGCTTTGGGTCGGACTTAACAAGGTGACCTAGATAGGATCTAGCACCTTGAGGCATGGATATGATCATGGCAAGGAGTTGCATATGACATCTTATCAAGAGTTGCATATGATGCAATTGGCAAGAGTTGCCTACCTGAGAGATCTATGTTGTGGGTGACAGCCCAAGCTGGTCCATGACTTAGAGGATTTTAGGATCTTGCCCACTAGAAGGTTGTACGTTGCAATCTTCCAAATTAATGGTGAGGGCTATCAATTTGAACTAAAATAGTGGGAGTGATAATTAATTAAAGGCCTAATTATATCGTCAACTTTTCAAATCAATCAAATAAGTCAAAAATGAGTTTTTGGACTAAAATTGCATATTTCCTTTTGTAGTACAAATGACAACAAACAACAATCACTTTTCTTTGTGATCGGTCCTTGAAAAGGACAAGCTAAATGGGACAAACTTCCACGACTGGTATAGGACATTGAGAATTATTCTCACTCAAGAGCGAAAGCTCTATGTCCTGGATACTCCAACTCCAGATGAACCTGCTCCTAATGCACCAAAGGCAGAAAGGGACGCTTACAAGAAGCATTCTGATGATGCCATTGATGCAAAGTTCTTGATGTTGTGCTCTATGAACCACGAGTTGCAGAGACAACATGAGAACATGGGTGTCATTGAGATGATTCAGCATCTCAAGAACATGTATGAAGATCAAGCACGGCAAGAGAGATACGATGTCTCAAGGGCACTGTTCAAGTGTGTCATGACAGAAGGAGATCCAGTTGGTCCTCACACACTCAAGATGATTGGGTATGTGGAGAACCTGCAAAGACTGGGATTTCCACTGAGCCAAGAGTTGGCTACTGACGTGATATTGCAATCGTTGCCAGAATTCTACAGTTAGTTTGTGATGAACTACAACATGAACAACTTTGATAGGCCACTGTCAGAGTTTTTGGGCATGTTGAGGACATCCAAGACACAGATGAAGAAAGACAAGCCTAAGTCTGTGATGGTGATCATGAGCAAGAAAGGCAAGTCCAAGCGTAAGGGCAAGGGCAAAGCTAAGAAAGGTTCTGATGCTAGCCAGGAGCCCAAGTCGTCTTCAACTCCCAAGGCCAAAGGAGGCATGACCAAGAAAGGAAATTGCCACCACTGTCAAAAGTCAGAACATTGGAAAAGGAATTGTCCTCTCTATCTGGAAGAACAAAAGAACAAGGAGGCGACAACCGTCTCTACTTAAAGGTTTCATGAAAGTAAACTTGTAACACTTTTTGAGGTATATGATACCAAGATGTAAAGTGTAAAGAACTCAATAAATGGGGCAAGTGTTGCCGCCATAGATAGGAGTACTTTAGTGTATTTTCAGCCTAAAAGGCATGTAATACAGTTATGAACTGCTATTTCATATTTGCCAATAGATAGAAACACTTTATTTTTGCATATTGTATGACAATGATGGCAATCAATAAAGAAGATGTTTCAATTTCTAAAGATATGATCTTTTGTGGAAATGCCTTGTTCATCTTGTGGTATTTGATATGCATAATATAAAATGATACCTGAAAGTTATAGATAACTCAAACAATCAAATTAGCATTAATCATGAGAAATTCATTTCTAGTTTCCATGTGATGGATAAATCTAGACTCTTTTAGTTAGAGAACCAGTAAGAGACATGAATATCTTGGACATGATTAATCAATCTTCACTAATGGTAGTGGGAGAATGATTATCCTATTAGGTATAATGCATGTGATGTATTTACATACCTATTGGAACAAATGCTAATACTTCAAATGGTGTTTAGATAAATACCAATATGAATATCTTGAAGTGTTCAAGATTATCATAGATGAAGTACAAATTTGGTAAAGTGTTAATTCTTGATGAGATCAATGAATGAAATACTTGGATCAAATGTTTGAGATCCTTATGAGTAATTATGATAGTATATCATAGTGAACTCATGATTAAGGCATGGTGATGTCTAAATCAAGAAGGAATCATACTCTAAAGAGTTAGAGAATGATTATCGAATAACTAAATTCTTCTTAATAAGAGAATACCCCACACTAATAAAGGACATTAAGAATCACAAGGAGTTGTAAGTTCTTATATCCTTGACAGATACACCTCAATTATCTATGTGATGAGTTGGTCATGTGATGAGTCAACTATCTAGATGAATATGAGGAACCAAATTTTGAGTTATGGTTTATGACCATTACATCCTAAATGACATCCATGTGAACCATAAGGTATGACCTTGATGGTAGCACCCATTGGATGAAATCCATAAGTGCAAATGAATCTTAAAGGTTAAGATACATGGATAAAATTTTGAGAAGGATGATGCTTGTTGATTGCAACTTAATGACTAAGACATTTGGCATATGGATACTAAAACCGCATTCCTATGAGGAATAAAACAAGGATGTGTACGTGACACAACCTATAAGGTTTATGAATCCAATAATGCAAATGAAGTCTATAAGTTACAATGGACTAATCAATATGATTGATTGAGTACGAGCAACTCAGAATTGGATCTTTTCAAAGGGTTTGACTGATATGTCAAAGATAAAGAAGGATCTGTGATTTAGAGGGAGCGTATTCACATTCCACATGTTGATGTGAAATGGAAATGTTCTAGAATGGAAATCCAAAAGTGGAAATTGTCTTTAAGGAAGATAGAGATATTTCCTATGTGATAGGAATAGAGATCTATAGAGATAGTTCTTGAAAACCTCTTGACCTTAAAAGAGAAAGCATACATTGGCAATCTGTACTGAAGGGTTCAGTATGCACAGATTCAGTGGGAGAAAAACTTGTCCATGGAGTTAGTATCCCAAGACCAAGTGTCCAATTCTTATGAAGAATGGGAACACTAAGAATAGATATGGATCTATCATGTATGTAATCATCCCATTATCTTGTATGTATTGACATGGCAAGAACAAAATGCATTCATCATCTTGTATGTAGGACATGGCAATATGATGTGCTCATCCTGATAACTCGTATGTGAGACATGACGAGTGGATGTTTGTCTGCTTCCTGTAAGGGTTACTGGAATACCATAAGAACTTGATAAGTACTTGAGAAGTACTAGTTCTATGGAGATAAGGAAGAGTTCAATGTAAAGAGTTACATTGATGCAAACTTCTGAAAGGACAGAAACTTAATTGCAAAATATATATAGGATATATAAAAGTGAAAGTTTGTTGATAATTGGAAATGTTCCAATAAAACTATTTAAAAGGAAATGCCGAGTATCTATGTGTTAGAGAAAAATAGTGGATACTATATGGATCTGGAAGTTCATGAGATGAACTTATAGATATTCCGCTCATTGATGACAAGTATGGAATCCTTGATCATGCAATGTGGCTAAAGGTTAACAAAGGAATACTAGATCACATATTACGGCAACTCCATCTCATACGTGTGACGTACAACGAAGAGATGTGAGACATGCAATTTATACTGAATTTGGCAAGGTGTTGCCATAACTCACTATATTTGCACTAGATCATAGTAACATGTGGGACATGTTTGAAGATCACTATGAATATGATTTAAGGGTGATTGGCTCACAGTGCAAGTGGGAGTCTGTTGGTATGTATGCCCTGAGAGCCAATCATGGGATGATTGGTGGGATACATTAAGATTGATTTGAAAAACATCAAAGGCAAGCTTCCAATTCTTTCTGGTTCAGTCATTTGAGATATTGATAGAACAGATTGAATGTCTAGAGAATGACAGTACTCAATGACGTATGCTTTCAGGTTGAGGACCTGAACAATGAGATCATACAGATGCCAAGAGTTTGTACATTCTAGTTATGTCCCTAGTCGGATGTCATTGTAGAAGATAGATAGACAGTAATGACACACAAGACTAGATTGTGGTGTTGGTTGATGACAGAATCTCATTAGTCATGATATAGAGATATCAAACCAAACACATAGGTACTTGTTAGAGAACAAGTGTACCGGACAGACCCACCGTGAGTTCGACACATGGAACCATGACATGGTAGTCACAGTCAGTACTCACAGTGATGGTGGTGAGTGTGATTCTTTGACTTGAAATCACTACACTCAACACATGTCGTTGGGCACACTTTGACATCATCAAACGCAGTCCTGAAACATGGGTTGTTATAAAGGTGATGATTGGGTGGCTTTGACACATGGGGCTTTTGAGGGGTGAGTGATAGATATGGGATTTGTCCCTCCTGAGGGAGTTTGATATCCATGGCCACTTGATGAGTAGGATTGAGAAAGGCATGCATGCATGTGTGAATCAGTATGTGATATTGATGTCATACATATCTCTTCCAATCTACTCTGAGATCAAGAAAGTGAATGAAAGTTGACAGGATGACTGTTCCATGCCTCGAGTTCATTCGGGATATCAGTGACAAAGGAATTATACATTCGCTGTAACACCATTCACAGATTGTAGGATTGAAAGTTTTTCTCCAACTTTCTATTTCACTTGGGTAGAACTGATGTGTGACTAGGCACCGCTCTTTGCTTGTGAAGTCATAAGTGTTATGGACTTTCACTGCCAATGTGAAAAGGACCTGTAGGGTCACACGCATAGGATTTAACCTGGAAGAGGAGTTTTGTCCACAAACAATGTTTAGATTGATTGCTAAAGGAGTTTAGTAGTTCAATCAAACACTCAATCAATTGATAGCTCAGTATCATAATGTTCAAGGTGTTGGACTGATTGATTAGATTATCAGATTGATTGAAACCGCTATTGACTGATTCTGCACAATCTGCACTCCCAACCGATCGGCTCATGATATGAACTGATTGGCTTAGCTTGGTGAACCGGTCGGCTCAGGTGGTGAGTCGATCGGCTCATGGTCAGGGTGAAACGATTGCTTCAAGTGTTGAAATAATTGATTCAACTGGTGCAACCGAGCAAGTTGGGAAAGTAGGATTGGTGAGAATTTTCCTTTCGTTTCACTTGCCCAATTTGATTGGAACAAGTATTGGTATTTGATACCAATTAGAAACAAAAGATGGAAAGTCAATCGGGAACTGATCAGGACCACAAACTGATCGGTTCACATTTGAACCGACCGTTTCATGGGTCCCAACCGATCGGTTGAGATGTCAATCGATCGGTTCAGGTCCCCAACTGACCGTTTCAATTGTGAAACGATCGGTTCAGGTTGCGAGTTGGTTTGTGGAAAATCTCGAACCCTTCTACTCCTGCTTTTAGTTTTGCATTGCCCGGGATGGAGAACCCTGTCCCATGACCCTATTATATATAGGGGTATTGGGGGCTTCTCAAAGTAAAACTCAATGCAACCAGTTTCTCTGTGAAGTTGTCGTTCTCTCTGGTTTTGGTAACCAAGAGAGAGCCCGAGCAAGTGCTACCCAATAAGGGAGGCACAACAAGGGAAAGACAACTACAGAAAGCAATTGGTGGCAGGAGAGTGTGTTGGCGACTAGTACGCTGATAGGAGGGAGTGACTCCTTCCAATTCCTTGTGGGACAAGGATATTGGAGTTCCAAGTGGTCTGTGTGGACTACTTCAGAGGCGGGAGATTTCTGCCGCTCAGAGGACAGCTGTCAATCTCGACAGTCCCGGTGAGACCAGGAGTCATCAGTCCCGGTGCGACCAGGAGATGCACAGACACCGTCCAAGACTGGAGGTGAAGACCGCGCAAGCTGCGAGGTATTGTCTTCGAGAAAGCCTTGGGACAAGGTATGATTCCACAAACCATCCTTTCCTATTGTATAGACGTTGACGCGTTTCCTTGTTCTGGGTTTTGGGAGGAGAAAATTTTTGTTTCCTCTGCCTTCTCTGCCTCCCCTAAAACCCAATAGTATAGTAGTTTTATAAAACTTGTTTTGGTCTGAGAGGGATCTTTTGATCACATAATACTCCAGTTTCACTCCTCCATTTCAACCATCTTGCAGTGATCCTATGTGAAATGTCATTTCAACCACACTGGCATATACAATAAGAAATAATAACTCATAAAATAAGAGATTTAAAGAACTAACCAACCCAAATATGAGATTTTTTAGATTATATCCATATCATCAGAGTTTGTCATGAGCAGAATCAACTTAGTCAATTCTTCAAAATAATCCATTTTTTGCCTAAATAAAAATCAAGACACAATCAATGCAATAGCATGGTACTCTATCAAAAACAAGTAAAATAGTTTATGTCAAAATAGTATACTTGGCATGACTTATATTTGAAATGTTCAATAAGAGATTTCCCAAAACATATTTGTTTGACAAGATTTTATTACGAGTTCCCATTATGCTAATATCGAGAAGCATGCTTATATTTTATGTGGCTCCATTTACCCAACAAAATGGGGGAGGTCACCAGGATCCTTCTCTCCATATGAGGTAGGAGGTCAATTTACATGTACAAGTTCCACCCTCCGAATGAGGAGGTCACTTGTACTCAATATCAACATTATCATCATGGTAATTCGGGAAGTCATAATGGGCAATATCATTTATGTTTTCAAGTTTGTCTCAAATAGAATATAGGAAAATTAGAAGACTAATCATTAGGGAACAATATCTCAAACAAGTACCTAGCAAAGTATACAAATCAAGAGGTGCATAAAATGTTTCATCAATACTATAAGTCTGTTCAAGGAGGAGATATAATAGCATACCTTTGACCGAAGATTAGAGTAATATTCCAAGAATAAATAGATCAGAGTCTCAAGTAGATCCTAATCAATCAAGATGTGGATCAATGGTCAAGATCATGATATACACAAAGATTGTGTACCGATTATTACAAGATTAGGGGTTTTCATTCCTATTCAACCTTGGGGTTAGGTCATTCACTTTTGACCAACAATATTTCAAGATATCCAACATTATTAAAGTGTCAATATTATTTGTAGTATGAATAACCTACCTAGGTATTTTAGGGACATATGTGTTAACCCTAATTATTATGATCTTTATTCAATTCATTATCAAGTCTCTAGGTCATCATGATGATGAATTAGCACCATTGGTGTTCAAGATTAGATCAAGTTTTAATTGATGTAATGAGTAAAGTCAAAGATCAAATATTAGGTCAATAGATCAAATATTTCACAAGATTTAGAACATTCATAATATTAAGATGTCATCATCAAGATTAACCATTATTTCAGGGTACACGATTCATATTCAGGAATGGATAAGCCAACAAGGTCAAATCTAGATTCTTAATTAGTCAAGTCTGATTTTTAGTGTCTCAAGATAATCATTAGAGTCAAATATTAAGATTTCCCAAAAATTATACACAAAATAGAGTCATTAGCTAAATTATATGAGTAAGAGATCAAAATCTAATGATATTAGTGAGAATCATCTATAATGAGGTCTCAAAAGTATTTTTAAACAATTCTATGGGTTTTTCTGATCAAAATTGACTATTTGTCTATAACTTTTGGATTTACGTGAAATTTCTATGATCTAATCAAGATATGGGGATTTTAATCAATTATTCTTGTGAGAGGGTGAAAAATCCTATGAAATAGGGAAAAAGGATAGTCGTCCGATGATCAGTGGATGATCAAGATCATTCCATGAAGGAGATGTAGGTGAGGTGGCTCACAGGTCTAAGGATCTGGTCCGATCCTTGGTTCGGCCGATTCAAGACATGGTTCACTCGGTTCTATTGGACCACGTTGATTTCTCCTTAGACCGGTGGTCTGAGGCTTCTTAGACCGGTGGTCTGGGGCTTCTCTTTCTGGCTCTACCCTTTGTGCAGGACACGACTACAGACTAGAGATGCCCACCAACACTAGGGGAGCTTGGGGTAAGGTGAGCTGAGGAAGGCAGAGGAGGTGCCGCTCAGACTCATTGTGCCTTCACGTAGAGGATAGTGGTCTCAATTGTTGGGAAGATGATGTGAGGGCAAGATGCTTGAATCTAGAGTGCGGCAGCGCTGCTCGGGCCAAGAGAAGAAATTGGGGGGAGGGGGGATTTGTGTGCAAGAAAGCACGAGAGAAAGGGTTGTATCCTGAGATGGTGATGGCGGTCCTTTGGGGTGTTTTATAGGGTCACGATTAGGTTTTAGGGTTAAAGGGATCCGAGTAGTAGGCTATGGTTGCCAGAGTGAGAAGGAAAAAAAGAGAGTGGTGTTTTAGTGGTGCAATAGAGCATTAAAGCTGGTCAAAATAGGTACGTGAGTGTGAAATCATAAGGTGAGGATTTTTCTTTGTCTAGAATTTGAGATCA
The DNA here is from genome assembly GCA_963693085.1 of Alisma plantago-aquatica. Taxonomy (NCBI): domain Eukaryota; kingdom Viridiplantae; phylum Streptophyta; class Magnoliopsida; order Alismatales; family Alismataceae; genus Alisma; species Alisma plantago-aquatica. Next base: position 241,896,979 of record OY856415.1, read on the forward strand.
CGGTCATCTCGAGTCGATTGCTTCCTTAGATCACAATAACTCCTCCCTCACTATTTGCGGGAGGTAGTAGATGACCCAATGGGTACACGATCAGACTAGGATCTGTGGGGGTCAGATCTAAGGGCTGAGACTCACCCCTGATCCCTTTCCATGGATTGATGACTTGGAGAAGTTGAATAAAATAGCAAATAAAGGGTTTTCTACACATTAACTTCAAGAATTCATTGAAAATAGTAGGAATTTCCAATTGAGATGAAATTTGGGCATAGGTTCATAAAATGTGTAGAACATTTAGAAAAAGTTTGAGACTCGGAATATAGATTTGCATGGGAAAATATATTTCTTTGAGTAAAGTGATAATTTAACATAATTTTTGGTGTCATAATGTGTATAAAATTCATATTGATCACTATATTTCGAATTTGAGTATCAATATTGATCAAGTATCCAAGGAAAATTGAATTGCGGTCATGAGTGAACATAAAGAGGGAAAAATATGAATTGAACAAAAATAGGGGAAAATTCACTTTATCACATCCCCCCCTTAAGAGGAATTTTGTCCTCAAAATACAAAAACATCCTCAAAAATTTGGACTCTCCAATCCAAATGATATCCTCAAATATTGTAGCATCCTCAACTATATAGTCAAAATCATGTCCTTAACATTAAAACCACATCAATAGTCTGTCATAAACTTGTATTTATCAATTAAGAGGTCAAAAGATCATAGTTCGCTAATTGAATTCACTTTCCAATTATGTCTCTAAGGGAGAATTGGGATCAAGAACTGAGATTTATACATCATGGATTAAATTGGTTCATGTACTAACAAGATCATAATTTAAGATTTGAGATTCAAACATTAGAATTTTGGGTTCTAAACATGAATGTCTAGGGTTTTAATTCCTCTCCAGACCACATATGTGGTCATCTACCCATAAATAACAATTTAGCAATATTTTGAAATTTCAACATCAATTTCTTCATCAAGTATATTCGAGGTGGATGAAAGATCCATACCTAGGTCACCTTTAGGAAATTAACCCTATGCATAGATTCAACATTACTATCCTCAAAATATTAATGAGTCAAAACCAATATCAAGAGTCGAAGTTTGGACATCAAGATCGTATGTATTAATGTTTCAAAGCTAGGGTTTAGATTCCTATTTAGACCTTAGGGGAGATCACTCATTCAATTCCGAGCAACAATATCCAAGAAATATTCGAGCAATATTTGTGATATCAATCACCAATTTTATTATCATGGTATCGATGTTTGATGAATGATCTAGACTTAGGTATTTCTAGGAATTTAGCCACAAGCTATAGTCAACATTGTATTTAAAATTGGGATTCAAGATCGAGTATCAGTATTGTCATAGATTTGATCTATTCGAGACTTAGGTCAAAAAATAAAAATACTTTCTTTTCATCTTCATTAACTTCTTTTTTAGTCCTGCAACCTCTTTTAGTTGTTCCTCCTACCTCTCTTCTATCTTCTTCTTTAGCTTCAGATCTTTAATTTCATCTTTGTCGTCACAAGCTACAAAGATAACGTTACATGTTAGTCAGTTTTATCACAACAATTCTACATAATCAGAATTACAACAAACACTCAAAGCATTTTGTTTTTTTTTGTTATTTTGATTTGAAGTTTTCTATCATTATCAGGTGTAATACAATCTTTTCAAATACCTTACCCTTTATCTTTTGTGTTACAAACATCCACCTTTGTTACAATTTTCCCCATCTTATTATAAATTTTCTTTGCATCTAGAATATGTCGACTCTGCTTGTAGAGAGTTTTTGCACACGCAACATGCATAAATATGATTGTATTTTCAACTTTATTATAGAGTCCATGTGCATTCTATATGAATAAAATATTGATATTTGTATAATAAGTTTGACTATACTATTTATGTTGACAAATTCAAAGATCTTGGTTACCGTCTATAGGAGTTTGACAAAGTAATTTTGGGTTCTATTACTTGAACATATAATGACTATATATTAGTCACTAACGATCCAATACATTTTATCAGGCATGTACAATTCTTGTAGTGGGTATGTTCATTTCTTGTACCCCTCCTTGTATAAATGTATACTAAAAATATATGTTGGCTATGTGTTGTATCCAACCCAAGAGACGATTCCCATTAGGGCTCTTCAATTATTGTTGTCGTGTGACTACGGATTATAAATCCCACTGGCACCAAGGATTGGATTGAAACAATGAGAACAAAGGAAAATGACACCCGTTGTTTCTCTTTGAGAAAACAGACTTATTTTCTATAGTGCTGTGATGGGAGAATAAAAAGAAGGAAGATGAGGAGAGAAAAAGAAAGGCAAGAAGATAGGGAGTAAGGCAATAGTGTCAAGACTTCTCAGTTATCTTTTGTAGGCCCATCTATCATTATGTACTTCATGCTAGAGGGTGTCTTCCTAAGAAGTACCTCTATGGTGGAGATGTAGGGGTCTCTCCCTATGTTGACATTTTGTTGTATTTCCTTATACTTGTATTATCTCATGATTGGGGTCAAAACCCAAGAAAGATATTGTACCCTTGCTTCATAGTAGATTTGTCTGTCAGTTGGCCCTATGGTCTTTCCCTCATACTCTGTGAGGGTTTTGCACACAAAACGTGATATTGTCTATGTCTGCTTATGGTTATATTCTTGAGTTTGCATGCTTTTCGGTAATGCTTCCTCCAATAACTATTTTTCATTTTATCTTGATTGACATTATATCAATGTTATATGTGCGGTATCTCCAACAAGTGGTATCAGAGTACACGACACAGATGTAGATCCAGATGGGGAAGGATGATACCGCGATAATGACTAATTTGACAAGCACACATTGACAGATTTGAAAACTCAAGATGAAGAATAATCTATATTGCAATGATTTGTATGATCCTTTAGAGGGACACAAGTCATACAGTACATATGATGTGGGTTCGAAGGTGTTCATAGGAAGACCTTAGGAACAAGATGAATTGACTTGATATCTTTTTGTTCCATGACATCTGAGAGGATTGCAATTTCACAGATTTGTGGGAAAAGCTCAAGAAATTGTAAGAGAAATACTTTGACAAATATATCATTCTTAATTAGGAGGATGGTGAACCTGAAGTACTGGGATGATACTAATATTACTAAGCACATGAATGAATCCAAAGCCTTGTCAAACAATTAGGGTCTTAGGAGATGGTTCTTGATGATGAAATCCATTCTCCACTTCTTATGATATCATTACCTGACAATTGGAAGATGCTCATAGTGACAATCAACAATTTTTCACAAGACAAAAAGTTGACACTTGATCACATGGATACCAATTTATTGAGTGAAGAGATTCAATGATGGGACCTAGGCAATGGTAGTTCAGAGTTGCACTTCACCGAGAGAAGGATCACTAATAAAGCAACATATTGTGGTAGATATTGAATATGTGGTGAGTCCTAGGGCTACTAGAAGGCTTGTGGTAGATTCAAGTTGAAGAATAGCGTGTGATTCCATTATTGAAAGCCATGCCATTTCAAAAAGGATTGCAAGGGTCTAGAAAAGAAAACATCGATCTATAGCCTAAAAAAGAATACGACGACAATAAAACTATAGTAGAAATTTCACATGACAAGAATAATGATGATGGTGTGGTCTTGAAAGTCCATGGGCAGAGTTTGCATGTTGATAAGGATGATTCTGAGTGGGTGGTTGACCGGCCTAAATCGCGCGTTATAAAATTGGAGGCGTATTTGAGGTAGTCGAGCCTTCACATTTATAACCTGAATCCTTCTAGACCCCCGCAACTTTGTTTACGGGGTCGATGTAGTCATACGGGGTTGAACACAGGGACAAGGTGGGTCGTGTTGACGACTCTGAATCGACACTCTACACTCCGGTGGGTATAAAGAGATATAAAAGTCCCCGAAGGGGAACAACAAGCTGTCACAATTAAATCAAGAAAACTATCTCCAAATGGAGCTACAAGAGAGATTTAAGGTTTTAGGCATTTAGCAGTTTTTAGGGGTTTTCATGCAACAGAAAATAGAAAGATAAACTGCAGTTTAAGGCGTAATGCAAGGGAAAAGACTTCAGTAAGACAAGCGGTAGCAGTAACACCCTGCACCCCTCCTCTCAGAGCGGGGGCCTCTAACCAAGCTTCAACACTCCTCTCGAGGTTGCTGGGCTCAAGTTAGAGTGGAATGATACTAAAACAACTCCGTTCTGGGCACTCTCGTACTCCAGAACCGGACCAAACACTAGAGCCACAACCCAACTCTCGAAGTAGTTGCGACGGGAAAGACGATTCGGTAGCTAAGCGAAACGCGATCCAAAACATGCAAGCTAGAGTTCAGATATCCAACACAGTAGTTACCCAATCATAAGGCACCAAGCATTAAACAAATAGCAATTAAGCATTTCTATTTCCATAAGCAATAAGGGTCTTAATACAATGAATAAGCTAAGAATTTAAATAACGGAATTAAAGATAGATGTCGCCTTCTTGATGTAGAAGAACGACAGACTGCTATAGCTCTCCTGCCCGATACCGGTCAGGAGCCGAGCCCGATACGGCAGTGTCAGGCGGCACCCCCTCTCGGGCAGCGCCGACTGACGACTGACTGTATCGCTCAAGGACCCTGGCCGATACGCTCATGTCGGGCGGCGCACCCTCTCGGGCGGAGCGTATCGGGTTCGATATCGTGTCGGGCAAAGAGCTACGAGTCTACTGTCGGTCACTCGTGTCGCTCATCTTCGCTGGCCGATATCGGCCCGCAGTGTCGCCCGGGACAACACTAAGTGAACCATCCCTTCCCTCTCGGGATGAGGGAAAGCTCACCTAGTGTCGACCGGCACAAGCACTGGGGCGCGATACTCTTGCTCTCACAGCTACCTTCGAAGGTGGCTCTTGAACTGTCTTGTCTGAATTCTCCAACCCTTCCGACTATCCGACCTATCCGACCCATCTTTTCGGCTTCCTGTAGCTGTTATTTATATGCGGCGGTTGAAGGAGTTATGGTGCTGGAAACGCCACGTAGCTCCCTTATACGCCGGTCGATGGATGTGGACGGCCGATACAGGTATGTCTCGGCGCGAGGCGCTGGCTATTGGTCACGTGGTTGGCGGAACGCCTGCCGGTGGGTGGTTGTGTCGCCCGACGAGTTTGGTCGTCGATGCGGCTTTGGCTCCCTGTCGGGTAGACGGTATGTCGGTCGACACGTCCTTCTTGTGCAACGCCCTTCTCCGCCGATCATTCTCGTGTCGCCCACCCCTGTCGGGCTGGGTTGTATCGGGCGTCAGGAAGGTCGAGACGGGCTTAGACTTATTGTGGGCCGGAATTGGCCTTATTGCACAAAATAGAGGAAAACTCTATAGAAGATAGGAAAAATTGGAATAAGAGCGTTGCTTGGCCAATTGTTGCGAAAATGCTAATAAAATAGAGGAAAATAGCAGAAAAGGGTAGTTTTGATAACAGAATAAAGGGCAAAAACGTCACAAAATTTGGTGTTATCAACTCCCCCAAACTTTAGCTTTTGTATTGTCCTCAATCAATATTTAAACTAAACTTTGTGTTGCTTCTTCTTGCACAACAAAACTTTAAGGCTAAAGGGTAGCACAAGATTTGCGATGTCTTGGAGGTAATGTTGTCTTAATGCGAACAAAAGACCTTGCCCTACTTGCCTTATTATTTAAGTAAAAATTTTCTTCTCCACAGCTTCAGCGAGACTTTGGTGTATGATTCCGAAGTTAGCTTTCACACCAAACAACTTTATTTTAGGGGCAGAAAGTTGTGTATAGGGTAGGCTAAGGCTTTTTGGGTTTTCTTCTTGTTTCCCATCAGTCCATCCAGGTAAGGGTCCATTAACGGGCAAGTGGTCCCTGCAGTCCAAGACAGTTGGCTTTAGAGCAGTGATTTCACATCCTACGTACCACTGCCCTGGATCTACCATGCCTAAAGATGGGTACTTTTGGAAAACAAGTGTGTATATATTTTTATTTATTTATTTTTTTATTGGGCACAACTCTCTTGCTTTTATTCACGCTCATAAGGCTTCTTTCTCTTTTTGGGATTTTTGTTGGGTAAGGGAAAACAAAAGAGATTTTTGCTGTTTGGGCAGCTTTTTCCTTCTCCATACTCGTCTCTTAGCTGTTTGCGAGATTATTATTTTTCGAAAATTTTTGGGTGGCAAGGCACAATCTTTTGTTTGTTTGAGACAACATTATCAGAAAGATATGACAGAACGTGTAACTCGTTTAAATATACAGAAAGTAAACTTTGCAAGAAGTCACAACAGGTTTTTATTATTACAGCAACTTTGTACATATGCCTAGGGACAGAAATTTGCAAAGGAAAGATTTTTGTAAATTTTTTTATATGGCATGCATGCGTACATCAGATATACAGGAAGCTATAAGGGCACATCAGGTAAAAGAGAATGAATATCGTAGAAAGATTGAAGTGATAAAATTTTTATACCTCCCTCACTGGCATACCCCCCCCCCAACTTACTTCCTACTCTGTCCCAGAAGTAGAGAAGAAAGCAAAAGTGAGGTAAAGTTTAGCCAGTGAGGGTTAGCTTGCTGATGTGCTGCAAAATGCTCCTACGAAGTTGCAGCATGCCATTGGGAGGTTGTCCAGCGGGTTTGCTTCGGCGGTGTAGCAGTTGAGCTTGAGCGTAACCCTCAAAATTCACTTCTGATCCGCCCTTTCTTCACATCTCCGTTGTGAATGTAAACAAAAGGACTGATTATCAGTCCCTAGTTCAGTTCCCAGGAGTGTGTAGTCAGGATGGGCCCTCTCCCTTAAGAGGACGGAACCGAGGTGCCTCGAACTTGTTCGGAGGCCTTGGTTGCCGCACTCTTGCTGTCTCTGGAGATGGTCAAGCCACCCCAAAGACAGGCTGATAACTAGGTGACTCGCTATTGGAGCTACCAAATCAAGAAAAATCTCCCCTTTCACTGTTGTTGCCGTTTCTGCCCGACTGTGGTTGGTGTTTCCCCCGCCGTGCTTGTTGGCACAGCCGGAGGTTTGCTCCATACGAGCCATACCTGTTATTTAAATTTAGAATTTATTCATCTGTTAGGCAAGGAAGATGAAAAGAAACACTTATTAAAACTGGGCGATAAGGGATCGGACGATATGATGTTGTCGCGCGATACGACTCGACGCCCGATACGATACGGCAGGTGTGTCGGGTGATTCGAGGTCACATGAAGCAAAAACATGACATCGCCGTGAGAAGCATGACGTCCGATACGATACATAGGGAAAACGCTATCGACCGGCGTTACGCGCGAAAGCATGTCGGGCGATAGAAAATCTGCAGGTCATGTAAACCTGATAAGCGGCTCGGTAAAAGATACTGGCGTCGGGTGACAGGGTTATCGGCCGATAAACGTGTCGGTCTACAACCCTATCGCGCGAAAAGTTATGTCGTTTGGTAAGAAAACAACAAGCCGGCCGATACGCTTCGCACGATACAAAACCTGTGCCGGGCGAGAGAAAACGTGTCGGGCAAAAGGTGTGTCGGGCTATACCTTTGCTCTCAGGAGGCATCGCCCGTTACCCGGGCGAAGGCAAGATGGCCGACACATGAGCAAAAGGGAGGATCACTGCATGCGTTCCAGGTGGAAAAAAGGAGAAAATGATAGCCCAACACGAAGAAACCTCCACGCTATATATATATATAACCCAGCTGGGGGTAAAACGGGAAAAACATGGCGCGCGTCGGGCGTTTTAGTCATGCTATTCCCGAAACGCGCAGTCCCACCGGGCAGTCCAAGGGTCACCCGCTGCCCTTGTGACGCCCGGGGCGAGGCTGCCCGATACAAGCGGTTTTGCGCCCAGCTGGTCGACACGGTAGAAAAGCGGGTGGTCAAAAGGCCAAAACTAAACCTGGGTGAGGTAAAAGGTCATTGCATGGTAAAACATCATTGGTATAGAGAAGGATCTCCTACCTCAGATGATATTACTCCTCAATGCTCCGAAAAACACAGTGGTGGCCCATGAAACAAAAAGAGTCAGCACACGTGCGCATGCACTGACTCGGGCCTTATTACAGTCCATAATGTTTGTTATGTCTGTTTTGCCGAAAAGTAAATAACGTCCTATACTAGGGAAATAAAAGCACGGGCTGCCTCCCGAGGAGCGCTGCGTTTTCCGTCTTCAGCTAGACGTCTTTGGCTTTTTATCATACTTTATCACTTTGCTGGTTCAGTGTTGGACGGGATCTTCCCCGAAGGATTCTTCACAATCTCGGCGAGCTGTGCGAGCTGCTGATCGATTTGTCGCTGATGTGTTTGCATATCTGCCAATTGGATTTGCAGTGAGTTCAAGATTCCTGAATTTGACAGTGCGCTCTGTGCTAACTGGTTATTGACGCTATCTTGCTTCTTGACAAAGTCAAACAGTTGGCCGATCACCTCAGATTGGCTTGCCCTCTTCTCCTGTTCACGGGATGGGCCTTGGTATTTTCCTGCTACTTGGAAATTGCCTTTTACTGGTTGGAACTGGCTATTCTTGTTATACTGCCCGGATCCCCCTCTCTTCTCGAAAGGTTGCACTGGCCTGGCCGAGGTGTGCAGCTGATGCGAGTTTTCGGCTGCGTCCTTGTTGCCATAATTAAAACCAGGGTGGTCTGGTCTCTTGAAGTTCATATAGGATACATTCTCGGTCCTTTCTTCTTCCGAGTCGGAGTCGCTGTCGGTGCCGGGTTTGGTGTAGATGCAGTTGTCTACCCCATGTCCTCCTTCACCGCAGGTAACACATTTCATGACTTTCTCAACTTGCTTCTTCCCCTTTCCGCCATGATCCTTCAGTTGTTTCACATCTGTTGCTATCCTTTGAATCTGAGAAGTAATGTTTTCCAGAGCCTTGGACTCAAGAGAGGTTCCTTCTCCTGCCTTCTTCGCCTGCCCTCTATCGGATCTATCGTAGTCAACATCGGCCTTCAGCTCAGCCATGTTCCTAATGATCTTTTCGGACTTGCTTGGCTTTTTCCCTAAGAAGTCACTTCCTGCTGCCGCATTCAGCGATACCCTTTCATCGGGAGTTAGCCCATTGTAGAAGGTAGAGACCAGGAAACCCTTCTTGAAATTGTGGTGAGGGCAGTCCCTCTGATATTCCAGATATCGTTCCCAGGCGTCGTGGAGGTTTTCATTTGGCTTTTGTGTGAAAGACGTGATTTTTAACTTGTTCCTCATCGTCTTCTCAGTGGGATAAAACTTGTTTACAAATGCGTCAGCCAGTTCTCCCCATCCATTCAGCGCTTGGTGGGGTAGCCCAAGGTACCATGATAGAGCCTTATCCTCCAAAGAGAATATGAAACCCTTGCAGTAAATGACCTCTTGGGGAACCCCTCGCATCTTTATGGTGTCGCAGATATTCTTGAAAGCATCAAGGTGATGGTAAGGGTTGTCACTCTTAGAACTCCCCCTGAAGCTTTTATTTTGAATCATGGAGATCACAGATGGCTTGAGCTCAAAGTTTGTCGCATTGAACCTTGGGATGATAACGGGGCACCTCGATCTATTGGCCTTTGTAGAAGCCAATTCTCTCAGAGTTTTCTCTTCTTCCTCCGAGTCGTCACTGTTGCTGGCGTCTCGGCGTCGCTCCCGGTTATCATGATTCCTCCTGTGTCTCCGACGACGTCTATGCTGATGATGCTCTTCCTCATGCCCTGGTGATTCTGGATCTTCTTGCCGCTCATTATCACTATACCGGTCGTTGTCTTCCGGTGGAGGCAAAACTGCTCTCCTTCCTTGGCTTTCGTTTCCATAAGGTGGCTCTACGCGAGGAGGCATGGTTGACAGACTCGGTGTTCAGTAGATCAGAGTACCTGAAAACCGCATAAAAATCATGTTTAGAAAATTATAATTGGGGTAAAGAATAATGCTTAAAGTAAAAGAAAAAGAGAAAGAAAAAGAGGTGCTGTCAAGCCTATTTCTAAGCTTGAGGCACGGGAGTGTAGTTCGTGGCTTCCGATTCGTCAACAGTGCCATTTGCCTTGTCCCCGGCAACGGCGCCAGAAAGTTGACCGGCCTAAATCGCGCGTCCTAAAATTGGAGGCGTATTTGAGGTAGTCGAGCCTTCACATTTATAACCCGAATCCTTCTAGGCCCCCGCAACTTTGTTTACGGGGTCGAAGTAGTCATATGGGGTCGAACACAGGGACAAGGTGGGTCGTGTTGACGACTCTGAATCGACACTCTACACTCCAGTGGGTATAAAGAGATATAAAAGTCCCCGAAGGGGAACAACAAGCTGTCACGATTAAATCAAGAAAACTATCTCGAAATGGAGCTACAAGAGAGATTTAAGGTTTTAGGCATTTAGCAATTTTTAGGGGTTTTCATGCAACAGAAAATAGAAAGATAAACTGCAGTATAAGGCATAATGCAAGGGAAAAGACTTCAGTAAGACAAGCGGTAGCAGTAACACCCTGCACCCCTCCTCTCAGAGCGGGGGCCTCTAACCAAGCTTCAACACTCCTCTCGAGGTTGCTGGGCTCAAGTTAGAGTGGAATCATACTAAAACAACTCCATTCCAGGCACTCTCGTACTCCAGAACCGGACTAAACACTAGAGCCACAACCCAACTCTCGAAGTAGTTGCGACGGGAAAGACGATTCGGTAGCTAAGCGAAACGCGATCCAAAACATGCAAGCTACGGTTCAGATATCCAACACAGCAGTTACCCAATCATAAGACACCAAGCATTAAACAAATAGCAATTAAGCATTTCTATTTCCATAAGCAATAAGGGTCTTAATACAATGCATAAGCTAAGAATTTAAATAACGGAATTAAAGATAGATGTCGCCTTCTTGATGTAGAAGAACGATAGACTATTGTATCTCTCCTGCCCGATACCGGTCAGGAGCCGAGCCCGATACGGCAGTGTCGGGCGGCACCCCCTCTCGGGCAGCGCCGACTGACGACTGATTGTATCGCTCAAGGACCCTGGCCGATACGCTCATGTCGGGCGGCACGCATGACGGGCAGAGCGTATCGGGTTCGATATCGTGTCAGGCAAAGAGCTACGAGTCTACTGTCGGTCACTCGTGTCGCTCATCTTCGTTGGCCGATATCGGCCCGCAGTGTCGCCCGGGACAACACTAAGTGAACCATCCCTTCCCTCTCGGGATGAGGGAAAGCTCACCTAGTGTCGCCCGGCACAAGCACTGGGGCGCGATACTCTTGCTCTCACAGCTACCTTCGAAGGTGGCTCTCGAACTGTCTTGTCCGAATTCTCCAACCCTTCCGACTATCTGACCTATCCGACCCATCTTTTCGGATTCCTGTAGCTGCTATTTATATGCGGCGGTTGAAGGAGTTATGGTGCTGGAAACGCCACGTAGCTCCCTTATACGCCGGTCGATGGATGTGGACGGCCGATACAGGTATGTCTCGGCGCGAGGCGCTGGCTATCGGTCACGTGGCTGGCGGCACGCCTGCCGGTGGGTGGCTGTGTCGCCTGATGAGTTTGGTCGTCGATGCAGCTTTGGCTCCCTGTCGGGTAGACGGTATGTCGGCCGACACGTCCTTCTTGCGCAGCGCCCTTCTCCGCCGATCATTCTCGTGTCTCCCACCCCTGTCGGGCTGGGTTGTATCGGGCGTCAGGAAGGTCGAGACGGGCTTAGACTTATTGTGGGCCGGAATCGGCCTTATTGCACAAAATAGAGGAAAACTCTGTAGAAGATAGGAAAAATTGGAATAAGAGCGTTGCTTGGCCAATTGTTGCGAAAATGCTAATAAAATAGAGGAAAATAGCAGAAAAGGGTAGTTTTGATAACAGAATAAAGCGAAAAAAATATCACAAAATTTGGTGTTATCAGTGGTGGATACTGCAACTTTTTATCATGCTTCTCCTAGTAAGGAATTTTCACTACATATAGGAATGGAGACTTTGGTAGGGTGAAGATGGGAAATGTGGGCTTATTTAAAATTGTCAGGATTGAGACATTTGTGTTCAAAGAGGTGTTGGTTGCACAATCACTCTCAAGAATGTTTTTCAAGTACTTGATTTATAGCTAAGTTTGATATCTTTTTTTCTTTAAAAGAGAAGGCCATCATCCAAACTTTAGTAGAAGCAAATATAAGATTACAAAGGGGTATTTAATTGTTGTACATGGAAAATTGTGTTTCAAATTGTACAAGAACCAATTGAGAGTGCTTAAATACACCATTAATGTTTTAGAGGATTACTAGGAAGACCTATGGAATAGATTGTTTGGTCATATGATTTGGAAGGGGTTGCAATACCTGTCAAATAAGAGTTCATTTCCTTATGGCAATCACAATGATCTCAGTTCATATATCTTGTCATATGCGAAATCATCGACGAGTTTCTTTCATGAACATGTCAAAAGTGAAGTCAACTCTTTTGTAGTTGGTTCATTTGGATGTTTACAGTCTGTTTGAGGTGGCAATAGGTGATTTGTGACATTCATTGACAATGCATCTAGGATGGTGTGGGCATACATGTTGAAGATCAATGATCATGTTTTTTGTTGCTCTTAGAAGCTTCATGCCATGGTGGAGGAGATAGAAAAATATGAAGTGTCTTCACACATACAATGGGGCAGAGTACACCTCTAGGGAGTTCCGTGATTTCTACACACAACACAACACACGAAATGAGAGGACATAGCCTGAATACCACAACATATCAGTAAATCTGATAGGAAGAAGCATACTATAGTATAGAAAATTAGATCCATAACAAAGAATACATAGTTTCCAAAGACATTTTGAGGTGAGAAAATGAGTATTGTTTGCTATTTGATTAATCAATCTCCATCAGGTTCTTTAGGATTTCAAAATTTTGAGAAGGGATGACATGAAAGAATGCATCCTATACTCATCTATGAGTATTTGGGTGTAAGACATATGAACATGTTTTCAAGGAAAAGAGGTAAAAGTTGGATGATAAAGAGGTGTCTTGTATCTATCTTGGCTATAGAGATAAATAGTTTGACTACATGTTAGTGGATCCAATGAAAATGAGCATGATAAGACACAAGGATCTGACACTCTATGAGAGTCAAACAATTGATAAAGACTGATAGTGATGAAGTAGAGGATGTAAGATTAGGTGACACTTCTGATGATGATGAGTATGAGGATTCTTCAACTTCGTTAAAGGTGAAGTCTAAAGATGAAAAAGAAGAGAAACATGATCACCTTGAGCAGAAGAATGATAGTGCATCGAGTTGCAGATTCATATTATACTGATTCAGATTCAAATCAGAGACTTTCGGGAAGGGGGAGAAAAATAATCATTAGGAATGGTCCTCAAAGTAGCAGTTGAGGAGGTATGATAGAGTTCATATTCCTTATCTAGATATCTAACATCTCAATATATTCTACATACTTATCAGTGGGAGCCAGAGATACAAGAGGCACAAATTACTAGAGATAGAGCACAATAGCAATAGGTGGTGCAAGAGGATGTGATTTTTTTGCATAAGAATGACACCTTTGATCTTGTGGAACTTCCTAAGGTTCGTAGATAGTTAAAGAACAAGTAGATCTAGATAATGAAGAAATATTACAATAACAATGATATTATATAAAAATCCAGACTAGTTGGCAAGGGCTATAGTCAAAGACTAAGGGTGTATTTTGATAAGATTCTTGTTGTGAAGATGACTTCTATTAGATTGGTTATATGTTTGGTTTTTAGCCTAGGTATAGATCTTGATTGGATGAATGTGAAAACAATGTTTCTTCACAGTGACCTAGCCGTGGAGATTTACATGGAGCAGGTAAAAGGATTCCAAGTCAAGGGGAAAGATCACTTATTTTGTAGATTGAATACGAGTTTGCCTGGTTTGAAACAAGATCCTAAGAAGTGGTACAAGAAGTTTGATTCTTTCATGGGGGGTCACAAGTACTAGAAAGCAAGTGCACATCCTTGTGTTAATTAGGAAGTTTCCCAATGGTAAGTTCATTATCTGCCACTCTATGTGTATACCATGTTGATAGTGGGGCATGATGTCAGTTTGGTCAGAAACTTGAAGATAGAGCTTTCAAAATCTTTTCAGATGAAGGATTTGGGACCATCACGGAAGATTTTAGGAATGTAGATAATGTTTGGTAGGAAGAAAAATAGTTTGTGGTTGCCACAAAAGAGCTATGTTGAATGGGGTGATTTAATGTAAGTAAATCCAAAGCTTTGAATACTTCACTTTCTAGGTCATTACAAGTATGTAAGAACTCATGCCCATCTATTGATGAGGAGATGAAAGATATGTCCATGGTCCCCTATTCTTTGGTTGTAAGGAATTTGATTGAACACAATTGGGTGAACTTGTCCTGATATTACTCAGGCAATTGGCTTTTTAAGCTGGTGTCTCTCAAACTTTGGGAAAGATCATTGGGATGTGGTCAAATAGTCATTAGATATCTATGAGGCATATGAATATGTTTGATGTTTGGTGATTTTGAACCAATTTTGTAAAGCATCTTTGATGCTAACATGGTAGGTGATATTGATCACATAAAGTCAACCTCTAGGTCTATTTTCACTTTTACATGGAGAGCAATATCTTGGTAGTCTAGGTTGCAAAGGTGTGTTGCACTTTACAATAGAGTTAGAGTATAATATAGCACCGGAAGCACGAAAAGAAATGATTTAGGTAGTTAAATTTCTAGGGGATCTGGGCATGAATCATGTTGATCAAACTATTTATCTATAATATCCAGAGTGAAATTGATTTGAGCAAGAGAAAAATTTGTCATGTACTAACAAAGAACATTGATATGAAACATCATTGGCATTGTCATGTGATTGATAAGAAGTATTGTCACTAAGAAGATATATATTGAGAAGCTACATCATGATAAAAGTGGTGACATGATACAAACTGGAGTTCTGTAAAGATCCCAACAACATATATTCCTAGTGATGAGCATGTGATGATTGTTTCCCCTTTCAACTAGAGGGGGAGATTATTGGGCCTACAATTGTGACCAACCCAAGTAGTCAAGGCCCATGAGGGATCTTTGATTTTTTCTTTGGTATGACCAAAGGTTATAAATCCCAACAGCCGTCAACGATTAGATTGACACGATGAGAAGAAAGAAAATTGACAACCTTTGTTTCTCTTTGAGAGAAACATCTACTTAGTTGTTATGTCTATAATGGGAGAAGAAAAGCAAGGAAGAGGAGGAGAGAAAAAGAAATGGAATAAGAAAGGGAGTGGAACAAGGTTGCAAGGATTCTAGATTATCTTCTTTAGGCCACCTAATGATATGAATTTCATATAAGAGGATGCCTTCCCAAGAATTTTTGACATACTGGAGTTGTATGGATCTCTCCCTACATTGATACTATTATATATCTCTTTCAAGTTGAATTGTTTAAGGTTTATGGTCAAAATCCAAAAAGAACATTGTATCTTTACTTCATAATAGATTATTCCACCGGTTGGCCTCGTGGTTTTTCCCTCATACTCTATTAGGTTTTTTTCATAAAATTTGGTACCTCTATCTAATTACTTGCATTTCTATTCTTAGTTTTACACACTTATCGGTAATACTTTCATAGTATTTATTTATTTCCACATCCTGATTGACCATATACCGACATCATACACACACTATATCCAAAAATAATATATCTTTAATAGGCTAATAACTCAACAACGACTATTTACCATAGATAATAGTCTACTAGTTTTTGTACTGTGTGTGCACATTCCATGTATTGGGCGTAGAGATCCTTTAGTACTACTCTTTATATTAGTATGTACTGTGGATCAAAATTTTGTTATAGGTCAATGTCTCAACTCTCAATATTGGTCTATTTACAATGGTCCAATATTTTTGTTACTATTTGTACTTAAACACATATTGTGTCTGTATTGAATGCTTACAACAAATTTTGTATGTTTTCTCAGGTGTAAAAGTGTGCGTAGAATGGGTGTATCTATGTGTCTTTCTCCAAACATGTATTAGTTCCCTAAATCATTGAATTAAAAATCAAATAGCTTTGATGCTATCGTACCAATTCACACCTCAACTCATTTATGTCTCTATCATTTGTCGCACGATCGCTTCATAATATGATTTCAGTACCTTATAAGGACCCACTTTGTAACAACATCAAACTTTTGTAGTTTTAGATTTATCTCTAGAATATTATGTGGAGAATAAGATTTGAGTAAATTTTGAAGTGGTATGATTGTGATTAACATTTTGAAGTCTATGACTTTGATTGAGTCCATACTTCAAGTAAATAGGTAATATTGAGCTTAATTTGCAAATATAATTCAAATGAGGTATATATGCTAAATCAAGCCTTAATTATGTAAAAGAATATAGTGAAGCTTGTGGATCCATTAAAAGGAATAGTTTGAGCCATGCTCCCTAGGATCCAAGCTAAGAACAAGTACACAACTATTTAGTTTATAAAAAGGTCCTTGAGATACAAATTGATAATTTAGCAGTTCATTCTCACATAAATAGAAATGATAATTTTAGTTGGATGCTAAAAGAATTATGAGATTATAGAAGAAATTCCAAAAGTTTCTAAATTATCTTGTGGCCTAGGTATTTAATTATGTAATTATCTAATTTTTCCTCAAAACCAAGTTTTTTGTAACAAAGAACCTTGTTTTGATCCAATATTTGATCGAACACCAGATAATAGTTGAGCTAAGATAATCTAAAGATTTTGGATCATTTTAGTATCGAACGTGACCTAAGAAACTATTTATCTAACTTAGGGTTTTGAACAAAAATAAAACTAAGTAATAGTTTGAAGACAGAGTCCAACTGAGTAGGGACTCGGGAATCTAGGTAGAATCAGGAATAGGGACTCATCTCCCTCACCCAGTCTCAACACTTCCCTATAAGAAACAACAATCCACTTTGCTCTGACCTCTTTGACACTCAACACTGATTAATAACCATGCCATTATATTGTGGTGGTTGAGATGAATTCAACCGCTCCTCATATTACCATTATCTATAAAAAATGAGATAATGCTAACTTCTAGGGATGACCTTTCCATCGCAAGCAAACCCAAGGCTATATAAAGGCCCCTAAAGTATTCCTTGACTCCAATAACAATTGTGCCTAAATGCGCCTAGAACTCTCCATCAAACTCCATCTTCCTCTCTAGTTACCCAGACCTCACCCCCTGGACTTGTAACCCCTCTAGTCAGTTGACCTTGCCTAAAGATTTTCTAGGAGATAACATAGAGATCCCATCCCTTAGGAGAGAGAAAAAAAATCCCAAAGGTAAGGCTCTGCTTATCGGCACATCCTACTTGGATCTCCTTGTTAAAATTCATATCTTTGACCACTCAGCACCTCACGATATTGCAGGGATCACTCATGGGGACCTCAACAACAATGCCAAAGCCTCACATCAATATTAACTAAGGTAATTAACTAGCTTTTTCTCTAGATTTCTTCCTTGGAACTAAACCTAGCCACCACATCTTCGAACTACCCTCCCACAAGTTCTATAGCTTAATAGCTTCATCAAAGTCTGCCAAAGCTAGGTGCTCCTGCAATTAAGACTCCCATCACACAGAGTGAGGATTCATCCCCTTAGTTGACTCACAACTGCTACTGGTCATGTGGGCCATGGCTGGCGAGGAAGAAGAAGAATCCCGATGGAGAAATGACCTATTTATCAATTATGATCGTCATACTCCGGTCCATAACACAAGGGAAATATAGTCTTTCATCCTCCCTCAAAAGATCATCTCGCACTGCAACTTTGTCCAAACATGGCATGTTCCCATTGGTTTAGACTCGACTCAACATTAGTAGCAGTAATCTTAGTTCTGCTAACATGGTAGGCTCTGGTTGGTCAACATAGATTTATCTTTTTTTCTTCTTCTTTAAATTCTATAAAACAAACTGTAGATCAAACTATAGTGAAACTATATTCCAAATTGATCAAAAAATTATAAAGATTAGGAATAAAATGGTTTCAAGTCTTAATTATGTTCCTATTTCAAAAAGTATGTTTAATGCATGAATATAAAGTAATTACTACGTGTAAGTCCTAAGTTGATAATTAAAATGTTGAACTTATCAAGTATGTTTTTGTGATATGATTTGATCTTACTTAGGTGATAATGAAATCTCAAGAACCTTGTAAGATTAGGATGTTATTAATATGGATTTAGGGTTTTCGAAATCATAAAACCTTTTACATTAGAATTGGGCTTTCAAAAGCTAACCCTAATATAACCCTAAGCCTAGATCCATATGACCTAGACCTAGACTAGACCCTGACTTGAGTTATATGAATATGATGGTGACACCCTAGTGTTATATATACTTATAGATTTTTAGATTGCTTGAATCTACACTTTATTGTTCAACTACATAAAACTTGAAGTACTTGGATTATAATTGTATGGAAAAGGTACGTGGTTACTGTATGAATACTCTATTATATTTATTGGCTATTGATATCTAGATGTTTAGTGTTATTCTAAACTTCTTTGATATTTATTTTAATTAAGTTCAGATTAATGCTTATGCACATCACAGAAGAATACTAAGATATTCTAAACTCATTGTTAAGTCTACCAAGGGGCGATTCATATAAATCCAATGTTGGACAAAGAAATAATTACACTTGAATTGACAAGTCAAGTATGAGTTAGGATAAGAAATGAAAGTACAAGTTCATATGTGAAATAATTTAATTGATGAGTATATACGCTCATACCAACATGTGTACTTTTTTTTGTATGCATTGACGTACACAATATAGTAATATATTGTCTGCAGATTTGTTTGTTGACAATGTAGGTAGCTGACTTACTTAAAAATACAAGGATATGGAATCTACATGAATGCATCGAAGAGCAATAAGAGAAAGTCACAAGAGGGATTAAATAGATAGTAATCCATTTTAATGTAATAGTTTCTCTTCGTGTAGTTTTTCTCTTACTTGTAAAATTATGTGAACTCCGTTGAGAAAAATTCTAACATTCTTTTGTATCAAATAAAGTTTAATGATCATTGTTAGTTTTTTTTTTTCTTAATTTTGAATCTTGGAAATTTGGATGATGATCCTTGTTCTCTCGTTAGCGGGAGATATAAGGGGGAGGGGTTCCTTCAACACTTCTTAGATGTACCTCCAGTTTGGGCAAATGTCATGTAGTCGTAGGTTACTCTTTTCAAAGTAGGACTGGCAATCAAGTCATATCAGGTTAATTTCTAGTCAAGATGTGTTTTTATGGAATCTTTTTAAAAAATAAGTTTGGATTATTTTGAGTCGGATCTGGGGTATTATGTTTCATAGAATATATTGCACGTTTTTTGGATGCTGTCGGGGGAAAAGATTACTACCCCTGTCCCAAAGTATACTTTGAGAAAAAAAAGGAAACTACTCTCGGTTGAATACCATTGGATCCTTTTCATTATTCAGATATGATGACCCAGCAAAAAAGAATTACATATCACGAAACGGTAGTCAACAAATTTACTAAAAACATAATTACACTACATAAATATATAAATGTATAGATGTAGATACACAAGCGATCCAGCGCTTCATAAAACCCACTCTAAACATGTACACGGAAGCACGTGAAAGACCAATGGGACCAAATGAATAACAAAAATTTAATCAAATAACAATAAGATACAAGAGAAAGGGATCGAAAAATGTAAAGGTAAATAGGGAGGTCGACTGGGACCGGGTTTCTCTGCCGCTGGTCTCTTCATCAAATCAGAAGTACTGAACAGAGCACTTGGTACGGGAGAAACCGGCAGCGGCGGCGCCGTTGGCAGTGGGCGCAGGGAGTCGGAGATCGCAGGTAAAGTCAGGCGAGTACTTGTTGGTCTTGATGAACCACACCTTCAACCTGACCTTGGTGTAGAGCTTGACCTGGATGTCAAACCAGCCATCCCCTCTGTCCTTCCGTAGCGCGTCGGACACGGAGCCAACGACGAGGGCCTGCTGCCCGTTGAATCCAGGACGGATCAGAGTGGTGTTCTTGTGGTCCTGGAAGAAGGTCGGGATTCCATAGTCGTACCCGAACCGGAACCCGTCGTAGGACGCGGCTGCCTCGAGGCTGTCATAATACAGGGCGATGCGGCGGTTGGGGTTCCGGACGGAGAGGTCGAGGGAGAGGTTGTAGGCGAGGGAGCGGCCATCGGGGGTGAGCTCGAATCGGGATAGGGTGGCGTCCTCAGCGTAGACGACGAGGCGGTTGGGCCGGAAGACGAGCCAGAGGACCAGGACGAGGATGCCCACGGTGAGGACGATGGAGAGGATGATCTTGAAGAGGGTGCCGAGGATGCAGCAGGGGAAGCAGCAGCAGCCACTGCCGCGGCCGACGCTGCGGGAGGTGTGCCGTGGTGGCACTGGGGGACCGTAGTAGGCGCCTGTCAGGCCGTCGTGGGCCTTGTCCGCCATGGATGGGTGAGAAATGGAGGTAGCCGCTAACTTGGGGTGGTCGGTTGGCGAGTTTTGGGAAATTATCAAGCTGAGATTGGACGGGACGGGACGAGACGAGACTCAGAGGCTCACCTGGGATACGAAGTGTCGTGAAATGCCCGGAGGAATTTATAGGTGAGGAAGAGACGTGTAGTAGAAACAGAGGCAGGAGAAACAGAGAAAATAATAGTCGAGCTTAAAGGAGAAAAAGGAGATGGTAACGCAGGATGACGAAGTTTCGATGGGAAAGGGAGTCAGAAACAGAGTCGCTAATGACATGTGCCTTCGGGTAGCAGCTTCTGCTTGTTTCGTGTGAGGTAGACCGAATGAACCGGTGCCAAAGCGCGTATGTCAATTTGCGGCAGAGTCCCTCTTTCAGGCTGCGTTTGGGACACCGTTAGGATAAATTTAATTGTCGCCGACAAATTAACCAATGTATCTTAATTCTGTGTAAGATAACCATTGTCTGAAGCAATGACAAATAAATCTGATGGTAAGATGTCATCTATTTGGTACACTTCAATTATGCCCAGAACATAAATATCGTTGCATGTTTAAAGAATCTGTTAGAGGATTTCCTTGGTAAATAAACACCCACGGCAACTTAACCTATTTTGTGCCGCGAAGATTTGACACGGCAAGCTATTTGGAGAATTCTCAATTAATTAAACCATGCGGCAATTTATTTGTCATCTAAACAGCTGTTGTGCCGGTGGAACAAACATAGCCTCAAAGTTCAAACCCCCAAGATTTACTCGATGCCGTGTTATTTGATTTGCATATATACGTGTCCATAAACGAGAGAGTGGGTGTAGTTTACTCCTTGTAAAAGTAGGAACAACAATTTTTTTTTGGAAAATGATATATGGACCGGAACCTAGCCCAGAAATCGAAACTCAATTCTTTTCTGGTCTCACGACGACGGCACGCTTCTCCCGCAATTAAAGAATAATTCTAGCCGTAACTGGCTGTGTACCCGACCACCCACCGGGTGGAGCTGCTGCAACGTCCAACGTGGACAACTTTAATTATTTTTAAATAGGAGAGAAGTAGAAACAAAATGCAAACTTGTATTGATCATAACTTTCAAGTCATAATGAAATTTTCAATGAAACAAAAATCACTAGATTCATAATGAAAATATTTTCCAAAGACCAATGTTGACATATTTTGAAAAAATAATAATATGAAAAAATGTAATACACGTGTTTTGGGCATAATAGTCCATATTCTGAGCACATGTTCATAGTGTATATTTTGTCTCGTACAACCAACAACATTAAAAGTAAAAAAATAAAAGAGAGAGAGAAAATGACTTTGTTCACAACTTTAGTCCAGTTTTATTTATTAAAGAAATAAAGGACGAGAGAAGTAGAAGAGAGAGAAAATATTTTTGTCCATAACTTTCAATATGGAGCATATTTTTAATGAAGTAAATTACATTAGAATTTCTTTTAAAAAATACTTTCCAACAAGACTAGTGTTGACATACTTTAAAATAATAATATTACGAAAGAAATACAATATCCGTATTTTAGGATACCATACACATACTTGGGTATAGGCGTACAGTACTTGTGAGTACAGGACATCACATTCGTATTTCTCCCAAATCATATACAATATTTACTTGTTCATCTATGGATTCGATTTGAATTAACATTAGCAATGAGTTTAATACTGTACTTTTGAATGAATAGGATCAAGGATTAGTTGTTGTTAAACATATGTGAAAGTATTATAGTTTAGTAAAATGTGTATGTTTTTAATGAAATGTGAATTAGTTTATATAGGTACGATATGTGATTATTGACAATCTTTTATACATGATATGTCTCGTACTGTACCAACAAGATCATCAAATCATGTATTGTTGTTATGTCTCGTACAGTACCTCTAGTATTGTACGTCTAGTACAATACTTTGTATAATAAAATGTGGTTGTTAGTACAATGCTTCTTATATCAATAAGATCATCAAATCATGTATTGTTGTTGTGTCTCATACGGTACGTCTAGTATTGTACGTCTAATACTATACTTTGTATTACAAAATGCGGTTGTTAGTACTGTATTTCTAGTAACAACAAGATCATCAAATCATGTATTTTTGGAATGTCTCGTACAATACCTCTAGTACTGTACGTCTAGTACTATACTTTGTATTATAAAATGGTTGTTAGTACTGTACTTCTTGTAGCAACAAGATTATAAAATCATTACTGTATGTCTCATACAATACCTCTAGTACTGTATGTCTAGTACTATACTTTTTATTACAAAATGTGGTTGTTAGTACTGTACTTCTTGTACCAATAAGATCATCAAATCACATATTGTATGTCTCATAGAATACCTAGTACTGTATGTCTTGTACTATACTTTGTATTACAAAATGTGGTTGTTAGTACTGTACTTCTTGTACCAACAAGATCATCAAATTATGTATTGTTGTTGTGTCTCGTACAGTACCTCTAGCATTGTACGTCTAATATAATATTTTGTATTACAAAATGTGGTCATTAGTATTGTACTTCTAAAAACAACAAGATCATCAAATTATGTATTGTTGTTATGTCTCGTACGGTGCCTTGAGTATCTATGTATATGATTATTGTCAAACGTTACATTTTGAATGTATGCAAAATTTAATATAAATGATAACATGTACGATACTTATGGATTTATGACATAATATGGAATATTAAAAAATAAAGAAGCAATAAATACTATACCTAAATGGTCAATCTGAGTACAATATCTAAAAACATACTGTACTTTTGCATACTTCTCTCCTCTCTTAATATACTTCTAATATTATTGTTTTTAAAGTATGTCAACATTGGTCTTGATAGAAAGTATTTTTCATAAGGAATCTGATGTTTTTTTATTTCGAAAAAAAAATCATTTAGAATTGAAAGTTATGAGCAAAATTGGTTTCTCTCTCTTCTTTTTATTATCTTTTTATTTTTTCAGTAACTTTTTGTCCATCAGCAGAGTCCAATTTCCAACTACCGGGTAGGCTCTCGGAGATGTAATCGAATGCCTGTAGCATTACTCCAATTAAACCACTTGCACCACTTGCCCATCCGCTGATGGGATAGCTCATTTATTTTAAAAGAATTTATACTATGCTAGTAGAGTAGATGTATGAAGTGAGTTGCCCGCCCTCCCCCTCCCCTTAATCGTTTGTAATCTCCCCCTCCCGCTTAAGGATGAAAGAAGGCACCACATTCTCTCCCCGATCGCTTCTCCCCGTCTAGTCGGAGAAGAGAAGTGCGGTCACTGGAAGAGTTGTCGCAGCACTGTGCTGGAGAAGACAAGAACGATGACGACAACAGATGAGTACATCGATGGCACAACAAAGCTTGCTTCAACGAAACAATACATCGATGACGCAACAAAGCTTGCTTCAGCAGAAGAAGCAGGAGCCGAACAACCTGCAGCCGCATCAGATGCTTCTTCATCAGAACAAATAGGAGCGGCACAAAGCGATGATTGGTGATAACCCAAAAAGGGAAAAAAGTTGGTCGTTTACTCAACAACAAAGCATAATACCCGAGACTCATTCACATTAGGGCAGCCACTAACCGATCGAACCCAAAGCCCGACTACAAAGGAAATTTTTTGGCGGAGCAAAAACTCCAAATTCAAAATAGACATCTTTCGATAATGAATTCTATTCACTTTTATCAATACTTAGTCCATCATGTGTCTATCTAACGTTTGTTCTTCCAGTAATGTTTTTTAATTCTGCCCTATGCCAAGCACAATAACCAACCAGTTCATATCAGCAACAAACAACAAACCAAGCCACTCAAAACATCCAAATGCCTTTATAGTAACTTAACTTAGCAACCAACACAAAACATGTAACATACCCAAGTCGTACAGACCATAAGTCCATAGCTGCCAACACCAGTAACAAATCCAAGCCGTACATCCCATAAACCCATAGCTGCCAACACCTGTAACAAACCCAAGACTGTTCACATAACAATGTATCAAATCTTAAACACATCCAACCTACATGACATCCAACCTTGCACGCAAAGTCCTTAACAACTTTAGTAACAAGATAGCACATACACACATCGGCCATAACAAACCTATTCTACTAACATTGATAACAAATACTTTTATACCTTGTTACTTGTGTTGTAACAAACTTCAACCAATAACAGAAAGTCCATTAATAACAAACTTCACTTCTAGATGTTCATATGTACCCAGCAAATTTTGTCAGTTGTGCTGTAAAAAACTTCACTTCAATTAATATAAGAAAGCCCAATAATAACAAACTTCACTTCAATTAGTTCATGTATACCAAGCAAATTTTATTACATCAAAGATCGAAATATTTACTTTGCTATCCATACCACCTATACTTTTGTGTAACAAATCCGCTCAACAATTACCATATGCTGTTCATGCTCATTACTGTTTACAGTACTCATATATTCTAGTTTGACTTGCATTTTTCATTTAATCTAACAAAGTCGACATAGTGCGGAATGAAGTTCCCAATTAAAATTGTACTAATTCCACTCAAAAGCATGATGCCATTGACTTAATAACGTACAAACATATAACTAGTAAATCATAACACATTCGTCCCTAATATGTTTCTATGCTTACGTCCATCTTCAATATATAGCATAAAAGATCCTCCATTTGTCATCAACCAATTCAATATAACTACATTCATGCATCGAATAATTTAGTTTGTTAGTCCAACCACTTTAATTCATTCATGTGTACCAGTTTGCTATGCTTATGTCCAATTTGTTATTAAGTAGAATACACTTATCGATTTGAGGCGCATCCTTTCATCGGCCTTTAGTCCATCCACGACAAGCCATTCCAGCTTTGCCACAGCCTTTGTCTTCCCCTTGTTTGTTACATACAAGTTGACTAATGTTTGTGTGCTCATTACACTCAAAATCTTTTCAAGGTCCATCCTCAATGCCGGTCTTCTTCCATCAATCTTCCACCTACATAACATATATATATTTTTATTATAGTTGCATATACCGTTGTTTCCTAAAAACACTTCCTTGAGGATATATTTCGTATGCATACATTTTTGCATCCACTAGTGGATTTATCATGCTCCTTTGGGTTCACGGTTTCTCGAGGTACTTGCGCCAAACCCGCACCCTTACACGGGAGTGGTGTGACATATCCAACTTTTATAGTAGCAACCCCCAACTCCTGATGAATTCAAATCAATTAATAAAATAAACCAAATGATCATAAGATTTTAAAACATTACAGAACACTGGTATACACAGCTGATTACCCAGCCACAGACACCATCATTGCCTATAGCACAGCTGGTGTCATTCCTCATTGTAGGTTTTCTTATAGGTGTTGTCTTTACAAGTCAGGGGATTGTTATTGTTTGGCAATCACCAACATCAAGTTTTCCGTACACCAGATTACACATAATGTGTTCAACTAATCATTATATTATGTTAAAGAATGTAACAACTAACATAACCATCTAGATATACCTCCCCTCGACTGCGAAAGTTGCTTGTTGTTGAGTTGTTGTGCCAACATCCAAACCATTCGTTGCATGATCGTCATAACCATCCACGTTAGGCGTATCATAATAAATTTGAAACAGAAGAAATCATATCCATGCAAATTATAGTTGTAGTTTGTCATGTAATGGAAATTAGTTGTAATCATTAAAAACTTTTAAAAAGTAAATATCGTCTTTGATATGCTTCCTTTCCTCTTTAGTGACATGGGGTCATCCCGACCACCAGTCATGTGCATCGGCCCCGGGGTTTCATAACCAGGATGACAACGTTTAGTTATATGTTCTATAAACAAAGAAAATATAACATCCAACAAAATGTATTTGTTTAGTGTGATACACACTTCACGTCTTTTTAGTGGCAGATCTGATTACCAAATGCTTGCCAACACCTTCGATCACCTGCAGGAACTATGTTGTTTATGTAACACATACTCATCTTATTATATGCTTGTCAACTTTGATGTAAATAAAATTATTGAAAAATAAATTGTTTTTTTCCATTTAACTCATATATACCACATTTGGAACACTACTACAACCATATGAACCATACATTCTAATTAGCCACGAGAGGTAGTACAAACTTTAGCCTGTGTAGTGTGAGCATCAACATCCAATCTGTGTTCAACTTCTGTTCCATCGTTGTCTTTAATTTGTGTGTCATATTGTATCTTCAATGTTACATAAATTGGACAATACAAGTCACACTGTCAATGTTCCAAATAAACATATTGGAAAGTACCATGTACTATTGCCTTAGTTATGTTTCACTTACCGTCTTTGTTATACTCCATTTCCTCTTACACGGTATCCTTTCATTACTAGTATCGCTGCAACCAATAACCAGGGGGTTGCCATTGCCAAAAGATCCTTTATAGATAATCATAACATAGTCATGTTACCACTTACACAATATATCAAACGGTAAACATTAAGTCTATATCATTAACCATAGTTCTACCCTTTTCCGTGGAGATCTTGTCACCGAACGATTGCTAACGGAATTATCCCCCTGGAACCAAAATCATATATTCTATTAGATACAAGGATTATTGTACACTTATCATGGTTAAGCATGGTTAACTAATTGCACAAACAATATAAATAAACATTGTGACACACAAGACATGAGA
Organism: Alisma plantago-aquatica; assembly: GCA_963693085.1. Lineage (NCBI taxonomy): Eukaryota > Viridiplantae > Streptophyta > Magnoliopsida > Alismatales > Alismataceae > Alisma > Alisma plantago-aquatica. The sequence goes on from OY856415.1 coordinate 241,924,096, forward strand.
TGACTAATTTATCAAATTCCACTAACGACTATACCAATATGTACACTCTTTGTGATTACGGGCACTGCTTGTCTTTTAACATCACCAGGTGTGGTTGTCAAATTATTTCTTAGATACAGTCTTTTTTATACGTCTCTTATAAATGATTCATTACCAGATCTCGTGACACCTACTGCTCCGTCTATACCAATGACGAGCGAGGATTTGCTGCTCCTGCTTTTTGCAGGAGTACGCTACTCCTGCTATCACGTCGGTTCATGCGCCGATGCAGATGTGTAATACCGGTTTGGATTAAATATTACTTACACGCGGCACCATCTACGGCAAGGAGCAGCCTGCTCCTATCCAAACCGGATGCAGCAAATCCGCTGGGACCAATGACATACAACTTTCCTGTGTTACGAGGACCCTACGTAAAACCAGTGTGGCATCGTAAATGTATGCAACAACTATCTATGCCATGCTACCTAAAAACAATATTTGTCTATCGAGAGATGCAATTTTAGGACGTTATGTTGTTATTTTAGTCCATTTTGCACGGGGTAACACGTGCATATGCAGCACATATGCGGCATCAAATGTCCCATCCTTCAAATTAACGTGAATCGTTTGCCAACTGTTTTTATTTTGGTTACATTCACTGTTGTTGTAAGAGTACTTCTCGCACCCCGACCCCATGACGTTGTCAACTGGTTCTCTCGTATCCTATACTTTTTCTTAAAATGTGATCACCATATATAGGAAAATAATGTTACAAAGATAACTATATGCAAAACAAATTTCAGTTCACATCCAACTCCTCCAAGTGAAATTTTGGTTCATCCGTCATTGCCTTATGTATTTTTTTACATCTTTGTTGTTTACTCTCTGGACCTCTTCACACGAAGCCAACCAGCTCTTAGGACTAGACTTAGTGATGCACATTTGCATTTCAACATTAAACATTCAAACATACAAAATACAAGTGCCGAAATAATTCGTCACCAACACACAATCAAAATGTGCTTGTTACCTTAACAGGAGTTGCCAAATCAATTATCGGTACATCTATAAAAATATTATCATCCTGCATATGATTTTTAGTATAAATGAAATTAATTTTCTAAAACATACGACCAAAACTAGCAGCTACATGATACTTATACCTTGTTGCTAGTTCGACCGGTTTTTTTGGGGTACACTAACACTATAAATTGCAACTGTTTTTTCCTACAAAGCAACAATAATACGCAATCAGAACCATTTGTATAACCAAATAAATGTGATATAGACACACATATGCCACAATCATTTATTAGCACATTATGAAGTTAATACGGTAAACCACCTACGACCACTACTTACAAAAACCACGTCAGCAGTACATTGTGATTTATCATCCACCCTACCAGCGTCACCAGCCTTCTACAGTAGGTTTATAGCAACAACACATGTCAACATCAAAATCTTAGTACACATATGCAAGTTCATATCTTATATACAACTTTAGAAGACATGTTTAGAAGCACTATGTTCATACCTTTACATCACCTTCAACCACTTTGCATTGAGCTATCTCTTTCCCAGATTCACCTGACTTCACAACCAAATCATGTTGTTACAACATATCTAGTCAACTTATTGTAACCAACTATTTGTGAGTAGAGAAATATTTCAAATGTTTTAGAATACATTAACAACAGTTCCTTGGTCCTGATCAGCTACGTCATTTGTTTTTGTCGACAATGAGCATTATCTTCTTACAAACCAAGTGCCACTGTACCTACATTATATCGACTGTAACATACATAACTAAACTAAATATTGTATCAGACCATCCTTTTTCACAAAAGATTGTATCTGCCAAAATAACAACCATTACCATATTTTACGTAGTATTATACCTCACCATTTATGCTTGCCGGTGGTTTACCTACATGTACTATAGAGCTTATATAATATCAATTGAGACCATATTAGTAATCAATAGTCGTTTAATTTTGTTTTAATATTTTATAAACAATTAATAGGCAAAAAATTGTAACAAATAAAAGGTTTCATTTTGTGTACCTGTTCGCCACATTCCCCATTGTGTTTGCTTGTTGACAAATCCTCAGACATAATTCGAGCAAGTATTGGATCTTCTATTTGTCTGACCTTTAGCTCAAACTGCAGTAACTCAACCTCACAAACTTTGATGTAGTGCGCTTCCTTCAAAAACTCTAAATAATAGGGCATAAATTTTCATTCTTCAAGGATATGGTGAGTACAAGGTTCATTTCAAAAGTTACAAAGGGTTTCATAAACAACATATCATAATCTAGATTTAGTAATGATTTCATTGGTTCTTTCATTGCTAGTGAGTCTTGATATGGCCTTCTGATCAATTACTAGATTTTGTGATTGAACATGTCCTCCTTTGCAATTACACCCTCTATTTTTTGTCTCTATATCCATGACTATGGGCTTGGATGTAGGGGTAAAGGTAGTCATGGTGATTTGGACTCCTCCATGGATTATCGATGTTGTGTATCTTGGCCATTTGGTCATAGCATCCATTAGTATCTTGCTTTGTACTTCCCAAACCTCATCCTTGGCATCCTTTATTTGTTCATCCTCATCACTATCAACATTATTGAGAATGGGTCTTTTTCCTTTATCTACATCGTTCTCAACTTCTTCTTCAATAACTTTCTTATTCCCAATGGTCTTTTCATATTCTTCACATCTTTTCTTCTCAATATTCCTTTTTCCAATCCTCCCTTCTCGATTATTATGGGTTCCAGAGGGTCTTGCTCTTTGACTATGGGTTTGTGGGGCCATCTGTAAGGTACATCCATTTATGATTCCTTTTAATCACATAAATCGAGTTAAGAGTATATAAGATTATAGGATATTGATCATTTATATAGTTTCAAAATTTATTTCACAATTTTGTTGATAACCATACTACTCAAAAAAATAGGGAGAGTGCATATACATTCACGATACCTAGCAAAGGAAGAGATGAGAAGTCACCCTACTTCAAGCTAATAGGTGGTCTCTGTGAAATCCTTAGAGAGAAGATAAGATAATTGGAAGACTCTTTAAGGTTTCAACAGAGAACATTTAGGTCAAATTCTGGATCAACTAAGGACAGGTAGAGCGGGGAACCTCAGCCACCATGAAGACAAATAGGAGGTTATTATGCCATAACCTCGAGCCTAGACACCTCAATTTTCACCATTATGGGCTTTAGGGATTTTGGGGTTCAAGGGACTCAAGATGTTATTTGCTTAATGCATATGAGAGTGTGTATGCTCTGATGCCAACTATCACAGAACCGTTCTTACCCCAATCCCAATCCTACTGCCTAGATAGTGGTAAAGGGATTGAAGGCCCATCTGTGAGTGGACCGTAAGGATCTCACACGTTGCATATACAATAAGAAATAATAACTCATACAACAAGAGATTTAAATAACTAACCAACCCAAATATGAGATTTTGTAGATTTTATCCAAATCATCAGAGTTTTTCATGAGTGGAAGCGACTTAGTCAATTCTTCATAATAATTCATCTTGTTTGCCTAAAACAAAAATTAAGAATAATCAACGCAATTGCATGGTATGCTATCAAAAATAATTAAAATAATTTATGTCAAAATAGTATACTTGGCAGGACTTATATTCAAAATGTACAACAAGAGATTTTCAAAACAATATTTGTTTGATAAGATTTTATTACGAGTTTACCATTATGAAGATATCAAGAAGTATGCTTATATTTTATGTGGATCCATCACCCCAATGAGATGGAGGAGGTCACCAGGATCCTTCTCTCCATATGAGATAGGAGGTCAATCTACATGTACAAGTTCCACCCTCTAAATGAGGAGGTCGCTTGTACTCAATATCAACATTATCATCATGGTAATTTGGGAAGTCATAATGGGAAATATCATTTATGTTTTCAAGTTTGTCTCAAATATAATATAGGAAAATCAGAAGACTAATAAGTAGGGAACAGTAGCTCAAATAAGTATATAGACAAGTATACAAATCAAGAGGTACATGAAATGTATCATCAATACTATTAGTTTGTTCAAGGAGGAGATATAATAGCATACCCTTCACCAAAAATTAGAGTACAAATTCTAAGAATAAATAGATTAGAGTCTCAAGTAGATCCTAGATCAATCAATATGTGGATCAAGAGTCAAGATCATGATACACACAAAGATCATGTACTAATTATCACAAGATTAAGGTTTTTCATTCCTATTCAACCTTGGGGTTGGGTATTCACTTTTAATCAATAATATTTCAAGATATCCAACATTATTCAAGTGTCAAGATTATTTCTAGTATGAATGACCTACTTAGGTATTTTAGGAACATATGTGTTAACCCTGATTATTATGATCTTTATTCAATTCATTATCAAGTCTCTAGAACATCATCGTGATGAATGATCACCATTGGTATTCAAGATTAGATCAAGTTGTGATTGATGTAATGAGTAATGTCAAAGATCAAATATTAGGTCAATAGATTAAGTATTTCACAAGATTTAGAACATTCATAATATTAAGATGTCATCATCAAGATTAACCACTATTTCAAGGTACATGATTCATATTCAAGAATGGATAAGCCAACAAGGTCAGATCTAGATTCTTAATTAGTCAAGTCTGGTTTTAGTGTCTTTAAGATAATCATTAGAGTCAAATATTAGGATTTCCCAAATATTAAACACAAAATAGAGTCATTAGCTATATTATATGAGAAAGAGATCAAAATCTAAGGATATAAGTGAGAGTAATCTAGAATCAGGCACAAAAGTATTTTTAAACGATTCTATGGGTTTTTCTGATCAAAAATGACTATTTTTTCATTATTTTTGGAGTTACGATGCAATTTCTATGATTTAATCAAGATCTAGGGATTTTAATCAATTATTCATGTGAGAGGGTGAAAAATACCTTAAAATAGGGAAAAAAGACAGACGTTCGATGATCGAGATCATGCCACGAAGGAGATGAGGTTGAGGTGCCTCACATGTCTAAGGATCGGGTCTGATCCTTGGTTCGGTCGGTTCAAGACGTGGTTCACTCAATTCTATTGGACCGCGTTGATTTCTCCTTGAACCAGCAGTCCAAGGCTACTCTCTTTTGATATGCCCTTCACACTGGCCACGACTACATACCAGAGATGCCCACTAGGGCTAGGGGATCTTGGGAGTAAGAGGAGCTGAGGAAGGTAGAGGAGGTGTCGCTTAGGTTCGTTGTGCCTTTACGAAGAGGACAGTGGTCTCGATTGTTGGGAAGATGATTTGAGGGCAAGATATCCAAATCTAGAGTGTGGAAGCACTACTCTGGCCAAGAGATGAAATTGAGGGGGTGATTAGTTTGAAAGAAAGCACGGTAGAAAGGGTTGTCAAGTGAGATGATGGTGGCAGTCCTTTGGGGGTGTTTTTATAGAGTTTGGATTAGGTTTTAGGGCTAAAGGGATCCGGGTAGTAGGATATGGTGGCTGGAGTGAGAAGGAAAAAAAAGAGAGTGGCATTTTGATGGTGAAATAGAGCATTAAATCTGGTCAAAATGGGTATGGTTGAGTGTGAATCGCAAGTTAAGGCTTTTTGTTCGCTCAAAATTTCGAATCATGGCCATCTCAAGTCGATTGCTTCCGTCAGTCACAATATCTCCTCTCCCCCTGAGTGCGGGAGGTAGAAGATGACCCAACAGCTGCATGATCAGGCCAGGATCTGTGGGGGTCATATCTAAGGGCTGAGACTCTCCCATGATCCCTTGTTATGGATTGCTGACTTGGATAAGTTGAATAAAACATCAAATAAAGGGTTTTCTACACATTAACTTCAAGAATTCATAGAAAATAGTATGAATGTCAAATTGAGATGAAATTTGGATCATAGATTCACAAAAATGTGTAGAACATTTAGAAAAAGTTTGAGAACCATAAGATAGAGTTTCATGGGAAAATATATACCTTTGAGTAAAGTGATAATTTAACATAATTTGTGGTTTCATAATGTGTATAAAATTCACATTGTATTTCGAATCTGAGTATCAATATTGATCAAGTAGCCAATGAAAATTGAATTGAGGTCATGAATGAACATAAAGAGGGCAAAATAGAAATTGAACAAAAATAGGGGAAAATTCACTTTCACATGATGTGATACAATCAAGAATTATAGAACCTTGAATCTTAAATTTGTGGATGGGCATACCATATGTAGACGGTGTGAGGATTTTTTTATCTTTCTACACAAGTAGCAAAACCTCATGAAATCCATGGCAGCGAATGATGACATTTCCAATCTTAGACAAGAAACTACTTGAGAACGAGAATAGTTTTCACTATTCATATGTGTGATGGAGATAAGAGAAATTGATAGTAGAATCGCAGAAAAAGAGGAGGAAGCAAAAAAATTATAAAGAAAAGTAGAACACACTAATGATTTAGGAAATGCCATGAAATAAACTTATAACAAACTTTATCCATAAATGTAGTAGAAGAGAAAATCAAGTTGATACTTTTTAGTTAACACCAATATAACCTCAATTTGAAGATAATTCTCATTTATCATCTTTTAAGTAAACACATTTAATACGTAGGCAAGATGTATTCATCTACGAGGCAATTGGTGTGTTTGGTGTTTTATACACGTTTAACCTCGATACGTTCAAAATCTATTATGCATACTTTATCTTTGCAATATTTTTCCTTTATATTTCTTTTTGTGGCCATTACATCTATGATATATGTCATCCTTTGGTATGTCTTAGTACGTGTATCATCTAAAAAATCACTTTGCCAAAACTAAAACAAGTTATATAAAGATTAATTACAAGTGTACTAACATGTAGCAGTGACAAAAACTAAGAATACAAAGGTCAACAACTAAATAGGATAGGAACACAGTTGTGCATTAACCAATATAAGTTGTAAGATAACCTACAAATAGAAGATTATTACCCTTGTGCAATAGGACAATCAGAATTTGAGAGAAAATTAAAAAAAAAAGGAAAATCAAAATATTTGAGTACGAGAGAAGAGATTCAAAATGGAGAAATTATAGCGAGGAAGGAATGAGGAAAATCCAAATATTTAGGTAGGGGGAGAAGAGATTCAAATTACCAGAAATTATAGTGAGGGTGGTAGAAAGAACTCTATGAATTGGGTAGGAAAGAATAGAATTGGAATTTGCTATTTAAAGATTTTTTTTTCAAGATTAATGCATCTAAATTTGGGACTTATTCTACTTAGACATTGTATGTCTACTCTCCCAAACACATTTAGTGCCACATCGACAAGTGCATGTTAATTTGTAAGGTATTCGGCCAGAAAGTTGAAGGTGTGAAAATGTTTTGTTCTAAAGATTATCTCTAATATGGTATGTTAGGTATTTTGTTTTGTTAAAAACATACCATTATGTTTTTCTCTCTCTAAATGTATGTTGACAAGAATCATTCATGAAGATTAAAGTTAATGGCACAATTCCTAAGTGGATAAAAACAATTTTGTCAAATGGATGAGTGAAAGTGTAATATAGTCAAGCAATATGAGAAAAACAATTGTGTTGAATGGGTGAGTGAAAGTGTAACACGGTCAAGCAATCTGGTGTCATTGTTGTCATTTCATTTTGATAAAAAAAATGTCAATTTAGTGGTGCAAAAATATTGGGGGTCTTGCCAACTAACAAAATCCAGATCAAGATATGTGCCTCGATTTGACTTTAACAATTATCACTACATACTAGTGTTGGACCCCAATTATGTAGCAATATAAGGGTGAAACTTATGCTTCCTATACTCCTCCTTTATAAACCTCATCAACTACGAATAGATATGTTACAATCAAGAATTCTAGAATCTTGAATTTTAAACTTGTGGATCGGTGAAAAATTGGTGGGGTTTGTTTATTTTTCCACGCAAGTACTAAACCCTCACAAAGTCCATGACTGCAAGCACATACATCTACGATCTTAGACAAGAAATTATTTGAGAATGAGATTGGTTTTCACTATTCATTTGTGTGTTGAAGATAAGAGAAAGAGAGTAAGTGTAACATACTCAATTCCGGACACACAGGCTAATCCTCCATTCTTCTAGGCCCCTACTCGATTATATTGTTATCCAGTATTCCTCTTTCCTTCCTCTTGTTTTAGGTACCTTTTAGTGTGCACAATTCCCTAATTTTAAGATAGATTAGACCTTGTTGGGACCTAATAGACTAACTGACTCTATTGTACCCCATGGACATAAATCTTAGGATGTTATAGCCCTAATAATTAAATTATGGGAGATTGGTGTATAGCGATACCACACTACTGTCCCGATATGGATTTAATACCATAGTGTGACGTTTAGATGTTGAGTGAGAAAACTGAATGCAACTACAAAGGGTTTACTCAATTTGACCATTAGTATAAGTTAAAAACCCTAATTAGATGACTAAGCACATAATGGGGAAAATATGACACAAACAACCTCAACTACTAAAAATAAGTCCAATTTTGTGTTCCTCACACCCAAATTAGCTAACCTACATAATTTGAGCTTAATTGGATATCATATACACCTCTAATCACAAATTAGAGGATAGGATATAAGTTTGAATGCCTTTATGTGTTTTATCTTGATGTCACACTCCTTTTCCCTAAGTTCCGGATTATGCAAATGTCACACTACCTTCTAGTAAATTGATACTCATCACGTGGATCTGTATCCGGGATAGGTATGCGAGAGATTGACTTCGTCCTCTTCCCCCGACAACCCCGCGTGAGAGACCGCCCACACGATTCTTTCTAGTGGTTTCTTCCTCCTCTCCTATCTCCCTCCACACTTCATCTTTTCCCCCGATTTCTTCTCACTCAGATCCGCCTTGACCGGCCAAGTCCATTGAACCCTAATTGACACACTCTCTCCCCCCAGATACAAAACGCCCAATGGCCGATATTCCTTCTTTATTGTTACCATTTGCGGTGACCCCGAAACCCAACCTGGTCAATCACCTAGCAGACCCTAATCACACAAAAAGTATCGCCCCATCCTCCTTCACCTTTCACCTTGATCAATTGGCGTGAAATGCCTCAGGCGCACCACATTGGGTTGAGCTTTTCCCTCCGACATCTCCTCTTCGTTCCAGAAACTCGGTCCTCCTCCGTCCAATCAAATGTGAGGTAACCATCTGCAGGTCTTCCCCTTTCTTATCATCTTGGTAGCTTGTCTCTGTTTCATCTGAATCGCTGGGTCGACCAAGTGTTGTTCTACTCTGTTTTGGGCCACCGCCAGAAGGGGTCTCAAGGTCCCCGATCACGCTTTGGGCTACTAGGACCCACCACAAGCTTTCTGTTGATGCAATGAACGTGTTGGGGTGCCCGCAAGGTTGTCGAGACCTCTTCTCGACCAAATCTTCACCTCGCCTGGTTCTGCGATCAAAGACTGATCTTCAGTGTTTTCCCCTGGCCCTTGGCTGCCTCTGGTCCCCGGCGTCCCACATCCTGTCACGTCGCGAACCTCTCTGTGAGGTGGGTTGCAGCTAGGTCAAAGCACCACAGTCACTCTCACTGTGTTCCCCTCACCACGGTCTGTACCAGGTCCTTCCCTGGTTGTCACCACCTGGTACACATCTCGACCTCGACTGCCTCTGGACTAGAGCGACAGTCCTCCAGGTCCAGGGGGAAGAGTCGAAGGCAATGAGCCTTGTGATCCTTTGCCTGGAACTTTGGATTGGAGGTCACCTTGACCCTTGCTCTGTGAAGCATCCATGGTACAAAACACAAGGAATTCAATCCCTGGGACCGAAGTCCAGTGCTGCCCATGGTGGTCAGTGTTTTAATGTCACGCCCATGAGGGAAAATTGGTAAATTTATCTTTCATTTCACTCTGTTGACCCAAACTTGCTCCCAATTATTTCTTTAAAGTTTGCGTGACACTCTGTCACATATATTCACGTTACTTTTAGGGGCATTCCGGTCATATCACAACTCTTTTTATTCTTATCAAATAAATGATTTTAACTTGTAAAAATCATAACTAATTATTGGTTCAGCAGAAAAATACAAATAAATATGTTTTCGAAATTAGAAAAATGCGACTGGTTTATTGGGATAGGTTTCACACCCAGATTTGCAACCTAAAGTAGGGTCGATTTCTAAGTAAAAGATTTAATACATTTTATATTAATCGGATGCACACATATTATGACTAAGTTGAGACAACCATGACCGTGTACTTAGGAGGTGTTACTGAATATCTAGGTTCGATCATAAGGTATGTACACCCTCTATTTTATTTTGGGCATTATTTGACTAAATCCATATACATTTTACTAAGGCATCTCTTGAACTGTTATTTCTCTTGGAAATCTATTATTCTTGGACATTTATAACTCCTGTTATGAATCTCTTTTATTGTTGTGATTATTAATTTGACATGATTATGGGTCTTTAGGCCCCTCCTGCCTTGTTGCCTTTTTGGTTTGATATTGACTAAAATGATAGTCTTGTCACTCTATTATAGCATGTTGCGTGTTTGACTAGATTATCTAGAATAGTGGTACTTATATACAACCATACTTATATAGGGCGTGTGTATTCTGCCCAGGGTGTGTGTTTCCACCCTTGTTTATTTTTAGGCCATGATCCTATGGTGTTATGGCCCTGTTTTAGGTATATTTAGTCTACATTGTTATGCATGCAAATATTTGTTGATTTAATGTGAATCTGTGGTTGATTGATATGGCAAGACACTCTTTATTATCATGCTTGTAATCTAAAATTTAACATTCCTCATTTCTTTTGCTTCATTTCTTTTATTACTTTCCTCTTGAACATACCTAATTGCAAATAGCCCCCTCTTATTGTGGGAACATCTCTTTTTGTACTTTTAACCTTATATAATGCCCAGAATGTTTTACATATGTACATACTCAGCCTTTGCTGGCCTATTTATTGTTTCCATTGTTCTGGGTGATGTTCCCTTCCACCCAGGTTTAGGTGCATTACAGATCAAGGTTGTTCGAAGATCATATAAAGAGATTTGTACCTAAGGATAGCTTGGAATGGCTAGGTTACTCTCTGCTACTGGGCTTATTTGTAGTTAGTTCAAGTTTTTGTCATATCACCTTTTATGGTGATGAGCAATTGTATAATGATACCCATTGTAACTTTGTAATAGTTTTGTTCCGCTGCTTATTCATTATAATGCTCTATAATATGTGCAATTTGAGAAGGAATGAAATTCCTCCTTTCCTTAGTACCTTTTGGTACATTTGGGATTGGATGGGATAATTCTTCAATTCAGTGAAGAGTGGATCCCTTATCGGGTCTCACTCTTTACAAAATGGTATCAGATCCTAAGAAGTCGGTAAGTTGACTATTTCAAGTTATCCTTGGTTGACCCTTAATTAGATAGGTGACCCTTAGAGATTATTGATAAACCTATTTCCTAGTAGTGAATACCAATTAGGGTTTTCAACCCCTGATTAATTTGGTCACTTGCACTCCTTGACCCATCTATGGGAACGTGAGTTAGTCTTTGGTAACCCTTAACGCCTACACCTTCTTTATGGAGATGGGATGAATTCACATCGAACTGACTCTTGTAGTGTTTGGTTTACATCTCATGATTTTCTAGGATATTAGCCTAAGTGCTATGAAGTGAAGATTGACTTAAATAGTCATAGATAGGCATATTCTAGTTCTCACCTTAAATCCCTTTACCTTTTTTGTTCTCGAGCACGCCTTGCATACACATACTATGGGGGCGCTGAGAACACATGAACTATAAATATAAAATTTTCGATGTAAATCTTAGGTGTTTAGATGTTTCCTTGTTACTAAGTGATGGTATGAACGCGCTTAGTTATTGTTGGGCTTGCCTTGCCTTCAATGTGAAGAATCACAACATAGGTATGTTCCAAGACCACTTATCTATGTTTTGGATACCATGTTTGATTAGCTTTTATGCCTCATACATGAGGTTTAGTGGGTGGAAGCTATTAAGTTTTGTATAATATTCTTGGGAGTTTGCCTCTCTCGCCTCCATGGTGCAATTAGATTACCCATTGAATGATGTTATTGGTAAATTTACTATATAGTTCATCTTGTCTTTTGATGGGACTATAGTTGTAAATCGTCAAGTGTAGAAGGAACACATATACCTTACTATAATTATTGGATGATCATATGACTCCCTTAGGTCTTGCGATGAGGTTGTGTCAATTATGCTTAAGAGTGATATGGGTAATGATGGATGTCTTACCTCGTTAAAATTTGATGAAGTTGACCATGCGTGATAGGAAACCCTTCTCCCTCCCATGTAAAAATATAGTTGAGGTGTAGTCAAATGCCCTATGCGGTGCCTGAAGGATTAGACCCTTTAAGTAAAAGGATGTGATGATAAAATAATAGTATGTGGTGGTTGAATTGGTTCTCTGATTGATTTTGGCGCCAATTTTGGATTTTGACTGCAACTTTTACATCGTCAAACTCATTTTCATTATTAATTTATATGTACAAAAGAAAAGTTCTCAGATTTTATCGATAGTTTTTGGAACCAAGTCACCACCACAAGAAAGTTTAGTAGAGAATCTCTTTAGTGAAGTACCCTTGGTTGGCATGTTCAACCCTAATACCTTAGGCCTAAGACTAACATAATTAGTTTTATATATCAAACCCAGTGGATCCACCCTTTTTTCCCTCTAGGCTATGCCCTAAGTTATAGTTTAAGCCTTTTAAGGGGTGGAGTTCCCATACAATCTAGTTAATATGCATAATCAGGGTTAATAACAGCTACAATGAGTAAAACTTGGATAACTCCTAGTAATAATGTCAAACATATGTAGAGGCTACCAAACTGGGAATTTCATAGGAGCCTTGCTAATCATACCGCCCTACATGTTACATTGATGATTAAAATGGATCTTAAAACTTTGTCTTGAGTTATCCTTAAAGGGAGTATTTAAGACAGATAGGGGTAAAAGTAAAATTTCACTAAATCTCAAATTAGTATCCTATACCCCAGATCGCTAATAATTAAGTGGTGAGGATGACTATACGATATAGGCTAGGGTGAACATGCTAAGTATGATGGAATTTCTAAACATTTCCCTTGAGACCATTATGAATAGAAGTGAAAAGGGATTGACTACACATTAGTCAAAACATGTCCAATGTAATGAGTAAAGTTAACTCATGAATGAGAAATTCAATAAGTTTCATACAACACACTATAGTGTTGATATAGGAATGAGAAAATCTGTTGGAAAACAAAACCCTAAACTTACACCCCAACCCTAATGTGCCTATTAAAGTATATGTGTTGTCGTTGTTATGTGACACCTCATAATTCACCCCCCTCGATAAATCTATAAATATTTCATTTTAAGATATAACCATAATACTAGAAGGAAAACAAGACATATATGCACATCATACATAAAGTGACTATTATTAATAATAATATTAATGATATGTTGATGATGATGATGATGAGGATGATGATGATGATAATGTTGATAATGATGATGAGGATGGTGAGTAGATGATAATGATGATGTTGTTATTTTGATGATAACAAGAGAAATTATGTGGATCGTGATCAAAACATGGCAAAACTATGATAACATGGTAGGTAGACCTAATGGATACAAATTGGTTGACATAATCCTAGGTCTTGTTGTAAATTTTCTAGCCCAACATCTACCATAATCAAATTAATGGATGCATGACACATGGAGACATATAGTTTCACCTTGAGAGTAGACCATAAGTGTGACATGAGTAGTATATTATGATCCCCTACATTAAGTACACTAGACATTTATAACTTGGCTAAAAGTATAACTTAGCATACCATACCACAACTAGATGGATTTCGGGGATGAAATCCTCTTTAAGGGGTGGAGTGTTGTAACATACTCAATTCCGGACACATAGGCTAATCCTCCATTCTTCTAGGGCCCTACTCGATTATACTGTTATCCAGTATTCCTCTTTCCTTCCTCTTGTTTTAGGTACCTTTTAGTGTGCACAATTCCCTAATTTTAAGATAGATTCGACCTTGTTGGGACCTAATAGCCTAACTAACTCTATTGTACCCCATGGACATAAATCTTAGGATGTTATAGCCCTAATAATTAAATTATGGGAGATTGGTGTATAGTGATACCACACTATTGTCCCGATATGCATTTAATACCATAGTGTGACGTTTAGATGTTGATTGAGAAAATTGAATGCAACTACAAAGGGTTTTTACTCAATTTGACCATTAGTATAAGTTAAAAACCCTAATTAGATGACTAAGCACATAATGGGGAAAATATGACACAAACAACCTCAACTACTAAAAATAAGTCCAAATTCGTGTTCCTCACACCCAAATTAGCTAACCTACATAATTTGAGCTTAATTGAATATCATATACACCTCTAATCGCAAATTAGAGGATAAGATATAAGTTTGAATGCCTTTATGTGTTTTATCTTGATGTCACACTCCTTTTCCCTAAGTTCCGGATTATACAAATGTCGCGCTACCTTCCAGTAAATTGATACTCATCATGCGGATCTGTATCTGGGTCGGGTATGTGAGAGATGGACTTCGTCCTCTTCCCCCGACAACCTTGCGTGAGAGACCTCCCACATGATTCTTTCCAGTGGTTGCTTCCTCCTCTCCTATCTCCCTCCACACTTCATCTTTTCCCCCGATTTCTTCTCACTCAGATCTGCCTCGACCGGCCGAGTCCATTAAACCCTAATTGACACACTCTCTCCCCCCAGATACAAAACGCCCAATGGCCGATATTCCTTCTTTGTTGTTACCATTTCCGGTGACCCCGAAACCCAAACTGATCAATCACCTAGCAGACCCTAATCACACAAAAAATATCGCCCCATCCTCCTTCACCTTTCACCTTTATCAATTGGCGTGAAATGCCTCAGGCGCACCACATTGGGTTGAGCTTTTCCCTCCGACATCTCCTCGCCGTTCCAGCAACTCGGTCCTCCTCTGTCCAATCAAATGTGAGGTAACCATCTGCAAGTCTTCCCCTTTCTTATCATCTTGGTAGCTTGTCTCTGTTTCATCTGAATCGCTGGGTCGACCAAGTGTTGTTCTACTCTGTTTTGGGCCGCCTTCGGAAGGGGTCTCAAGGTCCCCGATCACGCTTTGGGCTACTAGGACTCACCACAAGCTTTCTGTTGATGCAATGACCGCGTTGGGGTGCCCGCAAGGTTGCCGAGACCTCTTCTCGACCAAATCTTCACCTCGCCTAGTAATGCGATCGACAACTGATCTTCAGTGTTTTCCCCTGGCCCTCAGCTGCCTCTGGTCCCCGGTGTCCCACATCATGTCCCGTCGCAAACCTCTCTGTGAGGTGGGTTGCAGCTAGGTCAATGCACCACAGTCACTCTCGTCGTGTTCCCCTCACCGCGGTCTGTACCAGGTCCTTCCCTGGTTGTCACCACCTGGTACACATCTCGACCTCGACTGCCTCTGGACCAGAGCGACAGTCCTCCAGGTCCAGGGGGAAGAATCGAAGGCAATGAGCCTTGTGCTCCTTTGCCTGGAACTTTGGATTGGAGGTCACCTTGACCCTTGCTCTGTGAAGCATCCATGGCGCAGAACACAGGGAATTCAATCCCTGGGACGGAAGTCCAGTGCTGCCCATGGTGGTCAGTGTTTTAATGTCACGCCCGTGAGGGCAAATTGGTAAATTTATCTTTCATTTCACTCTGTTGACCCGAACTTGCTCCCAATTATTTCTTTAAAGTTCACGTGACACTCTGTCACATATATTCACGTTACTTTTAGGGGCATTCCGGTCATTTCACAACTCATTTTATTCTTATCAAATAAATGATTTTAACTTGTATAAATCATAACTAATTATTGGTTCAGCAGAAAAATACAAATAAATATGTTTTCAAAATCAGAAAAATGTGACTGATTTATTGGGATAGGTTTCACACCCAGATTTGCAACCTAAAGTGGGGTCGATTTCTAAGTAAAAGATTTAATACATTTTATATTAATCGGATGCACACATATTATGACTAGGTTGAGACAACCCTGGCCCTATGCTTAGGAGGTGTTACTGAATATCTAGGTTCGATCATAAGGTATGTACATCCTCTATTTTATTTTGGCCATTATTTGACTAAATCCATATACATTTTAATGAGGCATCTCTTGAACTGTTATTTCTCTTAGAAATCTATTATTCTTGGACATTTATAACTCTTGTTATGAATCTCTTTTACTGTTGTGATTATTAATTTGACATGATTATGGGTCTTTAGGCCCCTCCTGCCTTGTTGCCTTTTTGGTTTGATATTGACTAAAATGATAGTCTTGCCACTCTATTATAGCATGCTGCGTGTTTGACTAGATTATCTAGAATAGTGGTACTTATGTACAACCATACTTATATAGGGCATGTGTATTCCGCCCGGGGTTTGCGTTTCCACCCTTGTTTATTTTTAGGTCATGATCCTATGGTGTTATGGCCCTATTTTAGGTATATTTAGTCTACATTGTTATGCATGCAAATATTTGTTGATTTAATGTGAATTTGTGGTTGATTGATATGGCAAGACACTCTTTATTATCATGCTTGTAATCTAAAATTTAACATGCCTCATTTCTTTTATTTCTTTCCTCTTGAACATACCTAATTGCAAATAGCCCCCTCTTATTGTGGGAACATCTCTTTTTGTACTTTTAACCTTATATAATGCCCAGAATGTTTTACATATGTACATACTCAGCCTTTGCTGACCTATTTATTGTTTCCATTATTCTGGGTGATGTTCCCTTCCACCCAGGTTTAGGTGCATTACAGATCAAGGTTGTTCGAAGATCATATAAAGATATTTGTACTTAAGGATAGCTTGGAATGGCTAGGTTACTCTCTGCTACTGGGCTTATTTGTAGTTAGTTCAAGTTTTTGTAATATCACCTTTTATGGTGATGAGCAATTGTATAATGTTGTAATAGTTTTGTTCCGCTGCTTATTCATTATAATGCTCTATAATATGTGCCATTTGAGAAATGAATGAAATTCCTCCTTTCCTTATTACCTTTTGGTACATTTGGGATTGGATGGGCTAATTCTTCAATTCAGTGAAGAGTGGATCCCTTATCGGGTCTCACTCTTTACAGTAAGGAGTCCTAGGACAAGTGGAGGAAGCAAAAAAATTAGATAAAAGGAGAACACACCAATGATTTAGGAAATACCATGAAATAAATTCATTAAAACCTTTTTCCACAAAAGTACAAGAGGAGAAAATCAAAATGATGTTTTTTTAAAATTGATACCAATATAGCCCTAATTTGAAGATAATTCCCATTATATCATTTTAAAGTAAACACATTTAATATGTAGGCAAGATGTGTTCATCTACGAGGCAACTAATGTTTCATACACATACAACCTTGATACATCCAAAATTAGGTATGTATACCTCATTGTTGCAACATTTGGCCTACATATTTCTTTTTTTTACTATTACATCTATGTTATTTGTCGTCCTTTGGCATGTCTTACTACGTGAATCGTCTAAATGAATCATTTTGACAAAATTGAAACAAGTGATTTATAGAATTACTAACAAGTGTGCAAACATGCAGTAGTGATAAAAGTCAAGAATATAAAGATCAACAATCACATAGAAGATGATCACGATTGTTACTAACCAATACAAGTTGAAAATAACCCACAAAATGGAGGATTATTACCCTAGTGTAGTAGGACCAATACAAATGGAATTCGACAGAATTTTAAAAAAGAAGATGAGGAAAACAATCAAAAGATTTGAGTAAAGAGAGAAGAGATTCAAAATACCAAAAATTATGGTGAGAAATGAGGAAGAAATCAAAAGATTTGGGTATGGAAAGAAGAGATTCAAAGTACCAGAAGTATAGTGAGGAAGGTAGAGAAAACTCTATGGATTTAGTGGGAAAGAAGAGAATCAGAGTTTGTTATTTAAAGATTTTTTTTCAAGATTAATGCATATAAATTTGGGGGTTAGTTTTCTTAAACATTCGATGTGTACTCTCTCAAACACATTCAATGCCACATCGACGAGTGCATCTTAATTCGAAAAGTATTCAGCCAGAAGTTGAATGTGTGAAAACATGTCGTTCTAAAAATTATCTCCAAAATTAAATTGTATTGGGTATTTTATTTTGATAATTATATGTGTTTATATTTTTTCTCTCGAAATGTATATTAATATTTTGTTTGGTAAAGCGGAGGTGATTGCTCGGGTAGTGTTAGACAATCACGGGTAGCAGGTCAACGTTACCAATTGCGTTGTCAAACACACGGTTGTCCGCCTCTCATTTTACATTGTGTTTTCTGTCAGAAGCGACAAACTTTGTCGGCCGCTCATTTCTCACCGTGAGACATTGTTACGATGAGTCATATGTGATGGGTAACCGACAATGAATGCAATCGTGTTGCCAAGAGCTAAATAAAGAGCATCATTTCACGATGATTAAAAAGAATGGTGCAATTCCTACTAAGTGACACATTTTCCATAGGACGAGTCCTATATAGGATCCAATCAGATTAAGTTATAGTGGACAATTTGCATTTCTCTCTAAGGGATAAGTTTTAAAAATGAGTGAAAAGAAATATTTCATGGAATGGATGAGCAAAAGTGTAACACGGTCCAAACAATACCGTGTCATAGTTACTGTTTCGAAATGGGGACTCCGCCGCAAATTGACATATCCAACTAGACGCGCTTTGGCACCGGTCCCGTCGCATTCGGCCTACCTCACACGAAACAAGCAGAAGCTGCTACCCGAAGGCACCTGCCAATAGCGACTCTGTTTCCCATCGAAACTTCGTCATCCTGCTCGACTACGACTTTTTCTCCTGCCTCTGTTTCTACTACGCCTGGCTTCCCCACGTATAAATCCCACCTGACATTTCACGACATTTCGTATCCCAGGTGAGTCACCGAGTCTCGTGTCGTCCCGTCCAATCTCAGCTTGATCTCGCCAACCGACCACCCCAAGTTAGCTGCTACCTCCATTTCTCACCCATCCATGGCGGACAAGGCCCACGGCGGCCTGACAGGCGCCTACTACGGTCCCCCAGTGCCACCACGGCACACCTCCCGCAGCGTCGGCCGCGGCAGTGGCTGCTGCTGCTTCCCCTGCTGCATCCTCGGCACCCTCTTCAAGATCATCCTCTCCATCGTCCTCACCGTGGGCATCCTCGTCCTGGTCCTCTGGCTCGTCTTCCGGCCCAACCGCCTCGTCGTCTACGCTGAGGACGCCACCCTATCCCGATTCGAGCTCACCCCCGATGGCCGCTCCCTCGCCTACAACCTCTCCCTCGACCTCTCCGTCCGGAACCCCAACCGCCGCATCGCCCTGTATTATGACAGCCTCGAGGCAGCCGCGTCCTACGACGGGTTCCGGTTCGGGTACGACTATGGAATCCCGACCTTCTTCCAGGACCACAAGAACACCACACTGATCCGTCCTGGATTCAACGGGCAGCAGGCCCTCGTCGTTGGCTCCGTGGCCGACGCGTTTAGGAAGGACAGAGGGGATGGCTGGTTCGACATCCAGGTCAAGCTCTACACTAAGGTCAGGTTGAAGGTGTGGTTCATCAAGACCAACAAGTACTCGCCTGACTTTACCTGCGATCTCCGACTCCCTGCGCCCACTGCCAATGGCGCCGCCACTGCCGGTTTCTCTCGTACCAAGTGCTCTGTCCAGTACTTCTGATTTGATGAATAAGACCACTACCGGTTTGGACCGGTGACCCTCCTATTATTTTTTCACATTTTCCGGTCCTCTTCTCCTGTATCTACTGTTATTTGATTACATTCTTATTATTGTATGGGTCCCATTGGTCTTTCCGGTTCACCCATGTACATACATGTTTCGCTCTTTAAGAGTGAGTTCTACGAAGCGCTGGATGGCTTGTGTATCTACATTTATATATTTATGTAGTGTATTTCTTCTTTTAGTGAATTTATTGATTGTCATTTCTTGATATGTAATTCTTTCTTGTTTGGTCATCATATCTGAATGATGGAAATGGATCAAATGGTGCTCAACCGAGAGCAGTTTCTGTCTTTTCTCATAGTATTTTTTTTTTTTGCAAGCCATAGAGATTAAATATTATTCATCATGTTCTTTATTGTAGACTCAAAATGTTCAAATTGAAGCTGACAGAAAGTTAGGGATGCGGAAGAGAGGTAAAATTAAGTTCGGTATTGAGACCGGGAGAGAGTTTTGCTAGCATGTCCGCAAGCACATTGTTCCCGTGGGTTTGAATCTAGCATCATTGGTTGTATTCTTAAGAAGCTTTACAGCTAGGGAGGAGTCCGAGGCTATGATCACCTTGTGCTAATTATTTGAGCACACCACTTCCATGGCTTAAAAGATAGCTATGATCTCCTCTTCTAGTGCAGATGAAGCTCTGGAGATGACACTCGCTCCCAAAAGAAGTTCATCATCCCTTTTGTTCACAATCAAGCTAGAGACCATGGCTTTGGTGTTGTCTTTATAGGAAGCGTCCACACGAACAAAGATCTCACGAGGGTGAGCAATCTGGTATTGGATTTTGTAAAGGCGACATGCGCAGAGGAAGCAATATTTTTTTTCCACATACCCTATGAGCATATTTTGTCGACAACAACATATTAGGAAAGAGAGAGAGTGGGATATACCTCATCCTAGAGCATGTCCAACGACGTCCCTTAGCCGATGATGTGCGTCCCTCCTCATGTGGAGAGACAATCCTCATCCGTCCTGTGAACGTAGGCAACTCAGTGTCTGCGTCTCTACTTCGTACTCACTGATGGATTGAAACTTCATGTCACGCTTCGTAAGTTGGTAGAAAGAAATAGCCTTCTGCTTGACGATGTAATGACGTTGATTGCTCTCCTTCTCTCTCACTAGGGGACGATGACGACTAGAGTTTACGTACAAGAGTATGGGCATTAGTATTATTTTAACATTCAGTCATCATGCCTTTATAAATAGCAAAGAAAATGAAGTAGGCTTTCCTAAACTCTCGGGTAAACAAAAGGGTTGTGGGTGCGTTTAAAATGAACCGCTCATGCACCAATAAAGGAATATTCTGGAATCTATTAATTAACCAATCAATCATTATAATTGAGTAATCAATTCTCTTCACCCGACTCTAGTCAATCTGCTCAAAAATAGCCTGTTGACTTAACAATTAATTTTCTTAAGCATTTTAACCAATTAACTCATATTATATTCTAAAAGATTATCTAAACATTTTGGTAGTCAACTTGATTCAGAATATTTCCAATCACGTCCATAATTTGATTCAAAATATTTCTTAGTGAAGTACACCTTTGACTCGTTGATGTAGGAGTCCCATCATATAATCTCTTCATTTAGTAGACTACTCTTCACTTGGTCAAGTGTCAACTTTCCTTCTTACATAATTGCTTACCATTACTATGAGTGTCTGATAACACCCAAATTTACGTGTTTATGTTATGCATTTATCTATGGTTTTGTGTCACTATAGCCTTAATATGCCCAAAATATCCCATGTTTCTTATCTTTTAGTAATTTATATCTTTTCATAGATAAAGTTGCTCAAACTAGCCAATTTCGGGACTCACAGGCACCGAACCTGGAAAAGACATCTATTCTCCAAAGATTTCTCTCTTATACATAGTTTTTACAGCAGCTAGGCTTCCATCCATCACTTAACGCGACCAAGGTGCTCACCATGGACGTGGCCAGTCACCACAGCCGTGGCAGGTTCAAGCCGCCACCGCTGTGGGTACCTCGACCGCGGCCTACAAGTTCTGCCTCGACCTTCATCACCACAGTCGTGCCAGATAGCACGGTCGTGTCAATTACACGCCACCACTGCCGTGGCAGCCAACACGGCGCGGCACTAATGCACCGCGACCCGTGACCATCACCATAGTCGTGGCAGACCACCACGGCCGTGTAAGGTCAGACCGCGATTGAGGGAGGACCACGACACGCAGTCATCACCACAGCCGTGGTCGACCACCACGGTCGTGGTGAGGTCAGACCGCGACTGTGGAAGGTACCTCAACCACGGCCCACGACCAAGGAGGACAGTGACCCGCGGTCATCACCACGGTCGTGGTGATCAAGGTCGCGACCTGGATCAGCACCGTGATGACTCTGCCTATATCAGCCCATCTCCACCTGAACGAGGGTTTCGATCTGGGGAGTTTTGCACTTGTTGGTTCTGACCCGCTGAGGTTCCCAAAGCCTGTGGGAGAGTCTGGAGGTTCGAGAAGGCTGAAGTGCTCGTTCTATGCCCGCCTCTTCAGCGTGCTTCCATTCTCCACCCTCTTCCACCTCCGGTCTTAGATCTCTAAAGGCAGAAGTTGAGGAGAGAGAAGACTGAAGATCCAACTTCTTTGAGAGAAGGAGAACGTCCACGCCATCATCTTCTTCCTCCATCCACTCACCAAGATGCTTTTCGGGGGCAGATCTAGAGAGAAAGGAGGACAAAGAGTCCAGAAGATCAAGGAGGACTACCCAAAAGATGAGATCTGTCCTATACGGAGGCTAGGAAGCGAGAGCCACCTCTCCTCTGGGGGATAAATCTCTTCTTCTCCATTCTTCCTCTGTTCTCCTTAGTTTCTATACAAATGATGTTCTTCCATCTTTGTTCGGTGACTATGTGTAACATCCATGGCCTGGGTTATACTTTAACCCTATGTGTTTTTATTGAGAAAGGTGATTAAATGCTTAATATCATCTTGTGAAAAGTAATTAGGCCTCAAGAGGAACTTATGTTGTAATTCTAGTCCTTTTTGAATAATGTTGAAGCAATGTTTGCTTGTTTTGGACTAAAGTGTAAATTACCCAAGTTGAGGGGTTTAAGTGCAAATTGTGCATGATAATATGTTACTCATGTGTTGAAGCATCATGAGAGTGAAAATTATGCTGAGGTATGGCTTATGGAAGCCTGAATACCAAGAAAGAGTTGATAAAGCAATGTATGTGCATGAAACCCTAGTTTTGGTATAATGTGCAATTTACCCAAAACCTAGGGTGCAATATGTAATTTACCACTTCAATAAGGTCCCTAATGTTTTTTGACATCATGTAGAGCAAAGAAAATGAGAGGGGCACCTCATTTGAATTAAGTTGGAGGAGAGAGAATCTTGATATTAAAATAATCAAGATTTAATCCTAATTGAAACCCTAATTCAATTTAGGGCAAAAATAAATGTATTAATTAAAGGGCTTTCAACCAAAATTAAAATGGTTGGATTCAAATGTGTGTGGATATCCTTGAGCCTTGCAATGACCACGAAAATATCCAAGGGAGTGGATAACTCACACACAATTTTATAAGAAAAAGAAATATCCACTCACATATGGATATTAATATAATATGATTTAAGGTGCTTGATTTGCTTTTCTTTAAATCATGGATAATTGAGAGTAATAAGAGGAAAACAAGATAGCCTCGTCCCTAAGGAATATTAGGGGGAAGAGGCGGCCACATTTTTGGGATTAAATAGATTTTTACAAAGTATATTCTCTCTCACTGAATTTTTATAAAAGGACCTTTTACAAGCCAAATGAAGGCTTTTTCGACCCCACTTCTTCTCCTTGCTTGGGAAACGACTAAGGGAGCTTGGGAGGGTCAGGAGGACGACCCCCAACCTGTTGGTAAGGTTCTTGATCCATTTCACCTTGATTCCATGGTGGAAATTGAAAATAAATTATGGATTTCTTCCTATTTCGATCTCCTCTTCAATTCTAACCATTCCTTTTCACTCAAACCTTGAGGACGAGCCTTGGAATGGTGAAAGGAGTTGCATCCACCATTTTTGTCGTGGACATGGAGCTTTGGAGCTCAATTGGAGACGGGTTTTATAACTTGAACCCTTGATTTTGTTATTGCATTCAATTCCTTATCAAATAATGATCATTTCCATATTTACAATAATCGATTTGGTTGATTGATGCAATCACCATGGAAACCACAACAGATTTCATGAGTTTAGATGTTGAAGATGATAAGCACACACCTCTCCAAATATCTAAGGCAAACAGTCTTGATTGAGTTGCTCAAACGGTTTCCCAAACTGTTTGGGAGCAAACAGTTTCAAACCGTTTAGAAGCAAACGGTTTCACCAAACCGCATAAGACCAAACAGTTTCAGACCGTTTGGTGGTGTTGACCAGGGTTGACCGTTTGGAGATCTTTTGAAAATGATCTAGGTTAATGACCCATCAATTATGATTGGTTAGTTCCAATTGGTTCATGAGTTGAAGGTCAATCAATCACCAAAACCCTAATCGGGTTAAGTGTTGATTTCCAAATTGATTAAGTTGGAAACTTGGGTTGATTGACCCAAATGGTTTCAAAACCATTTGGGGATCACCCAAACGGTCTCCAGACCGTTTGTAGGTCACACAAGACCATTTGGAGGTCTAGGGTTGAGTATGGTTAAGCAATTGAAGATCCAAAGATACTAAGTTGAAGTGTAATCAATTGTTCATTTGGTGATCAATCTAATGATTCAAACCCTATTTGGTTGACTTGGATTTTGACGATAACATGGGAAAACGGTCTCAAGACCGTTTGGAGGTCATCCAAACGACCTCAAGACCGTTTGGGGCCAGGTCATGTTCAATTTTGATGATGGTTCAATGGTTTCAAAGTAACTAGTTTTACATTGATTAGTGTTGAAGGATCATCGATTCCAAACCCTAATTCAATTGATGTAAACCCTAATTGATGACTAATTGAGGGTCAATTGAGGGTCAAATCATTTAAAGGTTGACCTATTTAACTCAATTGAAGTATGATGATATGTCCAATTGATGATTGGTTACATGAATTCGATGATTGAAGGAATCAACATTGGAAACCCTAATTCAATTTGATTGGTTGAGACTATTTTTGGTCCATGCGGTTTTGAGGAGGTTTGGACCAAACGGTCTCAAGACCGTTTGGGACCAAGCGATCCCAAACCGGTTGAGCCCATGCGGTTTCAAAAAGTTGCTTTAGCAAATGGTTTCAAGTACTTGCTTTAGCAAACGGTCTCAAGCACCACCTTTATCAAACGGTTTCAAACCGTTTGAACTTTGAAAGACCAAGACCGTTTGGGGCTCAAGTAGTCAAAGTTGATTGAGGATTCAATTGGTTAATCCACTTAGACACCTATTGTAATTGAAGATTCAATTGGTCAATTCGATTGGATACCTTACGTAATGGAGGACCAATGTGATTGAATCTCTTGAGAATTAAGATGATGAATGATCCATTGATCCAATGATGATTAGTAATGATAATCAATGAAGGTACAAAGGTTGAAACCCTAATAGTACCTAAGTGATTAGTTCCAATTAAGGGATGAACCCTAATTGCTTATAGGATCAATGACTTGGTACACTATGTTAATCATAGTTGTATATACTTGATTGAAGGGATGATATGACCTTATCAAGTTGAGAAGACGTTAGCATGAAATTCATACATGAGTATGATTCATGTGGTGATTAAGGGTATGATCCTTAAGAAAAGAGATCATGAAACCCTAATCATGAACATAAACCCTAATCGAAAGGGTTATTGAATTCTAACCCTAATTCAGTGCAATTCTAAATAAAACCCTAATCCAGGGTAAGGATGTGGCCCTATTCTAGGGTAATGAAAAGTGAAACTCTAATTTAGGGAAATGAGATGTAAAACCCTAACAGTGATGAATAGTGAATCTCTAATTATGGATAATTGAATGAAATCATAATGGAGATTAATTGTAGACCCAAATTGTGGGTGACTATAGTGGAAACCCTAATTAAGGATAATTCCATGTGAAATCCTATTCTAGGGTTATGTTATGAGAAACCCTAAGTTAGAATGATGTATATGGAACATTGATGTGGTGATGTGATGTGAGAATCAAACTTAGGGTGATGTCATGTAATGACATGAAAAACCCTAATTGAGGGTGATTCCATGAGAAACCCTGATTAAGAACTAACACCACATGATATTCTAATGCTATGTTGTGAGGAGAGGCCCCAAGTAGGGTGAAGGTATATGAGACTCTAATGTGAATTCATAATGCATAAAGCCCTAATCTTGGGCAATATGACAATGAATCATAATCCTAATTTTAAGTAAGGGTATAAAGAAACCCTAATGATGAGATAGAAGGAATGGTCTTATAAAGGTGAAACATTTCATGTGGCTGATTATAAGAAACCTTATTGTAAGCAATGTCTTTAGCATTAGACAAGTCCATATCATTAAAGATAATTGGACAATTCTAATATGTGGCCTATGCATTAGATGCTAAATGTGAGAGTTTAGTGATGGAATGTGTTAAGAGGGAAATACCTTAATACAAGATAAGTTGGTTAACTCAAGAGAGTCTGAAATGATGAGAAAGTGATACATCAAGATATGATAGATATCACATTCAGCATTTCAGGGTTTATATACCTTGATACACTTCAAATCCAATTTAATTGGGTAAGAAACATATGAAGTGTATTATGCAACTATTACAATGAAATTTAATGAGTTTTTGCACTTTGATAAGTGTTAATTAATGTACCTTAAGAATGGGGTTAAGCCAAATGGGTGAGTATGATGTAGTCATACCATGATGAGGATGAGAAATGAACTCATACCTTGAATTGATGATCATTAATGCTATATGATAAGAGTAATGATCATGAATAATCATTTATGATATCTTTGAATGTCGTAGAGGCATGGAATAATGAATTAAGGGTTGGACAGTTAATGTAATCATGAAACCCTAATTAAATGAGAAATGGGGAACCCTAACCCTAATTTGGGTAAAGGGAATGAAAAGCCCTATCTGATAGTAAACCCTAATTCCTGGGAAAGGAATAATGGTGTTACTATTGTATCACATGATGTGATGAATATCTTGTATGGTTGTCGTCATGTCTAATAACCATGCAGATGTTATGAGATGATAAATATAGCCAGGTCTGAGCTGTGACATTTATATAATAAATGTTGATTGGCCTTTTGTGCCTTGATGTTGTTGTTGCTTAATAAAAGTAACAATGTGGATGGATTTTATGAGTCATAAGAGTAAGTTGTTGCCTAGAAAGAGGTGACAAGATATTTTGTGGCCTTGTGAGCCATGTGTGACACTTGTGTAACAAGTATCTTGAATGCCTTGGTCAGATGACCTGAAGGTGATAGTTACCTAATAGATGGTAATGATGCTCAATGATGAGTTAAGGGTTTGAATACCCAGAACCATATAATTATGGTGATGAGAATGTGAAGGGATGAGAATTCCCAGTATTGAAATGAGGGACTGAGTTCCCAAGGTCTTTGAAAGACTGATAAGTATCTAATGAAAGTAGTACATGTCTCTTTATAGCATTGTTGTAATAAGTCATGCTTGAGGACTTGGCTGATGCTAAAAGAATATGAAAATGTACTTAATTAATCAAGTGAAATCTATTCATGTAGATCCCTGACCATAGATCCATCATCGTCAGGAATAGGTGATGGTGAAACTGGTGCTCCGCGGCAAAACCCATAATGCATATTTCGAATATGTGGGGGTAAATGGGCAAAAAATATCCTTACGTCTGGTGAAGAGATTGAGGGAAGGTAAACAACAAACCTCTCAATCCTTCATGTGTCGGGATGAATGTATCACTAATCTCCCGATTATTGGGATAGATGTCGTACACATCTCCCGATGATTGGGATAGATGTCGTACACATCTCCACATAATACTTATGTCGGGTCGATGAAGATAAACAACAAATCTCTCGATGGCCGATGAGAGTGCAGTTGACGCTGTAACTCTATAGTGAAGTTCCAGTATACCCTGGAAAGCTATTTTGAGCAGTTAACACAGTCTTGCTTGTTGTTCCGCACTAACCGAGATGTGAGAGGTCATGGGAATCCAACTCTTCCATTGACCTATGCATGGTACCGATTTCGACTTCGCAGTGGTCGGTTGGAGTATGAGCGGTATACCTCATCTCCTCAGGGCATAAGTGTGTTTGTAAAATGAAATCAGCCGTATAGCATGTTTGCTTAAGGATTGAATACGAAAATTCAACGGTTGATGTTACATTTTTGTTATATATCTATAGTTCATTGATGTTATTCATATCTATTGTATTCATTACAAGTAGATG
Source organism: Alisma plantago-aquatica (assembly GCA_963693085.1). Classification (NCBI taxonomy): domain Eukaryota; kingdom Viridiplantae; phylum Streptophyta; class Magnoliopsida; order Alismatales; family Alismataceae; genus Alisma; species Alisma plantago-aquatica. The sequence goes on from OY856415.1 coordinate 241,952,257, forward strand.
AATGAACTATAATTCTACCATGTGTAGATGCAATGTTCTCCTTGGGAAAGGAGACTACTTCACTTTGTTCATACAAGTGACTCACCTGTTGTTGCTTATATATAATCCTTCTACTCAGTTTATTTTAATAAACTGCTATAACAATGTTTTGGCGGAGAGTTATATCTCCCGCTGGGGCAATTTACAATTGTCTCACCCCCGTGGGATCCAACTTTTTAGGTGAACGCGGACAAAGAAGTAGGAATCATATTGCAGGAAATGGGCAGCAGCAGTAACAGCAAGGACAGTAGTAATATCTCAGGTGGAGATATTGCCTGTCAAGTTATGTAATTAGAAAGTCCTATGCGTCGTCTCTGTACTCTCAGGTCCTCAGAGTTTTTAGCCAGTGCTTTTGATAAATCGATCTGAGGTTTTGGCTTGATACCTCGAGATTGTATACAGTCTGTATATAATGTTTATAAGGAAGTTGATGATGTAGTCTATGAAAAGAGATGGTATAGGTTATATACGTTTGAACCAGAATGTAAATGTTATACAATGGTTCTTGATGGAAAAGATTTCCTATGTGTGGATCTCTTTACAAAAAGATTTAATTTTCAGTGATTTTCAGTAATCTGCTATAAATAATTCGCTTCCGCTTAAGTTAATCTTGTTTTTGTGAGTTGGATGCCACACTATGCTTGTCCATGGCTAGTTGAGCTCCTTCTTGGCTATGTAGCCCGTTTTGGGCATATTTATGTCCTTTTACCTTAAGCAAGCAGTTTTATTTTAGATCTAGCACGTTTTATATTCTGTCTCCTCTTTCTAGTTATGATTGCTAGTTTGGTTGATTTTTTTCTTGCTTGAACTGCTATTTCTGCCTTTATTGAGAGATTCATTGTAGAAATAGATGAGAGAAGATAGTTTGGATTGGAATCTGAAAGGAAGACGGTTCAAGGTCATCCATTCTTAACATCCCAGAATATTCTAGACCTGAGAGGATATCTAGAATTTTCTAGGTTGTTGGTTTGTCATCCTCGAGAGAGGTTTCATACCGTCGATGGGTTTTAGTTACGTTGTATGAGAGTGAGTGGAATGACCCCACATGAATAGATACCATAGTACGTATTATGATTTGAATGTAGGTTTCTTGCTGAGATGTTCGAGGGTTGTCTACGCCTGAGAATGGATGCATAGACTTCTCAACTTGTGGTTACATAGCCAGGAACTCCTTCTCTCTGATTAGTAGAAACCTACAGACTCTGTTTTGTTTTCTTTGCTTTGCTTTATTTTAATTTGTGACAACCTACTAGACTAGTTCTAGTTCCATACTTTTATCGACTATCGGATTGGCTTATCTGACTTAAGAGAGAGATCTTAAGCATCCTAAACGTCCTCACATCCCTATGTTCGACCCCGTATATCTACTTCGATCTTGTAATAAAGTTGTGGGGGTCCTTGAAGGTTTCGGGTTATAAATCTAAAGTTCGATTCCTTCTGAGTCTGCCTCCCTTCTGGACGTGTGATTTAGGCGGATCAGTGTCCCCTCAATTCTTATGTAATGATCCTAAAAGAAGTAGAGCCTAGATTTTATCATCAAGAACCATCTTCATGGACCCCTATTGATTGATCAGGCTTTGGAATTTGTTAATGTGCTTAGCAATACTAGTATCATCCTTGTACTTCTAGTTCATCAAATTCCCAATCAAGAAAGCTTTATTTGTTACAATTTTCCATTCATATAATTTATATATCTCTAACATTGGTCTCCTCTGAGATGTGACAGGACATGAATATATGAAGATACTTATGCACTATTCTCACAATCTTTCTATTCAGTTTCTTTCTATCTGCATTATACAGACTTTGTGGCTTTAGTTCCTTTATTGTATCATACAAATCCTTATAGTAAAAATATCCTCCATCTTGAGTTTCCAAATCAATATCCATTAACTTCATCAGTGTTGCATCACAATTCTTCCCCATCTAGATCTATATGTGCAACTTGGGTCCGATACCACTTATTGTTGTAGGCGATATGTTTATGTATATTATGCAATATACATACCACTGAGATGTGATGAATAATAAATTATTTACATAAGCATCACTGATGAGCATATTGTCAATCCAAGATAAAAATCACAGGAAGATATAGAGAACATATGATTTTAATGTGAAAATTCTACAAAGGATATGACGGAAAAAATAAGGGACCAACTGACAAGTAAATCCATTAAGAATCATATATACAATGTTCTTCTTGGGTTTGAACTCCAAACCCAAGATAAAACAGTTACAAGGAGATATAAGAAAATACCACCATAAGAAGGGATTCCTACAACTCCACGAGGGCATAAGGTTGTTTGTCTTATTGTATTTCAATCTGAATAAAATAAAAACACACACGCGCATGTTCATTCGCTCGCCCGCCCAGCTCGGCTCCGTTCGGTTTGTGAAATTTTATTTTTACAAAATATTTTACTTTTTTTTATTTCCCAAAACGACACTTTGTTTTCCGTGTTGCGTCATTTGGAGTTCGGTTGACAGCGTTTAAGACACGACAATAAACCCCTCTTGACTACTCGTTAAAGCCGACCATTAAAGTGATGTTAATGACGTACGTTGGAGAGTCCAACATGTGCAGACAGTTACCGCGGCGGCTGAGACACGCTCCATATAAGGAGGCATCCGATCTCATTTGAGTAGACAGATCTACAGACAACAAACCGACAATGAGATACAAAGAGATATTCAGCAGTTCCTTTCCTCATATACAGCGGTTACCTTACTGTTGTATCGCGGTTCCTTTATTGTTGTACCGCGGTTACCATTCTGCTGTGTCGTGGTTCCTTTCCTCCGATACAAAATTGTTGTTCCTTTACTGCTACAGCGTGATTACCTCATTGCTCGACATCCAGGTCAAGCTCTTGAAGGTGTGGTTCATCGAGACCAATAAGTATTCCCCTGACTTTACGTGTGATCTCCGACTCCCTCCGCCTACTGCCAACGGCGCCGCCGCTGTCGGTTTCTCCAGCGGAAATCGTTCTGTCACGCGTGGGCGGGTGCAAGTGCACCTCACGCGTGGGCAGGGGTGGTTTTTTGGGGGAAAAGGATGATTGGGGGTGCTGACGTGGCGGATTTTAATTGGATGAGTTGGTAGAGGTTGTGTAATATGCAAATAAATTTATTTTGCTTATAACTATTGAACCATGATGAATTTTTTAACGAAATGAAAACCATTGGATTCGTTATGAAAAATGCATTCCAACAAGACTAATATTGATATATTTTTAATAAAAAAATATATAAATTATATTAAATAGATTACTTAGGATGCCAATGAACCATTTTGGGCGTCAATTAACCATCTTTGGGTGTCAATAACCATTTATAGGTGTCATTAGTCATTTATTGGCGTCGTTATAATTTTAGGTGTCAATGAACCATTTTAGGTGTCATTAAGTGGTCTTAGGTGTCAAACAGACTGTTTGGGTGTCGTTATGTTGTTTTGGGTGTCAATACCTTATTTGGGTGTCATTTTAAACTTTTAGGTGTCAATGAACCATTTTGAGTGTCTATTATCTTATTTGGGCGAAATATTTACACTCTTGGGTGTCAATGAACTATTTTGGGTGCCATTAAGTGGTCTTAGGTGTCAAACAGACTATTTGGGTGTCGTTGTGTTGTTTTGGGTGTCAATACCTTATTTGGGTGTCATTTTAAACATCTGGATATCAATGAACCATTTTGGGTGTCAATTATCTTATTTGGGTGTCATATTTATACTTTTGGGTGTTAATGAACCATTTTGGGTGCCATTAAGTGGTCTTAGGTGTCAAACAAACTATTTGAATGTTGTGATGTTGTTTTGATTGTCAATACTTTATTTGGGTGTCATTTCAAACTTCTGGGTGTCAATGAACCATTATGGGTGTCAATTACCTTATTTGGGTGTCATATTTATACTTTTGGGTTTTAATAAATCATTTTGGGCGTCAATTAACCATTTTTACGAGTCAATAACCATTTATGGGCATCATAGCATCCAAAAATGCCTTTTTTGGGCGTCATTTTAAACTTTTGGGTGTCAATAAACCATTGTGGACGTCAATTACCTTATTTGGGTGCCATCTTTATACTTTTGGGTGTAAATACACCATTTTGAGTGTCAATTAACTATTTTTGGGTGTCAATGACCATTTATGGGCGCCATATCATCAAAAAATTGCTAAATAGCGCACAAAAATAGTTAAATAGTTATTTTGGTTGTCAATACCTTATTTGGGCGTCATCTTTATACTTCAGGGTGTCAATGAATCATTTTGGGCGTCAACTAACTATTTTTGGGTGTCAATAACCATTTATGGGCACCATAGTTGGTTATCAATTAACCTATATATATCATTTTTGTATTTTTTTCTCAAAAATATGTCAATATTAGGCTTGTTAGATTGCATTTTTCGTAACGAAACCAACGGTTTTTGTTTCATCAAAAATTTCATTACGGTTCAAAAGTTATAAACAAAACAAATTTATTTGTCTATTGCATAAATCCAAAAATGTCACCCAATCACCATCCGCCATGTGGTGGCGGTTTGGGGGTGGTTTGCCCCGTGTGTGAAGTTGTGCGTGAGGGGCTTGAGCTTCCCAAAATCTTAGTCCTTTCTCCAGTACCAAGTGCTCTGTTCAGTACTTCTGATTTGATGAAGAGACCAGCGGCAGAGAAACCCGGTCCCAGTCTACCTCCCTATTTACCTTTACATTTTTCGATCCCTTTCTCATGTATTTTATTGTTATTTGATTAAATTTTTGTTATTCATTTGGTCCCATTGGTCTTTCACGTGCTTCAGTGTACATGTTTAGAGTGGGATTGATGAAGCGCTGGATCGCTTGTGTACCAACATCTATACATTTATATATTCGGAAATGCGCTAGTCACGCACATATCCAGCCAAGCGCAGCTCACGCGCAGATGGGGGTGGTTTTGGGTGGGGGAGAGCTGACTTCGGATGATGACGTGGTGAGTTTTAATTAGATGGGTCGGTGGGAGTTGTGTAATGAATAAATAAATTTGTTTTCCTTATAATTTTTTAACCGTAATGAATTTTTTGACAAAATAAAAACCATTGAATTTGTTATGAAAAATGCAATCCAACAAGACTAATATTGATATATTTTTAACAAAAAATATAAAGATGATATGAATACATTATTCTGGATGCAAGTGAACTATTTAGGCGTCAAATAATCATATTTGAGTGTCATTAGCCATTTATGGGTGTCATTAGCTATTTACGGGTGTCGTTATAATTTAGGTGTGAATGAACCATTTTGGGCGTCAAATAACCATATTTGGATGTCATTAGCCATTTGTCGGTGTCATTGGCTATTTGCGGACGTCGTTATAATTTTAGGTGTCAATGAACTATTATAGGCATCAAATAACCATATTTGGGTGTCATTAGCCATTTATAGATGTCATTGGCCATTTGTGGGCGTCGTTATAATTTTATGTGTTAGTGAACCATTTTAGGCGTCAAATAATTATATTTGGGTGTCATTAACCATTTATGGGTGTCACTAGCCATTTGTGGGCGTCGTTATGATTTTAGGTGTCAGTGAACCATTTTAGGCGTTAAATAACTATATTTGGGTGTCATTAGCCATTTATGGGTGTCATTAGTCATTTGTGAGCGTCGTTATAATTTTAGGTGTCAGTGAACCATTTTAGGCATCAAATAATCATATTTGGGTGTCATTAGCCAGTTATGGGTGTCATTAGCTATTTGCGGGCGTCGTTATAAATTTAGGTGTCAGTGAACCATTTCAGACGTCAAATAACCATATTTGGGTGTCGTTAGCCATTTATGGGTGTCATTAGCTTATGTGGGCACCATCTTTATACTTTTGGGTGTAAATGCACTATTTTGGACGCAAGTTAACCATTTTTGGGTGTTAATAACTATTTATGGGTATGTGCACCGTAGTTAGTTGTCAATTAACATATATATCTTTTTTTATTTTTTATCTCAAAAATATGTCAATATTAGATTTGTTAGATTGCATTTTTCGTAACAAAACCAACAATTTTTGTTTCATTAAAAAATTCATTATGATTCAAAAGTTATAAGCAAAACAAATTTATTTGTCTTTTACATAATTCCAAAAAAATGGTCCAATCACCATCTGCCACGTGGCGTGGCAGGTTGGCAGCAGTTTCACCCCGCGCGTGTGGCGGCATGTTACGTGCGTGAGTTTGATAGAATCTTAACTCTTATATATTTATGTAGTGTAATTATGTTTTTAGTAAATTTGTTGACTACCGTTTCGTGATATGTAATTCTTTTTTGCTGGGTCATCATATCTGAATAATGAAAAGGATCCAATGGTATTCAACCGAGAGTAGTTTCCTTTTTTTCTCAAATTATACATTGGGATAGGGGTAGTAATATTTTCCCGCGATAGCATCCAAAAAACATGCAATATATTCTATGAAACATAATACCCCAGATCCGACTCAAAATAATCTAAAATTAATTTTTTAAAAGATTCCATAAAAACACATCTTGGACTAGAAATTAACCTGATATGACTTAATTGTCAGTCCTACTTTGAAAAGAGTAACCTACGGCTACATGTCATTTGCCCAAACTGGAGGTACATCTAAGAAGTGTGGAAGAACCCCTCCCCCTTATATTTCCCGCTACGGAGAGAACAAGGATCATCATCCAAATTTTCAAGATTCAAAATTAAGAAAAAAACTAACAATAATCATTAAACTTTATTTGATACAAAAAAATGCTAGAATTTTTCTCAAAGGAGTTCACATAATTTTACAAGTAAGAGAAAAATTACACAAAGAGAAACTATTGTTGTATTCCTATTTCAGAATTCAGTTTTCTACAGCTAACGTTTTATCCCATATTGCCTACAACAGGCACCACACAGCTCCTTATATGAGCTAGTGGTCCCATAGAGGTTAGGACCTCTCAAGGGCATAAGGTTGTTTGTATTGTCTTGTGTATTTCTCTCTGAATAAAATATAAACACACACACGCGTGTGCGTGTTCGTTCACTCGCCCGCCTGCCCCGCTCGACTTAGTTCGATTTGTGGATTTTTCTTTTTACAAAATATTTTATTTTATTTTGTTTCCCAAAACGACACTTTATTTTATGTATTACGTCGTTTGGAGTTCGGTTGACAGCGTTTAAGACACAACAATAAACATCTCTTGACTACCCGTTAAAGCCGACCATTAAAGCGATGTTAATGATGCACGTTGGAGAGTCCAACAGGTGCGGGCAGTTACCACGACGACTGAGACGCACTCCATATAAGGAGGCGTCCGATCTCATTTGAGTAGACAGATCTACATATAACAAACCGACAGTGAGATACAAAGAGATATACAGCAGTTCCTTTCCTCATATACAGTGGTTACCTTAATGTTGTATCGCGGTTCCTTTATTATTGTACCACGGTTACCATACTGTTGTGTCATGGTTCCTTTCCTCCAATACAAAGTTGTTGTTCCTTTACTGCTATAGTGTGGTTACCGCACTGTTGTACACTGGTTCCCTTCATGTTGTACAGCTATTACCTTCGTGCTCCTTTGTTCCTTTCTCCACCAAAACAAGCATATTCTCCCAAACACCACCACGTCTTGTTGTTGTCTTGCGCCGGTGACTACTTTGCGACGTCTGATTTGTTGTTTGTGACCAAGGGCTAAGCAACGAGTTCAACACAACACTCTCGCTTGCACCGAGCGGCTGTACCAGAGTTGGAGTGGTTGAATCTTGGAGATAGACCGCCGGAGACTCTCGTACTAGGAGCGGAGGAATCTGTCTTGAAGACAGTGTTTCACATGCCTTCATCTTCAAGCTCTGGTATTTGATTTCTAAACTCATTCGTTGTTTTTTCGGAATCCAATTTACAGTTAATATTACTACTGCATTTTGGTGGTTAACTACTTGCAATATCTAATTAACATCTGTCTACAACTTACAGAAAACTACTATTTTCTAACATTTTCAAGACAGATTAATCTATTTACTGCTCTGCTTTAGATTGTATAAATAATTGCATAGACAGACCAGTTCGTTCCTAAATAGTTGTTAATTAGATATACATCTGACTACCTGTTTGAGTAATATGGATTCGAAAACTATGCTATCGCTTGACGATGTAGCCTCCCTTCGTCCAGAATGCTTTTCTGATTTGCACTTCCATCGTTGGCAATAGAAAATGTGACTTTGGCTCACATCCCTAGGACTTGTATCCGCCATCTTACCACCTGAAGACTCTGTTCATGTTGTTCCTACACCACAACCAGAAAACCTCCTTCTTGGAGAAGATCAACCTGAACCCGTTGTTCCTGAACCGGTTGTCCCCACTCCTGTTTCTAAGGAAACTGATTACCTTTGTCATGGTAGGATCCTATCAGCCTTATCCGATAAACTGAATGACATCTACCATAGGATCTCAACTGCTCTTGAACTATGGATTGTCTTAGACTCTAAATTTGGTCTAGAAGACACTGGTCTTGAGTGTTACGCCTTTGTTGAATGACTAACATATAATATTGTTGATGATAAACATGTTTCAGCTCAAGTCCTAGAATACCAAAACTTAGTGTCTAAATCCATGGCTAAAGGTTACAACCTTGATGAGAATGTTCAAGTAGCAGCCCTCATAGAGAAACTCCCTCCTTCTTGGAAGGATTTTTCCAGGATCCTTAGGCATAAACAAGGGAACATGTCCATGGCATCCTTAGTTAAATCCCTATAAACTGATGATTGACATAGAGAACAAGACAGGAAGTCTAACCCGTCTGTCAATATGATTATAGGTGATAAGACTAAAAAGAAACCCAACCAATCCCATCTCCATAAGAAATCTAAACCTTCCTTTAAGGGCTGCAAGCACCACCAAAATTAGAGTAATAATAATCGTGATCAAGGAGAAAAATGTGTCTGCTTTGTGTGTGATAAACCTGACCACTTAGCGAATGTGTGCAGATTTCGCAAAGGTCAGAGAAAGCAGAATGTCCAGGCTCCTACAAATCCTGAAGTAAATATGATCACTGTGGGGGCGGTGCCTTCCTCTTCTATAGAAAGGTTAGAAAATCATACTATTCTTTTTGCTGATTTATCTTCAGATTGGTACTTGGACTTCGGTGCCACCTGCCATATTTGCTTTGGCCAATCCCTCTTTTCTACCTACCAGGTCGAATCCGACAGAGTGATCAAATGGGGAGATTATTCATCCACCATCCCAATTGTTAGCTTTGGATGTGTTGACATAAAGCTTACTTTTGGGAATATCCTTAGATTACATGATGTCCAACATGTACCTTCTTTCTGTAGAAATATGATTAGTCAAGTAGTATTGCAACATTTTGGTTATACCTTGTTATGTCAAGACAATAAAGTTGTAATTTCTAATAATGGTTCTTACATTGGTCTTGCATACACTTGTAGTGGTTTGATTAAACTATCTTCTATTTCATGTAATGCTTCTTCTAGTAATGATATATATTCTACTGTTTTAGTTTCTGAAACTAGTGATGTTTGGGATGCACGTCTTGGTCATGTGAACAAAAACATGATGAAACACATGATTCACTTAGATCTAATTCCTAAGACGCATATTGATATTTCTGATAGATGCCAAGTTTGTGTGCAAGCTAAGCTTCCTAAGAAGCCATTTAAATCAGTAGTAGATCGTAGTACATCCTTGCTTGAGTTAATTCATTCTAATGTTTGTGATTTAAATCACGCTCTTACTCGTGATGGTATGAGATACTTTGTTACCTTTATAGATGATTTTTCAAAATATTGTTCTATTTTCTTACTGAAAACTAAGGATGAACAATTAGAAAAATTCAGAATCTATAAAACCCAAGTAGAGAAACAACTAGAGAAGAACATTAAGAGAGTGAGGTCTGATAGAGGTGGTGAGTACACTTCTAATGAACTTAACAAGTTTTGTGAGGACCATGGCCTTATTCATGAAACCACTGCCCCATATAATCTTCAATCAAATGGAGTTGCTGAGAGGAAGAATAGAACATTGATTGACATGATCAACTCAATGCTAGCCGAGTCTGAACTTAGTCACAGACTATGGGGGGAAGCCCTTCATACATCCAATTACCTTCTTAACTGCATCCCTTTTAAACACATTGACAAAACACCCTATGAACTTTGGCTTAACAAGAAACCATGTTTGAAATACTTCAAAGTGTGGGGTGTTTGACCAAGGTTAAGATCCCTGAGAATAAGAAGAGAAAACTAGGACCTAAGACTGTTGACATTGTCTTTATAGGATATGTTGAAAATAGTAATGCCAATAGATTCCTAGTAATAAAATCTGAAATCTCAGACATTAGAGTTAACTCTATACTTAATATTAGACATGTAGATGTTATCTATTATGAAACCATCTTTCCTCTTAAGGAAAAGGTTCCTAGACAAGTTAGTGAAGATCTCTCTTCTTCTTCTCATGTTGAACATCTTGTAGTTCAACCTTGTTATGAAGTAGAACATGAACTCCCAGTAGATGAACCTCTGAGTGATCTAGGTAGGGGTAAAAGGACGAAAACTGATAAGAATTATGGTCCCGACTTCTACACCTTCATAGTAGAAGAAGACCCACATACCTATGAGGATGCCATGAAATCCATAGACTCTAGCTTTTGGAAGGAAGCCGTTGATAATAAAATAGAATCCATTATGAGCAATCATACTTGGATTCTTACTGAGCTCCCTCCAGGCTACAAGACTATTGGATGTAAATGGGTGTTTAGAAAGAAGATGAGGGCAGATGGTTCCATTGATAAGTTTAAGGCCAAACTAGTAGCCAAAGGCTTTAGTCAAAAGGAAGGATTTGATTACTTTGATACATATGCACCCGTAACTAAAATCTCTTCCATTCGTGTCCTAGTTGCTTTAGTTGTGATCCATAAGCTTGAACTCCATCAAATGGATGTCAAGACAGCCTTCTTGAATGGAGATCTTGAAGAAGAGATCTATATGGATCAGCCTGAAGGCTTTGTAGCACCTGGACAAGAACACAAAGTTTGTAGACGTGTCAACTCCTTGTATGGACTGAAACAAGCACCTAAACAGTGGAATGATAAGTTTGATAAAATTGTTTTATCTGTTGGATTTATTGCGAATGAATCTGATCGTTGTATTTATTCTAAAACTGTTAATGATTCCTGCATAATAATGTATTTATATGTAGATGATATATTGTTATTTGGATCTAATTCTGAAATTATATCTGAAACTAAATCTTTTCTTGCTAGCAATGTTGATATGAAAGATTTAGGACTTGTTGATGTAATACTTGGTATTAAATTGAGTAGATCTACTTCTGGTTATGTATTTAATCAAACTCATTATGTTGATAAAATCTTGCATAGATTTGATATGTTCGATTGTACTCTTGTTAATACACCTTATGATGCTAGTTTACATCTTTCTGCACATAAGGGCACTCATGTGGATCAACATAGATATGCTCAAGTTATAGGAAGCTTAATGTACCTTGCTAATTGCACTAGGCCCGATATTTCTTATGCTATAAGTAGGTTGAGCAGGTACACTAGTTGTCCTAATGAGGACCACTGGAAAGCTTTGGTAAGAGTTTTTAAGTACCTTAAAGGTACAATTACGTACATCCTTCATTATACTAGTTTTCTACCTATATTAGAAGGATATACCGACGCTAACTAGATTGCAGATTCAGATGAAACCAAATCTATCAGTGGGTATGTATTTTGCCTTGCAAGAGGTGTAGTTTCTTGGAAATCATCGAAGCAAATTGTGAGAGCTAGATCCACAATAGAGGCTGAGTTTATTACTTTAGATTTAGCTTGTTGTCAGGCTGAATGGCTTAGAAATTTACTTATTGATCTGCCGATTGTTTCTAAACCATTTCCTCCTGTTTGCATATTGTGTGATAATAAAGCAGCCATAGACAAATCTAAGCAATCTAAAGGCAACCCAGGAAAGCACATTATGAGATTAAGGTATGAAGATGTGAGAGATCACATCACCCGAGGGATCATATCTATAGAGTATGTGAAATCTACAAGTAACATTGCTTATCCACTTACTAAGGGTTTAGCTAGAAAGCTAGTACTCAATTCGTCGAAGGGGATGGGTCTTCTTCCCATAGAATAAATATTACAGTGGTAACCCTACCTTTCCAAAACTGGAGATCCCATGAGGAATTGTTCAAAGGGACAACTAAGTTGTCGTGTTATGCATAAACACACTTCGGAGTTTTACTCCATGACTCTCCCTATGGTGCTAGTGCTTCGACTCTGTCTGAGTATATGAAGAGCTTTGCTCTGAATGGTTTCAAGGCCATTTATTGGCAGGGTATGTACCAGACAGGATACCCTTCGAGATCCCTACTATTTGAGTGTAACCCGGGAGACGGGGTTTATGTGAGTTGGGCATACTCACTAGAGCGCTCAAGAAACAAGATCTTGCAAAGGTCGTTTATGCACAACACTGATACGAACTCGTTCTAGTGCCCGCACTATGGTTGTTTGATTTACTAAGGTCCAAATCAGGGAGTCTGGTTCAAGATGCAGTTCCCCACATCGCTCTAGATTGAAGTGAGTCATTCTAGGCAATGGTTCAAAGCCACAAGCTACCAATGCTGAAAAGTATAGTAATGTCGCAAATTTTAAATTTTTAATATTTATTGAATTTCCAAAAATAATTATGGAACATGTGGGGGAATATTTTATTCTTGTTCCAGAATTCAATATTCTACAACCAACATTTTATCCCATATTGCCTACAGCAGGCACCACACAACTCCTTATATGAGCTAGTGGTCCCATAGAGGTTAGCACCTCTCAAGGGCATAAGGTTGTTTGTCTTATCTTATGTATTTCTCTCTGAATAAAATAAAAACACACACACACGTGCGCGCGCGTTCATTCATTCGCTCGATCGCCCGCCTGCCAGGCCCGGCTCGGCTCGACTCGGTTCGGTTCGGTTTAGTTCGGTGCGTGTGTGGATTTTTCTTTTTATAAAATATTTTATTTTATTTTGTTTCCCGAAACGACACTTTATTTTTTGTGTTGCATCGTTTGGAGTTCGGTTGACAGCGTTTAAGACACAGCAATAAACCTCTCTTGACTACCCATTAAAGCCGACCATTAAAGTGATGTTAATGACGCACGTTGGAGAGTCCAATAGGTGTGGGCAGTTACCACGGCGGCTGAGACGTGCTCCATATAAGGAGGCGTCTGATCTCATTTGAGTAGACAGATCTATAGACAACAAACTGACAGTGATATATAAAGAGATATACATCAGTTTCTTTCCTCATATACAGCGGTTACCTTACTGTTGTATCGCGGTTCCTTTGATGTTGTACCGCGGTTACCATACTGTTGTGTCATGGTTCCTTTCCTCCAGTATAAAGATGTTGTTCCTTTACTGCTATAGCGCGGTTACCTCACTGTTGTACATCAGTTCCCTTCCTGCTGTACAGTCGTTACCTTCATGCTCCTTTGTTCCTTTCTCCATCACAGCAATTCTATTCTCCCAAACACCACCATGCCTTACTTCTATCTTGCACCGGCGACTACTTCGCGACGTCCGATTTGCTATTTGCGACCAAGGGCTAAGGAATGAGTTCAACACAGTACTCTCGCTTGCACAGAGCGGCTGTACTAGAGTTGGGGTGGCTGAATCTTAGAGATAGACCGCCGGAGGTGCTCGTTCTAGGAGCGGCAGAATCTATCTTGAAGACAGTGTTTCTGTAAAGAGTGGGACCCGATAGAGGGCCCACTCAATGGTAAAAACATGAGCCGTGAAATAATTAAGCAGCGGAAAACATTACTATTTATAAAGTTACAAAATATGCTCATGTACATAACTTTTTCACCCTAAAGGTGGTACAAAAAATGAAAAGATTACATCTATTCACACATATGCCCATATACATAGGGTAACAAGGCTATCTCAAATTGTCCTTATGTCCACCAATTAGCTCACAATCATCTTGAATCTCTGTCCTATAGAACTCCTACACCTGGGTGGAGGGAACACCCAGAATAATAGAAAAACAAGGTATGAATCAGCAAAAGCTGAGTATGTACGTTAAAAGTAAGATGTTCCCATCAAAAAGGGGCTATTAAAAATTAGGTAAGCTTCAAGGAGAAGTAACAAGAGAATGAATTTTCAAAAGAATGAGGCATATAAATAAACAAGTGAAATAACACATCTTACCATTAACCATTCATAATATCACAACAATCATAATAATTTCGCATGTAGATATATTTGACTAAAGTAACTATAGTAGGGCCATGACACCACTGAGTCATTGGCCTAAGTAAAATGGGTGGAAAAGCACACCCTAGGCGGAAAAGCATGCCTCTGTATATATAAGGATAGTAAAGCATACCCTGGGTAGAAAAGCATACCCTAATGGTTACGCATAAGCGTCTACAATAGTTAAACTAGTCAAACTATCTAACATGCATAAATAGAGTGGCAAGATATACCTTTCACAAACATTTGGCATGATTTCAGCACAATAGCAGATGGGGCCATTAACCCAATTCAACATGATAGTAATTCTAAAATAATAATAATAAATCCAACTGAAAGTATATGAATTGTCCAACAAATGGAATAAGAGAAAGTATTTCAAAAGATACCTCATTATGGGAAAATTTAGTCAGATAAATGCCCAGTTATAAATAGGGAGGAGTACATACTTTAATTCCTATCTAAGTCAAATAAATGATCACCAAAGTCTAAGCCAAGTTTAACATCACCACCTAAGCATACAATTATACTTTGCATTAATAGTATTCCTTATACAATATTTAATCCAATAAAACACTCCTTGAAAACTCGGTATTGGTTACTAGTAAATCGAAAACCTTCAAATTCTCAAAAGCATCTCCGCAAACATTTATATTTCCCTATCCTTTCATTGATTAAGTACCGGTTACTAAATCAGGTCAACTTTGGAATTATTACTTAAATGAGTCAAAAGCAACCAGTGAGTATTGTTCCCTATTTTGCCAAATCTCGTCGTCCGATAAATTGCTACCAAATAGAATTGTAGAAGAAATCACTATAGGGACAACCCCAAAGTAGGGGACCATGTCCTCACCCGTAGGTAGCCTCCTCTACAGACTCTCTGGATTCCAACCACTGCTGAGAGTCCATGTCTTGAACAACCGACAAAGGGAGGCATCGCAAGTAGCTGGTGAAAACAAGAGTTCAGAACTCAAAACAGAACAGCTGACCGCGGAAGCAAAACCGAAAGGCATATGTACTTACCATCATCACAGACCAGACAGTAGTTACGACAATATACAAAGATAAACGGAGCTTGGAAGAAACAAGCTGAAAGCAATACGAGAGGATCGACCTGAGTTGTATCCTCCAATCGCCCCAGGTCCTTCTTATTATCTCACGAGGATCAGGTGTAGCCAACAGGTAAGAAGACCAATTTTGCTTCTTGGATGGCTGATCGCAAATAGACATTGAATTGCAGAAAAAGATTTGGGGGTGTAAGATTATTCACAGTGAGATTTGGCAATTCTCGGAACATCCTAACACATCCCCATGACTTTGAGCAAACGAGCATCATCGGTTGGCCAAAGGCCATTACCAACTCTCTGAAGATCGGTCTTGAATCAGCATAGGGAGAAATAACGAAGTACAGGAGCGGATCCGAACAATAAACAATGGCATGTTTTCAAGTAATTTCTTACTCGCATAAGTCCCAATTCATACCCAAGTCACAACTCAAACCCCACTAACAGTGACCAGCCATTGTGTTCAAGCAATCCAACACTACCGGTGGGAACGTCGGAAGAGGTGGAAAATGAAGTGGTGTTTGGGAATGAAATCCATGGATAGAATGGTACCTACTAAAACCAGCGGTGAGTCCATATGTATCTCTGTGAGTCAATGTGAGGTTCGGAGTTCAAGCACAGTGTAAATCTGGTGAAAAGGAATAGACGAGCGTCGAGCCTAGCAGAGTAACCCGGTCGCCATAGACCATCCTCACCATCTCGCGAGGTCAGGAACAACTAACTGATCCAAATCCTATTCAGGTTTACCGGGGGTCGGCTGTGGGTTGGTATCAGCAGCACACAAACATAATAGAGTCATTCGTTGCGGAGAGGAGGCCAAAACCATCAAAGATTTGTTCACAAACACTTCTGAAAATCACCATTGTGCAGAAAACGTGACTAGCATAGTAGGTTTCATCAATAGTCCCAACGGCGAGGACCAAAGGGGAAGAATAGGGACATTCGTGACCCACAAATTGAAGCCCACACAGAACGATTTGAGACTGGGAAACAGAGGTATAGGGTCCAAGGATGGTTCATTTACCTATAATCGACCCGAGACCGCAACCTGTAGCACACCCAAAATGCTTCGTCATCGGAGACAATAGTATCTCGGGTGCGAGAAGCAGCGTTGTTCTGAAGGAAATGATCGGATGAATCACTGGGAAAAGGGCCGGCATTCGCTTATGGGCCAATCTCTCAGCGTATGGAGTTAAGAAGAGGTGGCGGCGAAGTGCCTTCGATGAGAACGGCGGAAGAAAACTATGGTAAATTTGGGCATCTGGAATAAGAGAACCATAGGCCTTAAATTAAGGTTCTTTGTGGTCATTATGATCTCTCATGAATTCGAAACCCATGAAACCGTAGGTTATCATGGTGACCGGTGCGAGCAATTTGCGGAGGAATCACTGTTGTTCTATAACGCCTGTGCGCGGCTATTCATCGGGACGAAGGTAACGTCTCGTCTCGCCCGGATTACTCACCTGATATTAAATCTACTATCCGATAAATACCAAGGTCAAACAGGTCAAACAACGTGACCCATTATAAAGGAAATTAGACATCAATTTTATATAATTCCTTTCAAGGCAATAAGTTTATGCACTGAATCTCCTCACAACTCTCCAATTTCATAGCTTAGCAATTAAACCAACAATTGACATAGTTATGACCCCAAAAGTCCATATCAAATACGTCAGGTGTTAATACTAATAAATATGTGTCAATTAGCCTAATAAAGAATAATTCATTTTCTATTATAAAAGGATGGTTTTTGTATAGTTCTCCTCACTAAAACTCTCTCTAGGGTAAAAAAGAGATATTTCATCAGATCTAGCTTCAAACTTAACATTATGTACGATTTTCCCACAATATGCGAATTAAATTTCCAAAATTTCTCAATGTCACACCCACGAATGATTATCTGAATGGGTGGTGATACAAAGTCAAAATTACCCCAAGATTATTATCAGGGTCGAAAATTACTACTCAACAAAGTTTAAGGGAAATAGGATTTAATATTTTTTTAGGAAAAAGGAAAATATAGGTGATACCTAGATTTGAGTTCGTTACAGAACACCACCCCTTAAAGAGGATTTCGTCCCCAAAATCCACCAAGCTACAACTCAAAACACTATGTTGTAATTTTCTAACCAATTATAAATTTCTAATTCACTAGACAAAGCTAATATAGGGGTCCTAGCATAACATAGTCACATAACAATTGTATGCAGAACCCGACATGAATTTACATTACTTTATCCATCACGTCTTATTATCTTCTCATATTGTGAATTGGTCTAGGAAATTTATACTAAGATTGAGGATGATATCATCAATTTTTAGTTTTTTTTTGTAAATATAATATAATAATGAAAATATGTTTGACAATGAAAACCTAGTGATTAGAATCCAAAATGGTGCCAAAATCAATCCGAGAACCAAGTCAACCACTTTTACCATGCGCCACACATATACTATCACCCAAACATCAGTTGATCTTCACAAAAGCATCTTCTCTACACATCTCCTCAAAGATTACAACATGCATATGCCAATTCTAAATGAGGGGATATATGTTTCTTCTAGCATGCAATGAACCTTTAGTAGGTCCAACTAGGCACGACCTTCATTATTTCACCATTCTCTTAATCGTGATCTATGCCATCACATCTCAAAACATCATTTATTTATAACACCATGGATAACCATAATAAGAAGAGATTAGGGACTCTACTACCTTAGTTGGCTTTCCTCCATGGTGTCAAGACAAACGCAGGTGCACTAGATAGTCAAACTACACTCTATCTCATACATGAGGTAAACTAATTACACGACGGCGATGAGAGAGTGGTACACTCTTTTAAGTATCAACCCTAGATGTACCTACCTCACATGACCTAAGTGTCGGTGCAAATATGAAGTTTTAAGTAATAGAGTATCAATTGCATCTTCCCAATATAATTGTGTCTCCACGTGTTCTCGGGGAAAACCAATATGGTACAAAGTTTTATTATGTGATCCAAATATGTGATCACTCCGTTATAAGACAAGGAAGATAAGCATCATTCCTACCTTATGGGTATGTGAGGGATAAAATATAAAGTATTGTTACTTGAAACATATATCTTCCTTCAACAAATGCTCATTTATGAGATATCACAAGTTCAGCTAGGTTAGTATTCAACTCTTGGGTGGCAAGTGTTAAGAAAAATGATGTTGAGATAACTCCATGTTGCAGGAAAGACCAGACCAACCTTAAAGGATCTAGTTCATATCATCATGTGCCATCATATAATACCTCAAAATCTGAAAGTCATGTCAACATCCTAAGTTTGTATCCATGCATGCATAGTTCACATAATGCATGTATCATATGCCAGGAAACAACAAATGCAAAAGGTTTAATGACTTTTACTAGGGTTACGCAAAATTATGTGAAGTCAACCTACTCCTTCTATAGTAGATGAATTGTCCTCCCCTAAGGCGGGAGGTAGAGGCTACTTCCTAGGTGAGGCAACATTTATGTATAGAAAGTTATGCATATAAAGAGAGGGTAGGATTGATAAGAGTTTACCCAATACTAGGTCATCTACAAATTTATTTGGGATACTTATAAACCATAAAATTTGATAGGGGGTGAAACCCTAATTGGTAAACACAATTCAAGTTTAGGTATGTCAAAACCTCTAAAGGGTCACCTACATACTAAGGACAATCTAGTATAACTTGAAATAGTCTAGTTACTGACTGCTCAGGCTCTGATACCATTCTGTAAAGAGTGGGACCCGATAGAGGGCCCACTCAATGGTAAAAACATGAGCCATGAAATAATTAAGCAACGGAAAACATTACTATTTACAAAGTTACAAAATATGCTCATGTACATAACTTTTTCACCCTAAAGATGGTACAAAAAATGAAAAGATTACATCTATTCACACATATGCCCATATACAGAGGGTAACAAGGCTATTTCAAATTGTCCTTATGTCCACCAATTAGCTCACAATCATCTTGAATATTTGTCCTGTAGAACTCCTACACCTGGGTGGAGGGAACACCCAGAATAATAGAAAAAGAAGGTATGAATCAACAAAAGCTGAGTATGTATGTTAAAAGACTAACTAGGGCATTTAAAAGTAAAGTAAGATGTTCCCATCAAAAAGGGGCTATTAAAAATTAGGTAAGCTTCAAGGAGAAGTAACAAGAGAATGAATTTTCAAAAGAATGAGGCATATAAATAAACAAGTGAAATAACACATCTTGCCATTAACCATTCACAATATCACAACAATCATAATAATTTTGCATGTAGATATATTTGACTAAAGTAACTATAGTAAGGCCATGACACCACTGAGTCATTGGACTAAGTAAAATGGGTGGAAAATCACACCCTAGGCAGAAAAGCACGCATCTGTATATATAAGGGTAGAAAAGCATACCCCGGGTAGAAAAGCATACCCTAATGGTTACGCATAAGCGTCTACAATAGTTAAACTAGTCAAACTATCTAACAAGCATAAATAGAGTGGCAAGATATACCTTTCACAAACATGTGGCATGATTTAAGCACAATAGCAGATGGAGCCATTAACCCAATTCAACATGATAGTAATTCTAAAATAATAATAATAAATCCAACTGAAAGTATATGAATTGTACAACAAATGGAATAAGAGAAAGTATTTCAAAAGATGCCTCATTATGGGAAAATTTAGTCATATAAATGCCCAGTTATAAATAGGGAGGAGTACATACCTTAATTCTTGTCTAAGTCAAATAAATGATCACCTAAGTCTGAGCCAAGTTTAATATCACCACCTAAGCATACAATTATACTTTGCATTAATATTATTCCTTATACAATATTTAATCCAATAAAACACTCCTTGGAAACTCGGTATTGGTTACTAGTAAATCGGAAACCTTCAAATTCTCAAAAGCACCTCTGCACACATTTATATTTCCCTATCCTTTCATTGATTAAGTACCGGTTACTAAATCAGGTCAACTTTGGAATTATTACTTAAACGAGTCAAAAGCAACCAGTGAGTATTGTTCCCTATTTTGCCAAATCTCATCGTCTGATAAATTGCTACCAAATAGAATTGTAGAAGAAATCACTGCATGAACAACCCCAAAGTAGGGGACCATGTCCTCACCCGCAGGTAGCCTCCTCTACAGACTCTCTAGATTCCAACCACTGCCGAGAGTCCATGTCTTGAACAACCGATGAAGGGAGGCATCGCAAGTAGCTGGAGAAAATAAGAGTTCAGAACTCAAAACGGAACAGATGACCGCGGAAGCAAAACCGAAAGGCATATGTGCTTACCATCATCACAGATCAGACAGTAGTTACGACAATATACAAAGATAAACGGAGCTTGGAAGAAACAAACTGAAAGCAATACGAGAGGATCGACCTGAGTTGTATCCTCCAGTCGCCCCAGGTCCTTCTTATTATCTCACGAGGATCAGGTGTAGCCAACAGGTAAGAAGACCAATTTTTCTTCTTGGATGGATGATCGCAAATAGACATTGAATTGCAGAAAACGATTTGGGGGCGTAAGATTATTCACAGTGAGATTTGGCAATTCTCGGAACATCCTATCACATCCCCATGACTTCGAGCAAACGAGCATCATCAGTTGGCCAAAGGCCATTACCAACTCTCTGAAGATCGGTCTTGAATCAGCATAGGGAGAAATAACAAAGTACAAGAGCGGATCCGAACAATAAACAATGGCATGTTTTCAAGTAATTGCTTACTCGCATAAGTCCCAATTCGTACCCAAGTCGCAACTCGAACCCCACTAACAGTGACCAGCCACTGTGTTCAAGCAAGCCAACACTACCAGCGGGAACGTCAGAATAGGTGGAAAATGAAGTGGTGTTTGGGAATGAGATCCATGGATAGAGTGGTACCTTCTAAAACCAGCGGTGAGTCCATATGTATCTCCGTGAGTCAACGTGAGGTTTGGAGTTCAAGCACAGTGTAAATCTGGTGAAAAGGAACAGATGAGCGTCGAGTCTAGCAGAGTAACCCGGTCGCCATAGACCATCCTCACCATCTCGCAAGGTCAGGAACAACTAATTGATCCAAATCCTATTCAGGTTTACCGGCGGTCGGCTGTGGGTTGGTACCGGCAGCACACAAACATAACAGAGTCATTCGTGGTGGAGAGGAGGCCAAAACCATCAAAGATTCGTTCACAAACACTTTAGAAAATCACCATTGTACAGAAAGCGTGACTAGCATAGTAGGTTTCATCAATAGTCCCAACGGTGAGGACCAAAGGGGAAGAACAGGGACATCCGTGACCCACAAATTGAAGCCCACACAGAACGATTTAAGACTGGGAAACAGAGGTATAGGGTCCAAGGATGGTTCATTTACCTATAATCGACCCGAGACCGTAGCCTGTAGCACCCCCAAAACGCTTCGTCGTCGGAGACAATAGTAGCTCGGGCACGAGAAGCAGCGTTGTTCTGAAGGAAATGACCGGATGAATCACTGGGAAAAGGGTCATCATTCCCTTATGGGCCAATCTCTCAGCGTATGGAGTTAAGAAGAGGTGGCGGCGAAGTGCCTTCGATGAGAACGGGGGAAGACAACTATGGTAAATTTGGGCGTCTGGAATAAGAGAACCATAGGCCTTAAATTAAGGTTCTTTGTGGTCGTTATGATCTCTCATGAATTTGAAACCCATGAAACTGTAGGTTATCATGGTGACCGGTGCGAGCAATCGGCGGAGGAATCACTACTGTTGTGTAACGCTTGTGCGCGGCTATTCATCAGGACAAAGGTAACGTCTCGTCTCGCCCGGATTACTCACCTGATATTAAATCTACTATCCGATAAATACCAAGGTCAAACAGGTCAAACAACGTGACCCATTATAAAGGAAATTAGACATCAATTTTATATAATTCCTTTCAAGGCAATAAGTTTATGCACTGAATCTCCTCACAACTCTCCAATTTCATAACTTAGCAATTAAACCAACAATTGACACAGTTATGACCCCAAAAGTCCATATCAAATACGTCAGGTGTTAATACTAATAAATATGTGTCAATTAGCCTAATAAAGAATAATTCATTTTCTATTATAAAAGGATGGT
Organism: Alisma plantago-aquatica; assembly: GCA_963693085.1. NCBI lineage: Eukaryota > Viridiplantae > Streptophyta > Magnoliopsida > Alismatales > Alismataceae > Alisma > Alisma plantago-aquatica. The sequence continues at coordinate 241,974,722 of OY856415.1, forward strand.
TTTTGTATAGTTCTCCTCACTAAAACTCTCTCTAGGGTAAAAAAGAGATATTTCATCATATCTAGCTTCAAACTTAACATTATGTACGATTTTCCCACAATATGCGAATTAAATTTCCAAAATGTCTCAATGTCACACCCACGAATGATTATGTGAATGAGTGGTGATACAAAGTCAAAATTACCCCAAGATTATGATCAGGGTCGAAAATTACTACTCAACAAAATTTAAGGGAAATAGGATTTAATATTTTTTTTAGGAAAAAGGACAATAGAGGTGATACCTAGATTTGAGTTCGTTACAGTTTCACACACCTTCATCTTCAAGCTATGGTGTTTGATTTATAAACTCATTTGCCGTTTTCTCTGAATCCGGATTATAGTTAATATCACTACTGCATTTTTGTGGTTAATTGCTTGCAATATCTAATTAACATCTGTCTATAGCCTACGGCAAACCACTATTTTCTAACAACTATTACATGAAAATGGATTACTATCTATTTAATCCCTCTTGTGACTTTAGCTTATTGCTCTTCGATGCATTCATGTAGATCACATATCCTTGTATTTTTAAGTATGTCAGCTACCTACATTGTCAATAAACAAATCTACAGAGAGTATATTACTATATTGTGTACATCAATGTAGACAAAAAAAGTGCATATGTTGGTATCAGCGTATATACTCATCAATTAAATTATTTCACATATAAACTTGTATTTTCATTTCTTATCCTAACTCATACTTGACTTGTCAATTCAAGTATAATTATTTCTTTGTCCAACATTGGATTTATATGAATCACCCCTTGGTAGACTTAACAATGAGTTTAGAATATCTTAGTATTCTTCTGTGATGTTCATAAGCATTAATCTTAACTTAATTAAAATAAATATCAAAGAAGTTTAGAATAACACTAAACATCTAGATATCAATAGCCAATAAATATAATCGAGCATTCATAAAGTAACCATGTACCTTTTCCATACAATTATAATCCAAGTACTTCAAGTTTTATGTAGTCTAACAATCAAGTGTAGATTCAAGCAATCTAAAAATCTATGAATATATATAACACTAGGGTGTCACCGTCATATTCATATAACTCAAGTCTGGGTCTAGTCTAGGTCTAGGTCCTATGGATCTAGGCTTAGGGTTTTATTAGGGTTAGCTTTTGAAACCCCAATTCTAATGTAAAAGGTTCTATGATTTCAGAAACCCTAAATCCATATTAATAACATCCTAATCTTATAAGGTTCTTGATATTTCATTATCACCTAAGTAAGATCAAATCATATCACAAAAACATGCTTGATAAGTTCAACATTTTAATTATCAACTTAGGACTTACACGTAGTAATTACTTTATATTCATGCATTAAACATACTTTTTGAAATAGGAACATAATTAAGACTTGAAACTATTTTATTCCTAATCTTTATAATTTTTTGATCAATTTGGAATATAGTTTCACTATAGTCTGATCTACAGTTTGTTTTATAGAATTTAAAGAAGAAGAAGAAAAGATAAATCTATGTTGACCAACCAGAGCCTGTCATGTTAGCAGAACTAAGATTATTGCTACTAATGTTGAGTCGGGTCTGAACCAATGGGAACATGCCATGTTTGGACAAAGTTGTAGTGAGAGATGATCTTTTGAGGGGGGATGGAAGACCGTATTTCCCTTGTGTTATGGACCGAAGTATGACGATCATAATTGATAAATAGGTCATTTCTCCATCGGGATTCTTCTTCTTCTTCCTCGCCAGCCATGGCCCACATGACCAGTAGCAGTTGTGAGTCAACTAAGGGGATGACTCTTCACTCTGTGTGATGGGAGTCTTAATTGCAGGAGCACCTTGCTTTGGCAGACCTTGATGAAGCTATTAAGCTATAAAACTTGTGGGAGGGTAGTTAGAAGATGTGGTGGCTAGGTTTAGTTCCAAGGAAGAAATCTAGAGAAAAAGTTAGTTAATTACCTTAGTTAATATTGATGTGAGGCTTTGGCATTGTTGTTGAGGTCCCCATGAGTCATCCCTGCAATATCGTGAGGTGTTGAGTGGTCAAAGATATGAATTTTGACCAGGAGATCCAAGTAGGATGTGCCGATAAGTAGAGCCTTACCTTTGGGATTTTTTTCTCTCTCCTAAGGGATGGGATCTCTATGTTATCTCCTAGAAAAGGTTTAGGCAAGGTCAATTGACTAGAGGGGTTACGAGTTCAAGGGGTGAGGTCTGGGTAACTAGAGAGGAAGAAGGAGTTTGATGGAGAGTTCTAGGCATATTTAGGCACAATTGTTATTGGAGTCAAGGAATACTTTAGGGGTCTTTAAATAGCCTTGGGTTTGCTTGTGATGGAAAGGTCATCCCTAGAAGTTAGCATTATCTCATTTTTTTATAGATAATGGTAATATGAGGAGTCATTGAATTCATCTCAACCACCAAAATATAATGCCATGGTTATTAATCAGTGTTGAGTGTCAAAGAGGTCAGAGCAAAGTGGATTGTTGTTTCTTATAGGGAAGTGTTGAGACTGGGTGAGGGAGATGAGTCCCTATTCCTGATTCTACCTAGATTATTGAGTCCCTACCCAGTTGGACTCTGTCTTCAAACTATTACTTAGTTTTATTTTTGATCAAAACCCTAAGTTAGATAAATAGTTTCTTAGGTCACGTTCTATATGAAAATGATCCAAAATCTTTAGATTATCTTAGCTCAACCATTATCTGGTGTTCGATTAAATATTGGATCAAAACAAGGTTCTTTGTTACACAAAACTTGGTTTTGAGGAAAAATTAGATAATTACATAATTAAATACCTAGGCCACATGATAATTTAGAAACTTTTGGAATTTCTTCTATAATATCATAATTCTTTTAGCATCCAACTAAAACTATCATTGTTATTTAATGTGAGAATGAACTGCTAAATTCTCAATTTGTATCTCAAGGACCCATTTATAAACTAAATAGTTGTCTACTTGTTCTTAGCTTGGATCCTAGGGAGCATGGCTCAAACTATTCCTTTTAATGGATCCACAAGCTTCACTATATTCTTTTACATAATTAAGGCTTGATTTAGCATATATACCTCATTTGAATTATATTTGCAAATTAAGCTCAATATTACCTATTGACTTGAAGTATGGACTCAATCAAAGTCATAGACTTCAAAATGTTAATCACAATCATACCACTTCATAATTTACTCAAATCTTATTCTCCACATATTATTCTAGAGATAAATCTAAAACTACAAAAGTTTGATGTTGTTACAAAGTGGGTCCTTATAAGGTACTGGAATCATATTATGAAGCGATCATGCGACAAATGATAGAGACATAAATGAGTTGAGGCGTGAATTGGTACGATAGCATCAAAAATATTTGATTTTTAATTCAATGATTTAGGGAACTAATACATGTATGGAGAAAGACACATAGATACACCCATTCTACACACACTTTTACACCTGAGAAAACATACAAAATGTGCTGTAAGCATTCAATACAGACACAATATGTGTTTAAGTACAAATAGTACCAAAAATATTGGACCATTGGAAATAGACCAATATTGAGAGTTGAGACATTGACCTATAACAAAATTTTTATCCACAGTACAAACTAATATAAATATTAGTTTTAAAGGATGTATACGCCCAGTACATAGAATGTGCACACACAGTACAAAAACTAGTGGACTATTATCTATGGTAAATAGTCATTGTTGAGTTATTAGCCTATACAAGATATATTATTTTTGGATATAGTGTGTGTATGATGTCGGTATATGGTCAATCGGGATGTGAAAATAAAGAAATACTATGAAAGTATTACTGATAAGTGTGTAAAACTAAGAATAGAAATGCAAGTAAATAGATAGAAGTACCAAATTTTATGAAAAAAAACCTAATAGAGTATGAGGGAAAAACCACAAGGCCAACCGGTGGAAAAATCTATTATGAAGTAAAGATACAATGTTCTTTTTGAATTTTGACCAGAAACCTTAAACAATTCAACTTGAAAGAGATATATAATAATATCAATGCAGGGAGAGATCCATACAACTCCAGTATGTCAAAAATTCTTAGGAAGACATCCTCTTATATGAAGTTTACATCATTAGATGGCCTAAAGAAGATAATCTAGAATCCTTACAACCTTGTTTCGCTCCCTTTCTTATTCCCTTTCTTTTTCTCTCATCCTCTTCCGTGCTTTTCTTCTCCCATTATAGACATAACAACTGAGCAGATGTTTCTCTCAAAGAGAAACAAAGGTTGTCAATTTTCTTTCTTCTTATCGTGTCAATCTAATCGTTGACGGCTGTTGGGATTTATAATCTTTGGTCATACCAAAGCAAAAATCAAAGATCCCTCATGGGCCTTGACTACTTGGGTTGGACACAATTGTAGGCCCAATAATTCCCCCCTCTAGTTGAAAGGGGAAACAATCATCACATGCTCATCACTAGGAATGTATGTTGTTGGGCTCTTTGTAGAACTCTAGTTTATATCATGTCACCACTTTTATCATGATGTAGAAGCATTCTTCTCAGTATGGATCTTCTTTAGTGACAATACTTCTTATCAATTACATGACAATGCCAATGATGTTTCGTATCAATGTTCTTTGTTAGTACATGACGCATTGTGCTCTTGCTCAAATCAATTTCACTCGGGATATTACAGATAAATAGTTTGATCAACATGATTCATGCCCAGATCCCCTAGAAATCTAACAACCTAAATCATTTCTTTTCGTGCTTCCGGTTCTATATTATACTCTAACTCTATTGTTAAGTGCAACACACCTTTGCAACCTAGACTACCAAGATATTGCTCCCCATGTAAAAGTGAAAACATACCTAGAGGTTGACTTTATGTGATCAATATCACCTGCCATGTAAGCATCAAAGATGCTTTACAAAATTGGTTCAAAATCACCAAACATCAAACATGTTCAGATGCCTCATAGATATCTAATGACTATTTGACCGCAACCCAATGATCTTTCCCAAAGATTTAGAGACACCCACTTAAAAATCCAATTCCCTGAGCAATATCAGGACAAGTTCACCCAATTGTGTACAATCGAATTCCTTACAACCAAAGAATAGGGGACCATGGCCATTTCTTTCATCTCCTCATCAATAGATGGGCATGAGTTCTTACATACATGTAATGACCTAGAAAGTGAAGTATTCAAATCTTTGGATTTACTTACATTAAATCACCCCATTCAACATAGCTCTATTGTGGCAACCACAAACTATTTTTCTTCCTAGAAAACATTATTTGCATTCCTAAAATCTTCCGTGATGGTCCCAAATCCTTCATCTGAAAAGATTTTGAAAGCTATATCTTCAAGTTTCTGACCAAACTGACATCATGCCCCACTATCAACATGGCATACACGTAGAGTGGCAGATAATGAACTTATCATTGGGAAACTTCCTAATTAATACAAGGATGTGCACTTGCTTTCTAGTACTTGTGACCCCCCATGAAAGAATCAAACTTCTTGTACCACTTCTTAGGATCTTGATTCAAACCAAGAAAACTCGTATTCGATCTACAAAATAAGTGATCTTTCCCCTTGACTTGGAATCCTTTTACCTGCTCCATGTAGATCTCCACGGCTAGGTCTCTGTGAAGAAACATTGTTTTCACATCCATCCAATCAAGATCTATACCTAGGCTAAAAACCAAACATAGAACCAATCTAATAGAAGTCATCTTCACAACAAGAATCTTATCAAAATACACCCTTGGTCTTTGACTATAGCCCTTGCCAACTAGTCTGGATTTGTATATAATATCATTGTTATTGTAATATTTCTTCGTTATCTAGATCTACTTGTTCTTTAACTATCTACGACCCTTAGGAAGTTCCACAAGATCAAAGGTGTCATTCTTATGCAAAAAAATCATATCCTCTTGCACCACCTATTGCTATTGTGTTCTATCTCTAGTAATTTGTGCCTCTTGTATCTTTGGCTCCCACTGATCAGTATGTAGAATATATTGAGATGTTAGATATCTAGATAAAGAATATGAACTCTATCATACCTCCTCAACTGCTATTCTGAGGACCCTTCCCAATGATTATTTTTCTCCCCCTTCCCGAAAGTCTTTGATTTGAATCTGAATCACTATAATATGCATCTACAACTCGATGCACTATCACTCTTATGCTCAAGGTGATCATGTTTCTCTTCTTTTTCATTTTTAGACTTCACCTTTAACGAAGTTGAAGAATCCTCATACTCATCATCAGAAGAAGTGTCACCTAATCTTACAGCCTCTACTTCATCACTATCAGTCTTTGTCATTGTTTGACTCTCATGTAGTGTCACATCCTTGTGTCTTATCATGCTCATTTTCATTGGATGCACTAACATGTAGTCAAACTATTGATCTCTATAGCCAAGATAGATACAAGACACCTCTTTATCATCCAACATTTACCTCTTTTCCTTGAAAACATGTTCATATGTCTTACACCCAAATACTCATAGATAAGTATAGGATGCATTCTTTCATGTCATCCCTTCTCGAAATTTTGAAATCCTAGAGAACCTGATGGAGATTGATTAATCAAATAGCAAACAATACTCATTTTCTCACCTCAGAATGTCTTTGGCAACTATATATTCTTTGTTATGGATCTAAGTTTCTCCACTATAGTATGCTTATTTCTATCATATTTACTGATATGTTGTGGTATTCAGGCTATGTCCTCTCATTTTGTGTGTTGTGTTGTGTGTAGAAATCATGGAACTCCCTACAGGTGTACTCTTCCCCATTGTATGTGTGAAGACACTTCATATTTTTTTATCTCTTCCACCATGGCATGAAGCTTCCAAGAGCAACGACAAACATGATCATTGATCTTCAACATGTATACCCGCACCATCCTAGATGCATTGTCAATGAATGTCACAAATCACCTATTGCCACCTCAAACAGACTGTAGACATCCAAATGAACCAACTGCAAAAGTGTTGACTTCACTTTTGACATGTTCTTGAAAGAAACTCATCGATGATTTCCCATATGACATGATATATGAACTGAGATCATTATGATTGCCACAAGGAAATGAACTCTTATTTGACAGGTATTGCAAGCCCTTCTGACTCATATGTCCAAACAGTCTATTCCATAGGTCTGCCTAGTAATCCTCTACAACATTAATGGAGTAAATAAGCACTCTCAATTGGTTCTTGTACAATTTGAAACACAATTTTCCATGTACAACAATTGAATACCCCTTTGTAATCTTATATTTGCTTCTACTAAAGTTTGGATGATGGCCTTCTCTTTTAAAGAAAAAAAAGATATCAAACTTAGCTATAAATCAAGTACATGAAAAACATCCTTGAGAGTGATTGTGCAACCAACACCTCTTTCAACACAAATGTCTCAATCCTGACAATTATAAATAAGCTCACATTTCCCATCTTCACCCTACCAAACTCTCCATTCTTATACGTAGTGATAATTCCTTACTAAGAGAAGCATGATAAGAAGTTGCAGTATCCACTACCCACTCAGAATCATCCTTATCAACATGCAAACACTACCCATGGACTTTCAAGACCACACCATCATCATTATTCTTATCATGTGAAATTTCTACTATAGTTTTATTGCCATCGTCTTCTTTTTTAGGCTATAGATCCATGTTTTCTTTTCTAGACCCTTGCAATCCTTTTTGAAATGGCATGGCTTTCAACAATGGAATCACACGCTATTCTTCAACTTGAATCTACCACAAGCCTTCTAGTAGCCCTAGGACTCACCACATATTTAATATCTACCACAATATGTTACTTTATTAGTGATCCTTCTCTCGGTGAAGTGCAACTCTGAACTACCATTGCCTAGGTCTCATCATTGAATCTCTTCACTCAATAAATTTCTCTCCACGTGATCAAGTGTCAACTTTTCATCTTGTGAAAAATTGTTGATCGTCACTATGAGCATCTTCCAACTATCAGGTAATGATCTCATAAGAAGTGGAGAATGGATTTCATCATCAAGAACCATCTCCTAGGGCCCTAATTGTTTGATAAGGCTTTGGATTCATTCATGTGCTTAGTAATATTAGTATCATCCCAATACTTCAGGTTCACCATCCTCCTAATTAAGAATGATATATTTGTCAAAGTATTTCTCTTACAATTTCTTGAGCTTTTCCCACAAATCTGTGAAATTTCAATCCTCTGAGATGTCATGGAACAAAAAGATATCAAGTCAATTCATCTTGTTCCTAAGGTCTTCCTGTGAACACCTTCAAACCCACATCATATGTATTGTATGACTTGTGTCCCTCTACAGGATCATACAAATCATTGTAATATAGAATATTCTTCATCTTGAGTTTTCAAATCTATCAATGTGTGCTTGTCAAATTAGTCATTATCGCGGCATCATCCTTCCCCATCTGGATCTACATCTGTGTCATGTACTCTGATACCACTTGTTGGAGATATCGCACATATAACATTGATATAATGTCAATCAAGATAAAATGAAAAATAGTTATTGGAGGAATCATTACCAACAAGCATGCAAACTCAAGAATATAACCACAAACAGACAGAGACAATATCACGTTTTGTGTGCAAAATCCTCACAAAGTATGAGGGAAAGACCATAGAGCCAACTGACATACAAATCTACTATGAAGCAAGGGTACAATATCTTTCTTGGGTTATGACCCAATCATGAGATAATACAAGTATAAGGAAATACAACAAAATGTCAATATAGGGAGAGATTCCTACATCTCCACCATAGAGGGACTTCTTAGGAAGCCACCCTCTAGCATGAAGTACACAATGATAGATGGGCCTACAAAAGATAACTGAGAAGTCTTGACACTATTGTCTTACTCCCTATCTTCTTGCCTTTCTTTTTCTCTCCTCATCTTCCTTCTTTTTATTCTCCCATCACGGAACAATAGAAAATTAGTTTGTTTTCTCAAAGTGAAACAATGGGTGTCATTTTCCTTTATTCTCATTGTTTCAATCCAATCCTTGGTGCTAGTGGAATTTATAATCTGTAGTCACACGACAACAATAATTGAAGATCCCTAATGGGAATCGTCTCTTGGGTTGGATACAACACATAGCCAACATATATTTTTAGTATACATTAATACAAGGACGGGTACAAGAAATGAACATACCCACTACAAGAATTGTACATGCCCGATAAAATGTATTGGATCATTAGTAACTAATATATAGTCATTATATGTTCAGCTAATATAACCCAAAATTACTTTGTCAAACTCCTATAGACGACAACCAAGATCTTTGAATTTGTCGACATAAATAGTATAGTCAAACTTATTATACAAATATCAATATTTTATTCATATAGAACACACATGGACTCTATAATAAAGTTGAAAATACAATCATATTTATGCATGTTGTGTGTGCAAAAAACTCTCTACAAGCAGAGTTGACATATTCTAGATGCAAAGAAAATTTATAATAAGATGGGGAAAATTGTAACAAAGGTGGATGTTTGTAACACAAAAGATAAATGGTAAGGTGATAGAAAAGATTGTATTACACCTGATAATGATAGAAAACTTCATATCAAAATAACAAAAAAATGCTTTCAGTAAACCAATCTTACCTTTGTGCATCTCTTCTAGTATATTTTGAAAGGAAGAAACATAATATTATTTAAAAATGAAAGTAATACTTTGATAAAATGCATGATGATATCAGAAATATATATTTTGATATTCTTTCTATTAATAATTGAAATAGAGATGATATCACTTATGAGGCAAAAGCCAATCAACTGATCCAAATTTGACGCAATGTCATTTGCCATAGAGGCATAGAGCATATTCTCTAGAACAAATCCATGAGAACAAGATGAAGACTAAACAACCATAACTATCTATAACCTATGCATTATATAGATTACCAAAGCTTTTATCAGCTATTCCTCAACTTAAAGGTCTATCTTGAGGTGCCTCTCCCAAATATACTCTTTACTTTATGTTTACAACTACTCTCACATTATAGTTGTGTTTATACTTCTTATGCCTAAAAAAAGTCACATCTCCTATCAATATTTGACAAAAAGAAGTTGTAACACATCTTCTCTCAATATGTCACATCAATATTTCATCATTACCATGTGATTTTTAGTATGCATGAACACTCTATAAAGAGAGATGGCATATTGTAATATAAAAAGAAGTTGTAACACAAAGAAGCGTATTGTAACCCAGGTGGACATTTTTCATTATGACTCGGATGCATATTGTACAAATCACATAACAAATAACACTTATAATGTGATGAAACATTTTGTAATTAGAGCTTTCATTTTATAATATATAAATACAAATTATATTATGTCAGAGTGAATTTCATTTGCACCATTATGTGAAACTATCTATGAAGAGCATAGAAAGACTATGCATAAGGTATATAAAATTGTAACTAAATAGCAACAACATCCATCAGTATACATCCATATCTTTAAGTGATACCTACACCAATTGCTAACCAACAACATGTCTAAATCAGAAGTATTCTGACCATATGTTAGAACAACAACTTAAATCTAGTATGCCATCAACATATGAATTTTATTTTGACTTCCTTAGAAAGTTAAATAAAATTCTTTGAGTTATCATAATTTCTCTTTGTACTTTACAAAATATTCATCCATCTTACAATTTGCTCATGCATATTATAATTCTTAATGTATTGAAGTTCTTCTATAAAGTAGAATGGAATAAGTGTTGTTGCAAAACTATTTGTTGTATATTATATTCCTTTCACCTATATTATAGTATATATTTTTGTGTTATATTTGATATTTTCTCATTTATAATATGCCATAATTATTTTGGGAATATAATTTCCTTCTTAGAATGTGCATTACAACTTCTTTTAGCATATTATGATTTCTCTTTTCATATTATAAAATGCTAAACCTCCTTACAATTTGTTCCTACATATTATAGTTTACCTTTATATATTATAATATTTTCACCCCACTTGTAGTTTATTCCTTCACACACAACTACATATCCATAAATTCAATTCAAATTTTCTACATTGGATATATGATTGGTGATTAGATTCCACACAACATATGTGTACATGTTCTACAAGGTGTTTCTTTCATCACAGTATAGATGCCATGAAGATCTATTTTGCAACCTATGATACTAACTTTGAGTAGGAAGAGCAACATATCCAAGTAATTCTAGCTGATATGTGATCAAACATTGTCAATTTAAATTTAGTTAATGAAAATAAAGCTATACAACTCTTCAAATCAAGAACAAGCTCTAAAAGCACTACAAGTAGATACCTCTATTTTCTTTTCATTTAACACTCCATTATGTATCCATATTTACATAAATTAACATATGAAAATATGATAACACCCAAAACATACCTTCCATCGGCTATAAGAGCACCTGGCAACAGAGCGCTCATCGACTTATAAATGTTAAATGAACAAAAAGAACATGCACTTTATTACACTTTCAACCTAGAGTCACTATGTTTACATAAATAAAATGCATTCCTAAGAATTTTTTGGTTAAAGACCATTCCTTCTACACCATACCACCTAGTTGATGAGATTACCTCTTTGATGTGTAACAAATTGGTGGTGTGTGATTGGCACGACTTAACTATGTGAAAAGGAAAAAAAATAAGTGTACATGTCGAAGTAATATAGGATTATGAGTTTCGAGTTATCCAAAATGGGAAGTTGTGAGGTTTAAAACTACTAATAATTAGGACCAATCAGTTAGGTTGATGACAAAAAGTCGATTTGATTGTAACTCTGATTCATTTGATAATAAACTAAGATTAAACTAGGAAAGAAATTAAAAGTAGATTGTGAAGCGGATGGATGAACAATCTCTAGGATAACCATATGCTAGTTGTATTGATTTTTATTTATTCATTAACAGGTATATGTCACTTTATGATTAGAGACTTGAAATTAACATTGTCCTCTCTTGAGGTGCAATATTGTGTTCAAACTACTCAAAATCAGACTCTAGTCTGTATTTTTCATTTCAGTTTGAATTATGCATAGTGATCTCTCAACTACCCCCTTCTAAAGGTTAGCCCTCTCTCACGGTACATTTTAGATTGAATTTATGATACTTCCCCTAACAGAAACCCCTCTCTTAAAATGATTAAATTTTGAAATTATTGCTTAAGGTGCACAAGCTTAAACAAAATAGATAGATTTGAATTACATAAAAGCCATGCAACAATAAATACATTAAATAAATCATATTGTAACTACAACATCGTATTGTGCTACTCTCAATGTCCAAAGATCAGAAACTAGCCAGACATATCTCACATGATATCAGAGTACAAAATTTAAGAAGAATAAGACATAAAAATAATGAAATGTAGCCAAACATTCATGATTATTGAAGATCCCCTCCAAATATGGTCGTGAGAAGACGTCATTTTGGCCACCAAATAGCTCTCCAAAAGTGTTGGGATGAATATTTTTTTTCGTTTCTCCTACTTCTTCTCCTCTCACAATTGTCAAAACTCATTTAGAAAAAGACTGCCATCATGGGTGGTTGTCATCCCTTGATTTAGGTAATAAGGGAAGCAAATCTTCATGTTATAACAATAGTCGTTGTTTTTTTTGTTTTTGTTATTAAATTGGTACCATCTACATCAAAAGTTCGTACCAAAAAATTCTAAGGTAGTTATTTCTTGAATTTGCATGTCAAAGTCAGTACCACCGACTTCAAATCTGATTCCATCAATTTTTTTTAGATTGGACAACTTTTTTACTTATCTTGTTGATTATGGACGCTTCGTCAAGGATACTAAATTGGGGATCAAAGCCAACAACTTCAAACATTTTTATTCAACATTTCCTACATTTAAACGAGAATAATTAGGGCATATATATTATAATAGAATATGCCTAATTATACACAAAAGAAGAAGAATTCATGCACAAATGATTGATCTCCCAATTTGGTTAAATATGAGTGAAAAGGCATTCAATTTAGATTAATTGGAAACTAAAAAACCCAAATTAGGATATGAAAATTATTACATTTATGTGTGCATCAAAGCCTCTAAGTTTGAATATTTCTCATTATCAAGCAACACTACTCTTAAATTTGTTTGAAGAAGTCAGCAAGAAGACATATGTAATAGCCCTGACTCTTCTAATCACCCTCTGTATATTATCTCAAACTAGTTCTTTCCATACATAAAGCAATCAAATATTATGCAAGCGAACAATTATGAAAATAATAATACATAGAAAATAAACTAATAAATCACAAGTAGGTTGAATCAGAGAGATATCATGGGAAGTCCAATATACACTGAGTGTATCACAGGATCTTTCTATCTACATTGCTCTACTCTAAGATATTATCTAAATGAAGGCATTTCCCCAAATTTTCATGAATGAGGAGAATAATTATTATTGGTAGCCCACCCTTTAGAGAAATGGGTGGATGGAATAAGATTCACAAAATAATCCAAATTATTTATGTAATAAAAATGTACCTAAATGATGGATGAAATTATTTTTTTTGTCTTGTAATTCCTACTATTTATGGTGGAATGATTCATTTAACGGATGGCTCATCCTAATGATGATTCTAGGTAGAAAATTGAATATAAAAATAAATCCACATTCTCTTATTTTGAGTACTTAGAGAGATATAAAATTGAACTTTTTATATCCTTTTTCTCCTTCCTTTATATATTTTTTCAATATTTTTATTTTTTTTTTCATTTTTTCCCTTTTTCAAGGAAAGTATTATGCTAGGGCTTTCATGTTTTTTTATAAGAAGGCGAGAGGAGATATTTTATTTTTCTCTATTTTTATTGGAATGTAATTTTTATAGAAGAAAATGAGACACCTTATGCAATATGCAATGCAAAATGCAATCTAAATAAAATTTTGTTATACAAGACTAATGAATAACATTGAGCTAACATGCAACTATTTTTTCTCAATGCACAATTGAAACTAACTATATGAGTCCTATGTCGCAATGAAGTGCAACCAAAAATAAATAATTTCATCCTATTGTGGTGATGTAAGGAAATGAGGGTGAATGAGATCATGTGAGTAGAATTCATTATTATCCTAATTGTGATACGTCTGTCTCTTGTTAACTCATGTATCAGGGTGATCTAAAATTTATTCCTAAAATAACATAAGAGATCATGATATTTCCATGTTAGATTGGACTCAAACACCATCATAATAACATGCCATATAGTTATGTTAGACAATTAAGTTTGTTAGACATGTATTCAAGCTGGTTGCTCCAAACAATTCTGCAAGTTATGTACTATTAAACTAGAAATAATAGCTTACAAGATACTAATAAAAAACATACATATTTCAGAATTTCAAAATTTATATTATGTCATAAAGAAAACCTAATCCTAAATAAATCTTCAAATTTTATCCACAATCACACTAGCTAGAAGTGGACCCTGAAAAATTAAAGAAGTTTTTTTCTGAAATAAAAAAGTTGTTGTATATGATAAAAAGTAAATATGCATGAGATAAAGATAGAAGCACCATTCTATTCATGTCCCTAAGCTTGAATTTAGCATTGAGCCCAATGTCAAAAGCAAAGGAAGAAGATTGGAATGATTGCTGATGTGTGAAGCAGTTCTGGGATGAAATTGGATGAGTTGGATCCACGTAAAAACACACATTCCAATGAGTATTCCTCGGTGAAGAATGTCCTCCAAAGTGTCCAATATCACCCATGAGTTTGTCTACCAGACCGTATTTGAGGAGTGTAGGTGATAGCATGAAGAAACACCATCTTAAACTCTCACTTCAGTCTCATGCACACTAAATTATCAGCCTTTGTTGATGCCAATGACTTGAAAGTCATGTGTCTTAGTTATTTTTTGTGGTTATTATATGTTGATACTTTCCTTGTATGCGTCGATTTCAGTGCCACTGACTAGGGAGTCATTGTTACTAATATTGTGATTTTATTGTTGCAATTGGGTGAAGAGACTCGGTAGTACCCACAACATGGGTTAGTAAACCAATTTTTGTCAGGAATTTCTTGTAGTAGCAATAAAAGGAGTCAATGCCACTGACAAGTGTGTCAATGCTACCGAGATATGTAGATAAATATCATAATAGATTGTTGAATTAAGTCTATGCTTCCAACAAAGATATCAGTGGTATTGAAATTTCATGTATGTTCTTGTAACAATGTTATTATGCATGTTGAACACATATATCATTGTATCTTCTTTAGTTGCATCCAAAATTGATATGGACAATCACTGAGGTGAAATAATCCAAACAAGAATATCTAACTAATGAATAAACTCTTATTAAAAGAAAATAGAATATAATCATCCTAATTTGTGGTTGCCTCCCACAAAGAACCCTTATTTTTTTTCTTAGTCTCAACATGACTCTTACCTTTTGAATTTGGATCATTACTTCTTGGTGATTGTTTTGGCAGCTTGAACTCATCATGATCATCATCAATACCAAGAGATAAGTAACCACGACCAATTGCAATTATCACAAATATAAGATGTGGCTTGAAAAGGTCGTCATGACAGCAATTTAGATCCATTATTTTCCTTCATATCACAAAGTTGACTAGATAAATGAACTTTTTGACCTACACCAACATGTCTAAGTAGATCCCTACTGGCCTGCCAAGAGACTTATCAGCCAATTGTTTCATCATGCATGTTTGGTCGGTTGCTTCACTCAGAGTTTCTTAAAAGTGGCAAGTATCGTCAAATTGATGCTTGCCCCAGATTCATAATGCACCTCACTGAAGTCTTAATTTGTTTCTAATGGAACAAGGTATGTTGAAGCATCCACAATCTTTCTTCTTTGGTGATAGTCTTCTCTAAATCAATGAACCAACAACTTCATCAATAATGACGTAATCTAATCTTTGATTTGTTGCTTTTATTGATGATTTGCTTTGTAAACCTATCACACGTTGGAATTTTCTCTATGGCCTCCATGAAAGGAATGTTGATATGGAGCTTGCAGAAGATATCTAGAAATTTATTGAACTACTTGTTGACTTAAGCATTATACATTTTCCATATTTTGATAATGACTTAATCATTCCATTCATATGTATATAATATGTTTGTTTGAGATAAATTTTAGGTATTACGTACATGAAAAGGATCAAATTCATCAATCCCTAGCTTGTCGAAGTTCAAGTCAAAAGCAATGTGAATGTGTAAATCAGGAATCACTCCAAATCACCTTAGAATAATTTTTGTAATCATTTCTATTGATTATATTACTTGTAACTAAGATGAGAAAAATTAGGGACACTTAATTCCATCATTTGATCACTTAAAAATCATTTTGGAAAATTCAACACAGCAACTTCATCGGTCGAGTTTGAAACTCGACCGACCGTTGACAAATTTTGGGAATGATTTGGATCAATCGAGTTGTACACTCAGATAACTTGACCGACCAAATCCAAATTTGATTTTGATGAATTGGTCGAGTTACCCCAGGACAAACTCGGCCGACCATTTGAAATTGGCTTTGTTGGATAGTGGATCAGTCGAGTTACCTTTATTGAAACTCGATTGAATACACTATATGGAGAACACGGAAAAAGTTATTCCAACAGTTAGAGAAATGTTAGAATCCAAAATATGTATGTTTCAAGTTGAAAAATGGTTAGTTTTGTTCTTAAGTGATCCCACACTCAAAGAACACCCCAACTTTAAATATGACCTCTTAGAGTTCATTTCAAGTTTGCTCATTCATGCTATCCTTAGTCATTTCTATAGTTGAGTGTGCCAAACTCCTTTGAGTCCCTTTCTCTATCTTATTTACAAAGCATATTGTAATTATGAGTGAGTTAGGCATGTTGTAATAGAGCTACCTCATTGTTACCTTGCAAAGCTATCCATCTCTCTACTTCCCAATCCCCTTTCTTCAAGAGTAAAGGCTGAAGTGGTCTTCTCCAAGTGAAGGAGGAGTTTTTGCTCTTCTCCAAGGCTGAAGAATGTGTGAAGATCTTCTCCAAGTGAAGGAGAAGGACAAGGTGGAAGATTCAAGGAGATGAGTGGGTAAATCCTCAAGGTAGAAGACTTGTTGCTAGGAGGAGATGTCCTAGGATAAGGAATCGAGCTGCTTGCAAGAGTGGGTAAGACTTGTGATGAGGTAGAAGACTAGGTCTTGGATAGGTAAGCCATTGGGTGTAAATAGGTCATCTTGTATCTCTTATAACAGAATTAAATATACATGGGTTGCAAAGTCCTAAAGGTTTGCCTCTCTAGGTAGTGGACTAACGATATCCTAGTTTGGAGATTGGAACCACTCTAAACACCCTGTCCAAGTATATATTTCAATCTCTCTCATCCTTTCTATGCTTGTTTAGATAAGACTTCAAATTCATCTTTAGCATTTGGTTCTAATTGATATAATTTGAAGGTCTAACTATTCTTGTGCAAGTTTTAAGCTCTATTCAACCCCCCTCTAGATCCCTAGATCCAACAAGTGGTATCAGAGCCTAGATTTTCTCCAAAAACTCTCCTATGAGACGAGAAGATGGGTGAGAGCATACTTGGTTCCCTCAACCTAGTGGGAGGCTTCTCCATGCCCCCCCCCATCTTCGACATCACCAACTTCCTCTATTAGAAGCAGTGGATGCAATTATACAATCAAGGAATGAATTTTGACATGTGGAAAGTGATGATTGCACCCTACAAGGAGACGGTCGGATTAATAGTTACTTGGGATGAAGCAACTCTATAGGAGGTGCATCTCAATGCCAAAGTTTTTAGCATCCTCTATGCTTCCCTCACTCCTTTTGAGTTCAACTGCATCTCCTCATGGGACACAACCCATGAGATATGGGACAAGTTGTGCATGACTTATGAAGGCACAAAGCACGTGAAGGAGGCAAAGATCTACATGTTGAACAGCCTCCTAGAGAACTTAAAGATGGGTAAGAAAGAAGGAGTGGCCGAGATGTATTCAAGGCTCAACATTGTCATCAATAGCCTTGCTACCTTGGGACATACTTTGGATAGAGGAGCCATCAACTCAAAGATTCTAAGATCTCTTCCAAAGAGATGGGAGTCAAAGGTGACCTCCATTGAATAATTTAAAAGTCTTGGTGATCTTCCAACCGAAGAGCTTATTGGCAACCTACAAGCTCATGAGCCAAGACTTGACAAGTAAGAAGAAGAAGCAAAGAAGAAAAGGAGTCAAGAAAGATCAAAGGCAATGCTTTCAAGGCTCAAGTGGAAGCTCTTATTCTTCAACAACAACTTGCTTGTTGTATCTATCCCTACTTCTATAGTGAAGATGGACCTGGTGAGTATGAAGTCAACTTCTCCAAGGAAAATCACTTCAAAGGGAAGCCAACCTCCTCATCTACTCCAAGGTGCTACAAGTGTGGTCAAAAGGGACACTACAAGAGTGATTGTCCTAAGGCTAGAAAGTCACACCACAAGAGCAGCTCCAAGAAGGAGGAAGACTACAAGAAAGATAGAAAATATAAGAGGAAGGACAAGAAGGAGAGGATGAACAAAGATGTAGCTCATGCTGCATGGTAAGGATCATCCTCTAGTGGCTCAAGCTCCGATGAATATGGAGAATGCCACCTTGTACTCATGGCCTCCACAGGTGAAGACATTGGTGTGGTAAGTGAGGTAAGTTTGCATGACTTAGCTAAAGAAACTCTTATTGATATGCTTAATGTTTCATGTTCTTCTTATTTCGATTGTAAATCTAAAAAGAAGAGATTGGGTAAAACTATTGATGATTTGTATGCTAAGCTTGATATTCTTGGGCAAAATGAGAAAGTTCATCGTGAGAGAACTGATTTTTTGCAAAGCCAATTTCTTGATCTTAAGCTCCAATAAAATGGGGTTGAAGTTGAGAATGGCATCTACTGTAAGAATCTCACCAGTCTTAAGGAAGAGAACAAAAAATGCCTTAATGAGCTTGAGTTTCTTAAAACTAAAAATGTTGAACTTAAGCCTATTAGTGATGCTTGTAGAGATGAGAGAGATGTTTATCTCAAAGAAAATCAATGGCTTAAAACTAAAAATGCTAGGTTGCTTGCTCAAGTAAATGATTTATCTTCTAAACCTATTTTGGCTAGCAATGATGTTGCTTCTATTACTCTTGAAAAAGATTCCTATTGAGAATAAAGCCCTCTATCTTGAGGCCAACATCTTACATGCTCAAAATGATCTTGCTAGTTTGTCTGCTACTATTATCTCTCTTACTAATGACAATCATAGACTTATAGCCTCTCTGTAGAAATTCCTCAAAGGGAAGAAATCCCAAAATGAAATCCTTGATCACTCTACCAAACAAAGTGGTGCTAGAGGTTTGGGATTCGGGTGGGGGGGCTCCAAAGGGCAAGAATAAGGCCAAAGGTAAGAGAAAGAGTGGGGAACCTCCTTTCTTCCATGGAGAGTCTTCTGGCTCAAAGAATCCTATGATTTGTTCTCATTGTAAGAGTGATGATCAGTGTTCTACTTATTGTCCATACAAGCCTAAGGGACCAACCCAAAGATGAAATGGGTCCCCAAACTAACACCAGATCCCAAAGTTTGAGTTGGGAACAGACATTCTCCTTTCTTGCAAGAAAAGGAAAATGGATTGTTGATAGTGGCTGCACAAAGCACATGATGGGTGATATAAGCCATTTCAACAATTTCATTAAGAAGAAAGGAGGATCATTTACTTTTGGGGACAACAAGAAAGGTAGAGTAAAAGGTGAGGGTGATGTAAGTGAATCTTTGTGTATCAAGAATGTTCTCTTTGTGGATGGCCGAAATCACAATTTAATAAGTGTTAGTCAATTATGTGATAATGGTTATCTTGTGTTGTTTACTTCTTTTGAATGCTTGCTTCTAGATTTCCTCACTTATAATGTCATATACAAGGGAACTAGAAATTATAATATTTATGTAATTGTGCTTGACTTTATTAAGCATGTTATTGGTAGATGCGTTGTAGTCAATTCAAATGATATTTCTCTTTGGCATCATTGGCTAAGTCATGTAATATGCATCAATTGAAGAAGTTGAGCAAAAGGACTAGGTCAAGGGACTTCCCAAATTGGAACTTGAAAAGGATGAGGAATGTCAACCTTGTACACAAGGAAAGAAAACGAAGTCCTCCTTAAAATCCAAAGGAGTCCTTAGTACCAAGAGAGTTCTTGAACTTCTCCATATTGATCTATTTGGACCTCTGGGAACTCAATCGCTTCTGGTTCCAAGTGTTGTCTTGTTATTATCGATGATTTTTCTCAATATACATGGACCTTATTTCTTATTTATAAGAGCAATACTCTTGATGTTTTCTATAACTTTTTGCAAACGAGTTGAAAATGAAGCTTCTTACCGCATTGTTTCTATCCATAGTGATCATGGGGGAGAATTTGAAAATGATATGTTTGAATGGTTTTGTGAAGAGTCTGGATATGCACATAACTTTTCTTCACCTCGAACACCTCAACAAAATGGGGTTGTAGAGAGGAAGAACATGTCACTACGGGAAATGGCTAGAACCATGCTTCTAGAGTATGACACTCTAAAGAAGTTTTGGGATGAAGTCGTTAATACTTCATGTTTTGTGCAAAATCGAGTTTTCACACATCCCTCTTTGAAGAAAACCCATTATGAGCTATGGCATAGTAGGAAGCCTTCCATTGAGTATTTTCAAGTTCTTGGGTGTCCTTGTTTTGTTTCAAACATGAAAGATTCTCTTGACAAGTTTGATCCAAAATTGTACAAGAATTTCTTTCTTGGCTATATCACTACTAGCAAGGATTATTGAGTGTATAATGTTGATCTATCTAAAGTAGAAGAATCTATTGATGTTAAATTTATTGAGACTAACCCCTCTATTTCCAAGGATATTTCTAATGATGATGTTATAGATGAAGTAATTCCTATCTTAAAAGAACTCAACATCACTCAAAGGGGAAAAGAGGTGTCCACCCAATAAGAAGAGATAGATGAAGAAAATAAGGATCCAACCCCCCTCTTTGCAAAGAATCATCCTAAAGAGCTCATCATAGGTGACCCCTTTGAAAGAGTGAATACGCGAGCTGCCTACAATAAAGAAAAAGCCAACAATGACTTCATCTCACAACTCAAGCCAAAGAGTGTCAAAGAAGATCTTGGGGATGATGAGCGGATCCTAGCCATGCAGAAAGAATTGGATAAATTTGAGAAAACAAAGTACGGACTCTCATGCCAAGACCTTGTGATAGAAAGATCATCAGCACCAAGTGGATCTACTACAACAAGATGGATGAAAGTGGCAAGGTGGTAAGAAACAAAGCAAGGTTAGTGGCTTAAGGCTACAATCAATAGGAAGGTATTCACTTTGATGAAACTTATGCTCCTGTTTCTAGGCTTGAGTCTATTAGAATGCTACTTGCATTTGCTAGCTACAAAAATTTCTTGTTATATCAAATGGATGTTAAAAGTGTATTTTTAAATAGTACAATTGAGGAGGAAGTATATGTTGTTCAATCTCTGGGCTTTGAACATAATAGTTTACAGAATCATGTCTATCTATTGCAAAAAACTCTCTATGGACTCAAACAAGCACCTTGATCTTGGTATGAGAAACTAAAAAACTTTTTGTTAGATAATGGTTATATTATGGGGAAAGTTGATTCTACCTTGTTCCTTAAACACACTTCTAACAATTTTCTTATCATTCAGATCTATGTAGATGACATTATTTTTGGTGGAACTAATCTTGATCTATGCAAGGATTTCAATCGTCTTATGCATAGTGAATTTGAGATGAGCATGATGGGTGAGCTTATATTCTTCCTCGGCTTTCAAATGAAGCAAACTAAAGATGGGAACTTCATCAACCAAAGCAAATACACAAGTGAACTTCTCGAGCACTTTAGGATGGAAAACATGAAGATGATGGACACACCCATGGCCAACACTACCAAATTGGACCGTGATGAAGGTGAGAAGCTCTATAGAGGTATGATAGGAAGTTCACTTTATTTATCTCCCTCTAAACAAGACATAATTTTTGGTGTTGGCTTGTGTGCTTGCTTTCAATCAAGTCCTAGGAAATCACATCTTATAGCTGTTAAGAGGATTTTGAGGTACTTAGACAAAACCCAAAATTTTGGACTTTGGTATCATAAGTCGAGGGACTTCACTCTTACTGCTTATAGTGATGTTGATTACGCAGGACGTTTGATTGATAGAAAATGCACAAGTGGCACTTGCTTCCTCCTATGACCATGCTTGGTGTCTTGGTTTTTTAAGAAATAGAGAACAATGGCTCTACCAATTGCCGAGGCTGATGCATCCAAGAGTTGTTGCACCCAGGTTCTATGGATGAAGCAAATGCTTTAAGACTTTAACATTCATTTTGATGCTTCTCCCATTTTTTGTGACAATATTGGTGCATTTAATTTATCTTACAATCCTATATTGCATAGTAGAGCCAAGCATATAGAGGTTCATGATAATTTTCTTTGTGATCACATTGATAAAAAAGGATATTTATATCATGCATGTGGACACAGAAAATCATTTGGCAGATATTTTTACTAAACCTCTAGCTAGAAAGCAATTTACTTTTATTAGATCTAAACTACTCATAACTACTTTAGATGATATAAATACACCATTTAGCTAGTTGTTATCTATCCTATATGCTTTGCTCATGTCTTGATCACCTTTGCTTGCTAAATGCTAAAATTTCATGTTCTAATGCCTTATTTTTGCTTGTTTGGGGTATTTATTGCAAATGAATATTTTATCGCAAGATAGTACCCGATGATGAGTGACATGTGCCTCAATATGCTTAAAGTGCAAGATGGACTAGAAAAATAAATTTAGTTAGCATCCAAATGGCTAGAAACTGAAATTTCTATGTTTGGGACAGACTGCATGTCGGTTGAGTTTGCCAACTCGACCAATCCATGGCCGAGGGCTTATGCAAAAAGTCATTTGATCAAGTTTCTCTCTCTCAGAACTCAACTAATGGTTGGGCTGGACCAAATATTAAATAGGTTTCGGTTGACTATTCTTCCTCTCAACTAGAGAAAAGTTGACCAATTCTTACTCCAACTCCCATATACCATCAACCTTTGCCTCGACCTTCCATCTTCTACCCCTAGCCAGCCTCTGTTTGACCTACCTTGTCTCTATCCCCTCTGCCCTAGGTGGTTAGACGACCCTTGGTGGTGTTCCTTCTCTTGTTCGTCCACTCAATCTTCTCCATTTTGCCTTCATGGCCTTCAATAGAAGAAAGAGGGTTGCACATGTTGGAGCTCCATCATCATCCAACTCATACCTCATTCCTTATGATGACACCTTCTTTGTTTCATCTGAAGCTCTAAACGTGTATAAGGAGCTCTTTCCAAGGAACCTTTTCCCCTTTTGAGCTTTGTTTGAACCTCGCCCCATTCAGGAGAAGGTCATAGACGAGGTAGTTGAGTTTCTCTACAACCATCACCTAGCCACCATGAGCATAGAACGTCGGTGCTTTTATAATTCCATTACAAGCACCAAGGCGGTCCATGAAATTTACGACAATCTTTCATGGAACTATGACTCTCTTGTACTGACTCCTAATACTCAAGTTATTATTACTTCTATGATCGCCAGTAAGAAATTCACTATCTCAGAAGATACCTTGAACATCTTTCTCAATGGCACTGAGGTCACCGACACATGGAGGAAAGATTATCCTAAGTATTTTGACTTGATTGACCTGAGTTTCTCTACAAGAACTATGGTATTACTCTCCCTGATATTTGTAAGTTCTTGAAGAAGCCTCAGACACCCTATAGGAATAAGTTCACCACAACATCCTCTTCCTTAGATCTCAAAAATTGCATAATCACTCTGGTAGTTAACTATAATGTTCACACCAAAAAGAATCAAACTGAAATTGTAGAGAATATTGTAGTGATTATGTACTATCTTTTGAAGAACATAGGAGTCAAGTGGTATAGATACATTCTCCACCACATGATCTACTTTCACTCCGGGAAGGATACCCGAGGTACCCACCCACCCTACCCAGCCTTGATCTATGGTCTTTTCACCTTTGCGAGTGAGAAGTCTCTTTTCCATGATCTTCATTACAAACCCTCTAGAAAAGGAGTTTGTACACAAGACCACGATCAAGAAAACCTTTTTTTCCTACATCCTATTCCACCATACCTGGAGCCTCTACCTCCAACCATGAACCTCCACCTCCACCACCATCCCGAACTACCTGCGCCCTATTCCATGTATCTAATGAAGCCCTCATGGGTTACATGGTGCATCAATAGGCATACAACCTATAGGTTTAGGATCACCTGCATCACGAACTCTTCCAAATCATGTCCACCATGAACCTATCTTGCAGTTGCCATTACCCCTTTTACCAACTCTACCCAGGTGGTAACTATGCTTCCTATGCATATAGTTACTTCTACCTGACCCCTCCACCTACTACTTCTACTGACACATCCTCTGATGTTGGTGGACCTACCCCTATACCTATCCCTGGAGTGCTTCCTCTGCCTATTGGCCTCCTTGCTACCCTACTTTCCAACATTATCACTTCTTATCCCTCTTTCCCTCAGGCCAAGGAGATACATGATCTTGGCATGTCTTGGGATGAGCAGAATGCCATGTGGCCCAGTCTCATTTTTGGTCATTCTGTTGATGAGGATATGTCGACTAGGATGATGAGGAAGTTTATGAGGAGGAGGATTCCACTGAGGTTGACGGCCTTGGTGATGGTTCTGATGTCTTTTTTGGTGCCTCTGGTGATGAAGTTGTTGCAGTCTCTGTTGCACCTTCAGATGATGATGAGGACTATGAGCCTGTGCTGACGAGGATGATGTTGATGATGACCCGTTGGACTTAGAAACCTTAGATGTCTAGATGTTTTAGTTTTTTATCTTTAGATGTTCATCATATATATCTTTCTAGACTACTTTGTACTAATGACATTTAGCCACATTATGTGAGTTGTACTATTTCTATCATCATGTTGCTTTCATCACTGGTTTGTACTTGGTTTGAGAACATGCTTATGTGTTGTAATGTTCAACCTACGTATCATAACTTTGTGTGCTCTATCATATGAGTTCCTGGTATGCTCTTCCATATTTTGATTATGACACTACTTGCTTGCTTCTCTCTGTTCTTGTCTCTATTTTTATTTGTGATACTTGAGGTTACATGTGTTAGGTTGTGCGTGGAGAAGACATGTTTTAATTCTCTTTTACCCCCTTTACTTTTTGATAATTCCAAAAGGGGGAGAGAAGTTTGAGATTTTTTTTAAGCTCAACCATATTGTTTTCACTGCCTATATGATCCTTTTCTTGTCTAAGTATATGTTTTGTCATGTGACTTGCTAAAGGACCATGTAGTATACATGTCATATAGCTTTGTGTAGAAAGACTAACTATGCTGGTAAGAGTGAGAATATATTGAGGGAGAGCAATTCACATTGTTCAAATCATGAATGCCCTTGCAATTCACAAAGCTAAGGTATAACTTTACATATCCTTTCCAACATGTTGAGCGATGGTTTGTCATTGTCAAAAAGGGGGAGAATGTTGACTTGAGAGTTATACATTATCCATATTTTGATAATGACTTAACCATTCCATTCATGTGTATCTAATATGTTTGTTTGATATAAATTCCAGGTATGAGGTACATGAAAAGGATCAAATTCTTCAAGCCCTAGCATATCGAATTTCAAGTCAAAAGCAATGCATATGTGCAATTTGGGAAATCACTCCAAATCACCTTAGAATATTTTTTGTAATCATTTGTATTGATGATATGACTTGTAACAAAGATGAGAAAAATCAGGGATACTTAAATCCACCATTTGATCACTTAAAAATCATTTAAAAAAATCATCACAACATCTTCATCGGTCAAGTTTGAAACTCGACCGATCCTTGATGGATTTTGGGAATTATTTGGATTGGTCAAGTTGTACACTCACAGAACTCGACCGACCAACTTTCTTTCCAAATTAGATTTTGGTGAATCGATCGAGTTACCCTAGGACAAACTCGACTGACCATTTAAAATTACCTTTGTTGGATAGTGGATCAGTCGAGTTATCTTTATTGAAACTCGATCGAATACACTATACGAAGAATGTAGAAAAAGTGATTCCAATAGTTAGAGAGTTGTTAGAATCCAAAATATGTCTGTCACAAGTTGCAAAATGGTTAGTTTTGTTCTTAAGTGATCCCACACTCAAAGGAACACCCCAGCTTTAAATATGACCTCTTGGAGTTCATTTCAAGGTTTCTCATTCATGCTATCCTTGGTCCTTGCTATAGTTGAGTGTGCTAAACTCCTTTGAGCCCCTTTCTCTATCTTATTTACAAAGAATTTTGTGATTATGAGTGAGTTAGGCATGTTGTAAGAGATATACCTCATTGCTACCTTGTAAATTTCTCCATCTCTCTACTTCCCAATCCCCTTTCTTCAAGAGAAAAGGCTGAAGTGATCTTCTCCGAGTAAAGGAGTTGTTCTTCTTCTTCAAGACTAAATAAGGTGTGAAGATATTCTCCAAGTGAAGGAGAAGGAAAAGGCAGAAGATTCAAGGAGCTGACCGGGAAATCCTCAAGGTCTCAGACTTGTTGCAAGGAGGAGATCTCCTAGGAGAAGGAATCGAGATGCTTGCAAGAGTGGGTAATACTTATAGTGAGGTAGAAGACTAGCTCTTGGATAGGTAAGCCCTTGGGTGTAAAAAAGCCATCTTTTATCTCTTATAATAGAATATAAGTATACATGGGTTGTAAAATCCTAGAGGTTGACCTCTCTAGGTAGTGGACTTACGGTATCCTAGTTTGGAGATTGGAACCACTCTAAACACCTCGTCCAAGTATATATTTCAATCTCTCTCATCCTTTCTATGATTGTTTAGATAAGACTTCAAATTCATCTTTAGCATTTGATTTTAATTGATATAATTTGAAGGTCTAACTATTCTTGCGCAAGTTTTGAAGCTCTATTCACCCCCTAGAGCCCTAGATCCAACGAGTGGTATTAGAGCCTGGATATTCTCCAACAACTATCCTATAAGATGAGAAGATGGGTGAGAACCTAGTTGGTTCCCTCAACCTAGAATGAGGCTTTTCCATGCGTCCTCAGTCTTCGACGGCACCAAATTCCTCTATTGGAAGCGGCAGATGCAGTTCTACATTCAAGGAATGAATTTTAACATTTGGAAAGTCATGATTTCATCCTAGAAGGAGCCGGTCAGAGTTGTAGTTACTTGGAATGAAACAACTCGAAAGGTGGCACAGATCAATGCCAAGCTATTAGCATCCTTTATACTTGCCTCACTCCATTCGAGTTCAACTACATCTCCTCATGGGACACAACCCATGAGATACGGGACAAGTTGTGCATCACTTATGAAGGAACAAAGCAAGTGAAGAAGGCAAAGATCTACATGTTGAAAAACCTCCTAGAAAACTTCAAGATCGGGAAGAAATGATTGGTCGAGATGTATTCAAGGCTCAACATCATCATCAATGGCCTTGTTGTCTTGGGACATAATTTGGATAGAGGAGCCATCAACTCAAAGATTCTAAGATCTCTTCCAATGATATGGGAGTCAAAGGTGACCTCCATTGAAGAAGTTAAAAGTCTTGGTGATCTTCCAACCGAAGAGCTTATTGGAAACCTACAAGCTCATGAGCCCAGACTTGACAAGTAAGAATAAGAAGCAAAGAAGAAAAGGAGTCAAGAAAGATCAAAGACTTTGCTTTCAAGGCTCAAGTGGAAGCTCTTATTCTTCAACAAAAACTTACTTGTCAGACCTCTCCCTTCCCCTCTAGTAAAGATGACCCTAGTGAGAATGAAGCCAACTTCTCCAAGAGAAAGCACTTCAAAGGGAAGCCATCTTCCTCATCTACTCCAAGGTGCTACAAATGTGGTAAAAAAGGACACTACAAGAATGATTGTGCTAAGGCTAGAAAGTCACACCACAAGAGTAGCTCCAAGAAGGAGGAAGACTACAAGAAAGATAGAAAATACAAGAGGAAGGACAAGGAGAGGAGGAATAAAGATGCAGCTCATGTTGTATGGGAAGGATCATCCTCTAGTGGCTCAAACTCCGATGAAGATGGAGAATGCCACCTTATACTCATGGCCTCTACAAGTGAAGACATTAGTGAGGTAACTGAGGTAAGTTTGCATGACTTAGCTAAAGAAACTCTTATTGATATTCTTAATTCTACTTGTCCTTTTGGAATATAAATCTAAAAAGAAGAGATTGGGTAAAATTATTGATGATTTGTATGCAAAGCTGATATTCTTGAGCAAAATGAGAAAGTTCATTTTGAGATCATTGATTCTTTGTAAGGCCAATTTCTTGATCTTGAGCTCCAATATAATGGGGTTGAAATTGAGATTGGGATCTACCCTAAGAATATCACTAGTCTTAAGGAAGAGAACAAAAAATGTCTTTATGAGCTTGAGTTGCTTAAAACTAAAAATTTTGAACTTAAGCTTATTAGTGATGCTCTAGAGATGAGAGAGATGTTTATCCCAAAGAAATTCAATTGCTTAAATAGAAAATGCTAGGTTGCTTGATCAAGTAAATGATTTATCTTCTAGACCTATTTTGCCTAGAAATGAGTTGTTTCTATTACTCTTGAAAAAGATTCATATTTGAATAAAGCCCTCTGTCTTGAGACTGACCTTTTACATGCGCAAAATGATCTTGCTAGTTTGTCTGCTACTATTATCTCTCTTACTGATGAAAATCATATACTTATAGCCTCTCTGTAGAAATTACTCAAAGGGAAGAATTCCCTAAATGAAATACTTGATCACTCTACCAAACAAAGTGGTACTAGTGGTTTGGGATTTGTAGGGGGAGATCCTAAGGGCAAGAGTAAGGCCAAAGGTAAGAAAAATAATAAGGAACCTCCTTTCTTCCATGGAGAGTCTTCTGGCTCAAAGAATCCTATGATTTGTTCTCATTGCAACAGTGATGATCGTTGTTCTACTTATTGTCCATACAAGCCTAAGGGACCAACCCAAAGATGAAGTGGGTCCCCAAACTAACACTAGATCCCAAAGTTTGAGTTGAGAATAGGCATTCTCCTTTCTTGCAGGAAAAGGAAAATGGATTGTTGATAGTGGCTGCACAAAGCACATGACGGGTGATATAAGCCATTTCAACAATTTCACTAAGAAGAAAGGAGGATCAGTTACTTTCGGGGACAACAAGAAAGGTAGAGTAAAAGGTGAGGGTGATGTAGGTGAATCCTTGTGTATCAAGAATGTTTTGTTTGTGGATAACTGACATCACAATTTAATAAGTGTTAGTCAATTATGTGATAATGGTTATCTTGTGGTGTTTACTTCTTTTGAATTCTTGCTTCTAGATTTCCTCACTTACAATGTCATATACAAGGGAACTAGAAATTGTAATATTTATGTAATTGTTCTTGACTCTATTAAGCATGTTGTTGGTAGATTCCTTGTAGTCAATTCAAATGATATTTCTCTTTGGCATCGTCGGCTAGGTCACGCAATACGCATCAATTGAAGAAGTTAAGCAACAAGGACTTAGTCAGGGGACTTCCCAAATTAGATTTTAAAGAGGATTAGGAATGTCAACCTTGTACAAAAGGAAAGAAAACCAACTCCTCCTTCAAATCCAAAGGATTCCTTAGTACCAAGAGAGTTCTTGAACTTCTCCATACTGATCTATTTGGACCTATGAGAACGTAATCGCTTCATGGTTCCAAGTATTGTCTTGTTATTGTTGATGATTTTTCTTGATATACTTGGACTTTTTTTTCTTATTTTTAAGAGTGATACTCTTGATGTTTTCTATAGCTTTTACAAATGAGTTGAAAATGAAGCTTCTTGCCGCATTGTTTCTATGTGTAGTGATCATGGAGGAGAATTCAAAAATGATATGTTTGAACGGTTTTTGTGAAGAGTCTGGATATGCACATAACTTTTCTTCACCTCAAACACCTCAACAAAATGGGTTTGTAGAGAGGAAGAACAAGTCACTACAAGAAATGTCATGCTTCTAGAGTATGACACTCTAAAGAAGTTTTGGGTCGAAGTCGTTAGTACTTCATGTTATGTGTAAAACTAGGTTTTCACACATCCCTCTTTGAAGAAAAAAACCCGTATGAGCTATGGGGTGGTAGGAACCCTTCCATTGAATATTTTCACATTTTTGGGTGTCCTTGTTTTGCTTTGAACACAAAAGATTGTCTTAACAAGTTTGCCATGAAACCGTACAAGGCTTTCTTTGTTGGCTATAGCACTACTAGCAAGGCTTATAGAGTGTATAATGTTGATCTATCTGTAGTAGAAGAATCTATTAATGTCAAATTTATTGAGACTAACCCCTCTATTTCCAAGGATATTGCTAATGATAATGTTGCAAATGAAGTCATTCCAATCTTAAAATAACTCAACGTCACTAAAAAGGGAAAAGAGGTGGTTGTTGGTATGTATGCCATAGAGTCATGTTGAGCGATTGCATGGAGTCAAATATTAATTAATCGATTAATGTGACTAATTGGTTAATTAATTAATTTTAGAATATTGTAATTAATCCACAGGTGTTTTAATTTACGTAGACTTTTTGTTTACCGAAGGGTTTAGGAAATCTTGCTTCCTTTTGTCTCCTATTTAAAGGGGTTTGACGGTTGATGTCTTTACACGACATTGAGAGAGGCTTTTTAATTTACACTCACGTACGTAAACCCTAGCCGTCACGGTCCTCAGGAGAGAAAGGAGATCATCGCGATGTTAGCACGTCATTGTACAAAGACTACTCCTTCCTGTCAGCTTAGGAAGCACGACGTGGAGTTCCAATCCATCTGCATGGATGAAGTAGAGACGCAGATGTTGAGACGCCTATGTTCAGAGGACGTCAATGACCGTACATACACGTAGGGGTGAGAAAATAATGGTCCAGACTGCAAAACCGGACCGGACTGCTCAATTCGGTCCGGTCCAAGAATTTCGATAAGTTCGGTCTTCGGTCCGGTCTGGTCCGGTCCGCTCTGGATCGCAAATTGACTTTTGTATAAAATTCATATATATTTGAAGGTGTATTCTATAATAACTACAAATAAAGTACATATATAAGCACTAATAGTATAAATGTTTGATACTAAAGTTATATAATTGTTAGAAATGACTAAGATTATCAACTTTGTACAATTAAATAAGTTGTAAAACATGTAAAAAAGGCTTATTACGGTCCAAACAGTCCGGTCCGGTCCTAACACAAAAAGGTCCGGTCCTGGTCCAGTCCTACCTTGAAACGGTCCGGTATGTGGTCTATATATTATTAAAATTTGGTATGCGGTCCGGTCTGGTTCGGTCCGGTCTGGTCCAGTTTTGGACCGATGCTCAGCCCTACATACACGCTACGAGCAGTGTACATCACTGCACGAAAGGAGCGTTGTCGGATCTTCCTGTGATGCATTTGGAGGATGGGAGAGAAGTATTGTCTATGTAAGCTAAGAGTGTTGCACACCATTGTGTAGCGGGACGTCACTGGACTTACTCCGTGACAAGGTATATCCTACAAATACTCTTTCTTAATACATTATTATCGACGAGATCCTATTGTGGGTTGCGTAGAAATATATTTTATTTTGTTTCTTCCGCCGTGCATGTTTCCTCCACTAAACCCAATAGTGGCATCGGAGCCAGGTTCGATCTACAACGTATTTGGATTCATTTTAATATGATCAAATCGTTGTATACTATTTTCTATGGTTACATACGATGTGAAATTAAAACTGTTAATATGCATATCTAAACCTAATTCCACATACATCACAGGCTTCTATTTTTGACATTTCAGACGGGATCGACTATGGAAAATACTGATTTTCCTAAGTGCACAGAAGTAAAATTTCATAGAACTTTTAGGGGGCGCCACCCCTATGTACCATGTATAGTTTGTGTGGGAGTCAAAAATTTATTTAATGGGGAATGTCCCGTATTAAAAGGACTGCAATTTTAATATGTATATATGTATATGTAGATATACCTATGATATCATACACATCACCTTTAAAATCTGCTTTATGTGGTGAATGCATGTATGTTTATGATATCATAGGTATTGATCCAATTGCGTCATATGTATTGACACACACACACACACACACACACACACACATATATATATATATATATATATATATATATATATATATATATATATATATATTACACAATGTGTGTGTGTCAATACATATGATGCAATTGGTAAAATCTGCTTTATGTGGTGAATATATATCTATGAGTTGCATATGATGCAATTGGTAAAAGTTGCCTACTTCAGTATTTGGTCTTTGACGCCAACGTTGGCTGGGCATTGATCTAATTATTTTGTATCTTGGCTCACTAGAAGGTTGTACGTTGCAATCTTTCGAGTTGATAGTGGGGTCTATCAATTTGAATAAAATAGTGGGTGCATAATTAATTAAAGGCCTAATTAATATCGTTTATCAAATCTTTACAAGTCAAAATCTTTTGGACTAAATGTAAACTTTTTCTTTTGTAGCAATCAAATGGCAAACAACACTCACACATTCTCGTTGCGGTCAGTCCCTGAGAAGGACAAACTTATTGGAATCAACTTTCAAAACTATTTTAGGACGCTGAGAATTGTTCTCACGCGAGAGTGTAAGCTTTATGTCCTTAAAACACCAGAGCCAGCGGAACCCGCCTTAAATGTGCCCAAGACTAAAAAGTATGCTTACAAGAAGCACCTTGATTATGTCGTGGGTGTCAAGTGCCTGATGTTGTACTCAATGAACTATGAGTTGCAAGAGCAGCATGAGAATATGAATGTCATGGAGATGGTAACACATATCAAAAACATGTATCATCATCAAGCAAGATAGGAGAAATATGATGTCTCTAAGGCTTTTTTTAGAAGTAAGATGAAAGAGGGGGAGTCAGTTGGCACCCACATACTCACTTTGATTGGGTACGTAGAAAGCCTATCCAAGCTAAGATTTCCCCTAGATCAAGAGTTGGCCACTGATGTGATTCTGCAATCATTGTCTGAATCATATAGTCATTTTATCATAAACTACAACATGAACAATCTTGACAAGCCATTGTTAGAATTGTTGGGCATTGAAGCACAAATGAAGAAAGACAAGCCTAAGTCTATGATGATGATCAGCAGGACAAAGGGAAAGGCAAAAGGTAAAGGAAAGGCTAAGAAAGGTTCTAAAGCCGAGCATAAGACAAAGTCATCCGCGCTCAAAGATAAAGGTGGAATCTCCAAAGAAGGAAATTGTCACCGGGCTAGACATTAGAAAAGAAATTGTCCTCTGTACCTGAAGGAACCAAGGAAGAATAAGCAGGGGATAGAGATCTCCACTTTAGGTGTATACATTATTGAGATAAACTTAAATACTTCTTCATCATGGGTACTAGATACCAGATGTAGATCTCACATATGTTTTAATATGCAAGATCTGACAATAAGTAAGCCTTTACAAAAGGGCCAAGTCGAGCTGTGGGTCGCTAATGGAGCAAGAGTTACTGCCATCGTAGTTGGAGTTATTAGTTTATATTTGTCTACAAGCCTTGTAATAGAATTAGATAATTGCTATTATGTACCTGCCATTAATAGAAATATTATTTCTGTATCTTGTATGGACAAGAGTGGATTTGAACTTCACATTAAGAATGGAATGATTTCTATCTCTAAAGATGAGATCTTTTATGGCAATGCCCCTATGTCTTATGACATCTACTTGTTAGAACTCGAGACTAGCATATACAACATAAATACTAAAAGGCTAAAACTTGATAACTCAAACAAAACATACTTATGTCATTGTCGTCTTGGGCACATAAATGAGAAGTGCATATGTAGACTCCATAAGGATGGTTATATAGACTCTTTTGATTTTGAATCATTAGAGACATGTGAGGCTTGTTTGTTTGGCAAGATGACCAAGAATCCTTTCACTAGACATAGTGAGAGATCCAGTGATCTGCTAGGGCTCATACATACTGATGTATGTGGACCTTGTAGATTAAATGCTAGAGGAGTCTATTAATACTTCATTACCTTCACTAATGACCTTAGTAGGTATGCCTATGTGCATCTTATGAAACACAAGTCAGAAACTCTTGAAATGTTCAAGACTTTCGTGAATGAAGTAGAGAAGAAACTTGGTAAGAGTATTAAAGCACTCCATTTAGATCGAGGTGGTGAATACTTAAACCAAGAGTTTGAGGACCTTATCAGAGATCGTGGTATTGTATCACAATGGACTCCACCTGGTACACCACAACATAATGTTGTGTCAAAAAGAAGGAATCATACATTATTCAACATGGTACGATCAATGATGAGTTCAACCATACTTCTAATATCATTCTGGGGATATGCTCTTGAAACTGCAGCATTTACACTTAACCATGTACCTTTCAAATCGATTCAAAAGACACTATATGAGATATGGAATGGCAATCATCCCAATTTGTCTATGTTAAAGATTTGGGGATGTGAAGCTTATGTTAGGAAACAATTTCCTAAAAATCTTGGACCCAAATCTGAAAAATGCTATTTTGTTGGATACCCCAAGGAAACTCGGGGATACTAATTCTACACACCAACTGACAACAAAGTGTTTGTTGCTAGGACTGTTGTATTTCTTGAAAAGAAATTTATTTCTAAAGGAATTGATGGGAGGAATGTAGAGCTCGAAGAAGTTTGAGATCAACAAGAAAGCAGAGAAACCGAGGAGGTACATAAGGAACATGAAGACTCACAAACTGTTGTGGAATTTCAAGTTCCAAATATAATGCAGGAACCTTGTAGGTCTAGTAGGACACGACTTGAGCCCAAGAGATTCAGGTTTTTCATGACTCAAGACAATGATGAATTAGGCATAGAAGATGAGACAACTTCCTATCTAGAAGCTACTAAGGGACCAGAATCTGAAAAATGGCTCGAAGCCATGAGATCTGAGATGGAATCCATGTACACCAACAAGGTATGGACCTTGGTGGATCCACCTGAAGGGGTAAAACCCATAGGGTTCAAGTGGGTCTTCAAGAATAAGATCGACATGGATGGAAATGTTCTAACCTATAAAGGTAGATTGGCTGCGAAAGGATTCCATCTAATTCAAGGTGTTGATTATGATGAGACCTTCTCACCATTTGCCATGGTTAAATCATTTAGGATCATGCTTGCCATTGCAGCTTATCATGACTATGAGATTTGGCAGATGGATGTTAAAACACCATTCCTTAACAGAAATTTACTCGAGGATGTGTACATGACACAAACTAA
Source organism: Alisma plantago-aquatica (assembly GCA_963693085.1). Lineage (NCBI taxonomy): Eukaryota > Viridiplantae > Streptophyta > Magnoliopsida > Alismatales > Alismataceae > Alisma > Alisma plantago-aquatica. Next base: position 242,010,101 of record OY856415.1, read on the forward strand.
GGGGTCGTTCAGCCGCCACCACCTCGAATACCGCTAGTCTATTGTATAAACATTATTTTGTTGTAGGATCATCAGGTGGCCGAATGAACAAATTCTGTTGCACGTCGTTGTTGTTGTAGAGCTTGAACCTCAAGCAGCGCATTGGATGTGTGAGTTTATAGTACCACGATATCTGGCGAGATTCTAACCACTGCATTTATCTCGCTTTTTTGGGAGCTTAAATATCAGACCAAATACTGGATGATATAATTGACTATTGATCTGACATAAAATCTGAATAACAATCCCGATAATTAGAATGGGGGGGGAGAACGGCCCCTAAGGGTTTTATCAATCTAAAGGAAGCCAATAAAGTTTGTAAGATATAAAGGTCAATCTATGAGTTGAAGCAAGCATCTCAGAGCTGGAATCTATGTTTTGATGAAGTAGTCAAAAAGTTTGGCTTTAGTCAAAATGAAGATGAACCATGTGTTTACAAAAATGTTAGTGGGAGCACAGTCATATTTCTCATATTGTATGTGGATGACATACTATTGATGGGAAATGGAATCCCTACTCTTCAGACCATAAAAGGTTGGTTGGGGAAGACGGTATCTGTGAAGGATTTAGGTGAAGCATCCTATATACAAGGAATCAAGATCTATAGAGATAGGTCTAGAAGGCTTCTAGGCCTAATCTAGAGCACATAAATTGACAAGGTGCTAAAGAGGTTTAGCATGGAGGGTTCTAAGAGAGGTAACTTGCCCATGTCACATGGGGTTATGATCTCTAAAGCCCAATTTCCTAGTTCATGTGATGAACAGGCGCGCATGAGTAAGATTCCATATGCATCAGCAATTGGATCTATCATGTATGTGATGTTATGTACTCATCATGATGTGTTGTATGCTTTGAGTACGCCTAGCCAGTATCAGTCAAATCCAGGTGAATGTCACCAGACAGCCATAAAGAACATCCTAAAGTACTTGAGAAGGACTAAGGATCAATTCTTGGTATACGGTGGTGAGCAAAAGCTCGTGTTAAAGGGTTACACCAATGCTAGCTTCCAAACTGACAAAGATGATTATAGATCACAATCTAGATTTGTGTTTTGCCTGAACAATGGAGCTGTGAGATGGAAGAGTTCCAAGCATGACATGGTTGCGGATTCTACAACAGAGGCTAAATATATTATCACATCTAATGCCGCAAAGAAGTTGTGTGGATCAAGAAGTTCATTTCTAGACTTGGAGTGGTTCCAAGTGCTAGTGATGCAATTGAGTTGTTGTGTGACAAAAACAGGGCAATTGCACAGGCTAAAGAACCAATATTGCACCAACGTTCCAAACATATGCTATGGCGGTTCCATATCATCCGTGAGATGATACAATGAGGAGATGTGAAGATTTGCAGAGTACCTACAGAAAGCAATGTGGCTGACCCTTTCACAAAAGCACTTTCACAGCAGAAACATGACGGACATGTTCGATCACTTGGATTGAGATTCATGATTGATCGGGTATAAGTGCAAGTGGGAATCTGTTGGTATGTATGCCCATAGAGACTATCATTTGATTATTGTAATGGGATACTATGTAAACGATTTGTAATACTATATTGATCATATCAATAAAGGCAAGTTTCCAATCTATATGTTTGTGTTTTATATTGTGAGATGACCACAAAACTTATAGATGTCTACAGAATAATATACTCAATGACAAATGTCTTTGAGTTGATGACCTGAATATTGAGATCATATGTATGCTAAGATTATGTAGTCTTATTTTATCCCTATTTGGTTGTTATAGTGGAAATATACATAGACATCAATAACACATAAGATTAGAATGTATGTTGGTTGATGGAGAATCTCATTAGCCATGATATGGAGATATCAAACCAAATACATAGATACTTGTTAGAGAATAGTGTATCAGACATACCCACCTTGAGAGTGACACATGGATACCATGATTGGTAGTTAGAGTCACATCTCATAGTGATGGTGGTGATTGTAGCTCTTAGACTTGAAGTCAATACACTTATCACATGTCATTCGGTGTACTTTTACATCATCCACCGTGGTCCTGAATAAGGATTGTCATAAAGATGGTGCTTGGGTGCATTGTTACACATGGGGATAATTGTGAGTGATGTAGATGAACTTTGTCCTTCCTATGGGAGTTTGATATTCTGGCCACTTGATAAGCAAGACTGATAAATGCATGGCCATGCTGATGTGAGTCAATATGTGATATTGAGCTTTACATATATCTCAAACAGTCTACTCTAGTTCAAGGAACATGGATTGAACATTGAAGAGGATGACAGTTCCATGACTCAAATTCAATCCGGATATCAATGACAAAGGAACTATACAATCAATGTAACACCAGTCATGAATGATAGGTTAAGTTGTTCTCCAACTTCTCCAATTACTTGGGTGTCAATGAAGTCTTGCTAGATACTAATCATTGCTTCTGAAATCATAATGTGATTATGGAGATCACTTTCAACGTAATTTGGAGCCTATCAGGTCACACGCATAGGATGTGTTGGAATAGGAGTATAATTGTGGATTTTATTAGAACTGTTCTGAATCACATTGATTACTAAAATGTTTATGTAATACATTAGAATAATATTAGAATATGTTAAAATATTTGAGCCAATTAATTGGAGTGACTGGCTCTAAGTACAAGTGGGAGTCAGTTGGTATGTATGCCCATAGAACCATCCCGAGCGATTGCATGGAGTCAGATATTAATTAATCAATTAATGTGATTAATTGGTTAATTAATTAGTTCCAGAATATTCAAATTAATCTATGAGTATTTTAATTAACACATTATTTCTGTTTACCGAAGGGTTTAGGAAACCCTACTTCCTTTCATCTCCTATTTAAAGGGGCTTGACGGCTGATGTCTTTACACGACATTGAGAGAGGCTTTTTAGTTTATGCTCACATACATAAACCCTAGCTATCACCACTCCCAGGAGAGAAAGGAGAGCACCACGACGCTAGCACGTCATCGTGCAGAGACTACTCCTTCCTTCCGACCTAGGAAGCACAACGTAAAGTTCTAGACCATCTGCGTGGATGAAGTAGAGACGCAGACGCTGGGACGCCTGCGTTCGGAGGACATCAACGATCGACCATATGTGCTACAAATGACGTACATCACTCATGAAAGGAGCACCACCGGATATTCCTACGACACATTCGAAGGACGAGAGAGAAGTATCGTCCGTGTAAGCTAAGAGCGTTGCACACCATCATGCAGCAGGACATCGCTGGACTTGTTCCGTGACAAGGTATATCATGCAAACACTCTTTCTGAATATGTTGTTGTCAATGAGATCATGTTGCAGGTTGTGTGGAAATATATTTTATTTTGTTGCTTCTGTCGCGCATGTTTCCTCCACAAAACCCAATAGTGGCCACTCAAGAAGAAGAGATAAATGAAGAAAATAAGGATCCAACCCCCATCTTTACAAAGAATAATTCTAAAGAGCCCATCATAGGTGACCCCTTTGAAGGAGTGAAGATGCGAGCTGCCTACAACAAAGAACAAGTCCAACAACACTTTCATCTCACAACTTGAGCCCAAGAATGTCAAATAAGCTCTTGGGGATGATGAGCGGATACTAGCCATGCAGGAGGATCTGGAGCAATTAAAAAAGAACAAAGTATGGAATCTCATGCCAAGACCATGTGATAGAAAGATCACTGGAACCAAGTGGGTCTTCCACAATAAGTAGGATGAAAGCGGAAAGGTGGTAAGAAACAAAGCAAGGTTAGTGGCTCAATGCTACAATCAACAAGAAGGTATTGACTTTGATGAAACTTATGCTCATGTTGTTAGGCTTGAGTCTATTAGAATGTTACTTGCATTTTCTAGCTACAAAAAATTCTTGTTATACCAAATGGATGTTAAAAGTGCATTTTTGAATGGTATACTTGAGGAAGAAGTATATGTTGCTCAACCTCTAGGCTCTGAACATGATAGTTTACCAAATCATGTCTATCTATTGAAAAAAAACTTTCTATGGACTCAAACAAGCACCTCGAGCTTGGTATGAGAAACTAATGAACTTTTTGTTAGATAATGATTATATCATAGGAAAAGTTGAATCTCTCTTGTTCCTTAAACACACTTATAACAATTTTATTATCATTCAAATCTATATATATGATATTATTTTTGATGGAACTAATCTTGATCTATGCAAGGAGTTCAGTTCTCTTATGTAGAGTGAATTTGAGATGAGAATGATGGGTGAGCTTACATTTTTCCTCGGATTTCAAATCAAGCAAACTAAAGATGGGAACTTCATCAACCAAAGCAAATACACAAGTTAACTTCTCAAGCACTTTGGGATGGAAAACATGAAGTCGATGGACACACCCCTATCCAACACTGCCAATTTGGACAATGATGAAGAAGGTGAGAAAGTGGATGAGAAGCTCTATAGAGGTATGATCGGAAGTTTACTTTATTTAACTATCTATAGACTTGACATAATTATTAGTATTGACTGGTGTGCTCACTTTCAATCAAGTCCTAGGAAATCACATCTTATATCTGTTAAGAGGATTTTGAGGTACTTAACCAAAACTCAAATTTTGGACTATGGTATCCTAAGTCGAGGAACTTTACTCTTACTACTTATAGTGATGTTGATTATGTATGATGTTTGATTGATAGAAAGTGCACAAGTGGCACTTGCTTCCTCCTAGGACCATGCTTGGTGTCTTGGTTTTCTAAGAAATAGAATACAATAGTTCTATCAACTACCGAGGTTGAATACATTGCAGTCGGGACTTGTTGTTCCCAAGTTCTATGGATGAAGCAAATGCTCCAAGACTTTAATATTTATTTTGACGCTTCTCCAATTTATTGTGAAAATACTAGTGCAATTAATTTATTTTACAATCCTATATTGTATATTAGAATCAAGCATATAGAGGTTCTTCATCATTTTTTTTGTGATCACATTATCGAAAAGGATATTTATATCACACATGTGGACGGAAAATCAGTTGACGAACATTTTTACTAAACCTCTAGCTAGAGAGAAATTTATTTTTATTAGATCTAAATTTCTCATAACTGCTTTGGATGATATTGATATTCCATTTAGCTAGTTGTTATCCATCCTATATGCTTTTCTCATGTCTTGATCACATTTTCTTGCTAAATGCTAAAATTTCATGTCTTATGCCTTATTTTCACTTGTTTTGGGTATTTTTCGCAAACGACTATTTTATCGCAAGTAGTACCCGATGAGGAGTAACATGTGCCTTACTATGTCTAAAATGCAAAATGGACTAAAAAAATAAATTTATTTAGCATCCAAATGGCTAGAAACTGAAATTTCTATCTTTGGGATAAATTGTCTGTCGGTTGAGTTGCCAACTCAACCAATCCATGGTCAAGGGATTATGCAAAAAGTCATTCAGTTGAGTTTCTCTCTCTCAGAACTCTACTGATGACCGGGCTGGACCAAAACTTAAATAGGTTTTGGCTGATGATTCTCCCTCTCAACTAGAGAAAAGTCGACTGATTCTTACTCCAACTCCCATAAACCCTCAAGCCTTTCCTCGACCTTCCATCTCCTAGCCTAGGCCACCCACCATTTGACCTACCTTGGCTCTACCCTCTCTACCCTAGGTAGTTAGACGACCCTTGGTGGTGTTCCTTCTCTTGTTCAGCCACTCAATCTTCTTCATTTTGCCTTCATGGACTCAAATAGAAGAAAGAGGATCGCACCTGCTGGAGCTCAATCATCATCCTCCAACTCATGCCTCATTCCTTATGATGATACCTACTCCATTTCATCTGAAGCTCTAAATAGGTATAAGGAGCTCTTTCTTAGGAACCCTTTCCCCTTTTGAGCTTTATTTGAACCTCACCCTATTAAACATAAGGTCATAGATGAGGTAGTTGAGTTTCTCTACAACCATCACCTAGCCGCCCTGAGCGTACAATGTTGGTGCTTTCATAATTCCATTACAAGCATCAAAGCGGTCCCTAAATTTTATGTCAATCTTTCATGGAACTATGACTCTCTTGTACTCCCTCCTAATACTCAAGTTATTCTCACTTCTGTGATTGTTAGTAATAAATTCACTATCTCAGAATATACCTTGAACATCTTTCTTAATGGTACTGAGGTCATCAATATGTAGAGGGAACATTATCCTGAGTATTTTGACTTGCTTGACCCTGAGTCTTTCTACAAGAACTATGGTATTACTCTCCCTAATATTCATAAGTTCTTGAAGAAGGCTCATACAGCTTATTAGGAAGAAGTCCACCATACCATCCTCTTCCTTAGATCTCAAAAACAGCATACTCATCTGTTAATTAACTGCAATGTTCACCCCAAAAAGAATCAAACTAAAATTGCAGAGAATATTGTAGTGATTATGTACTGCCTTTTGAAGAACATAGGAGTCAAGTGGTCTGATACATTCTCCACCACAAGACCTGATTTGACTCTAGGAAGGATACCAGAGGTACCCACCCACCCTACCCAACCCTGATCTATGGTCTTTTCACCTTTGTGACTAAGAAGTCTTTTTTTCATGTTCTTCATTACAAACCCTCTAAAAAGGGAGTTTGTACACGACACCACAATTAAGAAAACCTTTTTTCCTACATCCTCTTCCACCATACCTAGAGCATATACCTCCATCCAGGCACCTCCACCTCCACCACCATCCCAACCTACCTACGCCTCGTTCCATGTATCCAATAAAGCCTCATGGGTTACATGGTGCATCATCAGGTGTACAACCTATAGGTTCAAGAGAACCTACATCAAGACCTCTGCCAAATCATGTCCACCATGAACCTATCTTGCATCCACCCTTACCCCTCCTACCAACCCTACCCAGGTGGTGACTATGCTTCCTATGCATATAGTTGCTTCTACCTCACCCCTCCACCTACTACTTCTATAGCCACATCCTCTGCTATTGGTGGACATGCCCCTGCACCTATCCCTAGAGTGCTTCCTCTCCCTGCTGGCCCCCTTGCTACCCTTCTTGCCAACATTGACGCTTCTGCTCCCTCTTTCCCTCAGGCTAAGGGGCTATAGAATCTTGGTATGTATTGGGATGAGCATAATGCCATGTGGCCCAAACGCAGTTTCGGTCATTCTACCGATGAGGAGATGTCGACCAAGCTGATCAGGAAGTTGCTGATGATGAGGAGGCCACTGTGGATGATGACCCTGATGATGGTTCTGATGTATTTGTTGGTGCCTCTGGTGATGAAGTTGATGGAGTCTCAGCTACACCTTCATACGATGATGAGGACTACAAGCCTGCAGCCCACGAGGATGATGTTGATGATGACCCATTGGACTTAGATGCCTTAGATGTCTAGATTTTTTAGTTTTTAGTCTTTATATGTTGATAATATATCTTTCTAGACTATTTTGTACTAATGACATTTGGGCACATTATATGAGTTGTACTATTTCTATCATCATGTTGATTTCATCACTAGTTTGTACTTGGTTTGAGAACATGCTTATGTGTTGTAATCTTAATCTTATGTATCATAGATTTGTGTGCTCTATCATATGAGTTCCTGGTATGATCTTCTATATTTTGATTATGACACAAGTTGCTTGCTTCTCTCTATTCTCGTCTCTATTTTTTATGTGTGCTACTTGAGGTTACATGTGTTTGGTTGTGCTCGGAGAAGACCTATTTTTATGTTCTTTTACCCCCTTTACTTTTTGATAATTCCAAAAGGGTGAGAGAAGTTTGAGATTTTTTTTGAAGCTCAACCATATTGTTTTTGTTTCTTATATGATCCTTTTCTTGTCTAAGTACATGTTTTATCATGTGATTTGCTAAAGGACCATGTAGTATACATGTTATATAGCTTTCCATAAAAAGACTAACTATGTAGGTAAGAGTGAGCATAGATTGATGGGGAGCAATTCACATTGTTCAAATCATGAATCCCCTTGCAAATCACAAGGCTAAGGTATAACTTTACATATCCTTTTCAATATGTTGTGGAATGATTTGTCATTGTCAAAAAGGGGGAGAATGTTGACTTGAGAGTTATACATTGTCCATATTTTGATAATGACTTAACCATTCCATTCATATGTATCTAATATGTTTGTTTGAGATAAATTGTAGGTATTAGGTACATGAAAAGGATCAAATTCATCAATCCCTACCTTGTCAAAGTTCAAGTCAAAAGAAATGCAAATGTGCAATTTGGGAAATCACTCCAAATCACCTTAGAATATTTTTTGTAATCATTTTTATTGATGATATGACTTGTAACTAAGATGAGAAAAATCAAGGAAATTTAATTCCGTCATTTGATCACTTAAAAATCATTTTTGAAAATTCATCACAACATCTTCATCGGTCAAGTTTGAAACTCGACCGATCCCCTTGATGGATTTTGGGAATGATTTAGATTGGTCGAGTTGTAAGCTCACAAAACTCGAACGATCAACTTTCTGTCCAAAGTTGATTTTAGTGAATCAATCGAGTTACCTCAGGATGAACTCGACCGATCATTTGAAATTGCCTTTATGAGATAATGGATCGGTCAAGTTACCTTTATTGAAACTCGACCGAAAACATTGTACGAAAAACATAGAAAAAGTGATTCCAACTGTTGGAGAGTTGTTAGAATCAAAAATATGTTCGTTGCGATTTTCAAAATGTCTAGTTTTGTTCTTAAGTGATCCTACACTAAAAGGAACACCCCAACTATAAATATGACCTCTTGGAGTTCATTTCAAGGTTGCTCATTCATGCTATCCGTGGTCCTTGCTATAGTTGACTATGCTAAACTCCTTTGAGACCCTTTCTCTCTCTTATTTACAAAGCATTTAGTGATTATGAGTGAGTTAGGCATGTTGTAAGAGAGCTACCTCATTGTTTCCTTGTAAATCTCTTCATATCTCTAGTTCCCAATCCCCTTTCTTCAAGAACAAAGGATGAAGTGATCTTCTATGAGTGAAGGAGGAGTTGTTCTTCTTCTTCAATGCTGAAGAGAGTGTGAAGATATTCTCCAAGTGAAGGAGAAGGACAAGGTGGAAGATCCAAGGAGTTGATTGGGTAAATCCTCAAGGTCGAAGACTTGTTGCAAGGAGGAGATGTCCTAGGAGAAGGAATCGAGCTGGTTGCAAGAGTGGGTAAGACATGTGGTGGGGTAGAAGACTATCTCTTGGATAGGTAGCCCTTGGGTGTAAACATGTCGTCTTGTATCTCTTATAATGGAATATAAGTATACATGGGTTGCAAAATCCTAGAGCTTGACCTCTCTAGGTAGTGGACTAACGGTCTCCTAGTTTGTAGATTGGAACCACTCTAAACACCTTGTCCAAGTATATAATTCAATCTCTCTCATCCTTGTTATGCTTGTTTAGATAAGACTTCAAAATCAGCTTTAGCATTTGGTTTTAATCAATATAATTTGAAGGTCTAATTATTCTTGTGCAAGTTTTGAAGCTCTATCCACCCCCCTCTAGATCCCTAGATCCAATACTTCTTTGTCTTATTTCTCAACTTCACACTATATGGAACTACAACATGAGATGCATATGCACAGACTATGGCTAGTGCGATGTGAGTGTGACTGTATGTGTTTATCGGTAAAAGAATTGTGTACCTAAGTACATGTATCTTATATGTGTCCTTCATTTATCACGATTCTATAATTATACATAATGATTCAAATTTATAGATGTGACATATACCCCTTAGATAAGATGTGTATCAAAAATCAACTCAACCTTGTTGAGTTAAGAGTTATACATTGTCCATATATTGATAATGACTTAACCATTCCATTCATATGTATCTAATATGTTTGTTTAAGATTGATTTCAGGCTTTAGGTACATGAAAAGGATCAAATTACACAATTCCTAGCTTGTCCAAGTTCAAGTCAAAAGTAATGAAGTGTGCAATTTGGGAAATCACTTCAAACCACCTTAGATTGTTTTTGTAATCATTTTTGTTGATGATATGACTTGTAACTAAGATGAGAAAAAAATCAAGGACACTTAATTCCAACATTTGATCACTCAAAAATCATTTTGGAAAATTTGTCACAACAACATTGTCAATCGAGTGATAACCTCTCACTTTGTGATGCTATTTTATTAGTTTTCCCTTGTTTTCCATACTCTTTCTTAAATAAATTAGAAAGAATCATTAAATCTTTACATTATTGCTGACACATCAATAGATTAACTTTTCTCTTCTTTATCCTTGCAAAAAAACACACAAAAATTACAAAAACCCCAAACGGTCCCAAGACCGTTTAAGGCCAAACGGTCCCAAGACCGTTTAAGGCTAAACGGTCTCAAGACCGCATGAACTCTAAACGGTCCCGAGACCACATAAGCTCAAACGAGTCCAGCGCCCAAACGAGTTCGGCGTCCAAACGAGTTCGGCGCCCAAACGGGTCCAGCGCCCAAACGAGTTCAGCGCCCAAACGTGTTCAGCAACCAAACGGGTCCAGGGCCCAAATGAGTTCGGAGCCCAAACGAGTCCAGTGCTCAAACGGGTCCAGCGCTCAAACGAGTTCAGCGCCCAAACGAGTTCGGCGCCCAAACGAGTCCAGTGCTCAAACGGGTCCAGTGCTCAAACGAGTTCAGCGCCCAAACGGGTTCAGGAACCAAACGGGTTCAGCGGCCAAACGTGTTCAGCGCCCAAACGGGTTCAAGACCATTTGGGCTCCACTTAAGCCTATAAATAAGATCCAAAGGGGTCCTCAAGAAGGTAGAACTCTCGTACGCCCAAAGGCTGCCTCTCCAATTCCAAAGCACTCCCATCTTTCATCCATCGCCCCAAGGCTGCCTGTTTGAGATCCACGTTCCATCTTCAAGCTACCTTCTCTCTCAACAACAAATAAGGTGGGAAGAGAAGATCCATCATCAAAGAATCCACGAAGTGCGAAGATCGTTGCTCTCTTCACCAAGGGTTCATCCTTCCCTCCTCCGTGGAGATGACGTTCTTTCTCTCTCTTCTCGCCTCCTTCTTTGTCCTTGATATGAGCGAGTAGTCTCATTCACTAGGGTGTGGGGAGTAGCCCCGCTACCCATGTTTTCATTTCATGCAATGTAATTCAACTGTTTGCAATAGAGATACTCTCCTTTTCAGTTCAACATCAATCGTTAAATGAATGCTTGTTGCTTGATCATCAACTTGTATTACCTATTATCTTTCGGTATGAATTGTCTACGTTTGTACCCTTAGATCTGAATATCGATTGAAAGTTGGTTCTGGATGTATGTAGTCACCATACGTCTGTTTCGGTATCTAGGAGTGCTTTCATGAGTGGAGTAAACTCACTCCCATCGTTGCACTTTCATACTATGAAATGGAATCAGTTGACGTATGAAAGTGCAACCTTGGCAAGGTCGAGGAACACACTTCATGAAGAAGTAATGCAAAGCAAGTGACCATTCATTATGGGATGGCTGGCGTTGCAATACTCCACACTTCTCATAGTTAGTTATCCGAAAAGAAACTAAGTCTACAAGATACTAACTGATTAGAATCTCTTTGTAGGTCGTTTTATTATGTTGCATGTTTTGATCCTTGTGTAGTGGCGTGAAACCTGATAACATCCTAGTGGTTTTTAATCATTGTTTACAACCCCAATTTCTACGTTCTTGCTTTTACTTTCCTCGCACTTAGTTTAAACAACCAAATCAAACTTTCGATCTAAATATCAATCGTTAAGTAATTAGGTACGACTAAAACGTTTTCCATCTTGATTAATTCTAATCAAGACCGTTGTCCCGAGGATTCGACCCTTAAAATATACTACGATAAGACTTCCGCATGTCCTAGCACATGTGGGTGGAGATCTTACCATAGTAAAAGCAAGGCTAAACCTAGAGATTCATCATCTCTAGAATTTTTAGTGGCGTTGCAAAACTCCATCAAAAATTGGCGTCGTTGCCGGGGAGAACGGAACATTTTAGTTTTTACTTAACAACTTCTTGGTTGATTAGGATTTTACACTTTTCCTTGATAACTACTCCAAATTTTCTTGACCTCTTTGCTTCGTTTCATCATCTAACCGAGTGAATTTCTTCCTACTCAATTAGAAAATGTGTATGCTAACCCCGCATCACATCGGATTCTCCCCTGAACCAGAGTACGACTCTGAGGTTGAAAGAAGTTTCCACCGAAGGATTAGACTTAACCGCCAAAGAGCCAGACAGATGGTTGAAGAGCAACGCCTCGTTGCAGAAAGAGTTAACGCCGCCATAGCTGCACAACGAGCACAACTTATCGCTGACACTCGTGCTCAAGTGCAGGCCGAGATTCGAGCTGAGGAACAAGCTCGCATACAAGCCGAGAATGCCGCTACTCAATTAGCATTAAGAAACAAGCAACTTCGGGACTACGCAGTCCCAAAGAATTATGAAGATGATCACCCAGTCCGACCACTGATTATTAATATACCAAACTTTGAAATCCGGACGCAATGGATCCAGATCATGCAAGGCATCTCTTTCTCTGGAGGATCTAGAGACGATTGCATGGATCATCTTAAGAGATTCAAGTCACTCTGCCGACTTGTACCTCAAGCAGGAGTTGCCTTGGAAGCAATAATGTTACACCTCTTCCATTTCACCTTATCTGGAAGAGCGCTAAGTTGGTACAATGCTTTAGATAGGCACCCTATCATCACTACTTGGACTCCCTTAGAAGAAAAGTTTCTTGAGAAATTCTTTCCACCTTCACTAACCTATGAGATTAGGGGGCAGATCAACCATTTTGTCCAACTACCCGGAGAAACACTTGCAGAAGCTTGGGAAAGATTCAAGGAACTCCTGAGAAAGTGCCCTCACCATGGCATATCCCAAAATCAACTGATTGAAACATTCTATAGAGGAGTAAGTGATGATATCAAGCAGTTTTTAGACTCCTCATCTGGAGGAAACTTCATGAGAAAGAACTATGAAGATGCTTGGAATATAGTTACGTTAGGGGCCGAGAACCAATCCAATTGGGGAAGGTCGTCTAACCAACCCAAGGGAGTTCTTAAAGTCTACAAGGATGAAGAATCTATGAAACTCAAGGCCATTGCAGAGGCCTTGAAGACTATTGCTAGCAAGCAACAAGCTCTCGAAACTTCTTTCGGAGAATACGACAAGAAGAAAAGCTCCCAGGTTCAACAAGTAAAAGCAGCTACTGGAACTTGCGAAGCCTGTCATGCATCTGATCATCCCACACTATCATGTGGTCTGCTATACAATGTTATGATGGATCTACAACCACCAGTGCTGCAATATGAACCCATTATTGAACATCCCGAGGACCAAATGCCAGAGCAAGTCAACTCCATTCACTCAATACCTGGCCAGGTGTATTACTGTTACAACCCCAAATTTTGGGTTCATTTGGTGAGAAATGTAATTTCTCATATTAAAGATATTTAGAAAAATAATATAATTTGTTGTGAATAAATGGATTTCGTTTAAAATAGCCTTGTTGTTTGATTTGTGGGCTTTATTGGCTATTGGGCCTAATAACAAGGAAATTCAATTAAATAATGAATAATTGAATATTTGAGAAAAGAAAGAGGTAGAAACCTCTAGAAGGCAAATCCAAGGAAGGATTTCGTGCCCTTGGGTTCCTTGGGTTCCAAGGAGTCCAAAGTTGCATAAAGAGAGCAATAAGAAAAGAAAAGATCAATTAAGTATTTCTTTATTAAGAAAGAAATTGAAAATATTGATGAAATGTGGAAAATAAGAAATGAGGTATAATGGAGTAATCATTGGTGGAAATTTCGTATCCCAAGGATTCCTAATGTTGAAAGGAATACCAATAAGGAAAATAAAAGAGAAACAAAGAGAAAACTTCAAAAATATCTATTTTAATGAAGAAATAAACAAGATAATGTGAAATAATGCATTTAGATGCATCTAGAAGGACAAATGAGTATCCAATAAAAAGGATTTCGAATTATTAGAGTTTCTTGGGATCCAAGGAGTCCTAATGAATAAAGAAGAAAGAGAAAATACATATAAAAGAAAATAAGAGAATAATGTAATACATTATTAATGGATTGTGTGGTTTTGCTAGAAAGAAAGTAATTTCTATTAAAGGAAAATAGGATTTCGTGCCTATAGATTGAAGAACAAGAAATAAAGAGATTAAGCGAGAATAATTTTGAATTCCTAAGATCTAATGAACAAAATACACAAAGAAAGAGAGAAGAATACTTGTAAAATAAGGAAATCCCTTTCCTATAAGGAGTAGCCTTGATTGCTTAGTGGGCAAGCAATCTGGGGCGTGGATACTCCCCTATTTAAAGGATAGACCCTCCAGTTTGAGTCGAAGAGAGGGAGAGAGAGAGAGAGATCCCATGCTCTCCTCCTTGTGCAAACCCTAGTCATGAGTAGGGGACCTATCACCAGAGCAACGGAGCTTCGTTTGGTGATCTTGATGGAGGAAGGAAGCCTACACAGCAACCTAGGAGGGAAAGGAGATCGACTCGCACTCCTATCTCCAAGCAGCACCATCCGTAGAACTGCAAGGCTGCAGCAAACGCAGCAGCGACGCGCAGCAGATCTAGCTCTTGCGTGGATGTTCTGGCCATGGCTTGGAGGCACCTCGCGTGCGCCAAGGTAGGGCGGAGGCAACGGCACCCTCCCTGGTGGCCATCAAGGTCAGTAGGGGGAAGGGGGAGTCGTGCCCTTGGCATCTAGGGCGGCAGCGGACGTTGGAGCAAGGTGGAAGACGATCCAGGGCGCTCTGGATGGTTCTGCCCTTCCGCGTGCCAAAGAGCCGATCCTCAAGTGGGGGGCAAAAAGGTCATTCAATTATGTTTCCCAATGCAGCGCGTTGTATGGGTATGCTGACGTGTCAGCATGCTATTGGCCCAAGTAAGTGAGTTTTGATAAATTCATAGTAAATAATTGGTAGGTCGAATAAGGACATGTTATACATGAAAATTGCTCAGAAAATCGAGAGGAATCGAAATAAAATATAATTGAAGCCTGATTCCTTTTGCAATTCGAAAAATAATAGAAGATATCAACTTTGTTGTAGTAATGATTAAAGTAACCCTAATTGGGAATGATTAAAGTGATTAGTAAGGTTTAATAGCTGATTAAAGTGGATCTTAGCCTGTTAATGATAAAAAGGAACTTTAGAAAGAAAAAGGATGAACTTTGCATATAATTAGTTAATTTGGAGTTTCATATGCATGAATATACTTTAATGGGCCTTGAAACCCTAATGTTGATTAATTTGACTATTAATGGCTTTAATTGGTTAATTTCATGATTAAAGTAGGAATATGTTATTTCGAGCATTAAAGTCCCTAATTTGTGGAAAAATAACCTTAATATAGGAATTAGGGTTTTTTCATGAATGAAAGGTGGAATTAATGGTAGATCAAGTTCTTATGTGTTTTGGATTATAATGGACTATGAATTGATGATAAATGCGTATAATGACCTTGAAATAGATTAAAAGGATAAAGAAGGTAGTTTTGGTATAAAAGAGAAATAATCAACTTTAATTAGGCTTATGATGTTGAAATTAGGGTTTATAAACTAAGAGAGCATTTAATATGATAAAGGCGTTATGGAGGCAAAAACCCTAATAAAACCCTAATGTGGTCTAGAAAGCCTAAGGTGGAATCCAAGTCTAGCTTTAGAATGTTCTGGATAAACTATAACACTTGGAACGTATGCATTAATTTCAGGATATTGTTGATTGCTTGTTGATTGATTCTTTATCCTTATTGCTTGGACAATCAAGTTGCTCTGAATTAGGTATGTGGTTAATTATGAATAACCGCCTTAGTTTCCCGATGATTTTTTGGATGGTTAATCGTATTGAATGCAAATTATCTGTTGGATGTTCATACTTGCAAATTATAAAGTCACTATGATTATCACATTAATAATAGAAGTATGGATTCTCGCACCTACATGCCACCCTGATGGATGATGCCAAAGGTCAGGCCCATATGGGTAGACCAAT
Source organism: Alisma plantago-aquatica (assembly GCA_963693085.1). Taxonomy (NCBI): domain Eukaryota; kingdom Viridiplantae; phylum Streptophyta; class Magnoliopsida; order Alismatales; family Alismataceae; genus Alisma; species Alisma plantago-aquatica. The sequence continues at coordinate 242,026,097 of OY856415.1, forward strand.
GGACACCTTGAGTGGTGACCCCAGGCACCAAGAAGGTGGCCTATGATATTGCATGACTAGTGGGCACCATGAGTGGTGACCCCCAGGCACCAAGCTCGGGATTGAGAAGGTGGCCATAAGTCATTGGCAATGGGCACCCTAAGGTGGATATGCCAGGGTTAGGGCAAAAGTGGTGGAGAATGCTATACTAAAAAGTGTAAATTGGCTTGTTAATTATTTTGATTTGATTATTAAATTGTTAGCCATATTTGAAAGGTTTTGGTTGTTCCCACATACCAGTATATTTCGATATACTGACCGACGTTTTGTTTGTCGGCGTTTTAGGAACAACAATTGAAAGAACAAACAGTAAAGAGACACATTGTGAAAGTAAAACATAAAGTACAAGGAGGATTAGTTAGAGTGGATTCAAGCTTGGATAGATAGATTCCCAAGGTTTTCAAAGGTAAGTAAAGTTTTAATTTTATACCAAATTTCAGTTAGTTAGTAGAATTTCATAATTGTTATTGATTATTTGTCGAACCTTTGATCCTGTTAATTAGATAACGGCACCGACCTTTCGATCTCCCTTAATTGGGGTTACCGGGAGGCGGGGTCGTTACAATTGGTATCATAGCATAGGTTCCTCAAGTAATCTTTAATAATTATTAAATTTTACAAATTCTATAGAACCCAAGGGAGTTATTAGAAGATTATCCGAAATACAGAGGTGTCTAGAAAAGGATCACGACCGGGGGCTGGCAATATTTTCCTCCACACCGCTAGTCGGAATACGAGGACTCCCGGATCCGTGTGACTGCCTGGCCAAAGTCTTAGGGTATGATTCGAAATAAGATACCTTTAGGACTCTCTCATCTTGTTCATCCCTTCTCAACTCAAATTCTGTTAAGGATCTTAAGGATTAGGGTTTTCTCTCTTCTCCTCACCCTCTTGAGGTATGGGAAAAGTTAATAAGGTCTAAGGAATCCTCCACCAAACTAATGAAAAGCATGTAAATAAGATGACATGGACATAAGCTTAATAGATTAAGCGCAAACTAAAGAATAGATACATGCCTAGGACGTATGACACAAGTTGTCATAGCCCGCAGGAGAGACCTGAGGATAGACCTCCTTGTCAGGAGGATGAGTAAAGAGAGTTAGACTTGGAGGTAGATACCTCCATTAAAGGAAGAGACCTCGCACATCCTTTGAGGATGATGTTAACCCTAACCCTAAGGGAAGGTTAGAGAGCGAGACATGATGAGTCAGATGTCATGGTTGACCAGATGTTTGGTTCGCCATATGAGCCATGAGAGGTTAGATGGCCTAGCACCGTTGGCACCCCAACCCTGAGAAGGATCGTGCATGTTTGACAAAGGATAGCTCCTTCCTGGATAAGGTTAGAGATGAACATATATAAACCTTATGGGATGTTGCAAGTAGGATATAGCTTGCACCCTGAGTACATCAGTAATGTGAACAGTAGGTTAAAACTAAGGCCAGAAGGACATGATGGATGGCTTATGAGATAAGCATAAAGAGATATGAATAATCTTGAGTTGAGCATAGGCTTCAACCACATAGGGGTTTGCTTGAGAGCATGAGCCTTCATGGAAAAGGGACCTCTAGTAGGTATGGTTGGAGGTGGTTTTAGCTCTAGAGAGAGAAAGTAGAACCCCAATAGGGAGGTTGGAAGCCTAAAATCCCAAAACTTGAGGAATAGTGGGGAGTCGAGAATGATGCGACCTAAGTGGATGATAGTGGTTGCCTTGTGCTTGATCCCTGGAGGCTGATGATATCTTGGTTGCCTTTAGAGGAACCAAACCCTAGAGAGAGGACGATGCTTCTAGTACCCAGGGTGTAAGTGTTTACCTGTTGGATGAGATAAAGAGTGCCTGAGGAGGTTTAAGTACCTTGTTGTGAGGTTTTATACCTAGTTGGTTGTCCTGGAAGAGGACTCAACTCTGAAGTGTTGCGAGTAGAAGGATCATGGAAGTACATGACATGCTTGATTCGTGGTTAAGAGATTAAGCATGCAGTCAGATACCCAAAGGAGAACATAGGGATCCCAGGCATAAGAGGGGAAGCAGGGTATCCAATGCTCATGATGAGATTTGAGTCTCTATAGTTTCAAGCATGGTACTCCTTGTGTGTAGAGGTAAAGGAAATCCCGTAAGTTAAGGGTATGTTTGATGAACCCCTCACAACTAAGTTTATCTAATGTTGAGGAAAGAGGACAATTATGACTTAGCATAGTTAATAGGTGGTCTGCTTGTGCCTTAGTAGCTGTTGGGTTAGGAATGCTCATGAGAATGTAAACCCTAAAGATGCTTGTGACCTTTGTTATCAAGGTGTAGTTTCCTCCCATCCTGGGAGAGCGACCCTTTGGTAGGGAGTTTACCAGTTTGGTTGGTGTTGAGGAAAACTAAGGAGGTTTCATAGGATCTTGAGAAGCTAGGTGAAGAGTACATGGCATGAGAATGAACCTGTAGACCCATAGATAGCCATCTCTATGTGCACATTGATGTGTTACCGTGAAGGTAACCGGTATGGGGCCTGACCAAGGTAGGCAAGTCGCCATGATCCCTGAGGAAGGATGAAAGTCAGTCAAGAATGCAGAGAGAGATGATGAAGGATTGGTTCTAAGTTGAACATGTACTATGTTAAAATCCTAAGTCTATCCAAGGGTCAGGTAGGGATAAGACCGATGGAAGAAGGAGTTGCCTAATTCCCTAGTTGCACATGACCGTAGGGTCGGGAGGTAACAGCTATCATTGTCTGAGGGCCATGGGTTAGGAGATTGATCACCTTCATGAACTCATGGGACCCAAAGGGCAAATGAGTAGGGCACTCTCTGGATGCATAAGGGAAGAGGGATGACCCCAAAAGTGCCGGCACCCTATAGACCTAGAGGAGATGACCTAGGATTATGCTTGGACCAAGTAAGTCCGAGACCAATTTTCCTGGAAGTAGTGTGGATATCATGATGTTTGTGATAAAGAGACATAAGCTGCACGTTTCAACTTGGATTTGAAAGTGTACGGGCAAGGTGGGCTGTACCATCTCTACTCTTGGAACAGGAAGAACTCTGTATTTGGACTGCAGCCAAATGCTCATTTCTTCTTGTTATGGGAATGAGAGATAGGACAGTACGCATGCCTTACACCAAGGATAAAGATGATGTAAGTTGGAACGTGGCTACAAGGGATAAAGATAGAAATGATAACATACCTTTGTGGAGTAAATGATACATGGATGGTTTACAACCACTAAGAGTATTAAGGAAATCATCTTTTGAGGATGTTTTATCATGAGCTATGTGAAATTTGTAAAGTTGAGTTGAATCACCACGAGGATGAGCTCAGAGTTTCTTGATGAAGACAAACGTAGAGTTTGAGATGAGATGATAAGTATAATACATGGAGGTGTATGTTACCTAAAAACTTAAGGATGAGAGGTGGTAATAAATGCTCTGGTTGAGATATAGCTGCCTAGTTAGCTGGAGGCTAGAAGAAGTTGAGGTTGTTGGGCTAACCCTAAGTTTGAGAAGAAGATGTGTTTTGGCTAACACCCGGATGTAATAAGATATGTTGAACAAGTTAATGGTTGTTTGGGTAGCCAGTTTAGTCCTTTATGTAGTGAAAGGATGGTGATAGAACCTCAGATACACTTCTTTGGATAGGAAGGTAATAAAACCCTTTTGAGAGTGGTTTAGGGTTTCCGAGGTATCAAGCTTGAGGAATCATAACAATACAGGAGGTCATGATATACCTTGGTACTACAAAGATAGTAAGTGATGGTAGCACTCTGGATGCTTAAAACAATGTTGCATGTAGCATGTGACCATGCAAGCCAGGAGGTGAAGGACGAACACCATCAACCCAGTGCATGGATACAAAGTTCCCAAGAGGGAATGGAAGTTCATCATTATGGAGGTTGTGAGTTTCTCCTAGACCAAGAAGGTCAAGATACAATATGGGTTATGGTAGATCGCCTTTCCTAGATGACATGAGAAAGGAAGGGTTCTGTCAAGGGACAGATCTGGTTGAACTACATATGAAAAGATGGTTCAACTACACCATGATGCGAATTCAAAGGTTCTTGATGTGACCTAAAGGTTCACTTCCATGAGGTGGAAGTAGATACATGAAGAGCTCCGTGGTTGTATAGTTTATCACCCCATACCAATGGACAGTATGATCCGGACTAGAGGGTTTGATGAGAGCAGGTGTGCTCCTTTAGGGTGATACATAGAGACAGTTCTTAAGATGTGATGTTAACCACCATAGCCTTTATCGGGATGCAAGAAGTTCTATAGGGAGGTTGTGTCGGTCACCACTTCATTATGATGAAGTTGGTGAAGTAGGCCTCGTGAAGGTCAGAAAAGAACCACAAGTGTGTGCAGATGAAGTCGCTTTGATCGTACAATGGCTAAGAGAAAGCCCAGTGGTGACATAAGTCACGAATTGATACAAAGTAGACTGACATGCAGTTCATGTTGGGTTTTGTGGAGAAAACATGCGCGGCGGAAGCGATAAAATCCACGTACCCAAAACAGGATCTCGTCGATAACAACATATTCGGAAACAGGTTTGCGGGATATACCTTATCGCGGAGCAAGTCCGGTGATGTCCCGCTGCACGACGGTGCAACGCTGCTTGTCAAACACGGACGGATCTTCTCTCCCGTTCGTTGTCGCAGGTTGATCCGGCGATGCTCCTTTGCGGCGGTGACGTACGTTGCTCGCAGCACATACAGGTGGTCGTCAACGTCCTCCGAACGCAGGCGTCAAGGCGTCTACGTCTCTACTTCGTCCACGCGGATGGACGGAACTCCACGTCGCACTTCTCAAGCCGGCGGGAAGGAGCGTGTCTCTGCGGCGGCGTGCTAGCGGCGCGTTGCTCTCCTTTCTCTCTTAAGGACGGCGACGGCTAGGTTTACGTGCGTGAGCGTAACCTAAAAGCGTCTCTCTATATCTTATATAGATATCGGCCGTCTATCCTCCTTTAAATAGGATAAGAAGAGAAGTAGGGTTTCCTAAACCCATCGGTAAACAGAAACGTTGTGTTAATTAAAACGCTCATGGATTAATTAGAATATTTCGGAATTCATTAATTAACCAAATAATCGCATTAATTGATTAATTAATATCCGACTCCATGCAATCGCTTGGGATGGCTCTACGGGCATACATATACCAACAGACTCCCACTTGCACTTAGAGCCAGTCACTCCAATATTATTCTAATCGATTACATAAACATTTTAGTAATCAATGTGATTTGAAGCAATTTTAATAAAATCCACAATTATACTCCTATTCCAACACATCCTGTGCGTGTGACCCGGTAGGCTCCAAATTACGTTGGCAGTGATATCCATAATCATATTATGATTTCACAAGCAATGATTGGTATCTAGTAAGACTTCATTGCTACCCAAGTAATTGGAGAAGTTGGAGAACAACTTGACCTATCATTCATGACTGGTGTTATAGTGATTGTATAGTTCCTTTGTCGCTGATATCCGGATTGAACTCAAGTCATGGAATTGTTATCCTCTTCAATGTTCAATCCATGTTCCTTGAACTAGAGCAGACTGTCTGAGATATATGTAAGCTCAATATCACATATTGATTCACATCAGCATGGCCATGCATTTCTCAGTCTCGCTTATCAAGTGGCCGAAATATCAAACTCCCGTAGGAAGGACAAATTCCATCTACATCACTCACAGTCATCCCCATGTGTCACAGTGCACCCAAGCACCATCTTTATAGCAATCCTTATTCAGGACCACGGTGGATGATGTCAAAGTACACCGAACGACATGTGATAAGTGTAGTGACTTCAGGTCTAAGAACCACAATCACCACCATCATTATGAGATGTGACTCTAACTACCAATCATGGTATCCATGTGTCACTCTCAAGGTGGGTCTATCTGATACACTGTTCTCTAACAAGTATCTATGTATTTGGTTTGATATCTCCATATCATGGATAATGAGATTCTTCCATCAACCAACATACATTCTAATCTTATGTGTTATTGATGTCTATGGATATTTCCACAATAACAACCGATTAGGGACAAAACAAGAATACATACTCTTAGCATACATATGATCTCACTGTTCAGGTCATCAACCCGAAGACATATGTCATTGAGTATATTATTCTATAGACATCTATAAGTTTTATGGTCATCTCACAATATAAAACACAAACATATAGATTGGAAACTTGCCTTTATTGATATGATCAATGTAGTATTACAAATCATTTACATAGTATCCCATTACAATCATCGAATGATAGTCTCTATGGGCATACATACCAACAGTTCACTGTGGGAGAATATGTGATGTAAAAATCCGACCCCTCCGAGCTACAACTGTGAAAGTTGAGTCCCCGATATATGGGTCCATTTGAGATGGATTGGTGGATATGGTTTTTTTAGCCTTGCCCCTCAGGATAACATGATGTTTAATGTGTTACATTAGTCCGATCTAGAGCACTATGTGAGGTACCCAAGCCATGTGTTGATCCCTGAACCTATTCAGCTTTTGAGAGGCTGAAATGTCCTGAGTCACCTATGGGGGTACGATATACCAAGGTAAGAAAGAACTCAAATGGAAGAAAATGAGATAATGAAGGTTCTTGGGAAACACCATGGAAAGGTGAAGCCACATGGGAGCCCTGATGGACATAAGAAGACCTATCCTGTTTGTTTGTTTGCTTGATGGAATTTTGAGGGCAAAATTCTCATAAGAAGGGAAGGATGTTACAACCCAAATTTTGGGTTCATTTGGTGAGAAATGTAATTTCTCATATTAAAGATATTTAGAAAAATAATATAATTTGTTGTGAATAAATGGATTTCGTTTAAAATAGCCTTGTTGTTTGATTTGTGGGCTTTATTGGCTATTGGGCCTAATAACAAGGAAATTCAATTAAATAATGAATAATTGAATATTTGAGAAAAGAAAGAGGTAGAAACCTATAGAAGGCAAATCCAAGGAAGGATTTCGTGCCCTTGGGTTCCTTGGGTTCCAAGGAGTCCAAAGTTGCATAAAGAGAGCAATAAGAAAAGAAAAGATCAATTAAGTATTTCTTTATTAAGAAAGAAATTGAAAATATTGATGAAATGTGGAAAATAAGAAAAGAGGTATAATGGAGTAATCCTTGGTGGAAATTTCGTATCCCAAGGATTCCTAATGTTGAAAGGAATACCAATAAGGAAAATAAAAGAGAAACAAAGAGAAAACTTCAAAAAGATATATTTTAATGAAGAAATAAACAAGATAATGTGAAATAATGCATTTAGATGCATCTAGAAGGACAAATGAGTATCCAATAAAAAGGATTTCGAATTATTAGAGTTTCTTGGGATCCAAGGAGTCCCAATGAATAAAGAGGAAAGAGAAAATACCTATAAAAGAAAATAAGAGAATAATGTAATACATTATTAATGGATTATGTGGTTTTGCTAGAAAGAAAGTAATTTCTATTAAAGGAAAATAGGATTTTGTGCCTATAGATTGAAGAACAAGAAATAAAGAGATTAAGCGAGAAGAATTTCGAATTCCTAAGATCTAATGAACAAAATACACAAAGAAAGAGAGAAGAATACTTGTAAAATATGGAAATCCCTTACCTATAAGGAGTAGCCTTGATTGCTTAGTGGGCAAGCAATCTGGGGCGTGGATACTCCCCTATTTAAAGGATAGACCCTCCAGTTCGAGTCGAAGAGAGGGAGAGAGAGAGAGAGATCCCATGCTCTCCTCCTTGTGCAAACCCTAGTCATGAGTAGGGGACCTATCACCAGAGCAACGGAGCTTCGTTTGGTGATCTTGATGGAGGAAGGAAGCCTACACATCAACCTAGGAGGGAAAGGAGATCGACTTGCACTCCTATCTCCAAGCAGCACCATCAGTAGAACTGCAAGGCTGCAGTAAACGCAGCAGCGACGCGCAGCAGATCTAGCTCTTACGTGGACATTCTGGCCATGGCTTGGAGGCACCTCGTATGCGCCAGGGTAGGGCGGAGGCAACGGCACCCTCCCTGGTGGCCGTCAAGGTCAGTAGGGGGAAGGGGGAGTCGCGCCCTTGGCATCTAGGGCGGCAGCGGACGTTGGAGCAAGGTGGAAGACGATCCAGGGCGCTCTGGACGGTTCTGCCCTTCCGCGTGCCAAAGAGCTGATCCTCAAGTGGGGGGCAAAAAGGTCATTCAATTATGTTTCCCAAAGCAGCGCGTTGCATGGGTATGCTGACGTGTTAGCATGCTATTGGCCCAAGTAAGTGAGTTTTGATAAATTCATAGTAAATAATTGGTAGGTTGAATGAGGACATGTTATCATGAAAGTTGCTCAGAAAATTGAGAGGAATCTAAATAAAATATAATTGAAGCCTGATTCCTTTTGAAATTCGAAAAATAATAGAAGATATCAACTTTGTTGTAGTAATGGTTAAAGTAACCCTAATTGGGAATGATTAAAGTGATTAGTAAGGTTTAATAGCTGATTAAAGTGGATCTTAGCCTGTTAATGATAAAAAGGAACTTTAGAAAGAAAAAGTATGAACTTTGCATATAATTAGTTAATTTGGAGTTTCATATGCATGAATATACTTTAATGGGCCTTGAAACCCTAATGTTGATTAATTCGACTATTAATGGCTTTAATTGGTTAATTTCATGATTAAAGTAGGAATATGTTATTTCGAGCATTAAAGTCCCTAATTTGTGGATAAATAACCTTAATATAGGAATTAGGGTTTTTACATGAATGAAAGGTGGAATTAATGGCAGATCAAGTTCTTATGTGTTTTGGATTATAATGGACTATTAATTGATGATAAATGCGTATAATGACCTTGAAATAGATTAAAAGGATAAAGAAGGTAGTTTTGGTATAAAAGAGAAATAATCAACTTTAATTAGGCTTATGATGTTGAAATTAGGGTTTATGAACTAAGAGAGCATTTAATACGATAAAGGCGTTATGGAGGCAAAAACCCTAATAAAACCCTAATGTGGTCTAGAAAGCCTAAGGTGGAATCCAAGTCTAGCTTTAGAATGTTCTAGATAAACTATAACACTTGGAACGTATGCATTAATTTCAGGATATTGTTGATTGCTTGTTGATTGATTCTTTATCCTTATTGCTTGGACAATCAAGTTGCTCTGAATCAGGTATGTGGTTAATTATGAATAACCGCCTTAGTTTCCCGATGATTTTTCGGATGGTTAATCGTATTGAATGCAAATTATCTGTTGGATGTGCATACTTGAAAATTATAAAGTCACTATGATTATCATATTAATAATAGAAGTATGGATTCTCGCACCTACATTCCACCCTGATGGATGATGCCAAAGGTCAGGCCCAGATGGGTAGACCAATGGACACCTTGAGTGGTGACCCCAGGCACCAAGAAGGTGGCCTATGATATTGCATGACTAGTGGGCACCATGAGTGGTGACCCCCAGGCACCAAGCTCGAGATTGAGAAGGTGGCCATAAGTCATTGGCAATGGGCACCCTAAGGTGGATATGCCAGGGTTAGGGCAAAAGCGGTGGAGAATGCTATACTGAAAAGTGTAAATTGGCTTGGTAATTAATTTGATTGTGATTATTAAATTGTTAGCCATATTTGAAAGGTTTTGGTTGTTCCCACATACCAGTATATTTCGATATACTGACCGACGTTTTGTTTGTCGGCGTTTTAGGAACAACAATTGAAAGAACAAACAGTAAAGAGACACATTGTGAAAGTAAAACATAAAGTACAAGGAGGATTAGTTAGAGTGGATTCAAGCTTGGATAGATATATTCCCAAGGTTTTCAAAGGTAAGTAAAGTTTTAATTTTATACCAAATTTCAGTTAGTTAGTAGAATTTCATAATTGTTATTGATTATTTGTCGAACCTTTGATCCTATTAATTAGATAACGGCACCGACTTTTCGATCTCCCTTAATTGGGGGTTACTGGGAGGCGGGGTCGTTACAATTACAATCCAGATAAACCAAGAAACCACCCTGGTTTTCAATATGGGAATCCTACAGGGACTGCCAATCCACAACAACAGACACAAGGCGGATCTTTCAATAGACAACCACCAGGATTTCAGAATAACTTCAACCAAAATCAGGGGAATTATAGAAATGGTTTCCAAAGATCCAATTATCCTAGGAATCCCTCTTACCAATATACCCATCCAGGACTGCACCCACAGCTGCAACAACCTCAGTTGCAGTAGCCACAACAACCGCAGTTAACTGCACCTCCACAGCAACCACAAGGGCAGCAAGTCACTCAATATCAACAGAGGAGTGCCCCTTCCCAACCATCTGATGAAATTTCTTTGATTAGACAGATGCTTCAATCTCAGCAAACTATGCTTGCGAACCAACAGGCTCAACAAAAGGATGTAGAGGCCCAATTAGCACAGATTGCTACTCAGTTGAAACCACCAGCAGGTACCTTTGCTGGGCAACCAGAGGCAAACCCAAGGCATGACCAAAATAGACCTGAGCAACTAAATGATGTCACCACAAGGTCTGGTCGTGTCCTACCTGATACCACTAGAATCATCCATGATGATGATAACGATTTAGCTATTCTTTCCCCAACAGAAAGCTCAACCCAGGAAAAGGAAAAATCTACTAAAACCACTGAAAGAGAAAAAGAAAAGGAACCAATGCCAGAAGTTCCACCCCGAATCCCTTATCCGGACATGATGAAAGGAACCAAAATGGATACTAGGTTCCAGAAATTCAAAGAAGCTATGAAGAAACTATACATTGATATACCATTCCTCGATGCTCTTTCCAAAGTGCCCGCATGGGCCAAATACCTAAAAACCCTTCTGTCAAAAAAAAATATGAAAGAAGAGCACGAAACAGTGAAACTAGCTCAGACCACTTCAGACATTCTGCTTAACAAAATGCCAAAGAAAAAGAAGGACCCAGGTTCCTTCGGTATTCAGTGTTCAATTGGAAATGGCTCCAGCAAGAAGGGATTAGCAGATTTAGGAGCAAGTATATCCATTATGCCCTATTCTATGTGCAAAAGATTAGGCTTCACTGATTTGTTACCTACGACAATGACAATTCAGTTAGCCGACTCTACCATAACTGCTCCCCTTGGAATCATTGAAGATATACCTGTCAGGATAGGAACGAATTCTTATGTTCCGTGTGATTTCGTTATTATGGACATACAAGAAGACCTAAGATACCCGATAATCTTCGGCAGACCTTTCCTAGATACTGCTCGAGCACTTATCGATGTAGAAGCAGGAACTATTATCTTGAGACTTGGGAAGGAAGCTTTCCAGTTCAGAGTCCTTAATAGCATGAAAGGTCCAAGCATTCAAGAGGAAGTCTTTCTCCTGGACGCTATATATCAAATGTCCCAATTAGAAATGTCTGAACCCTCCGATGATTTGGAAGATATCTTGATAAATCCGGAAGTAGAATTCTCGGCAAATGAACTTGTGCAAGAATGCCTTCAATACTTAGAAAAAGCTGAAGAAGCCCCAACGGCCACCTTTGAAGAACTCAAGGCCGTCACCATTATAGAAGCAACTGAGCCACCTAAGGCTCCTGAAATGAAATCTCTACCTGAGGGACTCAAACATGCCTTTCTTGACAAAGAGAAACTTTGTCCAGTGATTATCAGCTCCACCCTGGAGGTGGACCAAGAAAACAGACTTCTTGATGAACTAAAGAGACACAAGAAAGCTATCGGATACAAGATGACTGACTTGATGGGTATAAATCCATCTTTATGCATGCACAGATTGCCTATGGTGGAAGAATTCAAACCATCAAGGGAACATCAAAGAAAGTTGAACCCAAATCTTAAGGAGGTAGTTCGCCTCGAGGTTCTCAAACTTCTGAAAGCAGATATCATCTACCCAATCTCGGATTCTCAATGGGTAAGCCACGTGCAGGTGGTCCCAAAAAAAGGGTGGACCACTATTGTTCTTAATGATAAGAATGAACTAGTACCTACCAGAACAGTAACTGGGTGGCGAATGTGCATCGACTACCGAAAACTTAGCAAAGCAACAAGGAAAGATCATTTCCCCTTGCCCTTCTTGGATAAGGTTCTCGAACGACTCGCTCACCAAAAAAATTTCTGTTACCTTGATGGATATTTAGGATTTTACCAAATCCCAATCCATCCTGAAGATCAAGAAAAAACCACCTTTACTTGTCCTTTTGGAACATATACCTTTAGAAGGATGCCTTTCGGGTTATGCAATGCATCCACAACCTTCCAAAGATGTATGACTGCTATCTTTTCCGGATTAACAGAATCTATCATGGAAGTCTTCATGGATGATTTTTTTGTATACGGAAATTCTTTCGACGACTGTTTACTCAATCTAGGAAAAGTCCTACAAAGATGTGAAGACACCAACCTGATCTTGAATTGGGAAAAATGTCACTTTATGGTGACTGAAGGTGTGGTCCTAGGACATCGAGTAAGTGAAAAAGGGATTGAAGTGGATAAAGCAAAGGTCGATGTCATCTCAAAGCTAACTCCACCTAAAGACATCAGAGGAGTCAGGGCATTCCTCGGTCATGCAGGATTCTACAGAAGATTTATAAAAGATTTTTCAAAGATAGCAAAGCCAATGACTCACCTACTGACCAAAGAAGCAGATTTTATATTTGACCAAGAATGCATTAATAGCTTCACAACTCTGAAGAATGCCCTTATCTCTGCCCCTATTCTAAGAGCTCCTGACTGGTCACAACCGTTTGAAATTATGTGTGACGCTAGCGATTATGCTATAGGGGCAGTCCTTGGACAAAGGATTGACAAAAAGCCTTACGTCATATATTACGCCTCCAAGATGCTTGATGAGGCACAAAAGAACTATACTACCACCGAAAAAGAGTTCCTGGCAGTTATCTATGCTTTTGAAAAATTTCGGTCTTACCTAATCGGGTCAAAAGTCATAGTATATACTGACCATTCTGCAATACGATACTTGGTCCAAAAACAAGATGCTAAACCCCGACTTATCAGATGGGTATTAATGCTTCAGGAGTTTGATTTAGAGATTAAAGACAAAAGTGGGGTTGAAAATGTCGTCGTGGATCACCTCAGTCGTATTGAAGCTAAAGACTCCGATAAAATACCCATTCGAGACTCTTTACCGGATGATCAACTAATGAAGATTACTACTGGATTTCCTTGGTATGCTGATATTGTTAATTATTTGGCAACAGGAATCATCCATCCGTCTGCATCATACCATGACAAAAAGAAATTCATTCATGACGCTAAGCAGTACTTCTGGGACGAGCCCTACCTATTCCTCTTATGCGCAGATGGACTTTTTCGTCGATGCATTCCAGAAACAGAAATCACCCCAGTTTTAGAACACTGTCACTCAGGCCCTACTGGGGGGCACATGAGCTCTAAGAAAACCGCTCTTAAAATTCTTCAATCTGGTTTCTACTGGCCAACCATCGCAAAGGATGCACATGAATATGTGCGATCATGTGACAAATGCCAACTATCTGGAGGAATAACTAAACGAAATGAAATGCCTTTGAATATGTGGCAAGAAGTCGAACTCTTTGATGTTTGGGGAGTGGATTACATGGGTCCTTTCCCCCCATCTTACGGATTCACGTACATTCTAGTAGCTGTGGATTACATTTCGAAATGGGTAGAAGCTCTACCGACCACTTCTTGTGATTCCAAACCAGTCATCAAAATGTTTAAAGAAATAATATTCCCCAGATTTGGCGTTCCAAGAACAATAATATCCGATGGCGGATCTCATTTTCTTGAGCGGAGTTTCAAAGAACTATTAAGAAAATATGGAGTCAAACATAAAGTTTCCACACCTTATCACCCACAGACTTGTGGACAGGTCGAAGTCTCCAACAGGCAACTCAAGGCCATTTTGGAAAAAACTGTTAATAGGCACCGCACATACTGGTCTACCAAACTTCCCGACGCTCTATGGGCCTATCGCACAGCTTTCAAAACACCAATTGGAACAACACCATTTCGATTGGTGTATGGGAAGTCGTGTCATCTACCAGTCGAATTAGAGCATAAAGCTTGGTGGGCTATCAAGCAATTGAACTTTGATCTCAAGAGTGCCGGTGAATCTAGACAACTTCAATTACAAGAATTGGAAGAGTTGTGAATGACAGCATACCAAAACGCCAGAATTTACAAAGAACAAACCGAGATGTGTCATGATGGCCACATAAAAAGAAAGGATATAATCATCGGAGATAAGGTTCTCTTATTCAATTCCAGACTAAAATTGTTTCCGGGAAAACTGCGCACAAAATGGTCGGGGCCTTTCACTATCAAACATATCTACCCGACAGGAGCGGTTATTATCCTTGATGATAACGGGGGAGAAAGAACCGTCAACGGTCATAGGTTAAATAAATACTACATTCCAGCAGACAAATTGCCAAGACAAACTATAGAGATCCAAGATCCTATAACATCAGCATAGCCAGATCAGCATTTCGTCGAGCCATCAACATTAAACCCAGGCGCTACTTGGGAGGCAACCCAAAATCTGAGTATCATCATTTTTCGTCTTCCCTCTTCTTCTTTTTAGTTTAGTTTTCTTCTTAAACATATATACAAAAAAATCCACATAAACAAAATAAACATAAAAATCAAAAACATCAAAAACCTAAACCTCCCCAAACAGTCTCGCACCCGTTTGAGTTCAAACGGTCTCACACCCGTTTGGAGTTCAAACGATCTCGCACCCGTTTGGAGTTCAAACGGTCTCACACCCGTTTGGAGTTCAAAGGGTCTCGCACCCGTTTGGAGTTCAAACGGTCTCGCACCTGTTTGGAGTTCAAACGGTCTTGCACCCGTTTGACTTCGGGAATTTGTAAGGAAGCCCCCCCAATCCTATAAATAACACCCCACACCCTCCTTTCTCTCTTCTAGATCCTCTCTCTTTCTCTGTTCCACTGCCGTTTCACTCCAGTTTCCGCACGTACTTTTGCTTCTCCGAGCTTACCGTTATCACCTCCGTCTTCCACCGCTGTTCTCGTCTCCGACTGACGCTTCGCCGTCGTCTGTGCGAGGCTCCGTTCTTCTGCTCGCTCATCGTCGCTTCCTTCCGGCCCTTCTTCTTCCGCCGTCGTCGCCTAACAGGTAGAGTTTTCTCTCGCGGTTCTCGCTACCACCGTCGCCACCGCCGACGAGCATTTTTCGGCTTCCCTCCCGCCATCCCTCGCCGCCAAACGGCCTGGCTCTTCGTCTTCCCGACGGTCTGCTCCAAACGGACGAAGGACCGTTTGGCCCCAAACGGTCTCCAAACCGTTTGGAGCCAAACGGCCTTGCACCTGTTTGGACGAAGGACCGTTTGGCCCCAAACGGTCTCCAAACCGTTTGGTGCCAAACGACCTTGCACCCGTTTGGACGACGGACCATTTACCCGTTTGGAACCAAACGGTCTTCAACCCGTTTGAAACCAAACGGTCTCGAACCTGTTTGGAACCAAACGGTATTCAACCCGTTTGGAACCAAACGGTCTCGAACCCGTTTGGAACCAAACAGTCTCGAACCCGTTTGGATCCAACCAAACCTCAAAAATATTGTTCTATTCTAATAAACTTGTTTAAATTCAAATTTCAGATCTCTAACTTTTGTTTTCTTGACAAAAATTTCAGAATGGCCTCCCCCGCAAAACAACCAACAGGAACAACCGACAAACCTTTTTGGACAAAGGAGGAATTAATTGCTGACCGGGCGAAGTTTCAGCGAATCATTGACCACTATGAACAAACTAGAACGGTCCCAGCAAAGGTGGACCTGCTCAAAGTCATGCATGAGATAAAACGCATCAACCACTGCTTAGCAGAAGAACCTTCTGAAGAGGAGGTCGAAGAAATCTCATCTGATGACCCCTCGGAATATGAGCCTTCATCGGAGGCAGAATCCCCTACCAAAAAGTCCTTGGGGAAGAGGAAGGCCCAAGCAACCACTTCAGCACCACAACCGAAGAAGAGGGCAAGGAAACAGGTTCACCCTATCACTGCAAGGGAACAAACCCTGGAAGGTTTCATTCCACCGTCCTCCATTCAACCAACCACCACCATCACTGCCACCCCTGCCACCATTACCGTTCCTATTCCCCCCCCCATTACCACCACAACACCACCACCAGAAAATCTTCACATCCATACCCTCCCATCCATTAAACAAACTCTAAAATTGAAAAAGTACGTTTGCCCAAGCATACTTATGAAGATGGGGATCTACAATAGAATCCTCACCTTGCTGGACAATTCCAATCTTTCTCGACTTTGTTTTGTCACCGAATCCTCATACGTTGAGCCTACAACGGAATTCTTCACTTTTTTCACTAGAGAAGCAGTGGACACTTTCGATAAAGCACAGGACGGTGGTGATCGTAGAATATCCACCAGAATCTTCAACAACAAAGTGGTCATAACTGAAAATATGCTGAATGAAATCTTTATAGACAACCAAGAGCAGCTGAAGAAAGCCAAGGCTGTTGGCACAGACAACACCAAGTTCAACAAACACAACTTCTGGAAATCTTTAACGGGGCTACCAGTTTATGATGCAAAAACATGTAAAGCATCAAACATTCAATCGGGTCTAGTGCGCACACTTCACAAAATCCTTGCTGGCGCACTCTTCCCCAGGTCAGAAGGAGGAAATGTAATCCTCTCAGACCTCTTTGTTATCTGGTCCATCCTAAATGGGTTGCCAGTCAACATTGGGTGTCTTATCATTCAAAAACTATCAGCTTACGCCCTAGGAAAAGAAATATGTATGGGTGGTCTTATCACATCAATTATCAAATACCTTAAGATGGATAGACTTCTACCTAGATGCACAAAAATAAAGGGCGACATCCTTACAAATGAACAAACGTTGAAGAACTCCTTCATCATAAAAGACAAGGATGGCAAGCTACACTACGTCTTCTTCCGTACAGCAAAATCCTTCAGATGGCTGCTCCCACTACCAGACCTTGCGGATTATGACAAAGACAAGCTCCTTTTCTCAGATGATGAAATCGCAACACTCATGTCTTCAGTCAAAATCACCGAAAAGAAAGCAACAATGGGACAGACAGAGCTTAGCATAACCGCCCCGGCAGCAAAAACAACAAAAATTCCTGTCAAACGACCTTCCAGAAGGCTTTTGAAGGAACAAGAGCTGTCGGGAACACCAACTTCCAAACCCCACCCCGAAACAGAACCCACCCTTCCAGAGGAACACATAACAACATCATCACTAGACTCTTTCATAATGAGTCTACATGCTGATCTCGAAACCACCACTCCACCATCCACCATCCCAACATCCACCACCCCACCATCTTCTACCACACCATCCACCATCCCAACATCCACCACCCCACCATCTTCCACCACACCATCCACCACCCCATCATCCTCCACTCTTCCACCTTTTTCCAAATCACCGTTCTTCCCTTTGGGCATCCCATTTTACGCTACTACGCCCGAATTCACTTCTTTCACCTCAACAGACTTTCCATCAACATTACCGGACTCACTTTTCTCTCCAGATATATCACCACCCTTCTCATCCGCCGCCACCCCGACACCGCTAGTGACCCCTTCCATAGTCACTACGTAGTTCGCGGGACCATCAACAGTGTCCTTTCCGCATGACACTACCACCACCATTCCACCCCGACCCCAGCCACCCCACCCTTCTCTCACTGGGATCCCCTTCACTAACGTCGGTGAGGAATTCAGACGGCAATTTGACACCATCTGAAACCTCCTCACCGACCCTTCTAACATATTAAATTCTATTTTTTCTTGTGTGCAGGGTTTAACAAAGCAGGTCGCCAAGATCGACGCGCAAAACCGCACCTTTCCAAGCATCCTCTAAGAAATCCAGCAACGACAAGTTTCAGTGGCTAAGCAAGTTGACCACGTCGACGGCTACTGCAAAACCTTGCCCGAGCTGGTCCTTGGAGTCCAAAGCCAGCACAAGGCGATGGCAAAGCTAGTCGAGAAGATCTCAATACAGACTCAACCGCTGCCTGAGACCCTCCGCGAGCTCAAGCAGCAACAACAAGCTTTCAGCACGCGCTTGGACGACATCAACATCACCCTCACACAGCTACACAAACGCCAAGAGGAGTCATCAACCAATGAACTTACTCAACTACAAGCTCAAGTAACTGACCTCACAGCACGACTCCTCTCGGCTGAAGCACGTTATTCTGATTTAAAGGAAACCCACGACGCACTGCTCGAAACACACGAGCACGTGCAAGTGGCATACGACGAGCTTCAATCCATCCATCGTCAGTGCAAGAAGAAAGCACATAAGAAAACAACGGATAAATCAGCAGCAAATGAAGACGATGAAGATGAAGATTCTGATTCTTCGGCTGACTCCAACAACAGTACCTCCTCAAGTGATGATTCTGATAAACCAGATAATGCTGGGGAGGTTCCCAGCCATGGAACAGAACCCAAACAGCAGATGGATCACCATGACGGTGATAAAGATCCCAAATCCCCACACAATGATAATGTTAACATGTCATATGGGGACCAATTTCTTGACTATTCCGCTATGGGATCCATCGGGGAGGCTGCTAAAGACGCGGCTTTAGCTGAGTTCCACCAATGTATAATAGGAACCAGCGCCAGCTCCCCCGCAACAGTTGTCCCACCCCCCTTCAGCGCTCGACACGCCAGCAGCTTCACCACATGACGAGGATGAATTAGAACGAGTGCGTTTAGATACTGATGAAGAGCTCGATTCTGCCTCGGACTCTGACGACGACATACAGGGCTATGAGGAAGCTCCAGAACTACCTCCCTCCCCCCCTCCACGAGAGCTTCCCTCGCCACCACCCCTACTGCACAAAATGCATGACCTAGATATGGCGGCCATCTCCACATTAGATGCTCAGGATATTTTATACTGAACACTATCGTGGATGATGCAAAAGCAGGGGACGATATTATCTACCACAATGTTAAAACAAAGCGCAAGATGACACGTGAAGACTTCCACAACATTCTGCGACCTCGGTCGATGATGCCAATGTCTATCTTCCGTGTCCTTCTTGCCAAATGTATAGAAATGTACAGAAGTCATAAGCAGCAGCAGCCTGTTTTTAATGCCTCGCCTGCCCTATCTTTGGGCCTGCTATACAAGGACATCAAAGAAAAATCAATCGAACGTCTGCATACCGGTTTAGCACAACGAGCACGTTATCTTACCGTGCCCTTCCAAGTTTCAAATCATTGGTTATTCATGGTTGTTGATACCGAGGCTCGGGACGCCACGGTTTATAACTTCTGCAGCGCTGAGCTACCCGCCGGTACAATAAACTTTATGGGTGAAGCAGCCGGTGAAGCAAGATGTATACCCTTTCGGCTGCTTAAGCTAATTTGGGCTGCACGTCCATCTCTCTGCCACAACTGGAGCCAGCCTTGGTTCAAAATAATAAACCCGCAAGTCCAAGCTGACAAGGAATCCGGAGATTGCGCTTTCTGCACCATACGTCACATCCAAGCGCTGAACCAAGAAATCCCATTCTCTGCTCTGGTTGCTGAAGATTTTCATTCTTTACGAGGATGTTATGCCATGGAGCTCATCTGTGATAGACGGTTCTTCAAGGACCCGACGATGGCACCAGATGATGTCCCTCGCTACCTCTTCTCCTCTATCCAGCGACCGCAGCGGAGACCCTTCCGACAAACTCTGAAGGAGTCAGAGAAATCAAAGGAACCGGCCTCGACAACCGAGCAAAGCAAAGACGACATTGATCCTTTTTCTGCCATCAAACCATCTTTCCCAGACTTTGATCTCAGTGCTTGCAAAGGCCTCTCCGACTACGAACTATGTCTCATCATGTCAAGGCTTTCTGCCGAGAAAGATGAACTCGTGTTCATGTCTGGTGACATTCTCATAATGGCAGACACTCTTCGGGAAACTTTACAATTTAAAGGATCACTCTCTGTAAGCCTAATGGCCGCTTACCAATTTCTCCTAGACCAAGATAACCCCACAACATATATGGCGTCTCCTTATTTGAAGGATGACCTTTTAAAGCTAAAGCACTTCGGCGCAGATGAAACACTAATCTCCTATCTACAACACACAACGCCAAAGTTCATCATGCTACCCTTCCTCTATCATGAACACTGGCTGCTCCTGGCAACAAACCTACCAGAAGTAACAATTAAAATTTATAATAGTTTTGATAGCCAGTACAATCCAAAATAGAAGAATTATGTCGTGACGCAAAAAACGCCCACGGAGGTAGTAACGAAAGAATGTGCTGAAAAATTAATCGATTTTCTAAGTCAGCACACAAAAGCCTACGACAAAGAACATTTTCACCGCCCTTCCTTCTGCAACAAGTGTCCCCAACAAATTCGACAATCAAACGATTGCGGCTTCCATGTCCTCTATTGGATCTACACCATCATCGTTCTTCAGAAACCAGTAGAGGATATGATTGACGTAGACTATCACGCCCTGCGAGGACAATTTGCAGCTAAACTCCTTCAAGCACCAGGGGCAAGCACAGGATTCACTTAACCTGTGGCCCTTGTCCTCGTACTACTCCACCTATCACTTTGACACTCTGAGGACAGAGTGCGTGATAAGTTAGGGGGGTACATTAGACAAGGGCTAGGTATCATCTCTATATCCTTCTTTCTCCATCTTCTCCTATTTTTTCTTGTATAGATTTTCTCAGTTTCCGTTACACCTTTAGCTTCTTAAGAATGGTTCATCTTTAGAATAAAAGTCACCCTCAGCTAACTTTAGAATCAGGTTAGTCCTCAAAAGTAAAATAGCACTTAGACATACAATGGCGACTTAATAATATATCTCCACCTTGGGCTTTCATGCTTTTGTTTCACTTATATATCTGACTCTCCACAAGGTCTATATCAAGGCAGAAATAAGCCGAGCTTTCAAGGACGAGAGGGGTATCAGGCAACTTCCAAATTAAGAAGTCTTGCAAGCGGACCACACAATAAGTGCATGTTGAAAAACTCTAAGAACAACTTTTCTCTCTTCAAATAAAAGAGGCTTGGCCGCCCAAAATAAATTCCAAAAGTAATCCCCAAATCCCAAGCCTGTGAGTTTTTCGAATAAAAGCCAGAGTGTTGAATAAAAACATGAGAGTTGTTCCATGCATAAGGACTTATAAGAAGAGCCAATAAAGGTTTCACCCGGCCGGTACATTCAGCTGCCCTCATAAAGGCAGATGTGTCGTGCCCGGTAGTGGGACCCTAAGGTTTCTAAATATAAGAGAAGGCTAATAAAGAGCTCACTCGGCTGGTACATTCAGCTGCCCTCATGAAGGCAGATGTGTTGTGCCCGGTAGTGGGTCTCTAAAAAGCATAGACAAGCCCTCTCCCACAAAAAGGGAGAGTTACACTTTAAGCCTTTAGCCAACCCTCATACCCACTCTAGTTACCGGTAGGTTCCTCAGAGAGATATAAAGCTGATTAGAGTCAACAACATGCACAGAATAAAAAGTGGTCCCAATGCAAGCTAGGAGATACAGAAGGAACTTGAGACCCATGCATCTCTCAAAAACCTGAAAGAGTCAACGCAAGCAATAAGATCTGATATGATTTGAGGAGAACTCAGGTTGAGAATTGAAACAAGAGTATGGAAACCCTAACTAAATAAAATCACCTCGCCACTGCATGCCTTAGCTCTATCTAAATTGAGGACAAGCTAGACTCTAAGTTAGGGGGGTGATAACCTCTCACTTTGTGATGTTATTTTATTAGTTTTCCCTTGTTTTCCATACTCTTTCTTAAATAAATTAGAAAGAATCATTAAATCTTTACCTTATTGCTGACACATAAATAGATTAACTTTTCTCTTCTTTATCCTTGCAGAAAAACACAAAAAAATTACAAAAACCCCAAACGGTCCCAAGACCGTTTAAGGCCAAACGGTCCCAAGACCGTTTAAGGCTAAACGGTCTCAAGACCGCATGAACTCTAAACGGTCCCGAGACCGCATAAGCTCAAACGAGTCCAGCTCCCAAACGAGTTCGGCACCCAAACGAGTTCAGCGCCCAAACGAGTTCAGCGCCCAAACGTGTTCAGCAACCAAACGGGTCCAGCGCCCAAACGGGTCCAGCGCCCAAACGAGTTCGGCGCCTAAACGAGTCCAGTGCTCAAACGGGTCCAGTGCTCAAATGAGTTCAGTGCCCAAACGGGTTCAGGAACCAAACGGGTTCAACGCCCAAACGAGTTCGGCGCCCAAACGAGTCCAGTGCTCAAACGGGTCCAGCGCTCAAACGAGTTCAGCGCTCAAACGAGTTCAGCGCCCAAACGGGTTCAGGAACCAAACGGGTTCAGCGGCCAAACGTGTTCAGCGCCCAAATGGGTTCAAGACCATTTGGGCTCCACTTAAGCCTATAAATAAGATCCAAAGGGGGCCTCAAGAAGGGAGAACTCTCGGACGCCCAAAGGCTGCCTCTCCAGTTCCAGAGCACTCCCATCTTTCATCCATCGCCCCAAGGCTGCCTGTTTGATATCCACGTTCCATCTTCAAGCTACCTTCTCTCTCAACAACAAAGAAGGTAGGAAGAGAAGATCCATCATCAAAGCATCCACAAAGTGCGAAGATCGTTGCTCTCTTCACCAAGGGTTCATCCTTCCCTCCTTCGTGGAGATGACGTTCTTTCTCTCTCTTCTCGCCTCCTTCTTTGTCCTTGATATGAGCGAGTAGTCTCATTCACTAGGGTGCGGGGAGTAGCCCCGCTACCCATGTTTTCATTTCATGCAATGTAATTCAACTGTTTGCACTAGAGATACTCTCCTTTTCAGTTCAACATCAATCGTTAAATGAATGCTTGTTGCTTGATCATCAACTTGTATTACCTATTGTCTTTCGGTATGAATTGTCTACGTTTGTACCCTTAGATCTGAATATCGATTGAAAGTTGGTTCTGGATGTATGTAGTCACCATACGTCTGTTTCGGTATCTAGGAGTGCTTTCATGAGTGGAGTAAACTCACTCCCATCGTTGCACTTTCATACTATGAAATGGAATCAGTTGACGTATGAAAGTGCAACCTTGGCAAGGTCGAGGAACACACTTCATGAAGAAGTAATGCAAAGCAAGTGACCATTCATTATGGGATGGCTGGCGTTGCAATACTCCACACTTCTCGTAGTTAGTTATCCGAAAAGAAACTAAGTCTACAAGATACTAACTGATTAGAATCTCTTTGCAGGTCATTTTATTATGTTGCATGTTTTGATCCATGTGTAGTGGCGTGAAACCCGATAACATCCTAGTGGTTTTTAATCATTGTTTACAACCCCAATTTCTACTTTCTTGCTTTTACTTTCCTCGCACTTAGTTTAAACAACCAAATCAAACTTTCGATCTAAATATCAACCGTTAAGTAATTAGGTACGACTAAAACGTTTTCCATCTTGATTAATTCTAATCAAGACCGTTGTCCCGAGGATTCGACCCTTAAACTATACTACGATAAGACTTCCGCGTGTCCTAGCACACGTGGGTGGAGATCTTACCATAGTACAAGCAAGGCTAAACCTAGAGATTCATCATCTCTAAGATTTTTAGTGGCGTTGCAAAACTCCATCATCGAGTCAACCGATCCAGTGATGGATTTTCTGAAATGATCAATCAGTCGAGTTGCACCCTCACAGAAATTGACCGACCGACTCACTGACCAAAATTGATTTAGACTCATCGGTTGAGTCTTCCAAAACAAACTCGACCAAAAGTTTGAAAATTAGCTTTGTTGGTTAGGGGATTGGTCAAGTTATCTTTATTGAAACTCGACTGAATGTACTGTACTGAAAACATAGAAAAAGTGATTATAACTGTTAGAGAGTTGTTGTAAATGAAAATAGATCCTTTGCAAGTTGTAAAATGTTTATTTTTCATTCTTAAGTGATCCCACACTCAAAGGAACACCCCAGTTATAAATAGGACGCATTGGAGTTCATTCCAAGTTTGCTATTCATGCTATCCTTGGTCCTTGCTATAGTTGAGTGTGATACAACCCTTTGAGACCCTTTCTCTCTCTCCATTACAAAGCATTTCATGATTATGAGTGAGTTAGGCATGTTGTAAGAGAGATACATCAATGTGCTTGTAAAGCTCTCATTCCTTCAATCTTCCCAACCCCCTTTCTCAAAGAGAAAAGGTTGAAGCAAACTACTCCGAGTGAAGGTGAAACTGTTGGTCTTCTTCAAGGTTGAAGAAGAGGTGAAGACTTTCTCTAGGTGAAGGAGAAGGAAAAGGTGAAGATTAAAAAAGAGTGGATAATTTTTTCAAGGCCAAAGACTTGATGCAAGTATGAGTAGGTCCTTGTTGAAGGCTGAAGACATCTTGATTAAGTGGGTAAGTCCTTGTGTGGGTGAAAGACCATTACCTTGAGTAGGTAAATCCTTGGATGTATGATGGTCTCCTTGTATCTCTTATAATGGAATATAAGTATGCATGGGTTGCAAAGTCCTATAAGTTGACCTCTCTAGGTAGTGGATTGACTATCTCCTAGTTTGGAGATTGGAACCAAATGGGTCTTCCACAACAAGCTGGATGAAAGTGGCAAGGTGGTAAGAAATAAAGCAAGGTTAGTGGCTCAAGGCTACAATCAACAGGAAGGTATAGATTTTGATGAAACATATGCATATGTATATAGACTTGAGTCCATTTGTATGTTGCTTGCTTTTGTTAGTTATAAAAACTTTCTTCTTTTTCAAATGGATGTGAAAAGTGTGTTTTTGAATGGTACAATTAAGGAGGAAGTGTATTTTGCACAACCTCCAGGCTTTGAACATGATAGTTTAACTAGCCATGTTTATTTGTTGCAAAAAGCTCTCTATGGACTCAAACAAGCATCTCGGCCTTGGTATGAGAAATTAAAGAACTTTTTGTAAGATCATGGGTATATCATGGCCAAAGTAGATTCTACCTTGTTTCTTAAACACACTTCTAACAATTTTCTTATCATTCAAATTTATGTTGATGATATCATTTTTGGCAGAACTAATGTTGATCTTTGCAAGGAGTTAAGTGATCTTATGCAGAGTGAATTTGAGATGAGCATGATGGGTGAGCTTACATTCATCCTCGACTTTCAAATCAAGAAAACTAAAGATGGGAACTTCATCAACCAAGACAAGTACAAAAGTGAGCTACTAAAGTACTCTGGAATGGAGAACACCAAGCCGATGGACACACTCATGTCAAACACCGCCAAACTTGATAAAGATGAGGAAGGTGAGAAAGTGGATGAGAATCTCTATAGAGGTATGATTGGAAGTTTACTTTATTTAACTGCCTCTTGACCTGATATAATGTTTAGTGTTGGCTTGTGTGCTTGCTTTCAATCAAATCCCAAGAAATCACATCTTATAGATGTTAAGAGGATTTTAAGATACTTAGCCTAAACCCCAAATTTTGGACTATGGTATCCCAAGTCAAGGGACTTTACTCTTATGACTTATAGTGATGTGGATTATGTAGGATGCTTGATTGATAGAAAGTGCACAAGTGGCACTTGCTTTCTCCTAGGACCATGCTTGGTGTCTTGGTTTTCTAAGAAATAGAGCATAGTGGCTTTATCAACTAGTGAGGCTGAATGCATTACAGCCAGGAGTTTATGCCCAGGTCCTATGGATGAGGAAAATGCTCCTAGACTTTAACATTCATTTGATGCTTCTCCCGTCTATTGTGATAATACTAGTGCAATCAATTTATCTTACAATCCTATATTGCATAGTAGAGCCAAGCATATAGGGGTTCGTCATCATTTTCTTTGTGACATTGCCAAAAAGGATATCTATATCACACATGTGGACACGAAAATTAGTTGGCAGACATCTTTACTAAACCTCTAGCTAGAGAGAAATTTAATTTTATTAAGTAAAAACTGCTCATAACTGTTTTAGATGATTTTGATATTACTTCTAGAGAGTTGCTATCATATATGCTTTGCTTATGTCTTGATCATCCTTGCTTGCTAAAGTGCTAAAATTTTCATGTTCATATTCCTTGCTTTTCGCTTATTTTGGGTATTTTTCACAAACGCTTGTTTTATCGCAAAATAGTACCCAATGATGAGTGATATGTGCCTAAGTACGTTTAAAATACAAAATGGAGAAGAAAAATAAATTTATTAGCACTCAAATGGCTAGAAACTAAATTTTCTAATGATGGTTCAGGTTGACCATCAGTCGAGTTGCCAACTTGACTGATCTGTGGCTGAGGGATTTTGTAAAAAGTCTCGAAGGATACCTTGAATATATTTTCTCTGGTACTGAGGTGACTGACACATGGAGGAAGGATTACCATGAGTATTTTGACCTCCTAGACCTTTAGGCCTTATACAAGCAATATGATATCTCTCTCCCTAACATACATAAATTCTTGAGGAAGCCTCGGTTTCCCTATAGGAAGAAGTCTACCCTTCCCTCCTCTGCCTTAAACCTGAAAAACTGCATACTTGCCTTGGTCATCAACTGCAATATTCATCCAAAGAAAAACCAAACTGAAATTGTAGAGAATACACGGTGATTATGTTATGCATCCTGAAGAACATCTGAGTCAAGTGGGCCAGATATGTTCTCCACCACATGACCTGCTTTGACTCTGGTGCCCTAATTTGTGATCTCTTTCAGTCTTCCACTAGCAAATCTCATTTTCATGACTTTCATTACAGACCTGCTCAAAAAGGATTTTGCATCAGTGAGACCAAAATTCAGAAGAGTGTGCCTACCCCTTCCTCTACCACACCTAGAGCCTCCACCTCCACCCAAGCACCTCCACCTCCTCAGCCATCCTCACCTATCTGTGCCTCTTTTCATGTATCAAATGAAACCCTCATGGGTTACATGATGCATGAACAAGCATATAACATTCATGTTCAGGAGCATATGCATCACGATCTCTGTGCTATCATGTCTACCGTGAACCTTTCATGTGCCCATCCTTACCTTTCCTACCAGCCCTACCCAGGAAGTGATTATGCATCCTATGCATACAATCACTTTTACCCAGCCCCACCACCTGCTGCTTCTACTGCTACACCCTCTGCTGTTGGTAGATCTACCCCTTCTATGCTACCTCTCCATGTTGGTCCTATAGCTACCTTGCTTGCAGGACTTGGAACTTATACTCCTACCTTTCCTCAAGCCTAAGATTTGCATGACCTTGGCATGTCTTGGGCTGAGAAGAATGCCATGTGGTCCGGTAGTAGCTTCAGTCCTTCTGCCAATGAGGAGATGTCAGATCAGGCTAATGAGGAAGTTTCTGCTGTTGATGAGGAGGCATCTGAGGATGATGGCGATGATGGTTTTGATGGCTTTGCTAGTGCATCTGGTGATGAAGGTGAAGCCGCTATCTCTATTGCGCCTTCAGATGGAGATAATGACTACGAGCATGAAGCCTCTGATGATGATGCTAATGCGGATGATGATGATGACCCTCTGAACATAGATAGCCTAGATGTTTAGATGTTTTAGTTTTTAGTCTGTAGATGATGGTCATATCTATCTTTCTAGAGTATTTTGTATTATAAACATCTGGGCACATTATCTGAGATGTACTATTTCTGTCATCATGTTGTTTTTCATCATTTTTGGCTTGTATTTGTTTTGAGGACATGATTTAGTGTTGTAATCTTAATCATATATACACTTACTCTTTGATTGACTATATCTCATGAGTTGATGCCATGTCTCCCATATTTTGATTATGACTTAGCTTGCTTGTCTCTCTCTTGTCTCTATTTGATGTGTGCTTTGAGGTTGTATGTTTTTATGTTGTGGATGTATGTTTTGGTTGTGCTTGGAGAAGACCTTTTTCGTGCTCTTCTACCTCCCCCCTCCTTTTTGATAATGCCAATAGTGGGAGAGAAGTTTACTATTTTTAAGCTCAACCATATTGCTTTTATTGCTTATGTGATCCTTTTCTTGTTCAATATATGCTTTATCATATGACTTGCAAAGGACCATATAGTGTGTGTGTGTGTGTGTATGTTATATTGCTTTGTGTAGAAAGACTAACTATGCAGGTAAGAGTGAGCATAGATTGAGGGGGAGCAATTCACATTGTTCAAATTATGAATCCCCTTGCAATTCACAAGGCTATGCTATAACTTTACGTATCCTTTTCAATATGTTGAGGAATGATTTGTCATTGTCAAAAAGGGGGAGAATGTTGACTTGAGAGTTATACATTGTCCATATTTTTATAATGACTTAACCATTCCATTCATATGTATATGATATGTTTGTTTAAGATTGATTTTAGGCTTTAGGTACATGAAAATGATCAAATCACACAAGCCCTAGCTTGTCCAAGCTCAAGTCAAAAGCAACGCAAGTGTGCAATTTGGGAAATCACTCCAAACCACATTAGATTATTTTTGTAATCACTTGTGTTGATGATATGACTTGTAACTAAGATGAGAAAAATTAGGGACACTTAATTCCAACGTTTTATCACTCAAAAATCATTTTGAAAATTTTGTCACAACAACTTTGTCAGTCGAGTTGGAAACTCGATCGATTCAATGATGGATTTTCTGGAATGATCAATCGATCGAGTTTCACACTCATAGAACTCGACCGACCGACTCACTGACCAATACTGATTTTGCCTCCAGCTGATAGTTTGAAAATTAGCTCTGTCGGTTAGTGGATCGGTTGAGTTATCTTTATTGAAATTCGACTGAATGTACTGTACAGAAAATGCAGAAAAAGTTATTATAATTGTTGGAGAATTGTTGCAAACAAAAATAGATCTGTTGCAAGTTGTAAAACATCTATTTTTCATTCTTAAGTGATCCCACACTCAAAGTAAGATCCCCAACTATAAATAGGATCCCTTGGAGTTCATTCCAAGTTTGCTCATTCATGCTCTCCTTGGTCCTTGCTATAGTTGAGTGTGATACAACCCTTTGAGCCCCTTTATCTCTCTCATTTACAAAGCATTTCATGATTCAGAGTGAGTTAGGCATGTTGTAAGAGAGATACCCTCATGTTCTTGTAAATCTCTCATTCCTTCCATCTTCACAATCCCCTTTCTCAAAGAGCAAAGGTTGAAGCAAGCTACTCTGAGTGAAGGTGAAGCTGTTGGTCTTCTTCAAGGTTGAAGAAGAGGTGAAGGTCTTCTCCAGGTGAAGCAGAAGGATAAGGTGAAGATTCAAGAAGAGTGGGTAATTCCTTCAAGGCCAAAGACTTAATGCAAATGTGGGTAAGTCCTTGTTGAAGGCTAAATACATCTTTATCAAGTGGGTAAGTCCTTGTGTAGGTGAAAGACTATTGTCTTGAGTAGGTAAGTCCTTGGATGTATGGTGGTCTCCTTGTATCTCTTATGATGGAATATAAGTATACATGGGTTGCAAAGTCCTAGAGGTTGACCTCTCTAGGTAGTGGATTGACTATCTCCTAGTTTGGAGATTGGAACCACCTTGTCCAAGTGTATGTTTCAATCTCTCTCATCCTTGCTATACTTGCTTAGATAGGACTTCAAATTGTTATAAAGCATTTGGTTTCAATTGATATAATTTGAAGGTTTAACTATTCTTGTGATAATTTTGAAGCTCTATTCACCCCCTCTCTAGATCCTTAGATCCAACAAATTTGGTATTCATAGATCATCCAATAAAGATATATATTTTCTAATTAATAGTAAGTTGTAGAAATTACAAAACCAAGTCAATATTATATTATTACATCTCATGATGTATATGAGATTTAATTGTGATTTATAAATAGATCTAAACTAGATAATGTTGATTTTATATATATATATATATATATTGTTGGAATTAGTTAACATACTCTAAAATCTCCATTTTAAATGACCAATACACATTAGTTACATGTACTGGCCGACAAACACTTCATAACACCTCCTCTCCATCCTCCCTCCCTCCCTCTCTCTCTCTCTCTCTCTCTCTATATATATATATATATATATATATATATATATATATATATATATATATATATATATACACATACATACATACATACATACATACATACATATGGTGTCAATACTATCGGCCTCCGCCAGGGGTTATGGGAGGGGGGGAGAAATCTTTCTCTCTTAATCCCATATGGTGTCAATACTATGCAAATCATGAATCTAGGATATAGGTTGGTTCGAACCTGTATGAACTAGATCGCACTGGGGCAAAACCTGAATAAAAGAAATTATTAGACCAAGAACCAGACTGATATAAGAATTATTTTGATCTGGTTTGGATAGAAAAAACTAAAGACCAGACTAGGATCAAATTATTTAAGATTCTCACTAAATAGAAAATATGAAAGAACCATGTGTTGAGATTAATATATATATATATATATATATATATGTGTGTGTGTGTGTGTGTGTGTGTGTGTGAATACTGCGCAAATCATGAACCTAGAATGTAGGTTGGTTCGGACCTATATGAATTAGATCGCGGTGGGATGAAATCCGAATAAAATAAATTATTGGAACAAGAACCATATTGAATTTCAATTCAGTTTGGATAGAAAAAAACTAAAGACCAAACTAGGATCAAACTATTTAATATTCCCACTAAATAGAAAATATGAATGAACTATGTGTTGGGATTATTAGTCCTTGGTTTTGATACAATGTTGTTGTGAGAAAATGTAGAAATATTAACAAGTATAAGATGTTAACATGCTTTTATGTGTTGTGCTGAGTTAGATAATTCTTTAGTTTTCTATCCGCACACCTTTATTCGTAAGCACATCATGGCATCTAATAATATCATTTTCTTATGTTCTTAAATATTATTTATGAACTTAACCACTTTGCATATAATGTAGTATATTTTTTAATAAAACATAATGTACTCAAACTTTAGTTATGTATGTATGTACACACACACACATATATATATATAACAACCATGTCATAGTATGCATGTTGCACAAAATATCTCAGATTTAAGTCAAACTATCGAACGTGGAATTGATATTTAGAATATGGAATTGGTCTACAATTTTGATTAGCCTATAAACTAGGAGTGCTAAATATAGTTCCTACACCCTAGGATTCTTACTAGTCTAATATGGAACACTAGGACCAAAAATTGACTCTAACTCAAACTTTGATTTGTTTTTTTTTATTTAAAAGTGACCTTTGTGAAAATTAGACACAAAACAAGCTACTTATTTACTGGACGGGATCTGGTTTACATAGGGTTGTACATATACTAGTCAAAATTAGTGTACATGATTGATTATTATATTTGGTGTGGTACTAGAGAGGCTTAAATTTCACTCATATACTTGATACTCTATTATTTTTTTTCTGATTCTGGTCTTGTCTGCTTGGGTCCAAAATTGGTCCAAACGCCTATCGATCGGCTAATCGGATAACATAAAAATCTCTCCGCATTATGAATGAAATAGAATAAGTGTTTATAATAGGTTGAATGTTTATGAAGGATTGTATGATCAACAAAATTGGTGTTGATGTCATTTAAAATACAGAATGCACTTGGACAACCTATGTCAAAAATAAGCATTGCAACAATATCTCCCCACAAAGATACTAAAAAAATTAAAATACTCTTTTCTCTGCTCTAGAAACATGTGCTTAAATGTCAATACGTTTTAGATGTTGCATGCTTTTAAGCCCAATTGTGACCCTAAGGAGTCATTTTGATTTTTTTGCTACTCTCACTTAGGATGGTTAGATTGACATGAACCTCAACTATATATATATATATATATATATATATATATATATATATATATATATATATATACACACACCTTATTCTTCAAGAAAAATTCTTGCTCTTCTTGATTTTTATATAGATGACTTACTCAATAGGACTCTCGATGCCATATAAGCTTGGGAGAGCATTTGCTTGAGCTCATAAATGAATTCTCCAAGCCCTACAAAAAATCATCAAGGTTTTGGGCTTAGGGTGACCACTATGATGTCAACTCTACTTATAAAATCTTAATTCTCTTAGGACATCACTCATACTATGGTAAATCCTTTTGGAATCACATGTCTTCCAAATGTACACATCCTTCTAAGGTTAAAATGAATCAACAAACTCTTTATCAGCCCATCCTACAACAAAAGATATCGATTCTCAGCTTCCATTTAGTTTTTTCCTTCAAATTTTACTTGAAATATACATGATATATTTACAAATGTCTTAATTAGCTCTGAGATGCATATTGATTCTCACTTAAGGTGACACATATATTATATGGTTGCTTGCATTCTTTGCCACATATGGATAGCCCAAATAACTTTATTTTGATAATGTATATTCCTCCAAGAACCTCATCATTGTAAATCTTTACAGTGACCACAATACTCTCTAAAATCTTTTCTTAGGTGATACTTCCTCAGTCCTCAAAGTTAAGACCACACCTCACATTTTCACCATTATTATTGATGATGAGGATTTCTCTCCCTTTGAAATGACTAATTTTGAACTGGTTCAAGTAATGATATCTTGACAATTTTAGATTTCCCTCCTACCCATTGACTGCCTCGGTGTGCCCTCCTTAGTAGGTTGTTTTAAGGGGATACCACCCTCAATTTTCTAAGACTATATGATTGTCTTGATCACCCTCTAACATGTGATTAATGCTAATGTATGTGGGGGTGTATGATGTAGAAAACCCATCTCTATGCAATTGTCCTAGGCCACCTTTGTTAAAATAGCTTCCTACCTTGCTCATCCTCTAAGGGGTAATTGATGTTAATGTTTGTGGGGTGTATTATGTAGAGAACCCACATCTACAAACTCATCATAGGGCACTTTAGGTGTTTTGTCTCCCTTTTGTGGACTATTTTTAGATTATATGTGTGAATCCTTCCTACTTCTTATTTATGAATGCACTGTTTTATCAAAAAAAATGTGCAAGGTATTATAATATTCACCTTGGCTCCCATTCAGGCCCAAAAAACAAAGGCACTGAGCCCTTTATAGAAGGAGGACTCCTAAATCCCAAATAATAAGATCTCCTATACTCGTTTATCTATTTTTACACTTTTTGTTTATGGTATCCCCTATTTTTCTCGATGATATGTTTCTCTAAATATTGTTGACACCGTGTATAGTGACCCTACAGTTAGCTGTCTAGTAATTCACCCCTATACTCTCTTAGTGCTCTATAAGTCTAGTTGATTTCTATATCCACCCAAATGATGTTGATGCGGCCCCTATGAAGATCTTCCTTGATATCCACACACATTTTTTATCTTCCATAGAGAGACAAAGTGCCTCTAACCAAGTCCACTAATAACTAAATGTTGGTTCCAATGGACTCTATAGATGTCCCTTGTGCCTGGAAAAGGTTTGTTGCATATTAAATAGATTCAATGTAAACATCATTCTTCCCCACTATTATGTCTGGGTATGAGAATCCCCTAGAATATCCCCATTAGAGTTTCTTGTGATGCCTACCACCTCTATATAACATGTCCTATTACCCATGCTCCTACATCTTTTGGCTACCTCATTAACCTTAGCTTTCCTAGACAAGGTTTTCTCCAACTAACCATGTAGTATGTCTAGAAGAGAGTCTTTACTAAGGAGATGGCCAATATTTCCAACTTCTAGTGTGTGTGTCTAGGATCCCATGTCATCAAAGGAATCCTCCATTGTTAATGTGTTAATGATATGTGTGGTATCCCAATTAAACAGTCATAGGATCAAGATTGTGTCTGTCAAGCCAACTTCTACACCTAGCTTTCTAGAGCTGCCACAACATGGCATGTAGTAGTAGATCCCTCAAGTTATTGAGGAAAGAGTGGTGTGAAAATTTACCATAGCAACACTTAAGAGCACCAAAATTCTAGAGAAGCGAAAGATCGAAGGCTTCTTCTAGGAATCCCTAAAGAATTCTCTACTTCCCCTTTGAGTAATAGCTGGTCCAAGTCTCTGTAGATATTCTTTGAGCAAAACTTACATCTTGAGGCTAATGATATTTTTCAGGAGATGATCCAATCATCCAATTCTAAATCTCAATGTAGCAAGGCTACCTTAAGAAGGTCAAGTGGATACAAGAGCCATTTATAGATAATTAAGTTGGTAACCAATTTTAAAACTTATGATGGTGCTACCCTTAAGCAAGATTTTGTCCAACTATATCGAGAGAAGACCCAATTTGGTGAGTTCCCATGTGCCTTTGACATGCTGCAAGTGGATTAGTTTCATCCTCCTATAAATGATTTATATATCCCTCCATCTTGGAGGTCACTATGGAGGAAGTTCAATTCCCAACTATCGATAGGAGAGAAAACATCCTAGATAGTAAGTGGGGAACCCCATATCCTGTATAGTAAGTTGTTTATGTTTGTAGAGGTGCATTAGGGGTATGTCGTCAGTCCAGTTTGCGTGCCAAAATGAGTTATCACTTCTACCTATGTCTCAATGAGTATCAGACATAATGAGAGAGAAGGACTTCCAGATTTGCTTCTAGTAAGCCAAGGCAAAGGAACAAGTTTTAGAAACTAGGGTTGATCAAAGTTATCTTTACAAGATGTGTTATAGTATTTATCCCTACAAAAATTAGCATGATTATAGTTTGCTTATAGTATGCTACAAAACACCTTCATGTAATAGACTTGTTGTGCTCGCCTTAGGGGTTGGATTTCCATACCGCCTTGCTCCACTGGTGAAAAAACCTTATTCTAGTTGACATGGGCTCTTCTTCTAGTGCCCTCTATGTATTCTAGTAAGAAATTATTCAAGGATATATCAATCTTTTAGTGGTGGTCATAGGATGGTTAATATAACGTGCAAAGGGATTGAGTTGAGAAATGATGTATGGAGTGTCAATCTTCCCACAAACTTTAATAGGCACCCACTCAAGGACCTTATCTTATTGGTGATCTTTGTGAGAGTTGCTTTGTATTTGATTAAAGGAAGTTCCATAATGAAATGACATATTTGCTACCCTTGCATCCCACAAGTAGGCTAACCCAAGCACACCCTTCTGGTGAGAACTTGTCCATCATAAAACCTAATTTTCCATGATTTGATTGCTAACCTAAGGATCTGGTGCAGAGATTTGATCCTTGGAGAATGGAGGGGTTTGAGGAGTGCATAGTGTTGAGGAAGAACATGATATCATTAGCGAACGACATATGCATTGGGTCTATGCCTTGATCAGGTGTGTGAAAGCAATGTAGAAGCCCTTGTGCTCTTAGACATGAGGTGTGCCTACTAAGTGCTTCCTCCATAAGGATGAAGAGGGTGGGTGACATGAAGTATGATGGTTGTTAACAAGTTGTTGCCTCTCTACCCTTTAATGTGGATAAGGAATCACCCCTCCCTAAAGGAGCATCAAGATGATCAAATCCAAAGTCAGACAACACCTTGAGAAGGAAGTTGTAATTTGTGCGATCAAATGCCTTAGACATGTCCACCTTGAAGATGGTGTTTTCCCTAGATGAACTTTTCTCAAAGTTAGAAAACATCTTGAGAAGGAAGTTCCAGTCTATGCGATCAAATGCCTTATACATGTCTATCTTGAAGATGATGTTTACCCTAGATGAATAGTGCTCAATATTATTACACAACAGATTTTGTGGGTGATGTCTAAAAAAGGTCATATATTCTGTGGAAATAAAAGTCAGCAAGAGAGGTGGGAACCTATTCATGGCCACCTTGAAAACTAGTCTCATAGTGAAGGAATTGATGTTGACCGGTCTAAAGTTGCTTAGGCTTTTAGTCTCTTTGGACTTTAAGACAAGGGACAACTTGATGTATTTTTGGGCCTATTTTCTCAGGAAGAAACTGTAAGGCCCCAGGCCCAGACTAAACCCTAATGATACTTAATTTACCTAACTGTATGCTTAAATGCTTAATTAAACTTTATATTATGCTTTGATATCAGTCTATAAAGCTATGTTTCAAGTTTGATCCAGTTTGGACATTGTTGAGCAAGTTATGCAATTTTGTGCACATTTTGGACTTTTATATAATTTACCCACAACTGATATTTTTCTTGCAATTTTTCATGCGCTTGTTGTGCCTCACATGTTTTTATTTCATGCTGGAGTTATTCGTACCATGTAGCACCTAGTTGCACCTTGGTTTTGTGCATGACATCTACTTAGGATTTTCCTCTCATAGATGGGCTACCTTGTATGATATATTATTCTTTGTGAGTGGGCCAACAACTGTTTTGGGAGACAAGTTTTGGTGGGCCTCTTAATTCTCACTATCTATGGGCTGGTGCGCTGCATGCAAGTGATGGTCTTGACCATGGACACTAGGCAATATTGGCTAGACATTTTACCTCATCATTCTCTCTCCCTTTTAGCTTTTATACTTCCCTCATTGCTTGCAAAACAATTTCTTACACTCCTAGCATACCCTCTCTTCTTCCCCTTCTGCTGGGGCTCGTCCCTCTCTCTTGAGGAAGGAAAAAAATCTCAAGATAGGAGGATCTTGGGGAAATGTACTTGCATATGATCATGGGATTCAGATTTAGTCTTCTTTCAAGATTTCAAAGTTTCCTTAGTTGTTCTTGACTCAAGCAAGTAAGATCTTCTCTCTTATGTTTGTTCCCTTGCTGATCCTGCCCTCCTTTCTCTTCTTTTTGGCCGGATCCCTGGTTCCCATGGTTGGGTTTGTGCTAGAAACATGATAGACACTCTTTTTCTTGCTCCTTTGATCTAGGGTTTCTTGTTCTTGGAGATGGAACTAGTTTGGACAAATGGAGAAGCTCAAAGCTAGGATTTTCTTCCTTATACCTTGATTTCTTGCTGTTTGGATCATCAAATTCATCTTAGAGGCAATTTATATAACTTACTCCGCGTTTATTTCTTACCATGTAACTTGCCATGCTAAATCTTGCTATAAAACCTAATAATGAGTAGTAATTTTAAATCCTTAGTAAGTTGTGTATATATGTGATGATTTTTGAGTATATAACTCTCTGGTTACTCTCCTTAATCTTGTGCACGTTATCTATGTTGGGATATGATCTTTATACCTTGCTTGTCCATGAATTGATGGAGTTGTTAGGGTAGAAATTGATGGTTGTCCTTGACCTAATTGAGTTGATTTCCACCATGCTTCATGATCTGATGACTAGTCTTTTGTGTAGAGCTATGGTGGTGAGTTGCTACTATTTTGGTGACCTTATTAGATGCCTAAGAACCCATGGTCATAATATTCTTAGCTCTTATTGGTTGATGGCTTCCTTAATCATAATTATCTATGGTGTTTGAATGGTCGAAACTAGCTATGATTTATTTGGTGCCTTGAAAATGTTTTTCTACTTGTTGGGTAACTGATGGGTTGGCCTATATGAAGGAATGATTTTGGCACTTTAGTTAATATTTTTATGACTTTAATCAACTCAATAAATGATGGTTATATGGTCTTCATCACTGAATAATCGATGGTTATCTTAAGCCCCATGAACATTAGTTTTCCTAGAGTTTTGAACAGATTTTCCCTTATGTTTCAATTTGATAGTTGGTTTTGATGTTGTATGATTTGAAATTTTGTTCCAATTAATGGTTTGTATTTATCTTCTATTTTGGACTCTCTTATGTTTGAGAAACGAATCTCATTATGCTATCCCAAGTGGTTTACATCAATGGTCTTATTTCTTTCTCAAATGATGGTTTTTCTCTAAATGCTTTGAGCTGATTTTCTCTTGTTTCCATAACTCGATGGTTGGGATTCTTGTGCCAACTGATGAAGGTTACTTATTTGTTATTTTTTATCTTCTTTTGTGCTTAAAAATGGTATCTTTGTTTCCTCTCGCAACCAATGTCTTTAATGCTCTCGCAATGGCTATTTTGATGGTATCATTAGATTCACAATCAATGGCTTTTCTAGTTGTTGATTTGCTTATTTTTCCAAGTATTAGATCGATGGTACACTTGCGGTTCACAACTCGTTGTCATCCTAAGAGTTCATGGACTGTTTTCTCTTTAGTACTAGATCAATGGTTTCACTTAGTTTCTCAATCGACGATTTGCTTGGCTAAGATAAACAGTGGTTTCACTAATATCTAATTTGAGGGGTTCCCTTGCTCATGAAACCAATGGTGAGTTTAGGAATTACACCTGATAGTGATACATGGTTTTTCTAAGTCATAACTCGATGGTTTTTCTATATGAATGTGTGACATCCAACTTATAAAAATAGAATTTACTTAAGCGGAAGCGAATCATTAGCAGCGGATTACTAAAAATCACTAAAAATTAAAACTTTCTGCAAAGAGATCCACACATAGGAAATCTTTTCTTCAAGATCCAAAGTATAATATTTACATTCTAGATCATAAGTACACAACATGTACTATTTCTTTTCCATGGATTACAACATTAGTTGTCCTATTCAACATTATGTACAGACAACATAAAACTTTGAGGCATCAAGACAAAATCTCATATCGATTCATTAAAAACACTGACTACTAACTCCAAGGACTTGAGAGTATAGATATGACACATAGGACTACAATCTATACAAAACTTGGTAGCCAGTGCCTCCACCTGAGTCATCACTGTTGTCTCTGATATTGCTGTAGCCTTTCCCTTGCTATTCGGTTCCTACTTCTTCTTCTGCGTTTACCTAAAAACATTGGATCCCATGGGGGTGAGACAATTGTAAATTGCCCCAGCGGGAGATATAACTCTCCACCAAAACATTGTTATAGCAGTTTATTATAAATAAAATTGAACAACAGTTCTTATATATTAACAACAGTATTAATCGTTGAATGAACAAAGTAAAGTAATATCCTTTCCTGAGGAGAGCGTTGTATCTACTCATGGGGTATTCATAATTCACACCTCTGCTTGCATTGAATGTAAAGAAATATGAATAACATTTATCAACTGAAAATGCAAAAAAGAAATGTAACATCAGCCAATGAGTTTTCCGTATTCAATCCTTAAGCAATCATGCTATACGGCTGATTACATTTTACAATCACATTTATGCCCTGAGGAGATGAGGTATACCGCTCATGCTCCAACCGACCATTGCGAAGTCAAAATCGGTACCATATAAGGTCAATGGTAGAGTCGGATACCAAGACCTCCCATATCTCAGTCAGTGCGAGATTACATGCAGGACATCTTGTGTCTCTTCTATATAGCTTTCCAGGGTATACTTGCAACTTCACTATTAGAGTTACAGTGGCGTGCTATACTCTCTTCGCGGTCGTGAGATTTTATGTTTATCTCCATTGACCCGGCATTAACATTATTGGGAGATGTGTACTACATCTATCCCAATCATCGGGAGATTCGTGATACATCTATCCCGGTACAAGTAATGAAGGATTGAGAGATTTAATGTTTATCTCATATCAAATCCTCCATTAGGGCGTAAGGATATTCACGCCCATAACCCCCACATACTCAAAAGTATGCCCTCTGGGTTTTTGCCGCGGAGCAACCCGTTTCACCATCACCAATTTGCTGACGATGATGGATCTATGGTCAGGGCTCTACATGATATGATTTCACTTGATTAATTAAGTACATTAGCATATTCTTTTAGCATCAGTCAAGTTCTCAAACATAACTTATTCAGACAAGTGCTATAAAGAAATATGTACTATTTTCATCAATCACTTTTCAATCTTTATAAGACATTGGGATCTCAATCCCTCATTTCATTTCTTTGAAAGTTCACATCTCTCAATAACATCATTATCATACTTATCAAGTCTGGGTATTCATACCCTCAATTCATCACTATCACTATTATCTCCAGGTTCTCAGACTGAGGTATACATAATACTTGTTATACAAGTATCTCACATGTCTCATAAGGCCTATTAAGTGTTTTGTCACCTTTCTCTAGACAACAACTTATTCATGGAACTCATAAGGTCCATACACATTTTGTTACTTTTGCTGAGTAACAACAACATTAGGCACATAAGGCCATTCAACATGTTTATTATATGAAATTCATAGCTCATATTTGGCTATGTTCATCATCTCATGATGTCTACATGATTGATAGACATGATAACAGTCATGTAAGTCATTTGTCACATCATATGCAACATTAGTAACACCACCATCCTTTATCAGGATTAGGGTTATCTATCAATTAGGGCTTTTTATTCCCTTTACCCAAAATTAGGGTTAGTGTTTCCCATCTTACATTAATTAGGGTTTCATGCTCACATTATTAGTTCAACCCTAATATATTGCTCCACACCTCTATGAGTGTTTAATGATATCATAAGTATTTGCTTATGATCACTATTCTCATCATATATCATTAATGATCATCAAATCAAGTAAGAGTTCATTTCTCATCCTTGTCATGGTATGATTACATCATTCTCATTGATTTGTCTTAGTCCCATTCTCAAGGTTTACTAATCAACATTTATCAAGGTACATTGAGTTCATTACATCTTTATTGTAACAATTACATATCACACACTTCTTGTGTTTCTTATCCAAGAATATTGGATTAGGGGTTCATCAAGGAATGTCTATCCTGAAATGTTGAATGTGATATCTATCATGTCATGATGTATCACTTTCTTCTCATATCCTTCTTACTTAAATAATTTGGCTATCTTTGTATTAAGGTATTTCCCCTCTTAATACTTTATCCACTATCTTGTCACTTTCATCATATAGTACATAGGTCACATATTAGAATTGTCCAACCATCTTTAGTGATATGGACTTATCCCATGATTAGGCATTGTTGATATAGAATAAATCATTATCAACTATTTTAGGTATTTCAACTCTTAGGATGTTATCCACATCATTATTTAGTATAGCATACATCATTCCTAAGAGTTTCATGTTCTAATAATTGTAAGGTGTATAGGTTGTTACACATGTATAGAGTTGATTGTATAAAGATCTAGGTATCATCTTGTCTCTTAACCCCATATTCATTAAAATATCCACATTACCATTCATATGGTTCATCAACCTTACCCTTCATGTTTATAACATTTTCATCTTATTTAATTATATTAGCTACACCCCTCTTTGGTGTACTGGCTATTAAACCATAACTAGGGTTTCACATATAATAGTATCATTACATGACATCATCCTGGATTGAGTCTTACATCACCTCATTGCATCAGGGTTCCATATAGCATCATTCTAATTTAGGGTTTCATATAGCATTACTCTAGATCAGGGTTTCTCATTCCATAACCCATAATTAGGATTTACTATTCACATCACATTACCCTAGATTAGGGTTTCCCATAATATCAACCTTAATTAGGGATTCTCATAACATTACCCTCAATTAGGATTTATCATGGATTCACCCTCAATTAGGGTTTCACATGGAATCACTCTCAATTAGGGTTTATATTCAATAACCCACGATTAGGGTTTACTATTCACATCACTTCACCCTAGATTAGGGTTTCTCATTAAAATACCCTGAATTAGGGTTTCCCATATCGTTTCCCTAAATTAGGATCATACTATCATCATGGATTTAGGATTACACCTATCATTTCCCTCAATTAGGGTTAGGATTCATTAGCCTTCATAATTAGGGTTTCATGATCTCACTATAAAGGATCATACCCTAATTAGACATTCATTCATGATGAAAGTGTTAAAATTTGACCATTCATGGTTATCATTCATGTAGGAAGTCTTCTCTCTCATCTTCTATAAGATGATGTTTACTTCAACCTTGATTAGGCTAAGTCAACTCACTTGAAAGAAGAATTGACACTATGAGTTATGTCATTACCACCATGATCATTAAATTTTAATTATTCAAAGGGTACTAATCATCCTATCTCATTAAGGGTATCATTATTATAATTACCCTTGGTTTACATCATGCAATTGTTCACTTAAACAATTAACTTTTATCCACTTTAAGTGTTCATACAATTTGGTTGATTACCTCCCAAATGATCTTGGTCTCTTAGACCTCAAACAGTCTTGACCAATCAGACCTCAAACGGTCTTGACCAAACCATTGAAACTGTTTGGTAAAGGTGAACCCTTGAGACCGTTTGCTAAAGGTGACCCTTGAAACTATTTGCTAAAGGTGACCCTTGAAACCGTTTGCTAAAGTTAAGCTTGAAACCGTTTACCAAAGTGAATCCTTGAGATCGTTTGCTAAAGTGCAATGTTGAAACCACATGAGACTCAACCGGTTTGGGATCGTTTGGTCCCAAATGGTCTTGAGACCGTTTGGTCACAAACGGTCTTGATACCATTTGGACTCAAACGGTCTTGAGACCATTTGGTCCAAACCTCCTCAAAACCGCATGGACCAAAAAGGGTCTCAACCTTTCAAATCGATTTAGGGTTCTCAATGTTGATTCCTTCAACAATTGAATCCATGTAACCACTCATCAATTGAGCCTATCACCACTCTTCAAATGAACTTAATAGATCATCCTTCAACTGATTGAACCCTCAATTAATCATCAATTAGGGTTTAGAATCAATTGGATTAGGGATTGAAACCCTCAATTGGATTAGAACCTTCAATGTTAGTCAATGTGTTATCAATTACTTTGAAACTATTGGTCCATCATTCAAATTGGACATGACCTAGCCTCAAACGGTCTTGAGGTCGTTTGGATGACCTCCAAACGGTCTTGAGACCATTTTCCCATCATATCATCATAAACCATGTCATTCAATTAGGGTTTGGATCATTAGATTGATCATCAAATCAGCACTTAATTGTATTTCAATTTAGTATCTTTGGACCTTCAAACACTTGACCATTCTTAACCCTAGACCTCCAAACGGTCTTGGGTGACCCTCAAACGGTCTTGAGACCATTTGGGTGATCCCCAAATGGTTTTGAAACCGTTTGGGTCAATCAACCCAAGTTTCCAACTTAATCACTTATGAAATCAGCACTTAACCCGATTAGGGTTTGGTGGTTGATGGACCTTCAACTCATGAACCAATTGAAACTAGTCAATTATAATTAGTAGGTCATTAATCAACAACATTATGAAAAAATCTCCAAATGGTCAACACCACCAAATGGTTTGAAACCGTTTGCTTTCATGCGGTTTAGTAAACTGTTTATCCATAAACGGTTTTGAAACCGTTTGCTCCCAAACGGTTTGTGAAACCGTTTGGACATTTGATTGAAACCATTTGGTCTAGATATTTGGGGAGGTGTGTGATTATGATGATTTCATCATCATAAAGCTCTAAACTCACGAAACCTTCTTTGGTTTCCATGGTGATTGCATCAATCAACTAAAACAATTTTCAGAATTATGAAAAGGATCATTAATTGATAAGGAATTGATTGGAATAACAATATTAAGGGTTTAAGTTATAAAACCTGCCTCCAATTGAGCTCCAAATCTCCAATATCACGCCAAAAATGGTGGATGAAGCTTTTGCAACTCCCCTTAGGCTCATCCTCAAGCTTTTGGTTGAAAAGTTTGGCTAGGGTTGAAGAGGAGATCGAATTAAGAAGAAATCCAGGATTTATTTTCGATTTCCACCATGGAATCAAGGTGAAAAGGGTCAAGAACCTTACCAACAGGTTGGGGGTCGTCCTCCTCCTGCTCCTGGGCTCCTATTGTGGTCGTCCAAGGCAAAGAAAGAAAGGAAATCCGAAAAGAAGTCCTTAAGTGAGTGGAAAAAGGGATATGTATAAGGAAATCCCAATGAAAGAGAAAATGGG
The DNA here is from genome assembly GCA_963693085.1 of Alisma plantago-aquatica. Classification (NCBI taxonomy): domain Eukaryota; kingdom Viridiplantae; phylum Streptophyta; class Magnoliopsida; order Alismatales; family Alismataceae; genus Alisma; species Alisma plantago-aquatica. The sequence goes on from OY856415.1 coordinate 242,069,766, forward strand.
ATTATTTCCTTTAATTCCCAAAATTATTTCCACCACTCCCCCACAACTCCTTGGCCACGAATCCATCTTCATCTCCTTGGAAAACCTCTTCATTATCCAAGAAATAAAAGAAAAAGGAATTAAGCACCTTAACCCTTATAATAGTAATATCCATATATGAGTGGAAATTCTTTTTCTTATTATAATGATGAGTGGAGTTTTCACCTCCTTAGGATATGCTCGTGCCTTTGCAAGGATTAAGATCGTCCACACACATCTGAATCTAACCATATTAATTTTGGTTGAAGGTCCTTCAAATTATTTTATTTATTTTTGCATTAAATTGAATTAGGGTTTCAATTAGGCTTAAATCTTGATTATTTTAATATCAAGATTCTCTCTCCTCCAACTTAATTCAAATGAGGCACCCCTCTCATTTTATTTGCTCTACATATTTCCAAAAAATATTAGGGACCTTATTGAAGTGGTAATTTGCATATTGAACCCTAGGTTTTGGGTAAATTGCACTTTACACCAAAACTAGGTTTTAATGCACAAACATTGTTTTATCAGTTCTTTCTAGGTATTCATGCTTTCATACGCCATTCCTCTGCATCATATTCATTCTCATGATGCCAAACTTCTTGAGGAGCATGTTATTATGTAACATTTGCAAGTTAACCCCTTAACTTGGGTAATTTGCACATTAGTCCAAAATAAGCAAACATTGCTTCAACATTATTCGAACATGACCAAAATTGAAACATAAGCTCCTCTTGAGCCTTAATTACTTTTCACCAAATAAAATTAAGGGTTTAATTATCTTTCTTAAGAAAAACTTCTAGGGTTAAGGCATAACCCAGGTCAGGGATGTTACAAATTATAAACCCCTAACAAGGATTTTGTCCCTGAAATCCCAGATAAAGGGAAACATATATTATTCATGCATCATATCATCATGTCATCACATAACATCTCATTATTATGGAGATACCATAGAGTTTTGATCAATACAAAGTTATTCCACACAAGTTTATCATGGGATGATTCACATGGGACATATACTCTCATGTTCCTCAGTTGGTCCAACATTTCTCTTTCAAGATCACAATTATATCATGTCATCCAATTGAGACTATAAGTCTTTTCATACCTTGATTGTGTCATCTCACCTAATAACGCCATACTAGCTTTCCTGATTGCTTGCACTAACTATCTCATTAGTTGTACATTATCTTATCATAGGAAGAGGTTACATATCAACCGAGAACTTTTCTCAAAGACATCTTCTATTATTATGTTTATGTTAAACATAAACCCCTAACATGTGATGTTCATCTTATTCTACATGTTTAATTTGATTTCATGGTTGACCATTCCAGGTAGTCAACATAGATCATCTGATATTTCTTTAGATACCAGGGTTTCTTACCTTGGTACCTATTACATGTGTTCACAACACATTGCATCTTTATCTTCCTTTCATCTTGGGACATTACATGTTACATATATCTTCACCTTGGAGCCAAAGTCCAAGATAAACTGATACTTTTCTAAGTATCCATCACATAAACATCTTTATATTATGCACATCAAGTGTCCTATGACCCACTTGATTGCCATGTCCCTAAAAGGAAAGAGAACAAGGAATCATATTCCTCTTATTATTTCATGTATTTTCAACTATTCATGAAACATTTACTCTTTATCTCATCCTAGGTTCCTTTCCCTAGCATAGGAATCTTATAAGGATGATTACATGACATTATTCCTTTCTTTATTATTATCTAACATGTTTATGATCATCTTAGGATCTCATCGCATTTTCCATTTCCACATCATGGAAAGGATCTTTATTATACTTACAACTTCATTGGGCAGGGTCCATCTCCCTTATTCTCATTCTTATCTTATGAGGAGTATACTTTTAATTCCTCATATAAACATGCTCATCTGAGATTATCTCAATTTCTCTTTCTTATGCTTAGGACAGGACACATTTATTTATTCCATATATCTTATTTCATGATACTCATTAGATTGTATCAAAATGACTACTTGATCAGAGCAATAAAAAAGATTACAATCTAAGAGTTACCACACTTACTTTATCATCAATAGTTGTATACCTGGACAGGGTATATAAATACTGAGATAAAGTAGTATGCACTTGTATATTGTCATATTCCTTCCTTTTCATATTATCACAGGTATAAGACTTAACATTACTGGATTTTATCCAGACATCTCTTCAATACCTCATCTTCTTCTCATAGAGGTAAGAGCAACATGAAACATTTATATTGTTTATTATACAAAATATAAGTCCTAATAGGACTAATCAAAGAAAACTCAATCCATTACCTTCTCATTTTAACTCAGGAAACCATAAAAAGACATATAAGAATGACATTATTTTGTCTAACCTGTCATGATTCGTGGATTGTTCATTGCCTCAGACTGAATCTGCCTCAGAGGTTGATTCACCATAATATTTTTGGTTGAGCAATCTCTTACCAGATATCCAACCTGTCCAAATAAGTAACAAGTTCTAATCTCTTTATGTGGTCTAAAAGGTTCTTTACCTTTTCTAAATAAGCATTGCCTTGGTGCACTAGGCCTTGGTTGTACTGGTGGTACCAAAGTCTTCCCCTTTTAGAACTACTAGGCCTCTGTTCCTAGATTTGGATAGGCCACTTCTTAACTCTCTCTTCCTTGTTCTTTGTTGGACAATTCTTTACAATATGTCCAGGCTTCCTACACTTATGGCATATCCTAGTTTCAGGTTGTATCCCATTCCTTTCGTCATTATTCATTATTCCAACAGGATGATGTTGAGCAGGAAACCTATTTGAATTCAATACTTCATCATTGGGGGCCGGTAGTCTAGGTTGCATTGCTAATGCACGATCTACTAGATGCATCATAGTTGTCCTAAATTGCTCAAACAGAGCAGGGAAATATGGGCTCTCTATTATGGCTATGTCAAATTGGGGATGTGCATATGTATGTTCTTCTCTGCTCTGATCCCCTGCACCCCTTCTTGATGCATCACTGCTTCTTTTTGCAGCAAACTCCTCATGAGACCCAATCATCTTCAAGTTCTTCTCCTCCTATATGAGCAGAACACACTATCAGATACACTGGAAGACACTAGAACAGACTCTACTACCTTAGTCCTATGTCTCTGTAGACTCAACGAACCTAGAGCTCTGATACCACTAAATTGTGGCATCCAACTTATAAAAATAGAATTTACTTAAGCGGAAGTGAATCATTAGCAGTGGATTACTGAAAATCACTAAAAATTAAAACTTTCTACAAAGAGATCCACACATAGGAAATATTTTTCTTCAAGATCCAAAGTATAATATTTACATTCTAGATCATAAGTACACAACCTGTACTATTTCTTTTTCATGGATTACAACGTTAGCTATCCTATTCAACATTATGTACAGACAGCATAAAACTTCGAGGCATCAAGCCAAAATCTCATATCGATTCATTAAAAACACTGACTACTAACTCCAAGGACCTGAGAGTACAGAGATGACACATAGGACTACTATCTATACAAAACTTGGCAGCCAGTGCCTCCACCTGAGTCATTATTGTTGTCTCTGATACTATTGTAGCCTTTCCCTTGCTATTGGGTTCCTGCTTCTTCTTCTGCGTTTACCTAAAAACATTGGATCCCACGGGGGTGAGACAATTGTAAATTTCCCCAGCGGGAGATATAGCTCTCTGCTAAAACATTGTTATAGCAGTTTATTATAAATAAAACTGAACATGAGTTCTTATATATTAATAGTAGTATTAATCATTAAATGAATAGAGTAAAGTAATACCCTTTCCTGAGGAGAGCATTGTATGTACTCATGGTATATTCATAATTCACACCTCTACTTGCATTGAATGTAAAGAAATATGAATAACATTTATCAACTGAAAATGCATAAAAGAAATGTAACATCAGCCAATGAGTTTTTCGTATTCAATCCTTAAGCAATCATGTTATACGGCTGATTACATTTTACAATCACATTTATGCCCTGAGGAGATGAGGTATACTGCTCATGCTCCAACCGACCATTGCGAAGTCGAAATCGATACCATATAAGGTCAATGGTAGAGCCGGCTACCAAGACCTCCCATATCTCAGTCAGTACGAGATTACATGCAGGACATCTTGTGTCTCTGCTATATAGCTTTCCAGGGTATACTGGCAACTTCGCTATTAGCGTTACAGTGGTGTGTTGTACTCTCTTTGCGATCGTGAGATTTCATGTTTATCTCCATTGACCCGTCATTAACATTATTGGTAGATGTGTACTGCATATGTCCCAATCATGGGGAGATTCGTGATACATCTATCTCGGTACAAGTAATGAAGGATTGATAGATTTAATGTTTATCTCATATCAATTCCTCCATTAGGGCGTAAGGATATTCGCGCCCATAACCCCCACATACTCAAAAGTATGCCCTCTAGGTTTTTGCCGCGGAGCAACCCGTTTCACCATCACCAATTTGCTGTCGATGATGGATCTATGGTCAGGGCTCTACATGATATGATTTCACTTGATTAATTAAGTACATTAGCATATTCTTTTAGCATCAGTCAAGTTCTCAAACATAACTTATTCAGACAAGTGCTATAAAGAAATATGTACTATTTTCATCAATCACTTTTTAATCTTTATAAGACATTGGTATCTCAATCCCTCATTTCATTTCTTTGAAAGTTCACATCTCTCAACAACATCATTATCATACTTATAGAGTTTGGATATTCATACCCTCAATTCATCACTATCATTGTTACCACTTATTAGGTAACTATTACCTCCAGGTTCTCAGACCGAGGTATACATAATACTTGTTATGCAAGTATCTCACATGGTTTATAAGGCCTATTAAGTGTTTTGTCACCTTTCTCTAGACAACAACTTATTCATGGAACTCATAAGGTCCATACACATTTTGTTACTTTTACTAAGTAACAACAACATTAGGCACATAAGGCCATTCAACATGTTTATTATATGAAAGTCATAGCTCATATCTGGCTATGTTCATCATCTCATGATGTCTACATGATTGATAGACATGATAACAGTCATGTAAGTCATTTGTCACATCATATGAAACATTAGTAACACCACCATCCTCTATCAGGATTAGGGTTATCTATAAATTAGGGCTTTTTATTCCCTTTACCCAAAATTGGGGTTAGTGTTTCCCATCTTACATTAATTAGGGTTTCATGCTCACATTATTAGTTCAGCCCTAATATATTGCTCCACACCTCTATGGGTATTTAAAGATATCATAAGTATTTGTTTATGGTCACTATTCTCATCATATATCATTAATGATCATCAAATCAAGGTAAGAGTTCATTTCTCATCCTTGTCATGGTATGATTACATCATACTCATTGATTTGGCTTAGTCCCATTCTCAAGGTTTATTAATCAACATTTATCAAGGTACATTGAGTTCATTACATCTTCATTGTAACAATTACATATCACACACTTCATGTGTTTCTTATCCAAGAATATTGGATTAGGGTTTCATCAAGGAATGTCTATCCTGAAATGCTGAATGTGATATCTATCATGTCATGATGTATCACTTTCTTCTCATATCCTTCTTACTTAAATAATTCATCTATCTTTGTATTAAGGTATTTCCCCTCTTAATACTTTATCCACTATCTTGTCACTTTCATCATATAGTACATAGGTCACATATTAGAATTGTCCAACCATCTTTAGTGATATGGACTTATCCCATGATTAGACATTGTTGATATAGAATAAATCATTATCAACTATTTTAGGTATTTCAACTCTTAGGATGTTATCCACATCATTATTTAGTATAGCATACATCATTCCTAAGAGTTTCATGTTCTAATCATTGTAAGGTGTATAGGTTGTTACACATATATAGAGTTGGTTGTATAAAGATCTAGGTATCATCTTGTCTCTTAGCCCCTTATTCATTAAAATATCCAAATTACCATTCATATGGTTCATCAACCTTATCCTTCATGTTTATAACATTTTCATCTTATTTAATTATATTAGGTAACATTTTCATCTTATTTAAATATCCACATTCAACCTTACCCCTGATGCAATGGTTGTAATTGCCTTGAATCCAATGGTTTGATGTGTGGTCCATGATTTTATAGGTTGTATTTATTGCACCTGATGATGGGAATTTGATGAGATAGGATTAATGGCTTTGAGCCTCATGAGTTGTTAATCTTACCCTTGCCCTCAAATGAATATAAACCTAATATTTTTGTAAAGTGTTGATTCACAATGTTAATCTAATTTGCATTGTTAACTCTAATCCTAATATAATTAAATGATGATGGATAAGTATACATAGTTCCCTTGCATATTGTGATAATAAAGGAAAGCCCTTATTTCTAATATTTGTTGTAAATAATAAGGACTAGGGCTTACATACAGTATATTTTGGAAATCCTAAATTGGTAACGTTGTTGAACCGTAATACTAACTCAAGAAGACAAAGATGTTGCTTAGTTTCCTTGATCATTTAATGTAATGATACCAAACTTTCTCTCCCAACACTGTTGTAACTCTAATTTGCTTTTATATGCAATGTTAAGCCAAACATTATATATTACATGTATGTGATGGTAGTTGAGCTTTGATGAGGCATAAAAAGGTAATGATGTTGTTGTAGGAGATAATGTGATGGTCTTAATGATCTTTGGGCATGATTGAACCCTAATGAAGGTGTGATTCTCTTCATGATGTGATAAGGGTTGGTATGTTGGGATACTGCGATAAGGATTTTATATCTTGTGTTGGTGTGATGACGAGTAAAATCATGAATGCCAATGAAATAGTATTATGTGGTGTTGTAATAAGGAATATGTCATATACTTTTTATATTTACCGGAGTTGTTACATATCAAATGCTTGTTAGAAATGAATTAGGATTTGTATGTCCACTTGTTTGATTCAGCCTTAATTCACTCAATCCACTTAACTAATCAAGTGAAACCTTAATCATATAGTTTTCCCTATGCCATAGATCCATCTTCAGTGTTAGCACTTGTTGGATGGTGAAATGGGTTTTCTTTAGTGGAAGCTCAGAGTCATATACTATTGAGTATATGCATTCACAGGATTGGTTGCGGGCCATACCTTGGCAGGAGTGCGGCTACGGGTTGTAGCTCAGTGATATGATGTTTATGAGGTTTCACAAGATTGGCTACAGGCCATACCCTCGCAGAAGTGCGGCTACGGGCTGTAGCTCAGTTTTCACTGAGTCGTGACGTATACCAAGGTGGGCTAGGAGTTTCACAGTTGATTATATGTCACTGGTTGCAGTTGACTAGTATGTCTCTATGGTGTACTCATGCACTGACCATGAGGATTGGTGAGGTCGTGGATTCCAACTCTTCCATTGACCTTGTATGACACTAATTTCTAATTAGCAGTGGTCAGTTGAATTTCGGTGGTATGACTCAAATCCTTAGGGCATTAATAAAATATGTAATTAGTAATGTATCATGTCTGATTAGGATAATATACAATGCTTCACATTGGATGATAACCCTTGTTTCTTTTATCACATATAGATGATGTGTAGTGCATAAGAAAGACAAATATGCTTATGATGTAAACATTCTTATTATGTAAATATGCTTATACTATTGTCTATGCTTATGTTATTAGAATTGCTTATAATGTTAGTCATGCCTATGTAATTAGCTATGCCCATACTGCTAATCATGCTCATGCCAATAGTTACACTTATGCTATTAGATATAATTATGAACTAGGTAGGGTTAATTGTTATACTGATTAGAAATGCTTAGAGATGCTTATATTGTTACATATGCTTATACTGTTAGATATTATTATGTCGTCAACAATGCTATGCTATTAAACATGCTCTTGTTGTTAGATTTGATTGTCCTATTGGATATGCCTATGTTGTTAGATGTGATATACTATTAGATATGCTTTTGATTGTAGTCATGCTATATTGTTAGACCTGATCCTATTATTCAAATATGCTCGTGTTGTTATCAATATTTATGATGCTAATTAGTCTTGTGATGATGGTTATGAGAATAATGCTAGCTTGTAAGACTCTGATTAGAATTTCTCTTAATAAAGCTCATATGATTGACAGTTCCATTTTGTTTGTCACTCTGTCTATATGCTTAATCTGATTAATCTACTTAACTTGTTTAATAACATAACATGTTGTAATCAATAAGTGTTGTTGTGAGTTATATCACTTGTTGGGACATGGGTCTCACCCGTGGGTCACCACAATCTTTTTAGGTGATCGTCAGTAGCAATAGCAGACCTGTGGCAGCAAGGAGGAGCTGATGTGATGGATCATAGATGGATAATTGTTTAGATGTCTAGTATGTCCTAGAGTCATCCCTGTACTCTCAGGTCCAAGCAAGAATGTTTTTAATATAGTGTTTTATCAACTCGAGCTTTCATAATATACTGATATTGTACAAGTAGATGATATCTCATGTGTATATTTGGTGGATGAGGCCACAAAGTCAATGTAAGATATTTTTGGTATGATTTATAAAATAATTTGAGATGCTGGGCTTTCATACAAATGTTGTTGAGTAAGTTTGTAAAAATTTACTCAGTTTTAATTAACCCTCTTTTTAGTGATGTGTTTTATTAGCGGTTAATCGTGTTTAGGTTTTGAGTAATCTCGCTTTGTGTGATGGGTTGTCACATTTGGTGGTATCAGAGCTGTAGGTTTGCTAAGTCTATAGGGACATTAAGACTTAGGATTAGGATGATAACTAAGTAATAAAAATGACATGAAAATAATTCATACTTCCTGAATTTAGTACTTGGATGACCTGGCCAGGTATTCATATACTAAAGGAAAGGCAAGTGTGGAACTCTTTGATTGTTATCTATCTGATTATCCTGATCAAGTAGTCAGTTGGAAACAATCCAAAGAACATAATAATTAAGAAACCATAGTGAACGTATCTTAGTTATACCTAAGGAAAGGCGAAAATCATATTGTAACTTATTAAAATATGGAAAGTTTGATGATTAAAGAAAGTGATATGATGCCATGAAGATTAAATACGAATGAAAATAAGCTAAGAAGAAGTTCCCAAAACTATGATTCTAGAAAATAATAGAGTAAAAGAAAGATGAATCTGTGTTAATGTAATAATTTAAGGTGTAAAATTCATGTGAGAATACGAGAACTCAAATGATATTCATGATATGAGATAATAAAAGTGGATAAAGATGGACCAATAAAGAGGAACATGAGTTAATATCACACCTGACCCTATGTACAAAAAGATGTTAATGTAAAGTTATCATGACGTATAAAAGAAATTAAAGGGAATGATCCATGTTGAACGTATAAGAATGAGGAATGTGATGAACTAACCCCTAAAAGAGTGAATAAGAAACATGATAAATGAGAAGATACACATGAGTACGATAAATGACTAACATGCAAGAGTAATGAGGTATGATATCATGATTATTCCTTTGTAGATGGCAAGGAATCCAAGTCAAAAAAGTGACTAAAACATAAAAAGTTGTAACTTGTTTTCTAACGGTAGGACCAATAACCCCTTTGTTACAAACCCATAGGATGGATCACAATGTTGCGAGAGGTATACCTTTTACCTTGTGCTCTTTGTTCTTGGGATGTTGCATTCAAGTGGATATCATGCCACTTAGTATGTGAGGATTTGATGTAATCCTAGGGATGGATATCTTGTTGTAACATGTGGTTGTTTTGGACTATAGTTCTAGGATCATGATGTTTGTGAGAGGGACACCTTTTGAGTTTTCCAAGAAGTTAGGAAGATCTTTCCAACATGTTGGGTGTTAGACGTGATGGTAGAGAAGCTGATAAAACAAGGATGTGAGGTTTTATTGACAGATGTAGTGGATATCAAGGTTATGAGTCCTAGTATCCATAGTTTATCAGTGGTACATGAGTTGGATACTTTTAGATGAGTTCCTGATGTTTCTTTCCCCTAGAGAGAGTTATATCTTGAGATGCTCCATTGAATTTTAGAGAATAAGAAGAACGATTCTATGATAATATAGCTAACGACAGTGGGACAAGGTGTACAGATAGGAGACACCATGCCACAAGACATCAGATCAGAGTGGCGTAGCGGAAGTGTGGTGGGCCCATAACCCATAGGTTGAGGAGGAAGGTTATAGATTTAATATATATGTTGCGACATCACCATGAGTTGGAAGAACCTTGGGGTATTTAGAGGATGAGATGCATGGGAAGTAATTATCCTCATTTGCTTTGGATTTGGGGGGTAAAATCCTTGTTAGGGGTTTATGGTTGTAAGGCCCTTGACCTAGATTAAACCCTAATGATGCTTAATTTACCTAATTGTATGCTTAATATGCTTAATTAAACTTTATTTTATGCTTTTATATCAGTTAATTAAGTTATGTTTCAAGTTTGGTCCAGTTTGGACACTGTTTGAGCAAGTTATGCAATTTTGTGCACGTTTTGGACTTTTATGCAATTTATCCACATCTGATATTATTATTGCAATTTGTCACATGCTTGTTGTGCCTCACATATTTTTATATCATGTTGGAGTTATTTGTACCATGTAGCACCTAGTTGCACCTTGGTTTTGTGCATGACATCTACTTATGATTTTCCTCTCATAGATGGGCTACCTTGTATGATATATTTGGATTGGATTCTTTGTGAGTGGGGCCAACAACTGTTTTGGGAGCCAAGTTTCGGTGGACCTCTTGATTCCCACTGTCTATGGGATGTTGGGCTGCATGCAAGTGATGGTCTTGACCATGGACACTTGACAATATTGGCTGCTTCTAGATCTCGTCCCTCTTTCTTGAGTAAGGAAAAAAAACTCAATATAGGAGGAGCTTGGGGCAATATACTTGCATATGATCATGAGATTCAAATTTAGTCTTATTTTAAGATTTAAAAGCTTACTTAGTCATTCTTGACTCAAGAAAGTAAGCTCTTCTCTCTTATGTTCGTTCCCTTACTGCTCCTACCCCACTTTCTCTTATTTTTGTCTAGATCCCTTATTCCCATGGTTAGGTTTGTGCTAGAAACATGATAGACACTCTTCTTCTTACTCCTTTGATCTAGGGTTTCTTGTTCTTGGAGATGGAACTAGTTTTGACGAATGGAGAAGCTCAAACCTATTATTTTCTTCCTTCTACCTTGAGTTTCTTTCTATTGGATCTGCAAATTCATCTTATAGGCAAGTTATATAAATTGCTCCACATTTATTGCTTACCATTTAACTTGCCATGCTAAATCTTGCTCTAAAACCTAGTAATGAGTACCAAATTTGAATCCCTAGCTAAGTTGTGTATATATGTGATGATTTTTGAGTAGATAACTCTCTTATTCCTATCCTTAATCTTGTGTACGTTCTCTGTGTTGGGATATGATCTTTATACCTTGCTTGTCCACGAATTGATGGAGTTGTTATGGTGGAAATTGATGGTTGTCCTTGACCTAATCGAGCGGATTTCTACCATGCTTCATGATCTGATGACTAGTCTTTTGTGTAGACCTATGGTGGTGAGTTGCTACTATTTTGAAGGCCTTATTATATGCCTAAGAACCCATGGTCGTAATATTCTTAGCTCTGGTTGGTTGATGGCTTCCTTAATCATAATTATCTATGGCGTTTGAATGGTTGGAACTAGCTATGATTTATTTGGTGCCTTGAAAATGTTTTTCTACTTGTTGGGTAACCGATGGGTTGGCCTATAGGAAGGAATGATTTTGGTACTTTATTTACTATTTTTATGACTTTAGTGAACTCAAGAAATGATGGTTATATGGTATTCATCACTGAATAATCGATGTTTATCTTAAGCCCCATGAACATTAATTTTTCTAGAGTTTTGAGCAGATTTTTCCTCCTTATGTTTCAATTCGATAGTTGATTTTGATGTTGTATGATTTGACCATTTTGTGCCAATTAATGGTTTGGATTTATCTTCTATTTTAGACTCTCTTATGTTTGAGAAATGAATCTCATGATACTATCCCAAGCAATTTAAGTCAATGGTTTTGTTTCTTTCTCAAATGATGGTTTTTCTCTAAATGCTTTGAGCATATTTTCTCTTATTTCTGTAACTCGATGGTTGGGTTTCTTGTGCCAACCAATGAAGGTTACTTATTTACTGTTTTGGATCTTCTTTTGTGCTTAACAATGATGTTTTTATTTCCCCTCACAACTGATGGTTTTGATGCTCTCACAATGGCTATTTTGACAGTCTCACTAGATTCACAATCATTGGCTTTTCTAATTGCTGATTTGTTGATTTCTCCAAGTGTTAGATCGATGGTACTCTTCAGGTTCACAACTGGTTGTCATCCTAAGAGGTCGTGGGCTGTTTTCTCTTCAGTACTAGACCAATGGTTTCACTTATTTTCTCAATTGATGATTTGCTTGGCTAAGATAAACGATGGTTTCACTAATATCTAATTTGAGGGGTTTCCTTGCTCATGAAACCAATGTCGAGTTTAGGATTTACACCTGATAGTGATACATAGTTTTTCTAAGTTATAACTCGATGGTTTTCCTAGATGAATGTCTTAAGGTTTTACATGTTTTTCATCTAATGGTTTTACCTATTTAACATGCGAAGGTCCTCGGTGAGGATTTATACTAGAAAGATTTGGGTTTGATGCTCTAATCTAATTGTTATGTTTTATGCAACCGTGGTTTAATTGTGGTGACTCATATACAAGATGTGATGGTTTTAATTACCTTGTATCCAATGGTTTGATGTGTGGTCTATGATTCTATAGGTTTTGTTTATTGCACCTGATGTTGGGGGATTTGATGAGTTAGGATTAAAGGCTTTGAGCCCCATGAGTTGTTAATCTTACCCTTGCCTTCAAATGAATATAAACCTAAGATTGTTGTAAAGTGTTGATTCACAATGTTAAGCTAACTTGCATTGTTAACTCTAATCCTAGTATAATTAAATGATGCTGGATAATTATGCCTAGTTCCCTTGCATATTGTGATAATAAAGGAATGTCCTTATTTCTAATATTTGTAGGAAATAATAAGAACTAGGGATTACATACAATTGCTATTTTGGAAACCCTAAATTGGTAAAGTTGTTCAACCTTAATACTAATTCAAAAACACAAAGATGCTTCTTAGTTTCCTTGAGCATTTAATGTAATGATGGAGAACTTTCTCTCTCAACACTGTTGTAACTCTAATTTTCTTTTATGTGCAATATTAAGCCAAACATTATATATTACATATATGTGATGGTAGTTTAGCCTTGATGAGGCATAGAAAGGTAATGATGTTCTTACATGAGATAATGTGATGGTATTAATGATCTTTGAGCATGATTGAACCCTAATGAAGGTGTGATTCTCTTCATGATGTGATTGGGATACTGTGATAAATATTTTATATCCTGTGTTGGTGTGATAACGAGTAAAATCATGAATGGCAATGAAATAGTACCATATGGTGTTGTAATAAGGAATATGTCTTATATGTTTTATATTTACTTGAGTTGTTACATATCAAATGCTTGCTAGACATGAATTAGAATTTGTATGTCTACTTGTTTGATTCGGCCTTAATTCACTCAATCCACTTCAATAATCAAGTGAAACATTAATCATGTTGTAACATCCCTGACCTGGGTTATGTTTTAACCCTAGGTGTTTTGTTTAATAAAAGTGATTATATGCTTGCTCTTATCTTTTGAAAAGTAATTAAGGCTCAAGAGGAACTTATATTGCAATTTTAGTCCTTTTTGAATATTGTTGAAATCAATGTTTTGCTTGTTTTGGACTAAAGTGCAAATTACCCAAGTTGAGGGGTTTATTTTCAAATTGTGCATGATAATATGTTCCTCATATGTTGAAGCATCATGAGAGTAAAGATGATGCAGAGGTATGGCTTGTGATAGCCTGAATACCAAGAAAGAGTTGATAAAGCAATGTTTGTGCATTAAAACCTAGTTTTGGTGTAATGTGCAATTTACCCAAAACCTAGGGTTCAATATGCAAATTACCACTTCAAAATGGTCCCTACTGTTTCTTGGGATCATGTGGAGCAAAGAAAATGAGAGGGGCATCTCATTTGTATCTCTTTGAAGGAGAGAGAATCTTGATATTAAAATAATCAAGATTTAAGCATAAATGGAAACCCTAGTTCAAATTAATGCAAGAATAAATAAAATAATTGAAGGACCTTCAACCAAAATTGAAATGGTTGAATTCATATATGTTTGGAAGTCCTTGTGCTTTTCAAGGGCCACGAAATATCTCAAGGAGGTGAAAAACCCACTCACCTTTTTATAAGAAAAAGAAATATCCACTCACTTATGGATATTAATATAAAAAGGGTTAAGGTGCTTAATTTGCTTTTCTTTAAAACATGGATAATTGATAGGAATAAGAGGCAAAGAGGATAGCCTCGTCCCTAAGGAAAGGAAGGGGGCAAGTGGCAAGAATATGGGGGAGATAATTCCTACTTTCTCTCTCCTAAATGATTTTTCAATAAAATTCACATATATGCTCCTTTATCCATGAAGTAAAAGGAGAATTTCGAATTCACTTCCACCCTTTGCTTTCAAAATGACAAAAGAAGCTTTGAAGGACCAGGAGGACGACCCCCAACCAGTTGGTAAGCTTATTGACCTTCTTTCATCTTGATTTCATGGTGGAAATCATAAAATAATGCATAATTTCTTCTTTTCTTCACTCCATCTTCAACTCTAGCCAATCCTTTCACTCCAAAACTTGAGGACGAGCCTTGGGGGAGTTGCAAAAGCTTCTTCCACCATTGTTGACGTGAAGCTCCAAGCTTTGAATCTCAATTGAAGGCGGGTTATATAACTTGAACCCTTAACTATTGTTATTGAACTCAATTTCTCAATTCAATTGATTCAATTGTTTTTCTTGCAATACCTTTGATTAATTGATGAAAATTCCATGGGTATGGAAGTAGATTTTGTGGGGATGAAGGTTGATGGTGATGACATCATCACAAGTACACATCTCAGCAAAATTGAGTTGCAAACGATTTTGGACTTTTGGTCCAAACGGTTTCACCAAACCGTTTGAAACCAAACGGTTTGCAAACCGTTTGGTGACTTGGACTCCAAACTGCAAGAGAGGGTTGACCGTTTGGTTAGGTTGACCGTTTGAGGTCTAAACTCAAGTGCATGTTGGATGATGATCTAATGGACCTAATTGATTGATTCAATGTATGTACAATCTTTCAATTGGAAACCCTAATCGAGTTGATCAAAGAATCCATGTTTGTTTCAAACGATTTCAATATAATTTGGGTCAAACGGTCTTAAAACCGTTTGGGACCAAACGGTTTCAAAACCATTTGGAGGGTTTAAGGTTGATTCATGATTGATGGATAGATATCCAATGGTGATGATTGATGAATCTTTCAATTGCCTAATTGATGGCCAATTCAATGGTGCACATTATATTTAATTGGAAATGGTCCTAAGTGCCCATGCAGTTTTAAGGCTGGTTTGAGACCAAACATTCTTGAAATCGTTTGGGGTCAAATGGTTTTAAAACCGTTTGGTGTTGAAACCCCAAAACCGAATGGTGGACTATTGTGATTCAATCATTTAGAAATTGAAGGTGATGATTGTTCTAATGATCCAATGATTGATAGTGATGGTAATCAATGGAGGTATAAAGGTTGAAATCCTAAAAGCACCTAAATGATTAGTACCATTAAAGGGATAAACCCTAATTGCTTATAAGAATAATAACTTAGTACACTATGTCAATCATAGTTGTATGTACTTGATTGAAGGGTTGATATAACCTAATCAAGTTGAGAGGATGATAAAATGGAATTTATACATGAGTATGATTCATGTAGTGATTAAGGGTATGATCCTTAGCAAAGAGATCATGAAACCCTAATAATGAGCATAAACCCTAATTGACAAGGTTATTGAATCCTAACCCTAAATTCAGGGCAATTCTAAGTGAAACCCTAATCCAGGGTAAGGGTGTAACCCTAATCCAGGGTGATGATATGTGTAAACCAAATTTAGGGTACTGTGATGCAAAATCCTAAATTGGGATGAATAGTAAACCCTGATTATGGGTACTTGAATAGAAAATCTAATTGATATGTTTAGTGAACCCTAATTAGAGATAACTGAATAGTAAACCCTAATTATGGGTAATGGAACATGAAACTCTAATTGGGATGAACAGTAAACCCTAATTATGGGTAATGGAATATGAAACCCTAATTGGGATGAATAGTAAACCCTAATTGTGGGTTATTGAATGTAGACCCTATTCTGGGGTGAAATTTATGTGAAACCCTAACTAAGGGTGATTTTATGAGAAACCCTGATGTTTGATGTGATGCGGAACTCAAATCTAGGGTGATACTATGTAATGTTTTATGAAACCCTAATCTTGGGCAATATGGTGATAAACCATAACCTTGATGTGGGTAATGGGATGAATGTTCCCAAATGACATGAAATGGGAAACCCTAACCCTAGTAAGGGAATAGTAGTGTTACCCTTGAATAGTGAATCCATATTTGTTCTGCACGGTACTGATATGTAATTAAATCTACTGTTATCATCTGCACTAACCATGCAGGTATTCTGAAATGGTGATCATGGCCAGGTATGAGCTATGATGCTTAATTCACTATTTTTTATTGGGCCTTGTGTGCCATAATATACCTTGCTGCCTGGTAAAGAGGTAACAAGAGAGTTAATGGGCCTCAAGTACCATGAGTGATGCTTGTAATAGCAAGTATCATGTTTACCTTGGTCAAATGACCTGAAGGTGATAGTTACCTAGAAAAGTGGTAACAATGCTCAATGATGAGCTAAGGGTTTGAATACCCAGAACCATATGATTGTGATAATGAGATTGTGAAGGGATGAGAATTCCCAATATTGAAAAGGGGGACTGAGTTCCCAATGTCTTTTAAAGACTGATAAGTAATTGATGAAAATAGTACATGTCTCTTTATAACATTGTCATAATAAGTTATGTTTGAGAACTTGGCTGATGCTAAAAGAATATGAAAATGTACTTAATTAATCAAGTGAAATCTGTTCATGTAGCGCTCTGACCATAGATCCATCATCGTCAGTAGTTGATGATGGTGAAACATGTTTTCCTATGGAATTTCTTGGAATTCGCATATTATGAATATGCGGGGGTAAATGGGCAAAAATATCCTTACGTCCTAGTGAAGAGATTGATGGAAGGCAAATATTAAACCTCTCAATCCTTCATGGTTGGGATGGATGTATCACAAATCTCCTGATGGTTGTGATGGATGTATTACTAATCTCCCAATGATATTTAATGTCGGGACGATGGAGATAAACATTAATTCTCTCGATTGCCGATGGGAGTGGAATTGACATTGTAACTCTATAGCGAAGTTCCAGTATACCCTGGAAAGCTATATTGAGCAGTTGGCATAGTCCTGCTTGTGGTCCCGTACTGACCGAGATGTGGGTGGTCATGGGAATCCGGCTCTTCCATTGACCTATTTATGGTACCAATTTTGATTTAGCAATGGTCGGTTGGAGTATGAGCGGTATACCTCATCTCCTCAGAGCTTAAGTATGTTTGAAAAATGTAATCAGCCGTGTAGCATATTTGCATAAGATTGAAATACGAGAATCACTGGTTGATGTTATATCCTAGATGGATAAGTGTTATAAATGTCCTTAAATTCTTTATTGAATATTAGACATGTTGTTTATCAAGTTACAACTGATAAGCTTAAGTGAGAATGTTGCTCTAATATGCACAGATATTAAATTAACTGTTGTTAAGCTTATAATTCCACTGCTCAGTTTATTTCTATTAAACTGCAATAATAATGTTTTGATGGAGAGTTATATCTCCCTCTGGGGCAATTTTTATAATTGTCTCACCTCCGTGGAATACAACGTTTTTAGGTAAACGCAGGCAAAGAGGAAGAACCTCTGTAACAGAGGAAGAGCAGCAGTAGCATCAACAAGGACAACAGTGATCCATCAGGTGGAGATATTGGCTGTCTGGTTTTGTATAGTTAGTCCTATGAGTCGTCTCTGTACTCTCGAGTCCTAGGAGTTAGTGCTTTTAATAATTTGATCTGAGATTTTGGGCTTCAAGCCTCGAGGTTCTTATACTACCTGTGTACAGTTGAGACGAAGTAGTGAATGCTTGTATGCCTCGAGAAGCAATGATATATGAGATGTATATATGAACCAGGATGTAATGATTTACTTTGGTTCTGAATGAAAGAGTTTTCTTGTGAAGGGATCTCTTTATAAATGGTTTTAATTTTTAGTGATTTTCAGTAATCCGCTGTTAATGACCGCTTCCGCATTAATCTTAATCGATGTTTGGCAACAGACGTCACACATGTAGTTTGTCCTGTGCCATAGATCCATCTTCAACGTCAACACTTATTGGATGGTGAAATGAGTTTTCCTTAGTGGAAGCTCGGAGTCATATATTGTTGAGTATATGCATTCATAGGATTGGTTGTGGGCCATACCCTATCAGGAGTGTGGCTACAAGCCATAACTCAGTGATATGATGTTTATGAGGTTTCACAGGATTGGTTATAGGCCATACCCTGGCAGGAGTGCGAGTGCGGGCCGTAGCTTAATTTTCACTAGCGCCACGACATGTACCAAGGTGGGCTAGGAGTTTTACAATTGACTATGTCACTGGTTGCAGTTGACTGGTATGTCTCTACAGTGTACTCGTGTATTGACCATGAGGTATGGTGAGGTCGTGGATCCTGACTCTTCCATTGACCTTATATGACACTGATTTCTACTTAGCAGTGGTCAGTTGGATTTGGGTGGTACGACTCAAATCCTCAAGACATCAATAAAATACGTAATCAATCGTGTAGCATATCTGATTAGGATAATATACAATGCTTCACAATGGATGATAACCGTTGTTTCTCTTATCACATATAGATTATGTGTAGTGCATTAAGAAAGATAGATATGATTATACTGTAAACATGCTTATGATGTAAACATGCTTATACTGTTGTCTATGCTTATGTTATCAGAAATGCTTATGATGTTAGTCATGCCTATATAGTTGGCTATTCACATATTGCTAATCATGCTCATGTCAATAGTTATGCTTATGCTATTAGATCTACTTATGAAGTTGGTAGGCTCACATGTTATACTTATTAGAAATGTGTATATTGTTAGAAATGCTTATATTGTTAGATATGCTTATATTGTTACAGATGCTTATACTGTTGGATATGTTTATGTTGTTAGCAGTGCCATGCTATTAGACACGCTTTTGTTGTTAGCTTTGATTGTCGTATTGGATATTCCTATGCTGTTAGATGTGGTATACTATTAGATATGCTTATGAATGTAGTCATGCTATATTGTTAGACCTGCTCCTATTATTAAAATATGCTCATGTTGTTATCAATATTTATGATGCTAATTAGGCTCGTGATGATGGTTATGCTCATAGAAATATCTACATCTGGTAATTGAGAATAATGCTAGCTTGTAGGACTCTGATTAGAATTGCTCTTAATAAATCTCATATGATTGACAGTTCCATTCTATTGGTCACTATGTCTATACACTTAATCTGATTAATCTACTTAATATGTTTAATAACATAACCCATTGTAATCAATAAGTATTGTTGTGAGTTATATCTCTTATTGGGACATGGGTCTCACATGTGGGTCACCACAATCTTTTTAGGTGATCGTCAGTAATAGTAGTAGACCTGTGGTAGTGAGGATGATGTGATTGATCATAGATGGATAGTTGTTTAGATGTCTAGCATGTCCTAGAGTCATCCATGTACTCTCAGGTCCGGGCACGAATGTTTTGAATATAGTATTTTATCGACTTGAGCTTTCTTAGTATGCTGATGTTGTACAAGTAGATGATATCTCATGTGTATATATGGTGGCTTAGGCCACAAAGTTAATGTAAGAAATTTTTGATATGATTTATAAAATAATTTGAGATGTCGAGCTTTCATGCAAATGTTGTTGAGTAAGTTTGTGAAAATTTAATCGATTTTAATTAACCCTCTTTTTAGTGATGTGTTTTATTAATGATTAATCGGGTTTAGATTTTGAGTAATCTCGCTTTATGTGACTAGTTGTCACAGAAACTAACTCACGCCCGATTGTAACTACACATTAAGTTCATTCTAATGGTTTGATTCAGTGGAGTGAAATTTAAGTACTCGATATGTTTTAGTCCATAAAAATATGCATTGAATTAGGATAGAGTTGGAATCATATGGTTGCTTGTTGCAGTCGTTCGCCTATATCCTCATGTCAGAAAAAAATATTATATGAAAATACAAATGCATAAATAAACACGGTACATCAATCCAAATGAAAATACACAAAGATGCTGCTAAAGACATGTCTAACCAAATAATAGAGTGGAAGTTGTTTTTCGTCTTTTTTCATTTCCTATTTCTATTTCGTAATGTGTTGTACTATTACACAGAACCAAATGAGCCCTTAAGCCTGCGTGCATATCCCCTACTCTTTGAAGCAGTTTTGCACCATGTCACAAGACGTCCTTCTTGATTATACTCGGCACTCTATAGAAGAGGTGTAAATCTCATGTGCCCGAGATTGTATGCCAACAAATCTCGGGCGTACATTCTTCCATGGGGCTCACAAATCAAGAGTTAAGATATTCTGGACATAAAGACATAAGCAAATCCCAGAAGTACATTCTGCATGGGCCCACAAATTAAGGAACAAGATATTTGAACATAGGACACGTTTATTTGATTGTATTTTGGACTCCAGTTCAACAAATTTTATGTTTGGTTTGCGGGATTGGAGAAATTAGACTAATCCCGAGATTTTCAGACAGAATAGAAATCCCATATTTTGGTCTCCATCAAAATTCTCCCGGATGCCAAAATCCATCATGGACAAGACAACAGACATAAAAAAAAATCCCACACTTACAAAATCCAGTAAATCAAACATAAAATTTTACTTTGCGGGACTTTAAAAATGCAACATTTCAGTAATGCAGGATGGACATAATACATAATTTTAGTAAATTCAGTTAACCAGACATGCCCATAAAGATGGACACAAAATTTAATCCCCTAGAGAAGTTGCATGCTTTCGTGAATAAACATTTGCTAAGACACAAATTTCGTAGTTTACATGGATATTCTCTGTTTTCAATGGGCACGCGACACACAATCAAACAAGGACTAGCGTACTCCTGGATTTATGTGAGAACATCCAGCGAGATACTCCATGGGTCTTTTTTTCTCCAGGAAAATTGGCATATCAAAATGCATTTTCCCCTTCAACCCTCCTATTTTTCTTAAAGTTCCAAAACCTTTTCTCTCCTTTGCCTAATCCTAGCTAACCCCCTGTCTCTTTTGCATAATTTCAATTAGGTCCCTCTCCCGACGGAACAATAGAATGGGTTCTTTTTGTTATATCTTTGTGTTACATTCTTTTGTTTTTACTCAATGCTATGTTAATTATTTATTGAGCTATAATATAGATAATTTGTTATATACTAATTTGTATATTATAGTCATTTTTTTGGAAGCCTATGATAATGAAAACAAAATTGAATCTTAGGATATTACTGGCATATATACTTTAGTAGGGTGGCTGTCTGGAAGCGATCAAACTCAACTTGATCGGACCTAATGCAAAAATTATGGACCATTTGGAGTATGTTTTGTTTTTTTGGGCTAAGACTGAACAAACTTATTTTTGTCAATTCTGGTCGGACCGTGTTCGGTTTGGGCGAGTCTCTTCAGGCTAGCTCTATTTTCCATTTTGGATTTGGACCAGGTTAGAATTCATATTTTCACATTCTTTCTTTCTTTTTTCTTCTAGCATTAATAACAAAACAAACATATCATTTTTAAGTAATGGTGGAATAAAATATATTTATAATGTCAGGTCTATTCTTGTTTGGGTCAATTCTATTCATAATTTGACAAATTAAAATTGGCCAATTTAATTTTAACCCTTTTTAAAAAATATTGATATAAAAAGTCAGATTTTGCTGGATTTGACCCACACTTGTATATACTCGACTTGAACCCAATTTATTAATTAAAATGTAATATTGGTAATATGTAATATATAGGTACATTTTGTTTAGTTCATTTATCTAAAAGTATATCATATTAGGAAATGAGAATTGAATTGTAGATTAGTTATAATGTATGTAAGGATGGCCAAAAAGTCCAATTTGACCACACTCGACCAGACAAGAACCAACCCAATTCAATTTGGAAATTTTGGGATATAAAAGGTATGTTAGATTTTCAATTAAAATTAAGTTTGATGATTGATTCAAATCGAGTTAGGTATAGTCTAGGTTAGGTGGAGTTGTGCTCGATTTGATTGAGTCAGTTGTGGGTCAGACTCAACAAAGCCCAACTTTTAAATAAATGTTTTTTTTAATGGTCAAAACTAAAATGACCGATTCAAGTTGTCAAATTATGACTGATCTAACATGAACAAAATAAAACAAACATCATAAAAATATTTAATTCCATCAATGTCTAAATATTATACATATATTTTATCATTAGTTCTAGAAGAAAAATTAAAAAAATGTGAAAACTTGATTCTGACTCTGACCCAACCCAAACTTAACAAAACCCAACTTTAATCGACTCGACCCAAACTAAATTTGGCTTAACCTATTATCCAAACTATAAACTTAACTAGACCCACCCAAAACTTGAGCATACCCCCAAAACCCATAATTTTTGTATTGGGTCGTGTTATGTTGGTTCTGTTCGTTCGTGTCCTGTCGGCCTTTTTGGCCACCCAATAGCACATCTATAAATATTTTTAGTTTTCAATGTCATATGTTTAAAAAATACTAAATATAACATTCAAATTAGCATATTACAAACCATTAACATTATATTTTAATAAAAAATTAACATAGTATTGAGTAGAAACAAAAGAATGCATCGCAAAGAAATAAAGAAATAACTCATTTTCCTATTCCGTCACTTACGACGAGTAAAACAGGTGAAGAGGGGCTAGCCAAAATACTCTTTACGGAATTTCGAGAAATCATTCTATCAAAATACTGGAGGGCTCTTTTTCTTCTTTCCGGCATTACTGCCGATACAGACTGTCGCGCCTGGAGAAATAACCCCCGACCAGTGCCGATCTCCCCGCCCCGATAGAGCCCTGCCCTAGTGAAGAGAGGCCGCCTTCCAGCACCTTCCTTCCCTCCTGCCCACGCTGCCACAGCCGACCCTGCCGGCACCCCCTGCGCCCGCCGCCTCCAAGTGTTGCGGCTCCTCCTCTATACAAGTAAGTTCTCTGTGAATGAATGCAGATTGAATGCCTCACCGTATCAGCTTGGCGTGCCTTTGTTGATTATAAAAGATAATTACAAATACGTAATCCACTGATTTCGGATCTGAAACAAGCTAAAACCAACACGATCTGAAAGCAGCAGCTGCTTGTTGACTCCTTCAACTAAACAGATCTGTAGTTCACGCAAGGTCCCGCTCCGGTGATTGCGCAGCTTGTGCAGTTGGTTATGCAATTTCTTTGGCAGAAAGCAGTTCATGCTCTGACACCCCCAAAACACCCCGACTAACTAGTCGTTCGACAGTTACTAAACAGAGCTTGGTAAGCATGCAGATGAATTGTGGTTTGGTAAGCCCTGGCCATAATATGAAAAATTTGGTCTTTGGTTGAATTGAAATGTAAGGAACTAGAAGATCTCCCTTGGCCACTTAGTCGAATGCAAAGTGAATTTATTCAGTAAGTATAGTTTTTTTTTGGAATATGTATAGCATCCTTTTTTTATGGATCTATTTATTCATCTTTCCAAAGTTTAATCTTGACCAATCATTTGGTCATATTCTTTGATCAACCAAATTGGAACTTAAAGTCAATTTCTAGATGCTTTGCATATGCATGGATTATTGGGTTGACAATCTTGTTACATCATCACACAATGGGTGGTTGTGATGTTAACTGTCGCAATTCAAAAAGGAGGGATTGAAGCCATATTAGTTCAGTAATGGTGTTGACAAGAGCTCAATACTCAGATTCTGTGGATTGGTGTGTGACTGTGGATGGGCTGGCTGCTTGCGGGCAGACCGCAAGACAAGATTCTTTGCCAAGGTAGATAACAAAACAACCAGATGACTTCCTGTCATCCATGCACCCATCTCAACCAGCATCGGAGAAGGATTGTAGGTTATTAGATGAGGTATGAGTAATGTATAAGGATAGTTTAATGGTTTGAGGTAACAAAGAATGTATATGGCGGTTTGTGAACGTGCTTCCGTGGGCTACTCATGATTTGAAAGACTTTATTAATGGAAGAATATCTACTAGGGTATGTCATAGTGAAGTATAGGAGAGAGCCAACAATTTAGCGGTTTTGTTGAGGATGAGAAATAGGTGAACCGACTTTGGTGAGTTTGGTGTGGGGGGCAAAAAGGAGTGGAGACAGGTTTCACGACATCCATATGGGAGCTTTGAAATAGGTCGTGGATGTTATTTTGCTGTAAGAGAAGACTGATCCCTTGAAAGTAAGGAGGGTCTAAGTCCTTGATGTGAAATTTTGACCGGAGGAAAATGAGTAAGGCTTGGATGTGGGTATTTTGGTTACTAGTAACGAAGATGCCTAATGCCTTCAACAAAAAAAGGGCATATGCAATGGTGAATGGGGGTTTTAGAGCAATAGATAAAAAGAGAGGTATAGGTATTGGTTTTTGATGAAACAAAGCCATAAAGATGTAGCATGGCTAAGTTCGTGAAACCAAGGCCGCAGAAATAGTTTGAGTCCATAAATGGACTCTTTTGTAGATGACATACATGGTTGAGATAGTTGTCATCATTGAACCCAGGTGATTGTGTCATAAATACCTCCCTGCAAAATTATTAATGAAAAAAAGCATTATGCACATCAATTTGATCGTTGGACCATTGATATGTGGATGCTATGGATAGGATGGCACCGATGGTATGGGCTTAATGACAAGGCTAAAAGTTTGAGAGTAATCAAGTCCTTGATGATGATATCCACTTTACTCTAAGGCATGCCTTATGCCTAGTAAGAATGCCATCAACATTATACTTATGCCGATAAATTGATTTGCAACCGAAAATGTTCATGTGTGGTTGGCATGGAACAAATGTCCCTAGTACCATTGGCTAAAAAGGCATTAATTTCCTCAACCGTCGCATGGCACTAGACTGGTATTGGTGCATGTTGGCTTTAGTAAAAAAAATGGCTCATAATGGACATGGCATAAAAAATCTAGAGGGCATTGTGTGAGTTGTTTTTTGTGTATTATTCAACTAGACAGAATCTAGCTGATGATGTGTAACTAATTTGTGGTTTATTGCGAAGAAATCTAGAAATGGTATTGCGATCTGAAATGTAAGGTGCAAACGTGTTGGTTAGCTGAGGGGGCGATGTAGGGTGAATAGGGCGAGGGGGAGAGAGGGGGAGCGGGTGTTTGTGTAAGATTTATGGGGGTATGGGAAATATCAGAATAGGGAAAAAAGGTAATGTGGAGCCACCAGTGGGAAGGATTAAGTGGGTGGAGGGCCAAGGATGGAGTTGGTGGTGTGAAAAGGGAAGGCATCTTCAATGACATGGAAATATCACGTGAAAAAGGTGTGATGATTGGTTGAATCCATACAGTTACAACAATGATGATTGGAGGAGTAGCCTAAGAACACACGACGTTCGGTACAAAAATCAAATTTTACGATAGTTGTACGGTTGAGTGTGTGGGTAGACGACATAATAAGAAACTTTTATGTATAATTTGGAGGATGATCACTAAGGATTTGATTCAATGAGATATTTACTAGGACAAGAGTGGGGTCATGTTGATGAGGTAAATCATAGTGTGGAATATGTAATGCTAGAAATTCTTTAGTACATTAGCATGAGCAAGGAAAGTGAGACTATGGTCAACAACTTTGTCGTATTTTACATTTAGCACTTCCATTTTGTTCATAGGATGCTCGTACACTATGTGGTAATGGATTGATTGTGGAATTAGGAAGCACAAAAACGTACACGAACATAGATACAAGCATGGGACTCGAGAAATTTGGAAATTATAGGACACAAAAATGACGTCAGACTCATTGATACAGATTATATGTACAAATATCTGAGTGTGTATATATATAATTAATATAGAAAGCAATTTTCAAAATTTCGTTAAATATTTCGATGCCGACAGCCATGGGACATAGAAATGGCCATACATGTCTGTATGTAGGAAATTTTGATAGAAAAAATTAAATCTAGATATTTTTTTCGATTTTTGACGAGATTAGGTAAAATTTTGATGAAAAAGGGCCCATTTCGTCCACATTTCAATGGAATTTCGAGAAACACGTATTATTTCGAGAAATGGGGTAAAATATCTGCAGATAATACTATATGATTCCTTGGGCTTGTTAGGGGCAATCTAAGTTATGTTTCTTCTCTCCTAGCCTAATTCTACTTTTCTCTCCTATTTCTCCCACTTCTATAAAGATCTACGAAGGAAATATATAAAAAATGGGCATGTGACTGATATCTATGGCTACGATGGCCCGCTAGCTTTCATTTCTGAGGTCACATGATTTGTATTGATAGTGTGCAAATCAGCATGACCATCGAGATATTTTGTATGTATGCCATTATCAATCACACCTCTAACTACATGGTGACCTCCTACATGCTCTAGCTACAAAAGCACAAGACCAAGAACCAAGCTTGAGTTAATCCATGAGTGTGCATTTTATCACTAGCAGACATACATATATCAACATTGGGACACATTTATGCTTGTTTAAACAAAATAAACTAGAGCCAAGATATTGATATGTAATTAACAAGGAGGATGACAACCATCATGGTTCAACTAGATACATAAACCATAGTTGTCTCATGCTTCCTCAATACTCACATACCACCGCAACATTATTTATGTACTATGTCCTGTCATCCTACAAAGAGGTCCTACCATCCAAGATCATGCTATGTTTCCATAAATTTGTGTCCAAGGTTTTAAAAAGCGCGAAGCGGAAAGCGTGCTAACGGGACCTTGTAGCTGAGTAATCGCCAGACGGGCGATTAAGCGGACGCTTTTTAGAAAAGCGGATTTCCAATTCCTATAACTTTTATGCAAAATTACATACATATGTATATATATACTATGTTTTTGAATTTTTTATACATATCTAAACATTGTACATTACAATATAAAACACCCAAATAGTTTATAACACAACCATACAACAATGATTGTATCTATATAATATAGTAAACAATATTACTTGTCATAGATAAAGCATCCTACACACTAAAAAGATGTCTATATACAAGATGCAACAACAATTTTGTATCACATGTTTACATAGCTAAACAGTAAACAATAGACCTATCACATCTAGCTTACAAACATATGTTACATTTGCACATCATCAAATAGTTATACATTACAGCAGTACATTAATCAAAGTATGCATTCTAAATTAGATAGTGGTTACCTATAATTTACTTGGATACAGACAAAAGTACCATAATCATCACAGCTTACATACAAAGTATGCGTTCTAAATTAGAACGAGGTATATGATAGAACATTTGATGTATGCTAGTTTAATATATTATAGTCAATACTAATTGGGGCATATAATGCACTTATTTTATATGCTTACAGCAGTTTCTTTTTTTTAAAAAGCTGGCAAAAAGCGGCCGCTTTTCTCAAATCTGCTTAAGCGGCGCTTAAGGTTTTTTTTAGGCGGACATAGCCTGTGGGCTGCTCAGTGCGATTTTTAAAACATTGTTTGTGTCTGTAGGTCTATATATTGTGCTTGCAAACTATAATGGCTTAATTCATTCATTTCACCGTTTAATTTGACATCAAAATCCCCATCAAAACAGTTCATCTTCCATCACACACCCCTCCCCCCACATATCCAATATGAAATATTGTTGCATATTTGAGTACATCTACACTAGTAGATCGTTTTGGTAAAATTTCATTAAATAATTCGATCATTTGGTTGTCGAAACGCCAAGAATGCATGTGTCAAAATTTCCGTTGAAATTTGTTGAAATATTTGTTTTCGTGGCCATTGAAACGACATTGAAATTAGACATTTTCTTCCTTGATAGAAAGTAGAAACACGAAAAGATTCACAAGATATTTAAGGAAGCCAATCACATTTGCTAATTAGAAATGTATGCATGTTTTTGTGGAGTCATCCATGACTTCAAACTCCAAAGATACCCAACTCATTTCTCAATTCAATAACATTATGAAATGATAAATAAAGTCAATATCACAACATATTAGCATATAAATCAAGCTTTAGTGCAAATTACTATGAAATCAAACCAACAATGCATTCAAAAAATCAATATATGAACAAAACACCAAAATTTATAACCAACAACAAATATGCAATATCAGTTTAAGAATACTTAAATCGAAGAACTATGTACATTTGATAATAGTGAAAATTTATGATCACTTGTCAGAAAGAGGACGAGGATGTACAAAATAGTAAAGTTAAGTGGAGGAAGAGGAGACAAGAATGACATCTTCATCAGGAAGACTAGCAATCCTCTACATATCCGTAGGAGAAGAGGGCATGTGTTGTATCATAGAGTCATTATGCTCGTGGTGTAGGAGGCTGACGTGTATTGAAGTAGTTGATGGAAGAGGAGTGGAAGGTAATAGTAGACATATCAGAGGGTGTCTGCTACTATTCAACTTATTCTCGTTGTGGTGAGGAAGCGGTGGAGACCATTAGTGGAGCAGGAGGAAGTAGAGAGGAAGACATGTAAGGGGAAGAGTGTGGGCTGATGGGGAGGGGGGAAGAGGGTTGAACAAGGACACTTCTGAGGGGTTGTTGCCGCTGCTCTGGACATGTTTCCAACATGGGCACGTCTTAGACATGTTTCTCGTGTTTCCAAGTTGGACACATGTGATGTGTCTAGGGCAACAACGACAACCTCTCGGAAGTATCCATGCTTCCTAGCTATGGAGTGAGGGCATGAATTTCACCACCCCACCAGTATGGAGAGCTGCGATGGCTGAATTTTATCAGGGTTCAACGAGTTTGTGGAATTTCTCAAAATACATGAAAAAGTGTGACTTGCGAGATGAAGGATAGAGCTAATTGTTATAGAGAAATCATCAACAACAAGAAGAAAATGATAACTTTTTAGGAGGCAAGTGGAGCAAGGGCCCATACATTGAATCAAATATAGAGGTCTGCAACTACTCGATTCTATTGGTGGGAGATAGGAGGCATGCAACCTTTTCCCTTAGGCACAATTCACTCTTATTGTTGGTGGACATAACAACATGTAGCTGATGCATGTTGAGGGCGGTGACACAGATGGTTGAGCCATTTATGCCAATGTCCAAAAGGAACATATACTAAGGCGGGGTAAATATGTAGAAGCCATCTTTAACCGGACCTTGGAGAAGGGGCTAATGGGTTTGGAGATCATTAACAACAAAAAAAATGGGATTTAAAAAAAATAGTAGTTGTCATATGGGATAAATATGAAACATATAATAAAAGATCTTGTGATAGATGGAACACTCAAAATGTTGGATAAAAGAAGAGGTCGACGTGCAAAATGTATGCGGGTGGAACCAATAGGCAGACCTTGACCTTATCTGACATGAAGTTACTTTGGACCATGACAGGTTGGTGGCACGTTTTAGTTGCTTCCTATTGACGGTGACATTAGAGGAGGCACTAAATTTTTGGAAACTGAGCTTCATATGGAAAACGTTGGCACAATATGTGTTGATGCAGTCTGGTGCACGTGTGGAGGAGGCAGTCTGCTAGATATTGGAGACATGGTTTGCCCAGGCAGATGTTCAATTGCATTAGTCATAACGACAGTGATATGGACTATTGTCGTTAACAACATAAACGAGGTAGGGGTCACAATGTGGGCGACCTCGTCCGTGTTGAGGATGAGAAGTACACAAATTTGTAGAAGCATGGGGGATGTGTGCTTAATGCAACCGTTACAATGGTAGCTGGAGCCTGGAGCAAGGGCATACACTCGAACTGAAACTGGAATTTATGGCTTGATAGCAGACAAATGAGTTTCGGAAGGTGACCGGCGTTGTGCATGCAGACGCGGTGGCAACCATTTCTTTGTAATTAGACTTGAGGTTGTTAAGAATATGGTGTTGAAGGTAGCTGATATTATAGGTTGGCTTGTAGTGGCAACTAATCCACAATGAATTTAGTCCGAGGTAGATATGTGGCGACATGTATATCTCCTTTCTTCGGCTGTTGTATTTGTTGGTTGAGTTGGAAACGTGTGTGTGGGACACAGCACTATAGGCATATTCGAAGAACCACCCATGTCCTAGAGGAAGTGGCAATGTCGACGACATCAGGTAGTATGTCTTGTTGCAAAGAAGGTAAAATTCAACTGAGTTGTAACTGATCCTTATGGATCCAAGCGAAATGTTCAGGATTGGGTGTGGAAGCCGTGGTTGCTAAGTCGGGTGTTTCCACATTAGACAGTCTTGTGAAGAGGAAGGAAATAGAGTTGTGTCATTGATATGGCCTTCCAGCTTATAGCTGTGAAGAAAATAAAGGAATTGTGGGAATTGTGTTTTCCACAATAAGTAATTGGTGGTTGTTAGTTTAAGGGATATGTGATGGTGAATCTGATGAAAGTTGGGGAGTAAAGGAAGCTTTTCGACAAAGGAGCGAGAAGGGTGAGGAGAGGAGGGAGAACTGAAAAGACACAGAGGAAGAGATCACTGTCCTTGACATAGTGTGTTTTGGCTCTAGTACCATGTTAAGGAAAATAGATTAAATGCCTCACTATAGTAATGCTCGACATGCAGATATTATTCATAACAGATAACTACAAATACGTGGTCTATTGATTTTGGATATGAAAAAAAACTGAAACTAACATGATCTGAACACCAGGGTTGCTTTTAGAGTTCTTCAACTCAGTATATTTGTAGTTCATGTAATGTCCTTCTTTGGTGATTGTGTAACTAGCGCAGTTGGTTTTGCACATTCTTCAACAGCAAGCTATTCATGTTCTAACATACTCTTCTTCTATGCTTCCTCCTCCTCTTCTGCTCTTCATCTTCCTCCTATTCTATGCCTCTTCCTTCCCCACATTCTTCTTCTTCAGTTGCTCCTGCCCCCTCTATGCCTCCTATTACTACTATATTCTCTTGCTCCTCCTCACCTTCTTCTACGCCTCTTCCTCTTCCCTGTACGGCTGACCTCTTCTTTTTGTTCTTATTTACCCCCTCTAATTTTCTCCTTATAACCTCCTTGGTCACGTAGTTGTTGTTCCTACTGAACGTACTTGTCACTGTTGATTTGCCGTGTTATTCCTTCAGTTTTTTATATCTTCTATCATGTAACACATCTCTACTCTACCAACAGATCATTTTGTTTTGCTAGCTTATCATTGAATTTGATACATCATCAATTCTCCATATACAACTTATTGATGATTAATCTGATTGCTATCTTTGTTTCCTCATTGTATTAATTGACATGTTAGTGTCCCTGATTTCCTTGTTCCACATTATTGACTGTTATCATAGTAACTCCTATCGATATATATCATATGTATATTTTTAAACCCATATACTTATATTTTAATATTTCAATTGTTTTGTGATGTCTTGTTGACATCATTGGTTTAATTGATTCGAAGACTGATTCAAGTAACAAACCAAGAATCAATAGCCTCACTGGTTCACTCAGTGCTTCGCTTACGGAGACCTTGCTTTTACGTTAGTGATGACGACTTGGGTTTTGCATGAACCAATGGTTTGGTTGTGCCAACGTACTTACAATCGAGCAGACTTGATGCAACATGGTGTTTCCAATGTGGACTGCCCTAGTCAGTAGTTATGTATACATGATCTCGAGTAATGAACCTTGAAGCGCTTTAGGTGCTAAGATGTTCTCGTGGCATGGGAAGCGTAAGCTTCCATGTAGCCAAAAAGTTGGCAAGCTAATCGCAAACCTCCCACAATATCAACCAAGGATCGCGATTGTCATCGGGCTTTTAGATTGAACCTTTGGATTCTATGATTTTGACATTGTAATCCTTGTTACTACGTCACGGTTAAGGAATATTGCTTTACACATGGGTAGATCTCAAGAATTGAATATCATATGTACACATGCATTTGTAGAGATTGGGTGGATCAATATGAAGCACGGAATACACCAAAAGGCTAGTTGATGGCCTATTGCTAGAGGAGCACCTCAAAAGGGCTAGGATCCTTGCACAAAGAAGCCATGCCTTGTTGTTGTGTTGAAAAGGGATATAGATTTGCACATGAGTAGATCTCGAGATTGAGTATCAGATTTACACATGCATATGTAGAGATTGGGTGGATCAGTAAGAAGCACTGAATATACTAAAAGGCTAGTTGATGGCCTAATGTTGGAGGAGCACCTCAAAAGGGCTAGCGATCGCTGTATGACAAGGGGAAAAGGATGTATTGGTTGTAGATCCATAGGATTCTTGAGAGGCCCATCAATACATTTGGATGGGTCTAGGGGCAAGGCAAAGGAGAGGAGTAACAATTTGACCCCAAAGGATAGTTGGTGTGCTTGGATTTCATTTGTTGCCTTACAGGTAGTGCGGGACACAATCTTTGCTTGTTGGGGCATGTGACGACAGGATGGGCCACTAGACAGTTGACAGGCTTGAGCGGAGGCATCCATGTTTGTTGATGACGGTTGGCGGCATGAAGTTGTAGAAGAAGGTAGCAGTTGGAGGCCCTCCGTGGTGGGCGATCAATAATACGTGGCTCACCGCCGCATAGGAGGGAGGTTGACCCTAGTCGACTTGGTTGTTGTAAGGGATGGACCTCCCTTTTAGTTGTGGGGGAGTGTCAAGCCCTACGGATTTTCACAAGGCCAGCTCCTGCGCAACTTGTCGGGGAGCTGATGTAGGACGATAGTAGACTTTGAAACAATCATTTTAGTAATATTTAAAATAATTGCCTTGTATTTTAGGACTTATTTGATATTTTCCATGTTTGTCTTGTAAAGCCTGTGGTTTAGTTGCAAATTGGCTACTTGTCTAGTTAGTAGGGTTTATATGCCTATATATAGGACATTGTACGACACTTTAGAAAAGCAGACTTGATGATTGTAATCTATTATTGAATTATATTTCCCTTTTGATTCGTTATTTTAGATTATTTTAGATCTTGAAAATAGTCTCAGATTTTAATCATTAGGTTCCCCATTAAGTGGTATTAGAGCCTAACTCTAAACTATTAGGGTTAGATCTTGCCCCCTGCCCCCTTCTTGATGGCTGCTCTGTGGTGCTCCTACCATCGTCATCTCCAACCACTTTCCTCTGCCTCGCTTCCTATTCGGAGACGCCAATCCACCGAATTCCCACCTCATCTTGCAATCTAAGATTCACCCGTATCCAGGTCGTCTGCTTCTACCATCTTTACCATCCCCTATTGTTCTAGTTCCACCCTCTCGTACCCAGTTCGCGTCTTCATAATCTTCCGTCAACTTCATCTTCCTCATGCCCGCCCACTTTCCCTCCCGAATCCCACCAGATCCTGTCTCCCAACAAACCTCATACAACCTAACCTCTGATCCCCACTAATCCACACCATCGTCTTCCAAATAATCATCTTCCCCCATCAACAGTCGCCATCTCTGCATGCCCGTGCTCTTCCACCATGTCTACCTCCCTGATTAATCCACCCAACCTCCTTGATTCGACTCATGGATCTCAGTTGCTTGCCCCTTCACCCTCACCCCTCTTTCCCTAGCCACCCTTTCCAGCAAACCACACAGCCGACTTCCATACCACGCCCGATAACTCACCCAACAACCTCCATTGTTCAAACCCTTCACCCCAGCCGCATCCTCCCAACCACTAACCCATTAAGATGGGAAATGATAAACCTGTATGATGCTGGAGGTTCCGTCAACCCCCACATCAACTCGTCCCTCAAAGCTCGTCCTCAAAGCCCGTCGATGTACATCCATCACACCTCATGATCGTGTTCTGCATTTGTCGAACTACATCTCACCCACATGAAGTCCCTTCTCCCAAAACCCACTGCGATTCTATACCCCCTACAACCCCTTGCCTTTTCTTTTTACCAGTTGCACCACTGACAATGCCGCTCCTTTTTTTTACTTCTTTCGTCGTTGCTGTTGCAAGATTGGACACAACACCCTCCCCTTTCTCCGCTAATCTCTTTTCCCCACTAATCTCTCCGCTAATCCCACTTATCCCGTGCCCTTGTAACCCTCAACCTTCATCCTCAAATCACCCTCATACGCAATCCACAAACAATCGGCCTCCGTCAAGTCAACATACCTTCCGCTAACCTCCTTCACCCTAACCGTCTCGCCTTCCCTTTTCCTGGTTCTCTGTCAACTCTTGCCCACTTCTAATCACCTCAATCCCCAACTCTCGACAATTTCTAATCACTGGCAAGCGACCAGCCACCGCGATGACAACCCCATCACCCAACCAGTGAGCCCTCTTCGTCTACCCCCTACTAATTAACTAATTAATTAGAGTTGTCAATTGGGAAGTGGTCTTAATCATGTGTTCTTTAAACGAATACGATGAATAAATTTTTTGATATGTGAACTTTGTACTGGCAATTTTCTTGTAACAACGGCTGCACTTGAACTACGAAACTCAGGCGATACTAGCTTCTTGTGATGACCACACTTAATCTTTGAATTGACAGTTCTCTTTTTGGCGTCCAATGAATAACTTCCTGCTTGAACAATTCTCGGCTTAGAGAATAGAGAGCATGATGGACGATCAATGTTGAACTTAATTGCTAAAGATTAATCAAGTATGTATACCCTCAAAGGGATGTTGAACCACAATACCATAATCCTTCTAAATTTTGGACTGCTTGTTCACACTGCAACTGGCAACATGGATATTCAAAAATTTATCTTGATGATTATCTCTACTGCCACAGATGTCATGGATCTTTATATGCTCTTTGTAAACAATCTCATGTTCCGGTATCTTCATCGATATTTTTGAAGCATTATAGATACACGTCACATATAGACGAAACATATGTTGAAGCCAATGTCACTCTTGAATCTTCATAACCCGTGTTTACCCTTCAGGTCAAGCGATTGATAACATCAGGACCGAGCTTCGCGCCATCCGTTTGGCAAACATAACCCATGCTAGTCTAGTTTCAACACCTTATATGGGGTATGCGATGCCATCGAACCCTGAAAATGCACCACAAACCCCCCTTAACACTGCTCCCATGTAGATTCTCATTTAGCTATGAATGCCAAGCTTGACATGCATAGAGCTTCAGATGCAACTCCACAACCTAATATTTCACATCATCAGATGCCCATGGCTTCAGTCCCAACTTTACAGCTACAGATGCACGTGGCTTCAATAGTTCAATTGCAACTCTAGGGCCTGATATTTTGCAGCTTTGGGTTCCCACGTCTTTAATTACAACTACAAAGGATGATGTTTTGCAACTTGAGATGCATGTGGCTTCAATTACAAGTCTAAAACTTAATGTTTTGCAGCCTTGCTTAGATTGTATATCTTCTACTGAGGAGTTCTCTTTTGTCAATGCTTCACCTGTAAAATCTTCTCTGGCTATGAACACCATACTTCAGATGAATCTGGTTGCAGTTACAACTCCAGTGCCCGATATCTTGCATCATTGTTTTGTATGTTCTTCTATTGAGGAATTTTCTTTTGCAAAGAATAATATGGTGCAAGACATGGAAACTAAAGCAAGGGTGAATACAAAATTATGTGAGGATTCTACCAAGGATGGTATATTGGATCATAATGATTCACAAGTTGTATCTCTCTCTATAGTATACCGCCCGACAAAGAAGGGCATATTGTGGTCAACTTTCATGAGAATATTGAGCTATCAGATGAAAATGTTAACTGTGAATCCCCTTTGGCCAACTCTGATTCTCATTTACTCGTTGACAAGGTTGATACTTCATTGTTCACTTATAGTACAAAAGCTCTACCGCTTGTTGAATATGATTCATTTGTGCTTAATCTTGACGATGATAACTCACAAGCATGCTTTGGTGAGAAGCACCTATGGGCTACACCCCAAGATAAGACAAATGAATCCGAGGACTATTTTGTCCTCCATTTGTCCATGCGTCCTCCACAACCTCAAGATATCCCTTTGGATTGTATCTGTGTTGTACATGCGCCCTCGTGGGCGGCGCCTAGGCTTAAGTTAGCCCGCCTCAAACTGGGCGCCCAACCCCCTAATTGACCTAAGTTGTTGCCCAAGGCCTTTTGAGGCCCAAATTAAGCCAATTCAAGGCTAATTTTGCATAAATTAGATCTGAATTTGATCAAATTGAGTCATTTTATGGTTAAATTGGGTCTGATTTATTCCAAACAGGGTCAATTTAGGGTAAATTAGGTCTGATTTAGGGGAAAACAGACATGATTTCGGGGAATTAGGTCTAATTTGGGGGAATTAGGTCTGATTTGGTCATGTAAGGCCTCGTTTAGATCAACATAAGGAAATTTAGGGTTAGTTAGGTTTTATTGGGTCATGTTATGCAAATTAAGTTTGATTTAAGGCCAAATTATGTCAAATTTGAGCAGATTAGGTCTGATTTGGGGAAAATAAGTATGATTTTGGGGAAATGGTATGATATGGTGAGATTAGGTCTAATTTGGCCAAATTAGATACTATTTAGGTCAATATAGGAAAATTTGGGGAAATTAGGTCTGATTGGATCATAATATACAAAATTAGGTTTTATTTATGTCAAACCATGTCAAAGTTGAGCACATTAGGTCTAATTTAGGGGAAACAAGTATGATTTGGGGGAAATTGTTCTAAATTGGATGACTAGGTCTTATTTGGCCAAATTTTCTCTCATTTAGGTGAATACATGAAAAATTTATGGAAATTGGGATTGATTAGGTTATAGTATACAAAATTCGGTCTGGTTTAGGCAAAAATTAGGGTAAAATAGGTCAAATTTGATCAAATTTGGATCAAATGAGTTCAAATTAGGGCCAATCAGTTCTAGTTTAGGTCTTTTTAGTTTTGATGTAGCCTAAATTCTACATAATAGTATTATACATGTTTTGGCTGCAAACATTATACATGAATAGCTTTCTGATTTATATATGAATTTTGTTTAGGTAAAACTTCCACAATTAAATCCATATCTAATGATTTTGTTGCTTTCTTCATACGATGCTAGCACATTGATTGCATATTTATCATGTATATTTATGTGCAAGGATTGTATTTTTCAAAAAATTTTACATATATCTATTAAAATAAAAATATATAAAAACGCCTGGGCCTCCGCCTGCCTAGGCTGTCTGGGCGTCCCCCTGGAACGCCTGGCCGCCTATACAACCATCATTGTATATCTAAGGACTTGGATTTCAAAATCAGTATCATATATGAACATGATTTTCTTGACATCTTTCTTTCCAGGCCCCCTCCATAGTCTCCTGATAGGATTTGTGAGCTTGTTCCTCGAAAAACTCCACATATCAAGACTTTGACTTCCTATACTCAAATAGAAGATTATCACGACCTCATTCTTCTCAGGCCCATCCATAGCCTCCTGACATAATTTGTGAGCTTGTTCCTCTTCGACAACCTCCAAACATGAATACATCATCTACTCAAACTGCAGATTGGCATGGCCTCATTTTTATCAGGTCTCCTCCACAACCTCCAGACGTTTATGAGTCTTCTGCTCATGCACAACCTCCAAACATCATTGTGAATAATTAAAAAACAAACATGATGTTCTTTCCTGATCTCCCACGCCATTACCTTACTCGCTGGTGTGATGCTACATGACCCAAGCTTCAAAGACTTCCTCTACTTTTTTGTGCCCCATATTATTATTTTGACCTGTGGGAGTCGACTCTTTTGAAGTGGAGGAGAGTTGATGTAGGAAGATTGTAGTCTTGTAGACTTTGAAAAAAGTCATTTTAGGTAATATATAAATGCTTTATCAATTGCCTTGTATTTTAGGGTTTATTTAATATTTTCCCGGTTTGTTTTGTAAAGCATGTGGTTTAGTCCCACTCCCACATTGACTTGTCTAGTTAGTTGGGTTTGAACGCCTATATATAGGCATTGTAAGACACTTTAGAAAAGCAGACTTAATGATTGAAATCTATTGTTGAATTATATTTCCCTTTTGATCAATTACTTTAGATTAGTTTAGATCTTGATAATTAGTCTTAGATTTTAATCATTAGATTCCCCATTAGGAGAATAGTTCAAAATGTCCGATCTTGACGCACCATTTCCAGTGGTCCAGAAATATAAGTTTATAGAAATTTAGCAGAAATTTTAAAAGATGTGCTCCTATCGATGCACAATTTCAACCCGATTTTGACAATCAAATAAAGGAATTAAGTCATGAAAACGATAGTTTATATGCATAGATAAACCAAATTATGCAATAAAATCATATATTGATATTTGAAGGGGGGGATGTGTGATTAAAAAGAAGCCGTACTGTTTCGATGCTACTTTCGGTAGTATAAGAAAAAGTATTGAATTACCTAATTGAAATGGAGACATGGTGGTCGATCAGGTCCATTACCCCCAATCCGATGGTTGTTATCTAAACATAAGCCGGTTTATATGATTGACATATAGAGTCCAACTCATGTTATCCTCGTCATGTGAGTCATATCCTATCTGCTTTTGACACTCCTATGGCGATTTTATAGGGTGGTAGATGAGACAATGCCTCTCCAGCGCTTTCAGTTGGTGAACTACAAATTTAAAGTGAAAAATGTGATACTAGTTATATGTTTGTAACTTTATTATAAATTTGTGGAATAAGTTCTTAAATGTTATACTAATTAATCTAGAGCATTAACCAGTAGATTCCCTAATTTAGTTAGATCTACAATTTCTAAAACACTTACCTTTGGGGTAAAAGTTGTAGTTACTGATCCAAAAAGGGTAGAAATGAAAGATGGTAATAGAATTAGGTTGGGTTAGGGCTTATGTGCCTTGATAGTAGCTATAACTAAGACCCCACTAAGCCGTCTGTAACAAACACATCAGTCAACATATGCCATTCCTCAAACTGAAGTAGCAAAATATGTTGAAATTGTCAAAATTTCTCAAAATGCGTGCCCAATTTGGGTAAAATTCTTCAAAATTGTCAAAATGTCAAGATGTCTATCAAAATTTTGTGAAGTGCCTAATAAAATTTGAGGTGTCACCATTTCTATTTCTGGTGACCATTGAAATCGAAATTTCGATCAAAATTTTGAACCACATTGGGGAGTTACAACCAGTTGTTGCAGGGAGACACCACTGTTGAACAGACGTGGAAAGTCATAGGGTAGCGGTTATATATAGCATACTTGTATGCTTCGTGTCTCGGTGACCCTGTGGAAGGGAAGGACATAGGAAGGAGGGTTTAGGGGTTGAGAGGACGAGTGGGGTTGCACTGCTCAAGTTGAATAACAAACATGATTAAGAGTAATGAGGAGGGTGAAGTTTGACTTATGTTGCTTTACATTTTTTTAATAGAGGATGGAAATGATCTTTAGAACCTCAAGTTTAGGGAATGGGGTGGTAGAGGGGATAGAACAGTGGATGGAGTGCGCTAGGACCTAGACTTGGCCTTCGGTTTTGAGCTTTAGTACCTATTGATGGTTGTTCCAAAACCCAACTACTCAAAACTCATGATCGAAAGTCTGATAACTCGTTAACATTAATGTAGTCTTAGTTGTATGATTTTCTTCACAAAAAGTTGCTAAGAGCATGTATATCCTATTCTTATGCAACCTATCCAAAATTTCTTGCAATATATTACCTTTCTGAAAAAATTAAAAGTCTTCAATGATCACTTTAGTTGCATCTTGAAATCTTCTTCTATTGCCTTTATACTACCACTCATGTCAACAGTGACCTTGCAGTGACTGTTTATCTAAACTGCTATGTGTTTCAACTACACGCGGATGAGCCACCTTTTTGTATATGTTTAAGATTCTTACTGAACTGAAGTTTGGTCAAATTGATCCTTAATTTCTGCTTTTGGCATCCAAAATTTGAGTACTTGGCAGCAGTTTTGTTGACTAAGTTTTTTTGTGCTGTAACAATTTTCTGTTTTATATGCAGCTTTGTGTTCGAGAGAATTTGGTATAACCAGTAGGCCCATTGCTGCACCGAATTAAAAAATGCCTAGCCAGAGGATAGAGACTGGTCACCAAGATGTCGTGCACGATGTCAGCATGGATTACTATGGCAAGCGCCTAGCCACAGCTTCATCCGACAACACCATTAAGATTTTTGGTGTTAGTGGCTCTTCACAGCAGCTCCTTGCTACCCTAACGGGCCACACAGGGCCTGTGTGGCAGGTTGCATGGTCTCATCCGAAGTTTGGCTCCATGCTTGCCTCCTGCAGCTATGACGGTCGTATCATCCTGTGGAAGGAAGGCCCCAACCCAAATGAGTGGGTGCAAGCCCATGTCTTTGACGAGCACAGTTCCTCCGTGAACTCCATTTCATGGGCTCCTCATGAACTCGGTCTCCGGTTAGCTTGTGGCTCTTCGGATGGGAACATATCTATATTCTCTGCACGCTCTGATGGTAGTTGGGACAGCGCAAGGATTGATCAGGCTCACCCTGCTGGGGTCACTTCTGTCTCCTGGGCACCATCAACTGGTCCCGGTGCACTGGTTGGCTCTGGGCAGTTTGAACCTGTTCAGAAGCTTGCATCTGGAGGGGTAGATAACACTGTGAAGGTCTGGAAATATTACAACGGGAACTGGAAACTGGACTGCTTCCCTGCCCTCTCCATGCATACCGATTGGGTGAGGGATGTTGCCTGGGCACCTAACCTGGGACTGCCAAAGTCCACTATTGCCAGTGCTTCCCAGGATAAAACTGTCATCATATGGACTGTGGCGAAAGAAGGTGACCGCTGGGATGGTAAGGTGCTGAATGATTTCGGGGCTCCTGTCTGGAGAGTCTCTTGGTCACTGACTGGTAATATCTTGGCTGTAGCTGATGGGAATAACAACGTGACACTCTGGAAAGAAGCAGTGGATAGAGCATGGCAGCAAGTGACCACTGTTGATTCCTAGACTGGACATATATCTTTTTACTTCTAATTCTAATTTGGTTAGGGAATCTCTTTAAATTATCTCCAACATTTGTTACTTTGTAGGTATTTATGTGATTACTTTTTTTTGACGATCAAATCGTTACACTCGTCGCTAATGTTTTTCTTGAATGTTACCATCCGGACCCCTAGTAAATATGGGCTTCTTAAGGCTTAAAGGTTTCTTTTGTGTGTCCACGCAAATTATTTGCTTATGTGTGTGGTTGAGGATATTGCAACGTGCCACTGGTTATACTGGGTTGAGTCCGTTGACTTGATCCTTCTCCCTACTGCAAAATGTATTTCAATGTGTTGCAATTGCAAAAAGAATTTTTATCGAATAAATCAACTATAGTAGTTTATTCTGATCACATACTTGTATCACATCTAATGCGTGGTATATTTGTAGCTTTAAGGACAAGTAAATATGTAGTTGTACCACTACATAAATGATGCCTTAGTTGCATAAATTGCTGTTTGGTCTGTGATAGGTTTCTAATGGATGTCAATTTGGGTTATGTGTACGTGCTCTGTAAGTAAGAGTGAGCAAATCATGGTCCAGACCGTAAAACGAGACCGGACCGGTCAGTTCGGTCCAGGACCGTTTTGATTACGGTCTGGTTTGTGATTTGAAAATTCTGAAAATTTGGTGTACGTGTCTGGTCTTATTCAAAACCGGTAAAATCGTAGATCGGACCATGGACCGTTTTGTATG
The DNA here is from genome assembly GCA_963693085.1 of Alisma plantago-aquatica. Classification (NCBI taxonomy): domain Eukaryota; kingdom Viridiplantae; phylum Streptophyta; class Magnoliopsida; order Alismatales; family Alismataceae; genus Alisma; species Alisma plantago-aquatica. The sequence goes on from OY856415.1 coordinate 242,111,707, forward strand.
GAAAATATCTTTAAATATGAATTCTTATTATGTCAAAAGTACAAACAAATCACATATTAAAACACTAGTAGTGTGTATATTTGATATTAATGTTAAACAATTGTTAGAAGTAATTAAATTACCAAAATTTTACTATTAAAAAGATGTGGAATGCTAAAAAGTTTTGATTATAGCTCAAACGGTTTGGTTCAGCTTTGAAACGGTCTGGTTCCGGTCTCGTCCTACTTCGAAACGATCTATTTTACGGTCCATATTGTTTCAAAATATGATCTTCAGTCCGGTCCGGTCCAGTTCTGGACAACTGGACCGATGCTCACCCCTATCTGTAAGTGTTTCCAACAATTAACCATCTAATTGAGTCACGAAATTTCATTCCAACATGAATTAGGAAGTTTCAATCAATGTTCCATTGGAAATGGTGCATCTACAATAAGGCAAGACCTTATTTTGTTGAACATAGTTGGTTTAAAAATCGTCCCTTTGCAATTTGTTCTATGATTAAGTTACAGTTTAAGCATACTTTGCAGCTCCAACACGTGTTCAGCTTGTGGCTTTGACCCAATTACTAAATTATGTTTGGTTTCGAAAAGATCACAAACCGAGCTCTTTCAATTGTATAATTGCAATCACCCCAGGGCTCAGTTTATGTTGTTGATCGCTCAGAAAGTAGAAAGAGTGAATTTTGGCGAAGTGGTGATTCACCCTTGTTTGGTGCAGGGTGAGTGCGGACACCCTTGTGTTCCCTTTCTACATCTCCTATATCATCACCAAACGGAAAAAGACATGGCACATTGCTCAACTGGCGGTTGTCTATGCTTTGACGGTCTCTTTGTCTCCATTGTCTCTTCCTCCTCCTTTCCCTCCTCTCCTAGAGGAAGCAAAAACAATAGCTATAAGAAGACAAGGAACCAGGAAATAAAATAACATACTTAGGTTGATCACCGAACACTTATCGTGCTCCGAGCTTAGTGGCTCGCGTTCTGGGAGCTGGGGCATAAGATGTCCATTTTCAATGTGGTATTGATCGTTGATTATGATTCTTGCCTTTGGCAAGTCCCAGCTACTATCGTGCTTTATGCATTCTAAGCATTTATTTTCGAAATAAATCATCCACTTAAGATATTAAAAACCAAAGACTTAAAAATTGGTGGACCATTAAGGCCCAGATCGGAGATACCTGATTTTCTTAGTAGGAATGCTTGGATCGCTGATTCTCTTGGTTTTGAGCTATATGTTTTTTTTTCTTTATCTTCAATTGACTTCGTGTAATATCCTCAATTTTGGTTAATATTGAATAATAAAATATGATGCATGAATTAATTTGATAATTCCCCAATAGTATTATTGGTGGAATAATAATGTTAATCGCATTTGTGGCGTATGTGCTTGTAGCACAAGTAATATATATAAAAACAGATTTGTACACTGATTAATGATAATTGCTTTTTGTTGCCAAATCCAAGTCATAATAAAAGTCAAGATTTTCATATAAGGGAAAATAAGGAGAATATGTTTAATTATTTTCCAAACAAAATACCTTGCCTTTCCCCTAATATCACTTAATGCTTGAAAAGAAATGTATCTTTGTAAGACAAAGGAAAAGGATATATTTTTGATGGAAATGTATTGATTACTTCTTTTCCTTAAACCAAATTCACATCATATGATAGTGGTGGTTTCTGACGGATCTATATAGAGAATAACCATGAGTTTTATTGATAAAGGAAAGAAAAGAATATATGTTAATGTAGTTTCCTAAAACATATGGGAATTTGACTAAGGCTGTAAATGGGTATGGGTAGACCCACGTACCCGCATATCCAGACCCTTAAAAAATCCGTCACGGGTCTTATTTTTTATACCCGCATACCCTTGGACCCGTATACCCTTGGACTCACATATAAGTGGGTCCAATAATGGGTATGCTTGGACCCAGACCCGCTAGACCCGTGTACCCGCTATACATAAGTAACTACTTAAATAATATATTATATAGATCATACTTTACTAGTCTAACTAATATAATTCTTGAGATTATATCTTACTCTAACCAAAATAAAGTTGAGACTAGTCATATAGTTAAGAAATAACTATTCTAGTTACAATAATGAACATCATATGTAAACTTATAATCCAAATGTCTACTAATTTACATTACTTTCTACATAAGTTAATATTATGATGAACCACAAATATGTAAATAATTAACTCAATTAATGTTAATGTATAAAATATAGAATTATCTAATATAACTATTGCATGTTAATATACTATATAATAACAATATCTTGTTGTATTAAAATATATAGAACAAAGTCATTTCTCTTACATAAATAATATGATGTTTTATAGAACCGCTTACCCGTATACCCGCACTGCATATCCACTATTATTGTGGGTACGGGTATGATGCGAGTCTAGATTTTGTATTATGCGGGTCTAGAACCGGAACCGGACCCGCTAAATTAGATGGGTATGAGTATGGGTATGACCATACCCGCACCGTATCCACACGGTTTACACCCCGACCCATCGATTCGTGATTAACCTACGTATACGTGAGGATAGGAAACAGTAGAAAGGGAAAGGGTTTAATGGAGACGAACCCTAAAGTATGAGAGCAGCGAATGATCTCCGTGAGAGTAGTATATATATGGGTGATTATCCAAAGAGCAAAAAGAACGAGTAAGAACAGGGACAGAGTTCCTCTGATTCGAGAGTCCCAGACCGGGGGCATGTCTGCGAGAAGGGAGTCGTCTTCTCCGCCCCAGACTCTGTTGTCCTTGTGGAATTAGGAGCCAATGCTCCTCTAGATCCTGCCCTTTATAAATCCCTCTCACGTGGGCCAATCCACGAGAGAACTGCTCTCCCAACTCCTTGGACTTTGACGCATACTTCCGCCACCCTGCTGCCAGGCTTCGACTACCCCTTGCGGCCGGAACCGCTTTCCCTTCCCCTCCCTCCGCAGTTGCACACCCTTACCAAGCTGCTCACTGGTCTCTTCACGAAGTCAAGATAAAGTCACAATCCTGATCTTCTTAGCCACGTAATCCCACCGTAGGATCAGGGGGAGGATGGGGAGAAGCGTAAGCCCTTAGAGGGATACATTACCCTCTAGTAGGACGACGACGGTGCTCACAAGATGAGCGACCATAGAAGAGGGTAATGTATAACGACCAATATGGTCGCTCAGAATATATTGTAAAATTACCTTATTGGCTCATCTTCCCATTGACGGCCAATAAAGGTAATTTTACAATAATTCTAGTTAATTAACGACAACTCAGAATATAGCAAAAATAAATATCAAATTGATCAGGAAAATGAGTAGAATCCAAATAAAATATAATAAGTGTCTAATTATGCTTTTTGGTCTGAAAGTATATGCAATACATGTGTAATGTGTTTAATGTAAAGGAAAACCTAGATTTTGTCTAATATGATGCTTAATTGAGTAGATTCATTTATGTTGTGATAATACCTGATCTAGACATGTATAATGAAGAAATCCTTGATAACGATGAATAATGGGTGTTTCTAAATTAATAATCTTAGTCATGCTGATTTAGGGTTTTAAAATCAATATGGACATCTTGCTATGATCTTAATGCTCATAATATGATCTAGGTGTCATGGACAGTCTAATATGCTTATTATGATGATTAGGGTTTCACCTAATATGCATGCCTAAAGGTTGTAATCTTAGAAACCATAATATGATGAAATTCGGGTTTGTAGTCCTAATCCCTAGTCCAAACACGAGACAACCCTAAACCTTAGCTTAGGATCATATCTAGATATGATTAATGTAATGTGAATACATGGTGACACATATGTTGTATGCGTGTTTCAGATAATGTTGGTTGAATACTTTGTTGCTTGGATGTTTGGATGCACTCTTAAAATATATGAGATATTCTGCATGGTTCCTACTATGGCATAAGGTACGTGGTTATGCTTATGAATACATGTATCAAATACTGAGTTTGCCGAGGTTTCTCGAGGAGATTGAACAAATGATAAATTGATTGCTTGTTTATTTACTTCCTACAAAGTATAAAGTTCCTATGAGTATCATGTAAAGTAAATAACAATATTCTAAACCCTAGGTTATACTAATCTTAAGGGTATTGCATACGAGCCCAGGAGGGACAGTGATTACACCTGAGGTAGTAGACCATATTTGGATTAGAATATGAAAGAAAGTTTATGTTCTTATGTTCAAATAAGAGTTGTTTGTTTATATGTGTACTTGTGATTATTGGATGAACCCACTTAGCAGTATAGAAATATAATGACCATGTATTTGTTTGTCAATGTTTTAGGTATCAGGTATACTTGATTTGTGTACACGAGGTTACATAATAAAGATGTTGAAGGTACTAAAGTCATTCATGAAGGTTTCGTCTTAGTGGTATATCTTCACACATGTACAAGTTAACTCTTTCTAAAATTTATGTAACTCCTTAGATGAGTTTTTTATACAAACATGTAACTATTTGTTCATTAATAGAAATTGTTTACTATTCTGTATTATTTCTTGAATCTGATCCTGAAATTTATGAGTAATGATTCACGACTTTAAGGCCTTTTGGACACTCAAAAGTACATGCCGTTACATTTGGTATCAGAGCACAAATTCATTAGCTAATACTTAATAGTTTATAATTTCAGATCATCCTTAGAAATTTAAGAGAAAATTTGTAAAATATAATGTATCTTTTAGGTTTCTCATCTCACATCTTCATCTACTTCTCATCTCTTTGCTTAATAAGCCTTGAAAATAAATTGTTAATTAGAGTAGTAAATGTGAAAAGATGTAACCTTTTGTGTAGGTCCCTCTAGAAAGGATAAATACTAGAAAGATACAAGTTTGGGTAAGCCCTTTCTTAGAGGAAAGACTTGGTTTAGGGTATGAAAACTCTAGTGGGTCAAGGGATATGGAACCCTAAGATGTAGAGTATAGTCCCTAACCCTAACCCTAACCCTAAAACCTTAATCTTAAATAATGAACATGGTGTAGTGGTATGGGACACCCCCCATATGAAACTTGAAGTCAGAAATAAGATAGATAAAGGGATGGGTTTAGGTTACACAGTCTCCCATGCATGTGTGCATGAGGAGCATGATACTTATTTAAGAGGTCTTAAGAAATATATGAACCCAATAGTTATATATATATATGAAAAATGAAAGTTTGAATATAACTTTCTCAAACCCCTCATGCGGTCTCTAGAAGTTTGGTGATGATGGCCAAGCCCCTGGAGGGGAATGTAGATGTAGCACCAAGCCCCTGGAGGGGAAGGTGACCCAAGTTCACTGAATGGACATAAACCATGAGGGGGTATTCTAGAAATTTAGCAAACATGGGTTGATATGTTATAATGATCAAATTTATGCCTAATGAAAAAAAGGATATATATGAAACCTTTAGAGTTAGCGTTCCAACCTGGGGTGGGTCAACTCAAGAGTGGGAAGATGACCTATGAGGGAGGAAAAACCTTAGATCTTGGGATCAAGTTGTGGATAGAGAGCCTAACCCCCTCCTATGAGCCAAGAAGGCACCCTAGGCTAGGACTCTTCCTTATAAGGTAAGTGAATAAACATATTTAAGTATTGAGATAACCTTAATCTTCACCTAGAGGGGTAAAGAGTTAAATATATAAAGATGAAAGCACTTATATTCTTTGAACCCTAGGATGCCATCTCTGAGTAACACAACTAGTCAAGCCTAGGATTGAGAAGACCAGGTCAGTAAGGCACCAAGCCCACAAGGGAAGGTGGCCCGAGTAGACGACCAAGCCTAGGAGGGAAGGTCATGAAATGGTCAAGCCCATGAGGGAAGACCGTTAAGGCACCAAGCCCAGGAGGGAAGGTGTCCTGAGTGGATGACCAAGCCTAGGAGGGAAGTTCATGAGATGATCAAGCCCAGGAGGGAAGACCAGAAAGGCACCAAGCCCAGGAGGGAAGGTGACCCAAGTCCACAGTGCAGTTGTTTAGGATCAAGCCCCTGGAGGGGAAGATCACAGAAGGTCAAGCTTAGGAGGGAAAACCAACATGGCACCAAGCCCTAGAGGGAAGGTGGCCCGAGCCCAATGTTGGGACTATAGTGCATAATGTCTACTCAAAAGATAAAGGTGAAGGCAATCCGGGTTAAAAAATTAAATAAGAGAATAATGTGATTAAAAGATGTGACATCTCAAAAGCAACCCTTAGGGAGGGTAGAGTCCAAATGCAATCCTAGGGTCAAGTAGGGTGTATTAGAGGTACATAGGACCGATGGGTTGGGAGTTGATATGCCCTGAATGCACATGACCAAGTGGTCGGGAGGTAACAATTAGGTTTTCCCTAGGCTCATGTGTCAGGAGGTTGGCCACCTTCATGAGGTTCGTGCAGCCCAGAAGGGTGAATGTGAAAGATACTCCATTGATGCATACATATGAGATAACTCTAGAGGTACCTATACCCCTAGAGACCTCAAGGATTTGGCTAAGGTTCATAATGATACACGAGGTGTAAAAGATATAATGAAGTCATGAAAACTTGAGAGAAGTGTGCCCTAACTTAAGAGTAAGAAAAGGGACACATGACTCCATGGAACATACAAATACTATGAAATTCAGAACAAGTTAGTTTAGAGTCATATTGAGTATGATTTAACTTAATATGTGAAATTGAAAGGTAATGTGTGGATGTACCATCTCCGCTCTTGGAATGGAATAAACTTTGTGTTTGGGCTACAATCAAATGCTTATTCATCTCATTATGAGGGAGGGAGATTGGATAGACACACATTTTGCTTAAAAATTGAGAGAAAGAGGATGAATATCCTACTTTGAATGTGTAATGACATGACCTAGGGTTAGATGTGTTACCTCACCCTTGTGTAAAAATAATGAATAAGAGGTTGGAAACCTAGGTGAAAAGAGAAATCACCAAGTAATAATGAAATCATCAATGAGAATGAAATCATCAAGTGATTATAAGATGTGTATACTATAGATGTGGATATACTTGAATTTCAATTTAGGTGCCAATCTTAGTAATAAAGCAAAAATTGATATACTAAAGAAAAGTTGCTAAGCTATCTAAGTGGGGTACTAACCCTAAGTTTTGAAGATAATATGAGTTATAGTTCAACTAGGCTAAGTAGGCCTGAATTTTGAGGACAAAATTCCTTTTAAGGAGGGGTGAATGTAATATCCTCAGTTTTGGTTAATATTGAATTATAAAATATGATGCATGAATTAATTTGATAATCCCCCAATAGTATTATTGGTGGAATAATAATGTTAATCGTATTTGTGGCATGTGTGTTTTTAGCACAAGTGAAATATATAAAAGAGGATTTGTACACTGATTAATGATAATGGCTTTTTGTTGCCAAATCCAAGTCATAATAAAAGTCAAGATTTTCATATAAGGGAAAATAAGGAGAATATGTTTAACTATTTTCCAAATGAAATACCTTGCCTTTCCCCTAATATCACTTAATGCTTGAAAAGAAAGGTATCTTTGTAAGATAATGGAAAAAGATATATCTTTTGATGGAAAGGTATTGACTGCTTCTTTTCCTTAAACAAAATTCACATCATATGATAGTGGTGGTTTCTGACGGATCTATATAGAGAATAACCATGGGTTTTATTAATAAAGAAAAGAAAGGAATATATGTTAATGTATTTTCCTAAAATAAATGGGAACTTGACCCATCGATCAGTGATTAACCTACATATACGTGAGGATTGGAAACAATATAAAGGGAAAGGGTTTAATGGAGACAAACCCTAATGGTATGAGAGTAGCGGGTGATCTCCGTGAGAGTAGTATATATATGGGTGTTTATCCAAAGAGCAAAAAGAACAAGTAAGGATAGGGACAAAGTCCCTTTGATTCAGGAGTCCCAGATCGAGGACATGTCTGTGAGAAGGGAGTCATCGTCTCCACCCCAGACTCTACTGTCCTTGTGGAATCAAGAGACAATGCTCCTATAGACCCTACCCTATATAAATCCCTCTCACGCGGGCCAATCCATGACATACCTGCTCTCCCAACTCCTTGGACTTTGACACATACTGCCGCCACCCTACTTCCAAGCTTTGACTACCCCCTACGGTCAAACCCACCTTCCTTTCCCCTCCCTCCACAGCCGCACAACCTGACCAAGCCGCTCACTGGTCTCTTCACAAAGTCAAGATAAAGTCACAATCCTGATCTTATTAGCCACGTAATCCCTCTGTAGGATCAGGGGGCAGATGGGGAGAACCGTCAACCCTTAGAGGGATACATTACCCTCTAGTAGGATGACGATGGTGATCAGAAGATGAGCAACCATAGAAGATAAGGCATCGTCCCTTGCTACAAAACACCTGAGGGGTGTGTGAGGGGAGACGACCGCGACCCTAAATCTTAGGCAGAGCGGTGAGGTCTAAGGCAGTGGCAGAGAATCAGAGCTAAAGGAGGAGCATCAGGTGCCAATGTTGGCTCAGGCACAACACTGCTTGCCACACAGAGAGAAAGGAAGACGATCCAGGAGGATGGTGGCGGGAGACACCATGTCTCTCCCTCACCACCCAGGCCGCGGGAGGTAGGAGTGAAAGAAGATGGGTGGAAGAAGGATGAGGAGAAGGGCGGAAGCCCTTGGTCGATTGGCTGCTCAATGGGGGCCTTGGGGGCGACAACAGTGTTTGAGTTCAGGCCTCATGCGACGGATCACGTGCGGGAGTCAGAGACAATGAAGCAAAGTCATGCCTTCCAGAAATGCCCCGAGCGTGTGGATTTCTCTATCCATGGCGCCGAAGGCATTTAGGTCAATCGATATTTTAAATGGACTCCATCCTGCATGGACTACGTTTCGATGTGGCCAGATCCCATTGGCTAGGCTGGACCCGTGTGGAAAAGGCCTGAGACTCCACAGTGCTGACATGGGATTTTCCCATTGGCCTAATAAAGGTAATTTTAGAACAATTCTAGTAAATTAATGGTAACTCAGAATATAGCAAAACTATATATCAAATTGATCATGATAACGACTAGAATCCAAATAATAATAAGAGTCTAATTATGCTTCTTGGTATGAAAGTATATGCAATACATGTGTAATGTGTTTAATGTAAAGGAAAACCTAGATTTTGTCTAATGTGATGCTTAATTGAGTAGATTCGTTTATGTTGTGGTAATACTTGATCTAGACATGTATAATGAAGAAATCCTTGATAATGATGAATAGTGGGTGTTTCTAGATTAATAATCTTAGTCATGCTGATTTAGGGTTTTGAAATCAATATGGACATCTTGCTATGATCTTAATGCTAATAATATGATCTAGGTATCATGGATTGTCTAAAATGCATAAGATAATGATTAGGGTTTCACCTAATATGCATACCTAAAGGTTGTAATCTCAGAAACCATAATATGATGGAATTTGGGTTTGTAGTCCTAATCCCTAGTCCAAACACGAGACAACCCTAAACCTTAGTTTTGGATCACATCTAGATCTAATTAATGTAATGTGAAAACATGGTGACACATATGTAGTATGCGTGTTTTAGATAATGTTGGTTGAATACTTTGTTGCTTGGATGTTTGGATGCACTTTTAAAGTATATGAGATATTCTGCATGGTTGTTGTGATGATATAAGGTATGTGGTTACACTTATGAATACATGTATCAAATTCTCAGTTTGCCGAGGTTTCTCGAGGAGATTGAACGAATGATAAACTACTTGCTTAGTTATTTACTTCCTACAAAGTATAAAGTTCCTATGAGTATCATGTAAAGTAAATAACCATATTTTGAACCCTAGGTTAGACTGATCTTAAGGGTAATGCACACGAGCCCAGGAGGGACAGTGATTACACCTGAGGTAGTAGACCATATGTGGGTTAGAATATGAAAGCAAGTTTATGTTCTTATGTTCAAATAAGAGATGTTTGTTTATATGTGTACTTGTGATTATTGGATGAACCCACATACCAGTATAGAAATATACTGACCGCATATTTGTTTGTCGGCGTTTTAGGTATCATGTATACTTGATTCGTGGACATGAGGTTACATAATAAAGATGTTGAAGGCACTAAAGTTATTCATGAAGGTTTATTCTTAGTGGTATATCTTCACACATGTACAAGTTAACTCTTTCTAAAATTTATGTAACTCCTTAGAGGAGCTTTTTATGCAAACATGTAACTATTTGTTCATTAATGGAAAATGTTTACTATTTTATATTATTTCTTGAATCTGATCCTGGAATTTATGAGTAATGATTCATGACTTTAAGGTCTTTTGGACACTCAAAAGTGTGGGTCATTACACTTCGTTTGTGCTCCATTTTCACGTCGTTACGTCACATTCTCTATAAAACAACAAACTGACACCAGTTCGTCAGGACATCATTTGCTGTTAATGCTTGGCTTTGTTCATTGTAGCTCCGAAATGTTTTATTGCTAGTTTGTGGGTAGTGTATGTTGCATACTGGTATTCATAATATGTTATAATTTCCTACATATAGTAGATGAGACCATTTTAGCTGCCAAATCTTCCATGAACCCTAAACATAACAAGGAAGTAATCAATCACTTCACACCAAAGCATTCTTGCCAACAAAAAATAATGTAGATTTTCTAACGCTAAGATGTTTATAATGCTACCTATATGTAGCTTTCTTAACAAAAAAGGCTAAGCTATAGTTTGAATTCTATAACGCTAAGATGGTTTGACTTTTATGACACTGGTGACTCATTGTACAGTGATAACCCAAACCAAACAAGCTGAGCTATAGTTTGATTCTTTCCTAAGATCATCTATGTATTGTATCACTTCTTATTAACAAGGGAGCACTCATACATCAAGTTGGTTTCCATATATATATAAATGATGCTTATTTTTATGATCTTAAACAAAAGCAGAAATCTTCATCATGGAAAAACTGCAGTGAGTATGACTCCCTAAAAACATTACTTTTCTAATTATGGATATCATCTCTAATGTTAACACCTCTGTAAAGAGTGGGTCCCGATAGAGGATCCACTCTTCACTGAATTGAAGAATTATTCCATCCAAACCCAAAAATACCAAAAAGGTAAGAAGGAAAGGAGGAATTTCATTCAGTTCTCAAATGGTACATAATACAGAGCATGATAATGAATAAGCAGCGGAAACAAAACTATTACACAATTACAAAATATTCTTTGTATAATTATTCCTCACCATATAAGATGGAACGAAAAATAAAGTATAAAGTATACACCTAAGAACACATAAGGCCGATTGCAGAGGGCAACCCAACTATCCCAAGCTATCCTCAAAGTCCAAGGCCATATATTCAAACCTTTAGCATCTTGTCTTCCAATGTACCTAGACCTGGGTGGAAGGGAACATCACCAAGAACATAGGAAACAATAAAGAGATCAACAAAGGCTGAGTATGTACATATATAAAACATTCTGGGCATTATATAGGGTTAAAAGTATAAAAAGAGATGTTCCCACAAGAAAAGGGGGCTATTTGCAAATAGGTATGTTCAAGAGAAAAGTAACAAAATAAATGAAGCAAAAGAAATGAGGCATATTAAATTCTTATTACAAGCATGATAATAAAAGTGTGTTTTGCCATAACAATCATCCACAGATTCATATTAAAATAACAAACATTTGCATGCATAACAATGTAGAATAAATATACCTAAAACAAGGCCATAACACCATAGGATCATGGCCTAAAAGAAATAAGGGTGGAAACACACACCCTGGGAGGAAATGCACACCCTATATAAGTATGGTTGTACATAAGTACCACTATTCTAGATATTCTAGTCAAACATATAGCATGCATAAAATGGAGAGGCAAGACTAGCAGTTCAGTCAATTCTTCATAAAATGGCAATCATAGCAAGGGGGTCCAAGAACCCATATAAACAGAGTAGTTCATCAACCACATGAATATAATGAATAAGAAACATGAGACATGAATGCCCAAGTAAATGAATTTCAAGTGAAATTAAAAGTTTAAGAGATGCCTCATTAAAAGAAAAGTAGGTTTCAGTCAAATAATGCCCAAATTAAAATAGAGGATGTACATACCTGATTTCGTGACTAACTCTTTATTTTCTAGAGGTCAATCAAACAATTCATCCTTCTCATCCTATAAATGGTTTATATACCTATTAGTCCACATTCACCAAGAAAAACATAAACGAGAGTATATTTAAACCCATTATTACTTACCTGATGTGGATTTCATATTTTAATTATTAGTGTGAAAGTCGTGATCGACTATTATTGGTGATAATAGCCTTAGTAGGTCCGTCTAGGGTTTAATAGGTCATACCTTTATATATTTATATTGGTCATACACTCATACTCAGATCATGTTATGTATATGAATACACATATATTCCACATAGTAATATGAGATACATTAGAGTCGTATATAGTTCAACTAACAAGTCATCTAGGGTTTTAAAGTCTCAAAACAAACACATTGATATATTTAGAAATGCTCATTAATGATTATTGAAGCTTAGAATATGCTAATCATATAATCACTATCTAAGGTGATTGATAGAATGATTTCGATTATCGGTTTTAGAATGTTGTCTACATAAAATCTTCTAGTTATTATCTTTATGGATTGGTATTATGTAGCCAAAGATTACATATTCATTAACTACTACTTAAATGCATATATCATAAGATATATATGTTTACATGATCACTTGTCTAGGTTATGGTCGTATTAAGTTACTACAATACATACATCATCTTATATACATATTGTAAAGATATATGACTAAGTAACATACATAACCAATTCAAATTATCTAAACCAATGCTGACCTTAATCATGTTATATGTATTTGTGTGATTAATTAAAATGTTAAATAAATCCAAATACATGTAATGATAGGATGACATACCACTCGTTCATCTATTTGATCTCTACTGAACCAGTTCTGGTTGCTCCATAGTAGCATTGCATGATAGAAAGTGGACTTCTCATGGACAAATATGACCCCGTTGTAGGTGAAGTAGGTGGGTGCTTCATCTCGAAGCTCCTTTAGTCTAATTCGACAATGACCCTAGTTGGTGACTCTCAACATTGAGACATGGCATTAGGTCACCCTCTTCATGACAGATTTGGTTGTAGCAACCATTCATGACTAACAGGCGGTAGGGATGAGGATGATCTTCATGGGATTGAGGTTGCATATGTCAGTAGTGTGTTGAGAGAGAGAGAGCAGCTGGTGGGGTTCAGGCTTCATCTCCGATGATGAAGAAGGAGTAGGGAGATTTGGGTGTGAAGTAAATCTTGAGACATGTGATTGTTGGTTGCGTGTATGGATGAAGAGAGGATGACCATGAAGGGAATATGATGTCTACAGTTATAGGGTGTGTAGATGTCCTATCCTCGTGTCTCATTGGTAGCCATGGAGTCGGCGATGGCCTGTGCACCTGGCAGTTTTCATCGTGAGGGAGGAGCATGGAATAGAGTGAGAAGGCGATATGTGGCTATCTAGCATCACTGCGAAAAAAAAGGTAGGGATGAAGTGTAGGTTGTCAGGTGTCTACCACTGCTAGCGGCAGTCAAGGTAGAAGGAGGAGTCAGCTTCCATATTTCCTGATGATTGTGGAAATATGATGAGAGGTTATCAAGAGGAGTCAGCGTCCTTCTTTCTTGTATGGTCGTCAATGGTCATGATGGAGAGGTCTTGTGGCCATAGGTGGCAGTGCAAGGAGGGAGAAGGAGACTGGTCTAGGTGTGGAGAGGAGAGAAAGGTCACCGATATGGGACTTGCAGGTCCACCACCAACAACAGACGGCGGCCATGATTTCCTCTGTTAGGCGGTCAGCTGTAGGAACAGAGAAGAAGATGGAGGTTGGGGCAAAGAAGGAGGAAGGAAGGAAGAAGATGGCTCCAATGGTGGCGGTCAGCGGTGTCAGGTATGTACCCAGTGCCGATCTTCCATGGTGGAGATGATGAGACGCCGATGGGTGGATGGCGTTAGTGCCTGGAGGCGTTCTGTGCTGCATGGCACTTTTTGATGCTGTCGAGCACAGGTGGAGAAGCAACCCGAGGAGAGGCAAGGGATAAGAGGGACAAGTCAGGCGGCAGATTGCTGAAGTGGGGGTGAGGCTAGATGTTGATGGCGGTAGATGTGCCTGCCACAGTGGCTGGCTACAGGTGCTAGCCAAATGAATCAGATTTCCAAAGGCCCGAAGTGAAGATGGGTATGCGGAGAGTGCTTGCAGCTCTCAAGGCAGATCTGGTGGTCGTCGGCCACTGCAGTAGATGGCCGCCGGGGCACTAGGAGAGAAAGAATAGCGGCATCTAGGGTTAGCTTGAAGAAAGGAAGAAGAAAGGAATAGTGAGGAGGAATAGAAGAGATTAGGAGAGAGTGGAATAGAAGAGGAAGGGAAGAGAGGTAGTGGAGAAGAGAAATGGCCCTGCCGACTGCCTACGATCTGTAGAGAACGTGTTGATCGCATAAGAGGAGGGAGCGGGTCTCCCGGACAAAGAGAACCGGTGGCATGGAATGTAAATAGCATGAATACAAAGGTGTATACTAAGTTAAGAATTCAAATTAGTAAATGGTTGTACAATTGATGTTCAATTAATACCAAAATTGATAACTAGATCAATTAACATGTGAGAAATCCAATGGTGCCATCAATTTCACATTTTGAAGATGTTTAATGGTAGATTTCATTATTTGTATACCATACATACATTTAATGTACTCACTAATTTTAATACTTATTACACATTAATTTGATTCATTTCATCTTATACTCCTAAGAATATGTTAGGGTGTCAAATTAGAGTCAAGCATGATATTTGGTGTATTTGTTCCTTAAGTCTTATTATTGTGTGTATTATGGTTATTTTATCATATATAAAGGGTATTAATGAATTTATGATAATGAATGGCTCTGATTATTTCTAATGCATTGCGAACCAGGTAGATCAGGAATTCATTGTAAATATAATCGATTAGGGCCTAGAAAAAGGGAGGCTACAACTATCTGTCTAGATTTGAGTATATTACAACACTCCACCCCTTAAAGAGGATTTCGTCCCCGAAATCCATCCACCGCTAGATCTGAGTGCCAATCTGTCCTACATATTCTCATCTTCTTCATCATCATGGTCACCATCTTCTCATCTACTCATCATCATCATCGTCATCATAATCATCATCATCATCGTCGTCGTCATCATAGTCATCCTCATCATTAACATCATCATCATCATCATCATCGTCGTCATCATCATCATCATCATCATCATCATCATCATCATCATCATCATCATCATCATCATCATCATCATCATCATCATCATCATCATCATCATCATCATCATCATCATCATCATCATCATCATCATCATCATCATCATCATCATCATCATCATCATCATCATCATCATCATCATCATCATCATCATCATCATCATCATCATCATCATCATCATCATCATCATCATCATCATCATCATCATCATCATCATCATCATCATCATCATCATCATCATCATCATCATCATCATCATCATCATCATCATCATCATCATCATCATCATCATCATCATCACCATCGTCATTCTCATCATCAATATCATCAACATTATCACCTAGAGGGGCAAAAAGGGTGAACTGATGTCTTAAGTATCCAAGGCTTCTTCGTACTCTCTACACAACACTTAGTCCTAGGGTTTCATGTCCATCATTCCATTTGAGTACTTCTTCATTCAAAGGGTTCCTCTACAGATCAAACTTCCTTGTGGCAATGACTTGGTTCTAAAACCTTCGATAAAATATGAAAACTTTTCCTTTGTACATATAAATTAATAATGAAAATAAGTTTGACGGAAAGAAAAAGAAAAAAAATCTTACGATGAGAAATCTAAAATTGGCGCCAAAAATCATTTCGAGAACCAAGTCCACCACTTATCCACCAGATGATACCTATAGTATTATTCTATCATCATTTCATTCTATAAAAGGGGTCTACTCCTTCTATCACCTAAAAGGGAATATGTCTACATCTCTAATTCGAAGGCATACGAGGGTAACAACTTCTTATTACACACAATCAACTTCTATGAAATCCTAATAATGCATGACATACACCATTACCCATGAAACTCTTAATCATAATTCAAAATGCCTCATCTCAGGACCTACTGAAGTCATAAGATTACCCAATGTTATAGGATGAATTTATTACCACCACTAGCTGGTTTACAACCATTGTTCTTCACAAGATAAGGTAACCTATAAAGTCAACCTACTCATATCATTCACTAGGTAAACTAAGTGCACTATTTGGTTTAAAGAGGTGAACACTGAAGGATATCTACTGATAACCTCCAACTTTGATGATTATCTTAGTCTTTTTCTTTAGTTTTCCGTACTCTTTTTAAATTAAATATATACATAATCCCTAAATTTTCCCTCTTATTATAAATATACTATTAGACTAACTTTTCCCGTTTATATATGCAGAAAAGCACAAAAAAATATCATAAAAGACTAACTCAGCCTCAAGACCGCATGGAGTCAAACGGTCCCAAGACCGCATGAAGCCAATTGGTCCCGAGACCGCATGAAGCCAATCGGTCCCGAGACCGCATGGAGTCAAACAGTCCCGAGACCGTTTGAAGTCACACGGTCTCAAGACCGCATGAATCCAAACGGTCCTGAGGTCCAAACGGTCCCAAGACCGCATGAAGCCAATCGGTCCCGAGACCGCATGGAGTCAAACGGTCCCAAGACCGCATGAAGCCAATCGGTCCCGAGACCGCATGGAGTCAAACGGTCCCAAGACCGCATGAAGTCACACGGTCTCAAGACCGCATGAAGCCAACTGGTCCCAAGACCGCATGGAGTCACATGGTCTCAAGACCGCATGAATCCAAACGGTCCTGAGGTCCAAACGGTCTTGAGGTCCAAACGGTCTTGAGGTCCAAACGGTCTCCAAACCGTTTGGACTTCACTCAAGGCCTATAAATAAGACCCCAAGGGTCCTCAACCAGGGGGGAAGTTTTTCAGATGTCCAAAGGCTGCCTCAATCACTCCAGAGCAAATCCGACTTCCATCTTCTACCCAGGGGCTGCCGGTCTGAGACCCGCACTACATCTCGAAGCTGCTTTCTCTCTCTCTCTGCCAAAGAAGGTGGGAAGAGGGAGATCTCGTCATCAAGAAACCTGTGAAGCTGGTGGATCGTTTCTCTCTCTCCAAGGGGTTGACTTTCCTCTTTCCTTTATGGGGATGATGCTCTCTCTCTCTCTTCTTGCCTCTTTCTTTGTCCTAGTCATGAGCGAGTAGTCTCTCTCACTAGGGTGCGGGGAGTAGCCCCGCTACCCATGCTTTCATTTCATGTAAATGTAATCCATAGTTTGCAATATAGAGTTTTTATCTTCTCAGTTCAACATCAAACGTTTAATGAATGCTTGTTGCTTGATCACCAACTTATGTTATCTTTTATCTTTTAGTATGAATTGTCTACGTTTGTACTATTAGATTTGAAACTCGTTTGTATGTTGGTTCTTGGTGCATGTATCCACCATGCATCTGTTTCAGTATCTAGAAGTGTATCTCAAGGAGTGGAGTAAACTCACTATCATTTGTTGCACTTTCATACTATGAAATGGAATCAGTTGACGTATGGAAGTGCAACCTTGGTAAGTCGAGGAACACACTTCGCGAGGGGAATGATGCAAAGTAAGTGACCATTTGTTCGGGAATGGATGGTGTTGCAACATTCCCGCACTTCTCGTAGTTAGCTCTCCAAAATGAAGCTAAGTCTACAAAGATACTAACTGACTAGACTCTTTTTGTAGGTTATGTTTTGCTTTGCATGTATTGATCTGTGTGTAGTGGCGGTGAAAAACCGATCACACCCTAGTGACTTTTATCATAGTTTAAATCCTTAGATTTACTTGCTTTCTTTACTTTGCATGTTCTTAGTTTAAAACAACAAAACCAAACTTTCGATTTAAGTGCCTGCTATTAAGTAACTAAGTGAAATTCCAACGTTTTCCATCTTGTTGCTTGAAACAAGACCGTTGTCCTGAGGATTCGACCCTTAACTATACTACGATAAGACTTCCACGTATCCTAGCATACGTGGGTGGAGTTCTCTATCTAGTATATGCAAGGCTAAACCTAAAGACTTACTATCTTTAGGATTTTTAGTTGGTGTACGCAATTCCACGTAAGTGGAAGCTCCATCAAAAAAATTTCAAAAGTTATAACTTTCACCAAACAATTCTCATGTATGAGGCATAACAAGCTCAATGAGTCGGCACCCTGCCTTTAGATAAATGGCCATGGGGCACAACTATGATGAGGTATTCCATGTTGAGGGAGAGTCATGCCAAACCATAATAGAGCTATTTCTAATTATCACATAGTGTCAAAGAAATAATATCAACTCTATAAATTACATCAGGGTTTTATGTTGTCTTTCACACATGCTCAACCCAAAATGGATTTATGTGAGGTGTGCTGGGTAACAACAAATATAAGGGGTAAAGGTGAGAACTAAGGCAATCCAATTATATAACCATATAGCCAACCCAGACTTCATAGCTCTAAGGAAGAATCCTAGAAGATAGGAAGTAGAAACCAAACTCTACAAAAGTCAGTTCCATGTGGCGGCATCCCACATACATAAAGAGGACATGGCTGTTAAGGGTTACTAATGACTAACCCACGTCCACATTGGTGAGTTGAGGAGTGTAAGTGACCAAAATAATCAGGATTTAAAAACCATAATTGGTATTCTACGACTAGGTAATCAGTTTTCCAAAAACCTCTAAGGGTCACCTACCTAATTAAGAGTCATCCTAGGATAACTTGAAATAGTCAAGTTACCGACTGCTTAGGCTCTGATACCATTTTGTAAAGAGTGGGCCCCGATAGAGGATCCACTCTTCACTGAATTGAAGAATTATTCCATCCAATCCCAAAAATACCAAAAAGGTAAGAAGTAAAGGAGGAATTTCATTCAGTTCTCAAATGGTACATAATACAGAGCATGATAATGAATAAGCAGCGGAAACAACACTATTACACAATTACAAAATATTCTTTGTATAATTATTCCTCACCATATAAGGTGGAACAAAAAAATAAAGTATAAAGTATACACCTAAGAACACATAAGGCCGATTGCAGAGGGCAACCCAACTATCCCAAGCTATCCTCAAAGTCCAAGGCCATATATTCAAACCTTTAGCATCTTGTCTTCCAATGTACCTAGACCAGGGTGGAAGGGAACATCACCCAGAACATAGGAAACAATAAAGAGGTCAACAAAGGCTGAGTATGTACATATATAAAACATTCTGGGCATTATATAGGGTTAAAAGTACAAAAAGAGATGTTCCCACAAGAAAAGGGGGCTATTTGCAAATAGGTATGTTCAAGAGAAAAGTAACAAAAGAAATGAAGCAAAATAAATGAGGCATATTAAATTCGTATTACAAGCATGATAATAAAAGTGTGTCTTGCCATAACAATCATACACAGATTCATATTAAAACAACAAACATTTGCATGCATAACAATGTAGACTAAATATACCTAAAACAGTGCCATAACACCATAGGATCATGGCCTAAAAGAAATAAGGGTGGAAACGCACATCCTGGGCGCAAATGCACACCCTATATAAGTATGGTTGTACATAAGTACCACTATTCTAGATATTATAGTCAAACATGTAGCATGCATAAAATAGAGAGGCAAGACTAGCAGTTCAGTCAATTCTTCATAAAATGGCAATCATAGCAAGGGGGTCCAAGAACCCATATAAACAGAGTAGTTCATCAACCACATGAATATAACGAATAATAAACATGAGATATGAATGCCCAAGTGAATGGGTTTCAAGTGGAATTAAAAGTTCAAGAGATGCCTCATTAAAAGAAAAGTAGGTTTCAGTCAAATAATGCCCAAATTAAAATAGAGGATGTACATACCTAATTTCATGACTAACTCTTTATTTTCTAGAGGTCAATCAAACAATTCATCCTTCTCATCCTATAAATGGTTTATATACCTATTATTTGACATTCACCAAGAAAAACATAAACGAGAGTATATTTAAACCCATTATTACTTACCTGATGTGGATTTCATAGTTTAATTATTAGTGTGAAAGTCGTGATTGACTATTATTGGTGATAATAGCCTTAGTAGGTCCGTCTAGGGTTTAATAGGTCATGCCTTTATATATTTATATTGGTCATACACTCATACTCAGATCATGTTATGTATATGAATACACATATATTCCACATAGTAATATGAGATACAGTAGAGTCGTATATAGTTCAACTAACAAGTGATCTAGGGTTTTAAAATCTCAAAACAAACACATTGATATATTTAGAAATGCTCATTAATGATTATTGAAGCTTAGAATATGCTAATCATATAATCAATATCTAAGGTGACTGATAGAATGATTTTGATTATCAGTTTTAGAATGTTGTCTACATAAAATCTTCTAGTTATTATCTTTATGGATTGGTATTATGTAGCCAAAGATTACATATTCATTAACTACTACTTAAATGCATATATCATAAGATATATATGTTTACATGATCACTTGTCTAGGTTATGGTCGTATTAAGCTACTACAATACATACATCAACCTATATACATATTGTAAAGATATATGACTAAGTAACATACATAACCAATTCAGATTATCTAAACCAATGCTGACCTCAATCATGTTATATGTATTTGTGTGATTAATTAAAATGTTAAATAAATCCAAATACATGTAATGATAGGCTGACATACCACTCGTTCATCTATTTGATCTTTACTAAACCAGTTCTAGTTGCTCCATAGTAGCATTGCATGATAGAAAGTGGACTTCTCATGGAAAAATCTGACCCTGTTGTAGGTGAAGTAGGTGGGTGCTTCATCTCCAAGCTCCTTTAGTCTAATCGACAATGACCCTAGTTGGTGACTCTCAGCATTGAGACATGGCATTAGGTCACCCTCTTCATGACAAATTTGGTTGTAGAAACCATTCATGACTAACAGGCGGTAGGGTTGAGGATGATCTTCATGGGATTGAGGTTGCAGATGTCAGTAGTGTGTTGAGAGAGAGAGAGAGCAGCTGGTGGGGTTCGGGCTTCATCTCCGATGATAAAGAAGGAGTAGGGAGATTTGGGTGTGAAGGAAATCTTGAGACATGTGATTGTCGGTTCGTGTATGGATGAAGAGAGGATGACCATGAAGGGAATATGATGTCTACAGTTCTAGGGTGTGTAGATGTCCTATCCTCGTGTCTCGTTGGTAGCCATGGAGCCAGCGATGGCCTGTGCACCTGGCCGTTTTCATCGTGGGGGAGGAGCATGGAATAGAGTGAGAAGGCAATATGTGGCTATATAGCATCACTGCGAAAAACAAGGTAGGGATGAAGTATAGGTTGTCGGGTGTCTGCCACTGCTAGCGGCAGTCAAGGTAGCAGGAGGAGTCATCTTCCAGATTTCCTGATGATTGTGGAAATATAATGAAAGGTTATTAAGAGGAGTCGGCGTCCTTCTTTCTTGTATGGTCGTCGATGGTCATGATGGAGAGGTCTTGTGGCCATAGGTGGCAGGGTAAGGAGGGAGAAGGAGACTGGGCTAGGTGTGGATAGGAGAGAAAGGTCACCGATCTGGGACTTACAGGTCCACCACCAACAGCAGACGGCGGCCATGATTTCCTCTGTTAGGCGGTCACCTGTAGGAACAGAGAAGAAGATGGAGGTTGGGGAAAAGAAGGAGGAAGGAAGGAAGAAGATGGCCCCAATGGTGGCATTCGGCAGTGTCGGGTCTGTACCCAGTGGCGATCTTCCGTGGTGGAGATGATGAGGCGCCGATGGGTGGAAGGAGGCAGTGCCTGGAGGCGTTCTGTGCTGCATGGCTCTTTTCGATGCTGTCGAGCACAAGTGGAGAAGCAACCCGAGGAGAGGCGAGGGAGAAGAGGGACATGTCAGGCGGCAGATTGCTGAAGTGGCGGTGAGGCTAGATGTTGAAGGTGGCAGATGTGCCTGCCACGATAGCTGGATATAGGTGCTAGCCAAAGGAATCAGATTTCCAAAGGCCCGAAGTGAAGATGGGTATGCGGAGAGTGCTTGCAGCTCTCAAGGTAGATCTGGTGGTCGTCGACCACTGTAGTAGATGGCCGCCGGGGTGCTAGGAGAGAAAGAATAGCTGCGGCTAGGGTTAGCTTGAAGAAAGGAATAGTGAGGAGGAATAGAAGAGATGAGGAGAGAGTGGAATAGAAGAGGAAGGGAAGAGAGGTAGTGGAGAGGAGAAATGGCCCTGCCAAACGCCTGCGATCCGCAGAGAATGCGTTGATCGCGTAAGAGGAGGGAGCTGGTCTCCCGGATAAAGAGAACAGGTGGCATGGAATGTAAATAGCATGAATACAAGGGTGTATACTAAGTTAAGAATTCAAATTAGTAAATGGTTGTGCAATTAATGTTCAATTAATACCAAAATTGATAACTAGATCAATTAACATGTGAGAAATCTAATGATGCCATCAATTTCACATTTTGAAGATGTTTAATGGTAGATTTCCTTATTTGTATATCATGCATACATTTAATGTACTCACTAATTTTAATACTTATTACACATTAATTTGATTCATTTCATCTTATACTCCTAAGAATATGTTAGGGTGTCAAATTAGAGTCAAGCATGATATTTGATGTATTTGTTCCTTAAGTCTTGTTATTGAGTGTATTATGGTTATTTTATCATATATAAAGGGTATTAATGAATTTATGATAATGAACGGCTCTGATTATTTCTAATGCATTGCAAACTAGATAGATCAGGTATTCGTTGTAAATATAATCGATTAGGGCCTTGAAAAAGGGAGGCTACTACTATCTGTCTAGATTTGAGTATGTTACAGCCTCCATCTTGTGGGAAGGCACGCATTTACCCCCATTGAGAGCCACACAGGGCATTAGGAAGGGCGATCCAATCAACCCATATGTCTTTGTTATGTGCATGGAACGTTTGAGTCAAGTAGTTTCCCAAGAATTCACAAGTGGAGCTTGGGACCCCATCAAAACTTGCTCGCAATGGCACAACTCTATCACACATATTTTTCGCTGATGATATCATGCTAATGGAAGAAGCATCAAATAGACAAAAAGAAGTTATCCTTCAAACTCTCAAACGATTTGCAATCCATTTCCACTGACAAATCTCGCTGCTTCTTTTCTCCAAATACCCCACAATCAGTGAAGAATGCCTTCTGCCGAAGATTGGGCATCTAAAAGACAGATGATCTTGGTCACTACCTTGGAGTTCTTATCCTCCACCATCAATTAAATAAGCACACCCATGACAACATAATCACTACTATGGGAACACATGACCAGTTGGTCAGCTAGACAACTTTCTCTTGCACACCATATCACCTTCACTTAACTCATCCTTCAGGGCGATCCCCTCCTATGCCATGCAGACAATTAGGATCTCACCTAGATTATGTGATAACATCAACTGACAAGTCAAGAATTTTGTGTGGTAAGGTGGACGGGAATAGAAAAAACCTGCCTCTGGTCTCCTAGAAGCTCACTATGAGCAAGAAGAAAGGGGGTCTGGGTATAAAGGATGTCCAAGACCAGAGTCATGTGTTGATGTTAAAGAATGTATGGAGTTTCATCAACATTCCAAACTTGCTATGGGTCCGGGTGATGAGTGAAAAATACATGCGCTAGACATAGTCACAAATTCAGTATTTTGGATAAGTTTGACTGAGTTGAAAAATTCAAAATTTGGCAATTATGTGGGAAATTCGGGTAAAAAGTGGTCAACATATTGTGAAAATACAATCAAAGATTTCGAAAATTATCGAGAAAAAATAGGAGGATATATACATATATTGCATACATCTTGTATGTATATATATGTTTTGCACATATATATTGCATCCATATATCTATTGCTATTACATACATATACATATACATATAATACATACACACATATGTGTTGACACATATATATCCACTCAAACTAAGTTAGAGTCTAATCAGTATAATACGGAAAAAGAACGTATGATACAAAAAAACATTAAACATGAATAATTTGTGAATAATACGGAAATAAAATGTAGTATTCAAAATTGGGATTTATTCGGCAGTTCCATACGTTGAGGAAAAAATTGACATTTTTAAACGTGACTTTTTCAAAAAGTCAGAGTATATTGTGACTATGACGCCAAGGAAGCCCATCAAACAAACCAAGCTCGCTGGCTTGGTCTTTTATCAAACAAAAACATGGCTACTGTCATCAGAAATTGTTTCAAAGCCGTTAACTCTATGTCATCAACAAATGTGTGGATTGACAAATGGATTAGAAGCATGAAGATTAGCGACTTCAATCCTTCTTTCCAACTATGCAACACATGGTCCTTGACTCCAGTGAATGAGACTATGACTTTATCAACTCCTTCTTCACCAGCAGCGCTTAGAATCAGCTAGGCTTCATCCCATCACTCGATCCATCTTTCGAGTAGGATGTGTGGGTGTGGCCCTATGAAGTCCATGGAGAACTAACCTCCAAATCAGCCTATACCTGGGTTCTAATTCCAAAGATTGCCCAACGGATGGAGACTGTCTTGGAATATGGAAAATCAAAGTCCCTGAAAGAGTCTTTGCTTGGAGACTACAACAAAAGGCTCTTCTAAACAATACAGAGAAGATACAATGCCACATTAACGTTGATATGACCTGCCCGACATGGAATAATGAATCCGATTCTCTGCTACATAGTCTGAGAGATTGCAACACTATCAAACCGATCTGGTATGACCTGGTGCCATTCAATTCCTTCTTCCTCTTAGATGAGGATGCCTGTATATCGACTATTTTATTGCCTTCCATCAACACTGGGGAACATACACTTTGATAGCATGCTGGCATGTTTGGCACCTGTGCATTGATATGATTCACAATGGTAAGAAAGTCATACATAGTACTAGTGTCAAGTTCATCAAGGTGCACTCAAGTACTATTAGCACTCTGAAGATTCAAGGCTTCTACTACCCTCAATAGATAGCTTCAGAATGTTCTCCATGTTAAAATATTCCTCTATTAGTGTGGCCCAAAATAATTATATATATATATATATTTATTAAGTATTTTCCTATAGAGATGCATCTATTGGGATGGGCATATTTACATAACTGTCGTGTCTCTTCGTGGTGGATGAGAGACAATATATTATATGGGTTTTTGGTCCTCTCTCTGGGGAATCTATTCCTAATCGATTTATGTCCATTAGAGAGTCACAAGGGGAGAGAAAACCAACTCCCATTCTAGAAGTACAAACGTTCCGCTTAGCGTTCTCTCCTTCTTCCGTTCTTGATGCTATCGTCACTCCCATTTTCACTGCTAGTTCTTCTGTTGCCGCTAAAGTTGTTGTTGTCTGGATTGCCGTGTCATCACAGTTGGAAACATGGATACTCTCTCCAATTCAGGTATGCTTTTGCCTACAATGATATCATAGCGATAATGATTCTCCTGTGAAGTGCATAACTTTTCGGTGCCGCTGTCTCCATGAATCGAATTGATGATGGTGTATCGTTTGGAGTTTTCCGTGGTATGGTCTTACCTTATTTTCTTTTAACGACGACATATGCATGATTCTTGGAGTAGAGAACATTTTATTGATATACGATCCCTGAGATACAATCCTTGGGATACGACCGGGCCGCATGTTTTTGCCGCGTTTTATTGTTATTTCATCGGGGCAATTTCTTTGATGGTATATGATGCTCATGTGTCCATCACCAGTGGAACCGTGAACACATTATGGAGATGAGAGATATTGCTGCACAACTCAATGAGATGGAGTTATCCATCTCTGATGTTTTTCTTGTTCATTTTATTTTAACCTCCTTGCCTAGCCAGTATGGATCATTCAAAGTCTCTTACAATACACAAAAAGAAAAATGGTTAATAAATGATTTATTGGCCATGTGTGTTCAAGAAGAAGAGAGGCTTAAGAATGAAGGGGTCCCTACTGCACATCTAAGTACCTACAAAAAATGTGGCCACAAGGGTAAAGGAAAAATGAAGGGAACTACTCCTATTTCAGGTGGAGTGTCCAAGCCAGATGGCAAGGATAAGGGAAGCAAGGTTAACATGAAATGCCTCTTCTGCCATAAGAAAGGACATGTTAAAATGGAGTGCTTAAAATATAAGAAATGGTTGGAAAATAAAGGTATAATGTCTCTTGTTTCATATGAATGCCATTTTTCAAATATTCCTTTCTATAGTTGGTGGCTTGACTCTGGTGCCACTGTGCATATTTCTAATACATTACAGGGATTTCTGAATCAAAGGAAACCAACAGAGCGTGAAAATGTCCTTCATTCAGGAAATAAATTGGGCTCTCACGTAAAGGCCGTTGGCACATGCATATTGATCCTTGACAATGGAAAGTTGCTGGACTTAGAAAATACTTTTTATGTACCAAACTATAGTAAAAACTTAGTATATGTTTCTAGATTAGACAAATTAAACTATGATTTTATTCTTCAAAATGGATAAATATCATTGTATAAAAACTCTAATTTAATTGGTACTTGTATCTTAATAAATGATCTTTATCAAGTTAAATTAAGCCCTCATTTTGAGCAATCTTTTACAGTTCAACATAATGTTATTGGTAATAAACGCACATTGTTAGATGAGCAATCAACACTTCTTTAGCACCGAAGGTTGGGACACATTTCCAAAGAAAGAATCCAAAGATTAGTAAAGGAGGGCATTTTAGGGCCTTTAGACTTTACTGATTTTGGAACTTGTGTTGAATGCATAAAGGCTAAGCAAACCAACACTTCTAAAAAGGGTGCCAAGAGGAGTAATGGAACATTAGAAATAATTCACACAAATATTAGTGGACCTTTCCCACCTTGCTTTACAGGGGAAACATATTTTGCAACCTTTATCGATGACTATTCACGATATATGTTCCTCTACTTACTAAATGACAAAAGTGAGGTTTTTCAAGCCTTTAAGGACTTTAAGGTTGAAGTGGAGAAACAATTAGGTAAAGTGATTAAGATAGTCAGATCAGAAAGGGGAGGTGAATATTATAGAAGGTTCACTGAGATGGGACAAAGAAAGGGACCATTTGCACATTTCCTTCAAGAAGAGGGTATTGTACCTCAATATACAATGCTAGGCACACCAAGTAAAAATAGTGTAGCTGAAAGAAGGAATCGAACATTAAAAGAAATGGTTCGTGCAATGCTTTGTAATTCATCCCTTCCTTCTACAATGTGGAGTGAGACTTTAAAGACGACAATGCATGTATTAAACAAGGTTCCTAGCAAGTCTGTCTAGAAAACCCCATATGAATTATGGATAGGAAGGAAGCCATCCTTGAACTATATGCACATATGGGGATGCCGTGCAGAAGCTAGAATCTACAATCCACATGAGAAGGTATTTGACCCAAGAACCACTAGTTGTTTCTTTATTGGTTATCCAAAAAGGTCAAAGGGATATAGATTTTACTGTCCATCTCACCCACAAAAAATAGTTGAGACGGGTAAGGCAAGATTTTTGGAGGATCATCAGCTCAGTGGGAATGACCTACTTCAGAATATATCCTTTGATGAAATGCATGATAATTCTCTTACACCCGCACCTAGTCAAAGACGTATAGGCTATCCAATCATTGTTCCCATAGACAATTGTCAAGTGAGCCAATAAAAGTAGATCATGCTCCTCATCAGGTTGTAAATGAACAAGTTGATCATGTTCATGATGAAGAACAACCTGAAGAGCCTACAGAAATTGTAGAATCCAATGTTGAATTAAGAAGATCCACAAGATCAAGGAGGTCTTCCATCCCATCTGACTATGTTGTATACCTTTAAGAGCCAAATATAGACTTTGAAGATATTGATCCCTTATCCTTTTCACAAGCAATGGATTGTGAAAATTCCTCTAAGTGGCTTGATGCCATGAAGGAGGAACTAGCATCCATGGATAAAAATCAAGTATGGGACCTTGTACCTTTACAAGAGAGTAGTAAAACTATCGGTTGCAAATGAATCTTTAAGATCAAAAGAAACTCAAATGGTGAAATTGAGAGGTACAAGGCTAGATTAGTTACGAAGGGTTTCACATAAAAGGAAGGCATTGATTACAAAGTGACCTTTGCTCCAGTCTCATCAAAGGACTCCTTTAGGGTAATCATGGCCTTAGTGACTCGTTTTGATGTTGAGCTACACCAAATGAATGTGAAAACGAAATTTTTGAATGGGGATTTATCAGAAGAAGTCTATATGGAACAACTAAAAGGTTTCATTAATAATAGTAGAAGTCATATAATTTGTAAACTAAAGAAATCAATTTATGGACTTAAACAAGCATCCCGACAATGCTATATAAAGTTTAACACCATTATATCAACTTTTGGGTTTAAACCTAATATTGTTGATCGGTGTACATATCTCAAGGTCAGTGAGAATAAGTTTATAATATTGATTCTTTATGTAGACGACATTCTACTAGCAAGTAATAACTTGAGCATATTGCATGAAACCAAAAAATTTTATTCCTCTAATTTTGAGATGAAAGACATGGGTGAAGCCGCGTATGTACTAAGTATGAAGATTTATAGAGACCGGGTTAAAGGCGTACTTGGAATATCCCAGAAGGCTTATATATCTCAAGTTCTAGACAAGTATGGATGAAAAATTATTCACCTGGACCTGCACCTATAGTTAAAGGAGATAAGTTTAACTCCAACCAGTTTCCTAGTAATGACATTGAAAGGAATGAAATGATGAAGATACCATAGACATATGCAGTTGGGAGCCTATAATATCTCAAGATATACACCCGACTGGACATTACTTTTTCTACTGGAATGCTTGATCATTACCAAAGTAATCCAGGCATTGACCATTGGAGAGCCGTGAAGAAAGTGATGCACTACCTGCAAGGGACAAAGGATTATATGCTTACATATAGAAGGACAAATCACCTTGAGGTTACGGGATATTCAGATGCAGATTTTGCTGGTTGTCTAGACAGTAAGAAGTCTACAATAGGATATATCTTCCTAGTAGCTAGTGGTGCAGTATCATGAAGGAGTGTCAAACAAAAGACTACAACTTCATCCACCATGGAAGCTGAGCTTATAGCTTGCCATGAAATATCATCACAGACAGTTTGGCTTAAGAATATAATACAAGATCTTAAAGTTATTGATTCGATTCATAAACTAATACAGATATACTGTGATAATGAAGCTGCAGTCATTTTTTCTAATAATGATAAAAGCACCACTGCATGCAGACATCTAGACATAAAGCTCTATGTTGTTAATGAGCGAGTTGACAACAAAATGATAATGATTGATCATATTGGTACACAATATATGATTTCAGATCCTCTTACAAAAGGACTAGCTCCAGGATTGTATACATCTCACGTAAAGAATATGGGTTTGAGAAAGTCATTTGATGTGTAACAATTAATGTGATGTGACAATGTAATATTTATTATGTGATCACATATTTGACTTGCTATTTCTGTTTTGATACTAGTTATAACAGAATGTCAGTTTTGACATAAAGTTAGACCAAAGAATAGGTGTGAGGTCAATCTATTCATAAAGTTTATGCTACTACATATGAGATGTTTAGATATTATGGTACATAGAAGGAAGTAATCATTTATTGATTATCAACCGTTATGACTCATATCTTCTTCTCATATATGAAAATATTTATGTTTAGTATCAAAGGAAAATTATTGAATATTATCACCATGGCATTTTGGGCCAAGTGGGAAAATGTTAAAATATTCCTCTATTAGTGTGGCCCAAAATAATTTTATATATATTTATTAAGTATTTTCTTGTAGAGATGCATCTATTGGGATGGACAGATTTCCATAACTCCCGTGTCTCTTCGTGGTGGATGAGAGAATATATTTATATGGGTTTTTGGTCCTCTCTCCGGGACATATATTCCTAACCGATTTATGTCCATAGGAGAGTCACTAGGGGAGAGAAAACCAACTCCCGTACCAGGAGTACGAACGTTCCGCTCAACGTTCTCTCCTTCTTCCGTTCTTGACGCTATATGTCACTCCCGTTTTCCGATGCCGGTTCTTCTGCTGCCGCTGAAGTTGCTGTTGTCCGGATTGCCATGTCATCACAGTTGGAAACATGGATACTCTCTCCAATTCGGATATGTTTTTGCCTACACTCCACGCCTATCTGAAGGTTGTATATCTTTGTGGACCATGCATCATGGGGTTTGGGATACCATTACTGGCTTCTTCACCCCTTGACGCAGAATTACAAGCTATCATTCAAGCACTCCGTACCATCAAGGAGTCCTCATGGCACAATGTGGTAATCTTCTCCGACTTCCAACGGGCTATCACCACTCTGACAAGTAATACGCCACCAGCTGGGATTCTCCAGCCTTTACGGAGAACTTATCGAAGCATGGGAGCTCACACAGGCGTAGCTGGCCTAGTCTACACTCCTAGAGAGTTGAACCTGGTTTCAGACTCCATTGCAAAACTCTCTATGTCCTCTTTTTCGCACCTTTCTTTTTACAACTCTAAACCACCCTGGTTAGGGCTGGATGTTAATGTCTCGTCGGCCTGCTATAGAGCGCAGGATGAATACTAATTAAGCTCTATGATTTTTCATAAAAAAATGGAAGTAGAAATCGTACTTGAACTGCTACTTCAGTTACAAATTCAGCTTTTAGTGCCTATCAGTTCTTGTCGTTGCAACTTACAAACAACTTTTAGCATACTTCTTTTCTACACCAGTCATCTTGTAAATAATTCCTATGCCCTTTCAGCCTTCTGTCTGTATGATTCAATAATAATAGAAATTCTCTGCAGCATTCTGCGAAAACATTGCGGTATGCTAGTGTTCTATTTTTCTAGGATTTTGGCCTTAGTTCAAAACTTCAATTTTGAATCTGATATCTTCTCATATCGTGTTGATAATCTATGATTATCTTAGTTTATTAAATTGTGAGTGCACCTATTCGTTAGTCAATTTATAATTTCTGCCATTGAATTCAAATAATTAAGTGGGGAATGTCCTTGACTTTATGCAACTGTAGAGACACAAGTGTCAGCACACAGTGGATGGATTTAACGATAAGTCTGTATATATGTTTTGAATAAACAAGTAGACAGCTTTTTCACAATTATGGTACTCGTGATTGGTGAATCACTTTGTGCATATCTTTCTGAAACCATACTGAAAGTTGCAGTGAATCAGTAGGGTCACTGAACAGAAGTACTAATTATACAAGCCGCAGCACACTCGACTTATATATGTCGTTTGCTGTTGCAGTTAGCATCTGTGTTTTGCACGTCAAGCATGGGAAAGCCAATTTCTTCTGGGCGGGTTAAGCCTAAGCGTATCAATGTTTCACTTTCTAATTTTAAAACTTCTCTTTTGTCTAAATGTTGGTTTCTCAAACATATTTTCTTTGCTGATACCCGACTAATACATGTTCTTGCCCAGTGATTTTCTATGGTGATGTCAGAGCGCCATAAAGGTTATATTATTATCTATTTTTGGAACACAGTTTCCATGAAGGTTGTTGTCTTCAAAGTTTATCAATCAGCGGTTTACAGTGCCAATAAGCTACATGCTACTGGATCATACTTCTATTTTGAAAACGAAAGTAGCTATTCTATCATTATTCCGTTTGGGGTTTGAACTCACCGCCTCCCTGTTGCAAGCGAGAAGTTACCGATAGGAAAATACGCCTTGGGTAGTACTGAATTTTTCAACATTTTGGGTCAGGTTAGGGGTGATTATAGATCCAGGCTGGCTTGCTTTTAAAATTTTTGTATGTTAATAAAATATTTGGCCATCTTAACATTGGGATCTAATCATGTTGATTTTTAATAACACTCTTGTTGTAACGTTACAGTTCAGCTCACTAAGCGATTAATTTCAAAATATACTTAGATATAGGACAGCCTAACTAATACAATTTTGCCTATATTTATTGTACTTCGAATATTTGTGTCAATTTAAGGTTGCATCGTGTTTTAAATGTTTATCAATTTGTATGAGCTACCGGCTTCTACATTAGTACACTTCTATATATATGTGGTTGAATCTTGAATGTAATAACAAAAGTATCAAGTGATAGATATAAACTAGTGTTTTGTATATACTATGACGACTCATCACATCATTAATTTGACGTGAACCATGATTGACTAGCTAACCAAAATTACCCCGACGTGACAGAGATCGACAGTAACTCAACTTGATCCAAATGGAAGTAATCAAAAACTAAAACCAGAAGTGAACCTACCTAACTCACTCGTTTGCAACTCTAAGGGCACGTTTGCTTTATAGGATTGAATTGAATTTCTAGGAAGTACTGTATTACTTTGATCCTGGTTGAATGAAGTATAGGTTTTGAAAATTGCAGAAATACAAAAGTTTACGTTTGGTATACTTGGCTCAGACTTCCCTTGTGTCTAGAACGCATACAACACAATAGATGTGGGGACTAGACTTGTCAAATGAGTGGGTGAGTTGTGTTTGGGTTGGGTCATTACGGGTGCGGGTCTGGCGGGTGCGGGTCAAAAAGATACACTTCTAAACGGGTGGAAGAAAAGCACATCCAAACCCGACCCAGCGGGTTGCCCGCAGATGCCCATATAAAATGTGTACAATCAACAATAAGTTACCAATTACTTTCTTTTACACTAAAAACAACATTTGAAACAGCTTTTAACTATTGTTTTTATGTCAAATATAGTGCAAAAGAACCAACCAACTACTATGTTTGACGTCAAACTATTCGATTAGTTTTTGATATATGAAAAAGTAGCAGCTAGTTGTATGTTGATATAAATTAGGAAAATCGATGTAGTTTTCATAGATAAATATCACAAGAAAAATACATAATTTTGTCATGTAACATTAGACATTCCTAATATTACAAGTACTTGTTATTGTCTATTGCAAACACAAAATAAGGAGAATACAATTGTTGTTGGTAAATGTAAGGAATTAACTTGTACAAAATAAGCAACATCTTTTAATAGATGTATGTGTATATTATATATATGAATATATTTGCTTCAATTAACTGGATCATCCGCGGGTGCCCGCGGATCACCCGCAAAACCCGTTTACTAAACGGGTGGGTATGGGTTTGGGTGATTTTCAACGGGTGGTAAATTTTGCCACCCAAATCCAATTTAAACGGGTCGACCCATGGACGCCCGCGGATTTTGACCCAGTTCGACAGGTCTAGTGGGGACCAACCTTCCTGCACGGCGCAGCAGCTGACAGCTACACCTTAGACCACAGAAACAACTGCGAGCGGAGGGGACCACAGTAACACCAGCAAGCAGCTGGCATGGCTGAAGCGCCGCTTTGCTGCATTGCGGTGTTCGACCCTTCTGAAATGGAAAACATTCTCCTCCATTACTGTATAACGAAAGAAGTGCTGGATTTCTATTATTCTCCAGCTCCAATCAAACAAAGATAAATGTTAACCTGTTGGATTTTGGATTGCGATCCAATCCTGTTAAATGCAGGAAACCAAACGTCTCCTAAATGTGCTCATTGCATATGACACAATATATGAATGAAAGTATAAATAAGTGCAATTTGAAACTGCTACTAGTGATTTAAAAAAGAAGGTAAAGCGAATGAATGCCACTTGATTTGTTGTTTTCTACCAATGCTTCGCCTAGTTCAAAACACCGATTCTTTTTCTGATATCTCCTAATCGAAGATTTCTCAATTCCAAGAATCTTGATAAATCCAGCAAACCGAACACGGCATGCCTTAATATGTCCAACCAAACTACCTGAAGGTGAGTGTTCGTGAGGAAAAGATTTCTCAATTCCAAGAATCTCAATAAATCTAGCAAACCGAATGTGACAATATGAGTTTTTTTCCCTCTTTTCTATTAATTATTCTATCTTTCACCCTTATAATGATCATTTATAATATCTTTTGACTCATTGATCAATATAGATACCCAAAATCAAATTCTTGTATATTCTATGAATTTTATGCACTCTTGGACACCTTAATTAACTTAATACACCTCTTTTAGCAAATGCTTGAGTTTGACTAATTAACTTTATCCTTTGGTCTCCAAACTTTGGCACATCATTCTACACTTCATGTTGAAGATATGGTCCACATTTGAGATCATTTGGACCTTCCTACGATTTTATATGATTTTTCTAAGGTTTTAACCTTTCCATGGCTTTCTTTGCCTTTTTTCCACCTTTTTCCTCTCTTTTCTTGATGGGCCCGGCCCATTTTCGGCTTAGGGCGCCGCTGGGCAAGGCGGGTGACCCAGCAGCCTTGGATCTTGATCCAACGGCGCTGAGGTCATCCCCTACCTTGCGCTTGGTCAACGGTGGACCGCCGATACCATAGCCCCGACCCCGATCGGCCAACCAGAGCCGGTTGCGCCCGAAAGCTCAACCGATGATTCCGCACCCCCCTCTGGAACCTTCCACACGGTTTGGGTGCTGCGAATACATTTCTTGGAGACCAAGGGAGCAAGCCATCTGTTGGGGTGCGCCACCCCTCTATCAACCCTAACCCTAGCTTCGGGTCCCTATATAACCCCCCCCCCCCCCTTGGTTTCGTCGCGCCCCCATGATCCCGAACGGCAGCTCCTCTTCTTTCGCTGCGCTCTCCCTCTCGCGCCCCTCTTTTCTCCGGCCACCGCACCGCCACGGAGCACCCCTGCTCGCGGGCGGGCGCTTGTGTCTGTGACGAGCAGCAGCAACCGCAAGATCGTGGACCACGCCAGACCAAGGCGAAATCGACGGCCACCGTTCCCGCACGAACCCTGCCTCTGTGCCTTCTCCGCGGCTCATCCCTTCCGCTAATCGTTCTCGTGAGACCACGGTAGATCACCGATCGACGGCCTACGATTTTCGGTACTTTCTGCCTCTTCCCTAAATTCCAGTAAATAGCCTAATTCTTGAAAAATCGATATCTTGAGATCCGTAGCTCAAAAAATAGTGAAATTATAGTCCTTTTTGATCAGAAAAATCCAACTGATCTGTTAAAAATACTTGTGAAGCTTAATTCTCGAATTTTATCACTGATATGCCATGATCTTGCTCTTTTGCCTTGTTAATTATCTTATATGGTGATTAATCTTGGAGAAACTCTTATTCCTGTTTCTAATGATCATTCTGAGACACCAAATCATCTTTTGACAAAATAAGGGTTAAACATGATCCTCTTAACTCTTTACTCTAAAAGTTGAATCATATACTTGTAATAAGGTTTTGATGCTCTATCTTGATCTAGGAAAATCCTCTTAATCATAAGACTCCCTAATATAATTTTGAGTCCCATTTGTGCTATCTGATATTGGAAATGATCTAGAGTTTTGAATAATGATATTGATAATTAGGGTTGACATGTATTCCTAAATATACCTAGGAAGGTCATCCATTCATGAAACATGTTTGATACTTGAATATTTGTTGGACTTTTGGGGAATATTGTTGATGACCTAAACCTAAGGTAGAAATAGGAAAATGTAACCCTAATCTCGAATAACAAAGCATGATTCTTTTTAGACTATGATCTTGACCCTTGATCCAATATTTTGATCTAGGATCTGACTCAAAGGATTGATTTACTCTCTCTCTTGGGATCTATACTCCAAATACTCTTTTAGAAAGGTACGCTATTATACTACTCCTCCTTGGTTGTATGATGATATTTTTTCTTAGGTATCTCTTGAAATATGCTTGGCTAGTTATTTGGATGAAATATTGTTCTCTATGAATAGTCTTCCGTTTTTCTTCTATATTATATGTTGAGAAACATGAAACCTAAATCACTAGACCCATTATGACTACCCGTATATTGATGTTGATAATGATGTTGGAAAAATTGCTAATGTTGATATAGGATATATGCAAAACTCCTTCTTTGGAAGGCGGGATTTTGCATTGGACCTCCTATCTCGTATGATGAGAAGGAGCTTGGTGACCTCCCCATCGCGTTGGGGTAGTAGAGTCACCCAAACTAATATAAGCATGCTTCTTGAATTACATCATAATGGGAAATTTGTAATAAAATTTGTTGTTGAATAACATTTTGGTTTTTGGAAATCGTTCGATAATGTTTTAAAGAATGAGTCCTGCCAAGCATACTAGTTTTCATTATATAACTGGTTTACTTGTTTTTATATAGCGTACCGTGCAATTGCATTGACTTTGTGTCTTGATTTTCTCGATTTTAGGTAATGTAAGGAACTAGATTCATCTACTCTTTCATCTACTGCAATAAAGACTGCTACATCTTATGGACTCTACATGGGAGCTAATTGTAAAAGGGATGTAGTTGTAGGCTAGTTCTTATCTCTTTCTTTTTCCTGTTGCCTACGGGCCTGATGTATTAAACTTTTTGGTTCATTTTAATAAAGAAGGATGTTATTTCATTTTTGCATATTATCTGTGTGTGATTTTCGGGCCACTCAGGGACGGGCGCTCTCATCCCTCTAACACTGCCCTTTTGGACAGTGGGATTGGGATTAGGGTAAGAACGGATCCATGACAGTTGGTATCAGAGCCATAACACACTTAATATGCATTAATGAAATGATGTTCTTAATCGCCGAACCAAGGAAGCCCTAAAATCCACTATGGTGAAAACTGAGGTGTCTAGAAAGAGCACAAGGGGGTTCTGGCATAATTCCTCCTATCCGTCTTCACAGTGGCTGAGGTTCCTCCTGCTCCACCTGGCCTTAGTTGATCCAGAAATGGATGGAAGGACTTCCTATAAGCTTAGAGAGTCTTCTAGCATCTTATCTCTTCTTTAAGGATTACCCAAGCCACCTATTAGAAGGAAGTAGGATGACTCCTCATCTTCTCGTTTTCCTTAAGGTGTCATGACTTGATCTATATACTCTCTCTATTTTGGATAAAGTAAGGATGGGAATAACTAAAATCCGAAAATAAATTGAGAAAACATGATGCAATATTTCCATGATCTATCATATTCTTGCTTTGAAAGTAATAAATAAGGAAACTTATATTATTTGAACTCTTGCAGATGGACCCAAAAACCAGGAACAACAAGGATGGTGAAGGGACCTCTGGTACTAAAGACAAGGGGAAGAATCCCCGCATGGAGGATGATGAAGATGTCGGTTCTGCCAATAAGACCAACAATATGGGGGAATGGGAATTAAAACAAAAGGCCATTATGGATGCCCTTCACGACCTAGATGTTCGTACAACATCCCTTGTACCAACCCAAAACCCAAAACCCACCACTATCCAAGATTTTCTAAAACTCAGCCCTGAAACCTTCTATGGGGAAGACAAAGATGATGTCCTAGACAAGGTTGATGCCTGGTTAGTGTCCATGGAAAATACTTTTAGGGTTTTGAGGTGCCCTGAACAAGACAAGGTTGGTTTTGCCACCTACTAGTTGAAGGGAGCAGCCAAATTGTGGTGGGAAAATTACATCCGGTCACGGTCATCCCTGTCAACTGGGAAGCCTTCAAACCCATTTTCACCAACCCACATCTGAGAGAAAGGAAAAACAAAAATAATTCCTCACCTTGACCCAAGGAACTAACACAGTGGGTGAATACAGCCGACAATTCTGCTTGCTGGAGAGGCATGTCACCAACCTCACTGAAGAACAAAAACTTGACCGTTACATTGATGGGCTTTTCATTACCCTAAAAGCTTTTGTATCCTCATCCAAACCCACCAATTTCCAAGATGCCTATGACCATGCCTTGTCCATGGAAAGAACCCTGGGGATGGGACACAGGAAACCTTTACCTACCCTTGCCTACCTAGGCCTGACTGAAGTTGCACCTGCAAAACCTGAACCAAAGGGAAAACCCTATATTGGTGGCAATAAGAACAGAAACCGACAGAAGAACCAGAGGAGTCCTCCCGCCCAAGGCCAGAACCAGAACTACAACCGGGGTCCTGCACAAAACCAGAATCATGGCCAAAACAGGGGTCCAGGCCGGAATGCGAATATTCCTCGTTGCCGTAACTATGGTAACTTCCACCCTGGCCAATGCAAGTATCCGTCCCCAGTCTGCCATTAATGCAAACAGGAGGGTCACTTCAGAGATAGCTGCCCCCACCCTTCTGCAGCATGGGCCAGGCAAGTTGAACATAGACAGACTCGTGTCTTTACTGTGAATGCAGATGAGGCGAAGGCCAATGAAAACAAACTCATGGAAGGTACCTTTTAAATTCAAGATTATTTCCAGAACTTTATATCATGATTATCTTATACATAGTCCTTACACGAAATATATGTATACGTAGGTACGATGCAAATCTTCGATCATTTTGTTGTTACTCTTTTTGACTCTGGGTCAACAAACACCCTCATGTCTAAGAATCTTGCTTGTATGTTGAATCTTGAAATAAGAGACTTAGGGTACGTGCTTGATGTAACTACCCCAAGTGGGAAGATGAAAGTCTCCTACTATATTGTCAAGAAAGTCCCTCTATCTTATGCTGGATGTAGTTTTGAGTCAGATTTCATAATCTTAGACATGGAAGACTTTGACCTTATTTTAGGGATGGATTGGCTCCATAAAAATCATGCTCTAATCGACTATCGTGCCAAGAAAGTCATCATTTCCAAGCCCAATCTCCCTATTCTTGTAATTCCTGGAAGGAAAGATCGAAATCAAAACGTTGTCATTTCTCTGATTAAAGCTGAAAACTTGATAGCTAAAGGGTGCAAAGCCTACCTAGCAACTATAACCATAGTCAATCCTGATACGAGTGCCCTAGAAAACATTGATATAGTGTGAGAGTACCCAAGTGTCTTTCCTGAGGAGCTCCCTGGGCTACCACCAGATCATGATGTTGAGTTTTCTATTGATTTAGCACCTGGTACCGCACCTATTTCTCAGGCACCCTATCAGATGGCTCCTGCTGAATTGACTGAGCTGAAAAAGCAGTTGCAGGAATTGCTTGATAAGGGTTTCATCCGCCCTAATACCTCTCCTTGGGGAGCCCCCATTTTATTTTTCAAGAAAAAGGATGGTTCCCTTCGCATGTGTATTGAATATCGTATGATCAATCAAGCTACTGTGAAAAACAAGTATCCACTGCCCAGAATTGATGACCTTTTCGATCAACTCCATTCTTCCCATGTCTTTTCAAAAATTGATCTTCGTTCTGGTTATCACCAACTCAAAGTTAAGGATGAAGACATTCCTAAAACAGCCTTTCGAACCCGATACAGGCATTATGAATTCCTTATCATGCCTTTTGGGTTGACCAATGCCCCTGGTGTGTTTATGAACTTGATGAATAGTGTCTTCCAACCTTTCCTTGATGAGTTTTTAGTGGTCTTCATTGATGATATATTGATATATTCAAATGATACTGAATCACACCGCATCCACCTTCACAAAGTTCTTGACATCCTCCAATCTCAGAAATTCTATGCAAAATTGTCAAAATGTGAATTCTGGATTTCTGAAGTCATGTTCTTGGGCCACATAATTTCTGGTGGGAAAATTTCTGTTGACCCCGCCAAAGTCTCAGCTGTTCTTGAGTGGCAAGCCCCAAAGAATGTTTCAGAGATTCGCAGCTTTCTAGGTCTTGCTGGCTATTATCGACGTTTCATCCAGAACTTCCGCAGGACTGCCTTGCCTCTCACTAAGCTCACCAGAAAAGGGGAACAATTTATCTGGTTAAAGGAGTGTGAGTCCAGTTTTCAAGGGCTAAAGACAAAGCTGAAAACTGCACCTGTCTTGACTTTTCCCTCGGGAAATGATGGGTTCGTCATCTTCACCGACACATCAAGGTTCAGTCTGGGTTGTGTTCTCATGCAAGAAAGAAAAGCAGTTGCTTATGCCTCTCGACAATTAAAGCCAAATGAGGTCAACTACCCAACCCATGACCTCAAGCTTGCCGCCATCATATATGCTTTGAAAATATGGCGACACTACTTGTATGGTGCCACCTTTGACATTCTCACCGACCACAAGAGTCTGAAATACATCTTGACACAAAAGGATCTCAATCTCAGACAGAGACGTTGGCTCGAATACCTTAAAGACTATGGCTTCACCATTGCCTACCACCCCGGTAAGGCAAATGTGGTGGCCGATGCACTCAGCAGAAAGCAGGCTAAATGTGCTGCCATCTTTACTACGGAATGGAAGAACATGGAAGTCATGTCACTTTGGGCCCCAAGGAGTATGGACAACATTCTTAGATTGGCCAGTGTCCATGTAAAACTGGGCCTCCTGTCTGAAATCCTATCAGCTCAAAAGAATAGCAAGAGCCTTGATGATATGACTAAGCTACTAGAGAAGCCCCAAACTCATCTGACAGTCGGTATGGATGGTGGAATCCGATACAAACAACGCATATGGGTCCCAGAAGATTCAGTCATGATAGATATGGTGTTACGAGAAGCTCACGGGTCAAAATATACTGTGCATCCTGGATCGAAAAAGATGTACAAGGATCTGCAAATGCACTTTTGATGGAGGAATATGAATACCGACATTGCTACTTTCATCTCCAAGTGTTTGACCTACCAACAGATCAAGGCTGAACACCAACGTCCAGGAGGTCTTCTACAACCCCTACCTATCCCCGAGTGGAAATGGGAAAACATCACCATGGATTTCGTGGTGGGACTACCCAGGACCAGGAAAGGGAGTGACACCATTTGGGTTGTAGTTGATCGTCTGACTAAATCGACCCATTTTATTCCAATCAAGACAACAACTAAGGTTCCTGAGTTAGCAGAACTTTACGTTCGAGAGATAGTCAGGCTGCATGGAATTCCTGTATCTATAGTGTCTGATCGTGATGCAAAGTTCACTTCTTACTTGTGGTGACAAGTACAGGAAGAACTGGGAACTCAACTGAATTTCAGCACTGCTTATCATCCCCAAACTGACGGACAATCTGAGAGGACAATCCATGTTCTAGAAGACTTGCTGAGATCATGCGTCCTCGATTGGGGTGGTTCTTGGGACCACTACCTTCCTCTTGTTGAGTTTGCCTACAACAATAGCTACCAATCCAGTATCGGCATGCCTCCCTATGAAGCTCTGTATGGAAGACCGTGTAGATCTCCTCTTTACTGGGATGAAGTAGGCGAAAGACGAATTCTGAAGTCTGAGGAACTACAACTCTATTCTGATGATGTCAACCTAATCAAGCAAAGGTTAAAAAGGGCACAAGATCATCATAAGTCTTATGCTGATGCACACATGACTGACACTCAGTTCTTAGTAGGTGATCATGTTTTCCTAAATATTCGACCCATTCGAGCCATTGCAAAGAACAAAGGAAAACTCAGTCCTAGATATGTCGGTCCTTTCGAAATTCTGGATCGTATTAGGGAATGTGCTTACAGGTTGGCTCTACCTCCACAATACAGCATGATGCACAACATCTTTCATGTGTTGAACCTGAAGCAGTATGTCAAAGACCCTAGCCATGTCCTCAATCATGAACCCATTGAATTAAAGGACACCCTTGTATACCAAGAAACTCCAGTCAAGATACTTGATACTCGCACCAAGGAACTCAGAAATAAGAAAATCGATATGGTTAAGGTGTTGTGGAAGCACCATGGGAATTATGATGCTACTTGGGAGTTGAAATCAGACATGAAGGAACGTTTTCCTGACCTCTTCAAGGAAGTTTGAATTTTGGGGACAAAATTCTTTATAAGGAGGGGAGGATGTGACAATGTGAGTTTTTTCCCCTCTTTTCTATTAATTATTCTATCTTTCACCCTTATAATAATCATTTATAATATCTTTTGACTCCTTGATCAATATAGATACCCAAAATCAAATTCTTTTGTATTCTATGAATTTTATGCACTCTTGGACACCTTAATTAACTTAATACACCTCTTTTAGAAAATGCTTGAGTTTGACTAATTAACTTTATCCTTTGGTCTCTAAACTTTGGCACATCATTCTACACTTCATGTTGAAGATATGGTCCACATTTGAGATCATTTGGA
This sequence comes from Alisma plantago-aquatica, assembly GCA_963693085.1. Classification (NCBI taxonomy): domain Eukaryota; kingdom Viridiplantae; phylum Streptophyta; class Magnoliopsida; order Alismatales; family Alismataceae; genus Alisma; species Alisma plantago-aquatica. Next base: position 242,153,788 of record OY856415.1, read on the forward strand.
CCTTCCTACGATTTTATATGATTTTTCTAAGGTTTTAACCTTTCCATGGCTTTCTTTGCCTTTTTTCCACCTTTTTCCTCTCTTTTCTTGATGGGCCCGACCCATTTTCGGCTTAGGGCGCCGCTGGGTAAGGCGGGTGACCCAGCATCCTTGGATCTTGATCCAATGACACTGGGGTCATCCCCTACCTTGCGCCTGGTCCACGGTGGACCGCCGACACCATAGCCCCAACCCCGATCGGCCAACCAGAGTCGGTTGCGCCCGAAAGCTCAACCGATGATTCCGCACCCCCTCTGGAACCTTCCGCATGGTTTGGGTGCTGTGAATACATTTCTTAGAGACCAAGGGAGCTATCCATCTGTTGGGGTGCGCCGCCCCTCTATCAACCCTAACCCTAGCTTCGGGTCCCTATATAAACCCCCCCTTTGGGTTCGTCGTGCCCCCACGATCCCAAACGACAACTCCTCTTCTCTCTCTATGCTCTCCCTCTCGTGCCCCTCTTTTCTCCAGCCACCGCACCGCCATGGAGCACCCCTGCTCGTGGGCAGGCGCTTGTGTCTGTGACGAGCAGCAGCAGCCGCAAGATCGTGGACCACGCTGGACCAAGGCGAAATCGACGGCCGCCGTTCCCGCACGAACCCTGCCTCTGTGCCTTCTCCGCGGCTCATCCCTACCGCTAATAATTCTCACGAGACCACGGTAGATTACCGATCGACGGCCTCTGATTTTCGGTACTTTCTGCCTCTGCCCTAAATTCCAGTAAATAGCCTAATTCTTGGAAAATCGATATCTTGAGATCCGTAGCTCCAAAAATAGTGAAATTATAGTCCTTTTTTATCAGAAAAATCCAACTGATCTGTTAAAAATACTTGTGAAGCTTAATTCTCGACTTTTATCACTGATATGCCATGATCTTGCTCTTTTGCCTTGTTAATTATCTTATATAGTGATTAATCTTGGAGAAACTCTTATTCCTGTTTCTAATGATCATTCTGAGACACCAAATCATCTTTTGACAAAATAAGGGTTAAACATGATCCTCTTAACTCTTTACTATAAAAGTTGAATCATATACTTGAAATAAGGTTTTGATGCTCTATCTTGATCTAGGAAAATCCTCTTAATCATAAGATTCCCTAATATAATTTTGAGTCCCATTTGTGCTATCTGATATTGGAAATGATCTAGAGTTTTGAATAATGATATTGATAATTAGGGTTGAAATGTATTCCTAAATATACCTAGGAAGGTCATCCATTCATGAAACATGTTTGATACTTGAATATTTGTTGGACTTTTGGGGAATATTGTTGATGACCTAAACCTAAGGTAGAAATAGGAAAATGTAACCCTAATATCGAATAACAAAGCATGATTCTTTTTAGACTATGATCTTGACCCTTGATCCAATATTTTGATCTAGGATCTGACTCAAAGGGTTGATTTACTCTCTCTCTTGGGATATGTACTCCAAATACTCTTTTAGAAAGGTACTCTATTATACTACTCCTCCTTGGTTGTATGATGATATTTTTTCTTAGGTATCTCTTGAAATATGCTTGGCTAGTTATTTGGATGAAATATTGTTCCCTATGAATAGTCTTCCATTTTTCTTCTATATTATATGTTGAGAAACATGAAACCTAAATCACTAGACCCATTATGACTGCCCGTATATTGATGTTGATAATGATGTTGGAAAAATTGTTAATGTTGATATTGGATATAGGCAAAACTCCTTCTTTGGAAGGTGGGGTTTTGCACTTAGACCTCCTATCTCATATGATGAGAAGGAGCTTGGTGACCTCCCCATCGCGTTGGGGTAGTAGAGTCACCCAAACTAATATAAGCATGCTTCTTGAATTACAACATAATGGGAAATTCGTAATAAAATTTGTTGTTGAATAACATTTTGGTTTTTGGAAATCATTCGATAATGTTTCGAAGAACAAGTCCTGCCAATCATACTAGTTTTCATTATATAACTGCTTTACTTGTTTTTATATAGCGTACCATGCAATTGCATTGACTTTGTGTCTTGATTTTCTCGATTTTAGGTAATGCAAGGAACTAGATTCATCTACTCTTTCATCTACTGCAATAAAGACTGCTACATCTTATGGACTCTACATGGGAGATAATTGTAAAAGGGATGTAGTTGTAGGCTAGTTCTTATCTCTTTCTTTTTCCTGTTGCCTACGGGCCTGATGTATTAAACTTTTTGGTTCATTTTAATAAAGAAGGATGTTATTTCATTTTTGCATATTATCTGTGTGTGATTTTCGGGCCACTCAGGGATGGGCGCTCTCATCCCTCTAACACTACCCTTTTGGACAGTGGGATTGGGATTAGGGTAAGAATGGATCTGTGACACCGAACACCCCATGCCTTATTATATCCAACCAAACTACCTGAAGGCGAGTTTTCACGTCTCCTCACACAATTCACACACGCACACACAATCATGTACATGCTCTCATGGAAGCAACAATAAAACAATATGGTTACAGCTAATACCAAGTTTTGGACTTTTATTTTGAGAGAATTTTTAAAATTTTACGTAACTATTGTCCGTTGTACAACTTTATTCATTAGGAAATCATGCTTTTTCACATTGCATCATACTTTTCGTAGAGCCAAATTCCTTGAAAATAATTCTTTGAAAGTTTATGAGTTGGATATGAAACTAAAACTGGTAAATAAACGGAAATAGAAGAATAAAATGTGTACAAAAAAAACTTGTGCACGTTGCGCCATCTATGGATGTAAAAAGAAAGGAATACCCGCATAGGATGCCACACGCCGTTAACGGTCCAATGTTGGCAGTATTGGTGAACAAGACAACTTTAGATGGTTGGTGTAAATTGAGGCCTAAGCTCTAGAGACTCCACCTTTGACTACCTTGCATGCTACATGTGATCATAAAAGGAATTCTCTTGAACTTGGATATGGCCTTCTTTTTTAGACGAGTCCGTTCATTGTTCTGCTACGCATTTGCGTGCAACGTGTACCCTCTCATTGAATTTTAACATGTACTCTCTCAAGTATTTTTGTGTGTGGAGAGAGAAAGACAGTTCATCACTTTCCCTATGTTTACTTGTGTTTCACCATGAGTTTTGTCAAATGGTCCTTTCTTAGCCATACACTAGGTCAACTTCCCTAAGCTTGAATAAATTCATTGGTCAGGAAACTGACCGTTGAGAAAACTCAATGTTATTATACTAGAAAACATCTCTTGATATATGAGCTTGTGTATGTTATGGTGATTGAATCAATTACTAATATAACAAAAATACTTGGACAATTATTCATATAGTAGAAGTCCAAGAAGGGAAAGTTTATGGTGAAAGCACGAAAAACATTGAAATAAAAAACCGTAAAATATGTTTCTAAAATCTAACCTCATGGATGGTAAGGGCATCATTTTATTTCCCCTCACAAAAATTCATTATTATTAAAAGTATATTACATATCTATCTATATTTACATGTATTACATCAAATGATTGGCTTGGAACTAAGTGCGGTGGAATGAAGGATTTGTATTTCTACACTTGATATACAACAATGATGTTTATCAATCTTCTTAGGTAGGTAAACCAAATAACTTAATCAACATACTTAAAATCCACTATGTTACATGATAAATCCTAATTCCATGAACCTAGTGCTATCGGTCTTAGATACTAAAAGAAACCCAAATGATGTTCAGGTATGCACTAATTTAACCCGAGTGCATGTAATATATAAATAGGTCCCAAATCTAATCTATTAGTGATGAGAATAATATGCATGCACCCAATACGAGAACAACATTAATAATATGAATGAATGGTGTTACATAAGTTTTACATATCATATAGAATGAATGAGTAAAGAATGGCCACCAATGACTCAATTACAATTTAAATAAACTAACCTTAATTGATGTACATAATGTGCCACATTCAACACATTAATTATCCAAAGTGATGAAATGTACTAAACCAGTGAGATGTATGCTTTTATGAAATTTAGAATGATAAGTCGATAGATATGTAACCCTAATTTTCATATAAAATATATTATTCTGATATCCGATCATATGTATAGAACTAAATTCAGTTTTGGGCACAATATAAAGGATCTTTTAGAAGTGCATACTCCTATAGGGGGTGGATTAGGAGATGAAATTATAGTTTTTATAATAAATAATTCATTTCATTTCAAATGCATGTATATATGTATCACAATCCCACTAATATGCACATTCATCTTTGGGTTTAATATTGCTGAATTTAGACTAAATATACTTAACTAAGTAATAACCTTTATATATGTATATATATTAGTTGAATATCAAATATAAGTTGGGTAAAAAAATTGCATTTATTTGGATATCCACATTCTTATATATAAATTAAAAGTTGACTAAAATGATACAAATTGGTTCAAGATAGATAAAGATACACTATCTCATCCATAGAAAATATATAGTTGACCACCTCTAAAGTATTGAGGATATATATGAACTGGAATGCAATATATTTAGAAAGTAATGAGAAACCTTAATATATTATACAATGTAATAGATGATATCAAAACAAAAAATGAATGTCAAAAATAGATGTTACATGTCTTGATACCTAATAAGTAAAATTTCACCTTAAATGGACTATGGTAACTATTTTAAATTATATATAAAAGATAAACCTAAATAAGAGTTTATATTCCTATGAATCTATTATTTATCTAGTTTTATGTTCTATTAGATGGTCTTATTTATTCAAATATTTAATCACAACCCTTCATATGATTCCCATGTGTGCACCCTTCACTCATAGATTGGTACAAATCATACTCAGATATCTAGACAAAATTTTGACTTCTTAGTCATCTCTCTCACACAGACTCCCTATCCAAATAATAATGAACAATGGTTATGATTTTGTCACTTGTTGTATCCCTCTTTTGTACTTCTCCCCCTATTTCAACTACTCTATCTTCCTAAAATTAGGACGAACATAACAATATTAAACTCGATGATGTGTGATAAGTGCATTAGATGCTATGATTTTCGTTTAAATTCATGTACTTGTCTCATCATTTTGGCATGGTTATATGTGTATTACCTTATAAATTGTGTTGATATCATCCTAGACTGATATCATACCATTTCTAGATTATCTCAATCTGTACATGCTATGTAAAACCAATGATCGATCCCATCTAGAACTGGAGTAGGGATGAAAAAATATGATAGAATCCAACTCAAGTTTTGTAACATTCTAGGATTTGAGGACTCAAATAAAATGATCTTAAAAGGAATGTTATACTACTCATATCACAAGGTGTGCCTCTTTTTCAAGTATCCTATCAATAAGTACTCTATAGTTTAGCATGCTCTGCCTAGAGTAATACTAGGATTTATAAGATATAATTATCTTTTGATGTTATATTCTCTTTATTTCTATTTTCCTTTTACTTAAGTCTCATGTATTATGGGCTTAAGTAGAATAGGACAATTAGGGTTTGTTGTTGCTTCCTTGTTGTGTCCCCTGCTATTTATAGGAGAGGGTTGTATTCTTTCCAAAATATAGAAATACGACTACTTTCAACATGGCATCAGAGTAGGACATATATCTGTTGGGTTTTACATGGTCGGAGCAGGCAGCGAAAACAAAAAATTTACTTGACCATAAACCCATAACTAGCTGATCGCATCAACATCTATGTAATGGGAAGGATGGTTTTAGCGAGATATACCTGATCTTGAGGCTTGCTCAGTGACAATACCTCACAGCTAGTGCGGTCTTCAACCACCTGTCTTCGACGTCTGTGAAACTCTTGGTTTTGACCTGGACTACTGTTGACTGTTGTCCTCCTGAGCGGTAGAAGTCTCCTGCCTCTATAGATAGTCCACACAGACTACTGAGAACTCTAGTCATCCTGAAGAACGGACTAGAAGGAGTCGTCCCCTTCTATCGACGTACTAGTCACTGACACACTCTCCCACAACTAGTTGTTGTTTTATAGTTGTCTTTCCCTCACTGTTCCTCCATGGACGGGTAGAACTTGCTTGGGCTCTCTCGATTACCACAACAAGAGAGGACAAAAACTTTGTAGAGTAATTGATGTTCTGAATTGTGTCTCTGGAGAAGCCCCATGCACCCCTCTATTTATAGTAGAGAGTAGGGCCAGGGTTCCCAGTCTATGCGGGAGTAGAAAGGTCTAGAATTTCCATAAACAATTTGCACTACGGCAGGCGAACCGATCGTTTCATAACTGAAATGGTCATTTGGCAAGGTGAGCTGATCGATTCACTTGTGAACCAGTCAGTTGGGAGTGTGAGCCATTCATTTCACTTCCCAAACTTGCCCATAATTGACTTTCCTTATTCATTTCTAATTAATGCAAAGATTAATTCTTGTCCCAATTGAATTGAACAAGTGAAACAAAAAACCTTTTCACACAAATTGGGAAAATCCAACACTACTCGTTTGGACAAATGAACGGATTGGTTCACCAGAGTGAACCGACCATCTCACTAACCATGAGCCGACCGGTTCACCCAGTGAACCGGTCGGTTGGTGGTCCAGGTTGTGCAGAACATAGTCAATTCAGTTCTCAATCAATCTGGCTCTCTAATCAATTAGTTCAACTCTTGAACTTGATGATTCTGAGTCAAATCTATTGATTGAATGTTTGATTGAGTACCTAAACACTTTAGTAATCAATCCAAACATCATTCATGGATAAACTCATGTTCCAGGTTAATCCTTTATGTGTGATTCTATAGGTCCCATTTCACGTTGGTAGTGAATGTCCATAACGAGCTTATGACATCACAAGCAAAGAGTGGTGCCTAGTCACACATCAGTGCTACCCAAGTGAAAAGGAAAGTTGGAGAACAACTTTCAATCCTATAGTCCGTGAGTGGTGTTCCAGTAAATGTATAATTCCTTTGTGTCTGATATCTTGAATGAACTCAAGGCATGGAGTTGTCATCCTTTCAACGTTCATTCATGTTTCTTGAAATGAGCAGACTGTCTGAGATATGTGTGACATCGATATCATATATTGATTCACATGTGCATGCGCATGCCTTTCTCAGTCTCACTTATCAAGTGGCCTGGACATCATACTCCCTTAGGAGGGACAAATCTCATATCTATCACTCACAGTCTATCTCATGCGTCAAAGCCACCCAATCATCACCATTATAAGAACCCATGTTTCAGGACTGCATTTGATGATGTCAAAGTGTACCCAATCACATTCGACAAGTGCAGTGATTTTAGGTCTAAGAATCACAATCACCACCATCACTATGAGAGATGACTCTAACTACCATGTCATGGTTCCATGTGTCACTCTCATGGTGGGTCTGTCCGATACACTATTCTCTAACATGTATCTATGTGCTTGGTTTGATATCATATATCATGACTAATGAGACACTATTATCAACCAACACAAACTCTAGTCTTGATGTGTCATTGTTGTCTAATAACCTTCCACAATGACATCCGACTAGGGACATAACAAGAATGTACATACTCTTAGCATCCGTATGATCTCATTGTTCAATTTCTCAACCTGAAGACATACGTCATTGAGTATTGTCATTCTTTAGACATTCATTCTGCTCCATCATTTATCTCATTATCGATTGAGCTAGAATAAATTGGAAGCTTGCCTTTGATACTTATCAAATCAATCAAAATATATGCCAATTCGATCATCATATGATTGGCTCTATGGGGATACATACCAAAAATATCATCCTCAAGACCCCTCCTTTCCAAGACTGATGTCATCTCTGTCTCCCCTCACATCCCCATTCATCATCATATTTCTTATCCACCACTTCTGATCACACCAAGGGAGATCTAGTCTCCTATCTTGCTCCTTCCACTTCCCAACAAAAGGATCTATGAGAACGACCTATGACCTTTCTGGTCGGTCTTATGCCCTGAAGATCAGTTGTTTGGAAATCCATACAACATCCTTTTCATGCATAGTCATCTATGACCATATTTAATAAGGCTTTATCTACATATTATTTAATATGATTTGATATTTCCATTATATCTCTATTTCTCTTGGTGATCCATAAGGTTCACTACCTCTTCTGGGTCTTTTCAAGACTTAGATCTGTTATTTCGTTGCCTACACTGCGTGTCTCTGGCCTAACATGGTGTTTTGTCATTGTGAATCTACTATTGTGCATTCTACCATACTCGACATGACATGTCAACTTCCTAACACAATGTGTTAGTGACAGTCTGACCCCTTGTCTGCCCTAAATATGTTGTTCGATTTTACCTTGTGTTGATATTTTATGGGTTTATCTTCTTCCTTTGTTGGGATTCCTGAGATGCATCATAAGTGTGTATCCTCTATGAAGTTTAATGGCTTCAACTATGTCCTATGGGCATGCTCCTTTTATGTATATGCACGCTCTTTGAGAAAATTAGAGCATCTCACAGATCTACCTCCACCTCAAGAAGACACATCTGATAAAAAGATATCTACTAAAGAAGCATATGATCAAAGAAAGGTACATTTTAAAACATGGGCTGAACATGACTCCTAGTTCTCCCTTAGATTTGGAATAGTTGTGAATCATATATCTCTACTAATCTACTCTTCATGGACACAACCAAGGAGGCATGTAATCACCTTTCTCAAATGTACTCTAGTAAAGGAAATGCATCCCGAGTACTTGATCTATAAAAACATTTGTGTTCCCTTAAACTTGAAGATAACTCAACATTCGCTTCACATTCTGACACCTTTAATGGGATTTGGAGCAAGCTCAAGCTTCATAACCCCTTATCATCTGAACTTTCTAAAGTGCAGAAGAAGCAATAGGAATACAATTGTGTTAATTCAACATATCTACCTTCTAGTTATGAAGTTGTCCGCTAACAAATTCTTGCATATGAATCCTCACCATTCATTAGATGATGTCTATCTTTGACTATCATGTTATGTGTCTTCTACTACTGCTGTCGAGGAGTATGTTGTCCTTTTGTTGTCGAATGACGGTTAATTCTAGTCGTGGTTGGGAAAAAAGTCTCAACAATAGTGGCAGAGGATCCTCTTCTTCCTCGTCCCAAACTTCCTTGTACCAATCTAGATTTTGCAATTTTTGCATGCATACTAATGACAATGAAGAAAAATGTTGGCTAAAATATGGGTAGAATGGGTCAATAAAATGCCAACCACCGATGCTGATGGAGATTCTACCTTTGTTCCAAGTGGAACTAATCCTTATATGGTAACATTGAGTTCTTAAGACCTTGACAAAGTGATCAAGGCCGCTTCTACTACTACTATTATACCTCAAGAAAATATTGCCCAACACTTAGGTGACCCCTCATGTCTTCAAACTTCTACCTCTTCATCAAAAGGTGATTGAGATATTGATTCAGATGGTATATCCCATATGACTGGTAATAAGAAACTATTTACTCACCTAAAGAAATCTACTTGTCATCCTCCTATGCGTCTAGCAGATCGATCCACTTCTTTGGTTATTGGGAGAGGAGATGTGAATACCAATATTCTTAAATCTATTTTATCTGTGCCGAAATTCTCGTTAAACTTAATGTTTATTAGTAAAATTACCAAAACCTTAAACTGTAGTGTAACGTTCTTTCCTTACACTGCCTCTATGCAGGATCTCAGGATGAAGAAGATTACTAGTGGAGAATATGAAGGTGGATATGGTCTGTACTACCTATAGACCTCGTCAAACCCCCACACTACTACTCTTGTGGCCCATTCTAGATCCCTTCATCAATGTCACCTACAACTTGGACATCCTTTTGCTTCCAAATTGAAGTCTTTATTTCTAACTCTATCTAGCAAAAACTTTTCATGTTAGTCTTGTCAGCTTAGAAAACACCATCGGATAATTTTCATCCTTGTCATAATAATAGAAGTCCAAGTTTGTCTTATTTAGTTCATTCTGATGTTTGGGGACCATGTCGTATTGCTAATCATATTGGTTTATGGTATTTTGTAACCTTTATTGAATATCATGATACTTGGATCTATTTGTTAAAAGATCATTATGAAGTTTTAGATGTTTTCTCTAAATTCCCAAATGAAATAAAGACTCAATTGTCTGCTACTCCTAAATTTGTTCGCACTGATAATGGTTTTGAATATGTGCAACATAGTTTTCAAAAGATTTGTATCGCTAAGGGGATTATTCACCAAACTTCTTGTCCCTATATCCCACAACAAAATGGAGTTATCAAAAGGAAAAATAGGCATGTACTTGATGTAGGTCACACTTTCCTAATTGAAATAAAAGTTCCCAAGTTTTTTTGGGAGGATGCCATTCTTTTAGCCAATTATCTCATCCGTCAGATGTCCTCTTTTGTTCTCTAAAATAAGATTCCTTACAACCATCTTTATCCCCATGAACCAATCTTTACTTTACCACTAAAAGTTTTTGGTTTCCTATGTTTTGTTCATAATCACCAACATGGAAGTGATGAACTATTGCTCCATGCTTTCTGCTACTGTTTTCTTAGATACTCTCAACACAAAAGGGGTATAAATGTTTTGATCTTGTTGCACATTGTTTGCATGTCAGTTGGGACATCACCTTTTTTCAAAGAAACATCTTTCTTTTCTGAACCTAGTAACTAGTTGCCACTTCCAACTGTACCCATTCATGACCCCAATGTGTCTGTATCTCTACCTAAAGTATCCCCTACTTTGGCATATTGTAAGATTGATGATCCACCTCAAGACAGTGGTAATATTACTAATTTTGTTACAAATTCTGATTCTGACATTCCCATTGCATTACCAAATATTGTATCTCTTAGAATATTTCTACAACTCATTTTGATGCTTCTATGACCCAATTTATTACTGCTTTATCTACAACTTCTATACCAAAGAATGTTCCAGAGGTACTACTACACTCTAGGTGGAAACAAACTATGGATGAGGAGATAAATGCACTTCACTCTCATGGGACATGAACCTTGTTGATCTCCCTACATGTAGTAAACCTATTGGTTGTGGATGGTTTTTTTATTGTGAAATACTTGCCTGAGGGGACAGTTGAACACTTAAAGGACATACTTGTTGCTAAGGGATACACACAAGAAGCTAAGATTGGTTACTATTAAACCTTTTCTCATGTGGCTTGTCTTAATTTCATTCATATTCCAATTTCAACTGGTATTAATAAAGGCTAGAATTAGCATCAATTGGATGTTAAGAATGCCTTTATATATAGAATTAAAAGGAGACTATCTATATGTCACAAACTTCATGTTATATTTCTTAGGCGGTACTATGGGAAACTATACCTTATGAAGAAAGCCATTTATGGCCTCAAAAAGCGTCCCCGAGCATGGTTTGACAAGTTATCCCGTGTACTACACAAATTTGGCTTCACACAGTCTCAATGTGACCATTCTGTGTTTATCAAAATCACTGACATAAGTGTTCTTATTGTTTATGTGGATGACATCATCTCCTCTGGGAGTGATGATGTAGGAATTTCTTATAAAAAAATATCTTATCATGCATTTTGTAACCAAAGACCTTGGGCATCTATGGTATATTCTTGGCATTGAGGTAGCACATAACAAGGATGGAGTATCATTATCTTTGAGAAATTATACTCTAGACTTATTTATTGAATCTGGCATGCCTAGTTGCAGACCTGCAATCTCCCCTATGGATCAAGCACATGATCTATGGGTAGAATTCACTAAAACCTTAGAAGATAAATTTAGCTATACATGCTAGGCTGGATAACTTTTATATCTTATTGTTACTAGGCCAGATATATGATTTTTTTTTGTGTTCGTATACAATTTATGGATTGTACTAGGCAGTATCACTAGGAAGTTGCATGCTGAGCATTGAGATATTTGAAGAATGCACCTGGTCATGAACTATTTTATAAAAGAATTGGGCATCTATATGTAACTGGATATTCTGATGTTGATTATGCATGGTGTAAATTTGATAGGAGATCTATCTCTGGCTATTATACATCTTTAGGGGGTAAATTGGTTACTTGGAGAAGTAACATAATGTTTTTACCATATCCAGTGAAAAATTTGAGTATTGTGCAATGGCACATACTACTTGTGAGCTATTACAAATCAAATCTATTGTTTCAGACTTTGTGTTTCCTATCACTCATTCTATTCTGATGACTGTGAATATTGTGTTGATACTTTCATTGCTAGTAATCTTGTCTTTCATGAAAGGACCAAGCATATTGAGGTGGACTGCCATTTTCTCTGAGTTGTTTTGTTGACTAAGAAGATCACTACCCCTTCTCTACCTACACATGAGAAAACTATAGATATTTTACAAAGCCTCTCTCAGACAAGAGAGTTGAGGAGTCGTGGTTCAATCTAGGCATGATTGATGTCTTTCCTCTAGCTTGAGGGGGGTATTGAGATATATTTATTTTCTACTATTGCATTCTCTTTATTTCTATTTTCCTTTTACTTAAGTCTTATGTAATATGAGCCTAAGTATAATCATTCCATTAGGTTTTGTTGTTTGCTTCCTTATTGTGTCTCCTCCTATTTATAGGAGAGGGTTGTACTCTTTCTAAAATATAGAAAGACAACTATTTTCAATAGGATTGTTGACATGTCAGGATGTTAAACTAAAGATGTACATAAATAAGGATTTCCAATCTAGGCTAGTGGTGGTGTCTGGGTCCACTCATCATTATTGAAACTCTACCACAACCTAGGGCTTTGGTTCGGATCACTAAGAATGGTATAAGGGCTAGTTTCCCTGCATTAGATGGGGCCCAATTGGACATGTGACATTGTAGTCTTGATATGTGCGGTCCATGCATGAGAAAAGGGATATCTACTCAGGTAAGATGGAGCTACCCTTGCACCGGTAGCTGTGAATGGGAGATGGGTGTGCATGGGACATTGTGGGTCTACACTAAAATGAAGAAGAGATAATAAGGTCATATAGTTGATCCTTGACATGGACATTAAGAGTATAAGCGAGTGAGATTGTAAAATCCCAAGATTTGAGGCCTCATATAATAAAAATTAATAGGAATCACTGGAGTACCCATATAAGCAAGGCACATCTATTTTTCAAGTATCCCAATAATATGTACTATATAGCTAAGCGTACCCGTGTCAGATTAATACTAGGATCAGTCACCTATTGAGAACTTGAACCCAAGTTGTGCATGAGTGAAGAAACAACATAGAGATAAGGTTACTGGTGTTTTATGGGGCCAATCGTCATTTCAAAAAACTTGCTAAAGCCTTGGTCTTTTTTCTTGAGTGTTACAAGTTCAATATCACATGGTGCGTCTTACAAAAGATATTTCCCTATGGATGTCACAACGAAAAGAATTCATCAAGCAACAACTGTATCAGTGCGTCATCTGATGCATTTATTTTCAATCTCTTTTCACATGCTATTTTCTGGGCTTATTTTGCATATATGTTCACTTTGAGATATGTGTATGCATTATTTTCTGTTATGAGCTCGTGAATCACTATTGCATCAAGTATTCAATATTTTTACCAAATCATGTTACTTTGTGATACATATATCAAACTTATGTAATGTTTCCCTACTTTTTAGATGATTTGAGCACTAAGTGGATAGCTCAATGCTACCTACACATCACGATACACAACGGAAAGGGAGGACAGACTTTGTTCTACCGAGATGATACTTGGTGCTACTGAGATAGGCATATATGCTATTGAAGTCAATGGTCAGAGTTACTGACTCATGATTTAGGGAGCATCATAACTTGAGTCGAATTGTCTTAGTGCCACTGACTCATGCATTAGTAGTACTGACTTTAACATCTAGACCTCTATGAGAAACAACTTGGTGCTACAAACTGTAACGACCCTGACCTGGGTTATGAGGTAACCCTATTTGTTTTGACTAATAAAGTTGCTTAGAACTTTAATATAATCCTCTAAGGTGTTTTGTTATCATGTGACACACTCATGTTTCAAGTTTGGTTCCGATTGAATGTTGTTTGAGCAATTTTCCTTTGTTTTGGACCAAAGTGCAATTTACCCAAATTGAGGGGCTATAATGCAAAATGTCACATATTGAACATGCCTCATGTGTTGTAGAATCATTATTTAGATAATGATGCAAGGTGGTGGCTTGTGGAAATCCTAAATTCCAAGTTTGAACTTGTCTGAACAATGCTGGTACCTTGTGCACCAATTTTGGTACAAATTATAATTTACCCAAAATGTGGGGTTGGTATGCAACTTACCACCTCTAGAATGTCCCTAATTCCTCTATGTATCATTTAGAGGAGAGATAATGAATGAGACACCATGTTTGGATCAATTATGAATGATGATACTCTTGGTGATGAAATGACCAAGAAAAAGGGTTGAATTTGGAAGCTTAACTTGAGTTGTATCAAGTTGAAAAGCTTATATATGAGTGAATATCGGCCATGGAGCCCAAGGAGGTCTCCCATATCTTTTTGTGAACTCTTGGCAAAGTCCATATCGTGCAAAGCAGCTCAAGGAGGTGAGGTGTGACGGCCAACAAGTTTCCTTAGAAAAAGTGTATCAGCTTGACTTAAAATAGTGATTAAACCTAGATGACTTATCCAAATGGATAAGTAATGGACGAATTTGCATCTCAAGATGATACTCAACCATTTTGCAATACAAGATAAATGTTGATGCATGCATGTACACGTGTCACCCATGCATGACACGTGGCACCTACTAGCTCAAAAAGTTGACACCTCATTTTTACCTTCCTTCATGAACAACAAGTATATATACCCCTAGTTTCACCCCTTGGTGCAAATTTGCGACCCTTACCACCCTCCTACCCTAAGGTATCGTGTATAGAGCTCCCATATCGTGAAGGGATGTTGTGGTATCGTGCATGGGCCTTGGGATATCGCCCATGGCAAGAGCATATCGCCCAAGTAGGTGATATTGGCCATATAGGGTGATATCGTCCATAGAGTGAAGTTTTGAATCCAAGTGAGTGTCATATCGTCCAAGTGAGTGCCATATAGTGCAAGAGGGGTGGCATATCGTGCAAGGACACTAGTCTATTGTGCAAATGTGTTAAGGAGCAAGAAGGAGCTCATACTTAACCCTAAGGTGAGGATAAGATCATCTTCAACATTGGATTCAAGCAAGAATTTTGGGTTTTGATCTTCCTTTCTTTTCTTCTTCTACAATTGCTTATCCATGGTGATTCTTTGCATATAGAGGAGTTGTTAAGTCCATATTCAACCTTAGGAACGTGGAGGTTTGGAGCTTGGAGCTTTGAAGTCGTTCTTAAGGCGGGTTTTATAACTTGAACTCAACCATGTTATTATTCTTCACCTAAATTGTTATAATTAGTGAAATACTTTTAATTCCGAAATTTCCTGAAATAGTTGATGAAATTATGAGTTCTAGTAATTGCTTAGACCTGTTTCCATGAACTATAATAGTTATAAAAAAGGTCTAGAGCTTAAAGATGATGATATCACCTTATAAAAGTAATATCAGGTGCAAGCATACAAGTAAGCACCTTTAACCCGATATGATGATGCACCTTCTTCACTTGAACGATATGGATATGAATGAATACATTGTTGCACGATATCGGGGTGTAGTATACACCTCGTGCACGATAGGGAGTCAAGTATAGACTCCATACACGATACAAGGTTGAATGAATACTTATAAGTTGACATGAAACCCTAATTTGGGTAACCCGATATAAGTGAAGTATAACAAGTGCTATTGCATGACATGGTTGCATGACATAGTTGCATGACATAGTTGCACGATAGGGTTGCACGATACACAACCCTAGATGATATGGTAACCCTAACCCGTCATGGCTAACCCTAGATGGTGACTAGCCCGATAGGGTGATTGAATGTACTTCTAGCCCAACATGGTGATGGGTTGATACCTCATAAGTATCATGGGCAATACATACATATACCTTGTACCCGATACGAGGTCAAGAAGATACCTCATGCCCGATATGGAGACAAGTACAAATCCTAACCCAATATGGTGAGTGTTCATACACCTCCAACCCAAGACACCTTGTAAATGTGAGAGTAAGACACTCTTAGGAGTAATGAGTGTAACACCAAGTAATGGTATGACAGATACCTTGATAGGTGAAACACCTAAAGTGGTTGATAATGGTTAATCCTATATCAACAATGTCTCAACCGAGATGAGTCCATATCAATTGATGGTGGTTGGACAATTCAAATGTATGACTCATGATCAATACACTACAGAATAAATGTGATGGGCTAGTGCATAAAGTATTAGGATGGGAAATACCCTAATACAAGATAAGTTGGTGAACTTAAGTAAGTTAAAAGTGATGAGGGAAGTGATACACCAAGGCATGGTAAATATCACATCCAACACTTTAAGGTTGTTACACCTTGATGCACCTTAAATCCAATATACTTGGATGAGTAACACATGATGTGTGTCATGTCAATTGTTACATTGAGATGGAATGCACTTTGATAAGTGTAGGCTATCATACCTTGAGAAAGGGTTAAGCCAAGTTAATAAAGTATGATGTAATCATACCCTGATAAGGATGAGAGAGGAACTCATACCTTGTGTTGATGATTCATTTAATGATAAATGATGAGAATAAATAAGTATGATTGAATACTTATGATATTAATGTATGCTCCTAGATGTGTGGAGCAATGAATTAGGGTTTGGATTGATAATATGAACTTGAAATCCTATTCAGATATAAAGGGAAACCCTAACCCTAATAGTTGTTTCCTAGTGAGAGGTGACAAGATGTTTAATGGGCCTTGTGAGCCATGTGGATAGTTGTTGCCTAGTGGGAGGTGACAAGATGTTTAATGGGCCTTGTGAGCCATGTGGATAATTGTTTCCTAATGAGAGGTGCCAAGATGTTTATAAAAGTCTCATGTAAGGAATGGTAATGTGCAAATAAACTAAGGGAAATGGAAACCAATAACTTCATAATAATAATAAATGGTTATAATAATAATGAAATCTTGATCATACATGCTTTATGTTTATAGACAAATAAGGGATATAGTGTTTTGAATATGCTTAAAGGAGATAAGAGGAACACTTGTAGTACTTAAAGAATGTGAATTGATATGATGGCTTGCCCCAGGGTATAATGCCTAGTAAAAGGATGTGATAACCAATGATGAATTTAAGGGATTGATATCCCATAATGAATGTGTAATCAGGTTTGGTTACAGACCAATACCTGGCAGAGGTGTGAAGCCTGTAATCAGGAGTGGTTAGAGTCCACTGCCTGGCAGTGTAATCAGGTTTGGTTACAGACCAATACCTGGCAGAGGCGTGAAGCCTTTAATCAGGAGTGGTTAGAGTCCACTACCTGGCAGAGGTGTGAAGCCTATAATCAGGATTGGTTAAAGTCCAATACCTAGCAGAGGCGTGAAGCCTGTAATCAGGAGTGGTTAGAGTCCACTACCTGGCGGTGTAATCAGGTTTGGTTACAGACCAATACTTGGCATAGGCATGAAGCCTATAATCAGGAGCGATTAGAGTCCACTGCCTGGCAGAGGCGTGAAGTCTGTAATCAGGATTGGTTAAAGTCCAATACCTAGCAGAGGCGTGAAGCCTGTAATCAGGAGTGGTTAGAGTCCACTGCCTGGTGGTGTAATCAGCTTTGGTTACGGACCAATACCTGGCAGAGGCGTGAAGCCTATAATCAGGAGTGGTTAGAGTCCACTGTCTGGTAGAGGCGTGAAGCCTATAATCAGGAGTGGTTAAAGTCCACTTCCTAGCAGAGGTGTGAAGCCTGTAATTAGGAGTGGTTAGAGTCCACTGCCTGGCTGTGTAATCAGGATTGGTTAAAGTCCAATACCTGGAAGAGGCATGAAGCCTATAATAACACATGACTGGTTAAATTCCAATGCCTGGAATAATAACACAAGATTGGTTAAATTCCAATGCTTGGAATAATAACACAGGATTGGTTAAATCCCAATGCCTGGAATAATAACACATGATTGGTTAAATCCCAATGCCTGGAATAATGCATATAATTGACGTAGTCCAATGCTTGGACATGATATGATGATGTATACTCACATGACTGGTACAATTCAATATCTGGTTAGCAGATTGGCTGAGACCAACAGATAGAAATGAGAATGATACATGGATGACATACCATGATAATGAGAATCACAGGATAATCTTGAGATAGTATGATGAGTAAGTGATATACATGTTTCTTCATATTCCTTATAAAGTAAATAGATGATTTACTGCTCTATCATAGATAGTGGCAATGCTTTAAAAGATGAGAATGTTCTAAACTGCTTATCCTCTGCTCAGTTTAATACTATTTAACTGTGATAATAACATTGTTGGCGGAGAGTTATATCTCTTGCTGGGGCAATTTTCAATTGTCTCACCCCCGTGTGATCCAACATTTTTAGGTGGACGTGCACGAGGAGGTGAAGACCTTTCTGCAGAAAAAGAACAGCAACAGCAGGGACAGCAGGGACAACTCAGGTTGAGTGTACTGTCTATCATGTCGTGTAGATAGAAGTCTTATGTGTCATCTCTGTACTCTCAG
Source organism: Alisma plantago-aquatica (assembly GCA_963693085.1). NCBI lineage: Eukaryota > Viridiplantae > Streptophyta > Magnoliopsida > Alismatales > Alismataceae > Alisma > Alisma plantago-aquatica. The sequence continues at coordinate 242,172,387 of OY856415.1, forward strand.
GTCCTTGGAGTTGGTTCGTTATGGTTTCATGAACGATTTGAGGTTTTGGCTTGTAAGCCTCGAGGTTTTATGTTGCTTCATTATATGTTTTGACAAAGCGGCTGTTATATGATATCCTCGAGAAGAGATGGTACAGTGTATGTACAATGTGAACAATGATGTATATAAAGTTTTGGTTCTGCCTTAAAGAGTTTTCCTAGAAATGGATCTCTTTGCAAAATGGTTTTAATTTTTAGTGATTTTTGTTAATCCGTTGTTTATGTTTATTCCGCTTAATTAGTAACGATTTGTTTGTCAGTTTGGAGACTGTCGTTACACAAACACTCATGTAGACAATAACGACATAGTTCAAGGAGACACAAGTTGGCCAACCACTCAGTGGCATTGACATCCCATCAATAGTACCGACATTGCACAATCAGACCAGATCTAAAATTAAGTCAGATCCAACAAGCACAACTTAAAGAGGGATAAAGCCTCCTTTGTGACCTAAGGAGTGTAGGCACATATGGATTATCACATTATTAGATAACACGGAGACGAGGAGGAGGAGACAAAGGGAATAGCTATTGATTGGACACTCCAGACACTTCTAGAGGATTGATTTGTAGCTAGAAAGTTGTAAATCAGAGTGTTCATTAGAAAGGGTAGCCGAGACAACTTCAGCAACAATTTTTATATCATTTTTTTGATGTTTAGCCTATTTTCCTATTCTTCCTCTCGCTTTAAAATGATGACAAACATGTGGAGCTAAACCCCTTATTCCTTAGGACCTAGGAGTAGCCGATGTTGCATTGCATTCAAATTCTATGAGTTAATAATTTAATTCCTTTATTACATACATGAATCTATAATATCTCCATTGATTTGTTTATGCTTGATCACTGTAATCAAAGTAATAGATCACTAATTGATCTGGGAGTGGGATTAGAAATAAGACAAGTTATATTTTCTCATAGTCTATACACGCTTCTAGAGAAGGCTTGTGGATGTGAATGAATAACCTAGAGATTTTGATCATGCGTCTAAACTAGTCCCTAAATTGCTATTGGAGTAGGGTCCGTTTTAGTTTAGGTAGTGCATTATGTTGCAGGGGAAGGTATCACTTGCTATGGGTCTTTAGTCTAGGGTAAAGGGTGAATGACTATTGATACAAAGGAATTTAAATGCAGTGTATGTTGTGGTGAAACCACAAGTCCTAAGGAATCCATCCATTTCTCATAACAACCATCTTAAATTAGGTTTAAATCTCAACTCTTAGTTAATTAAACAACCAAACAACTATTGTCTAGGTCTTGATTTGGTTTTAGTAAGTAGTAGTCTCTAGTGAACGTTTCCCTGAGTTTGACACTCGGGCCTCATATGCCTATATTACAACAAATGTACAATTGTGTTTTGTAAACAAAATTCTCAAGTGTCAAGTTTTTGGCACCATTGCCAGGAAAATGGCAACACCAACACTATGAGATCTGATGATTGCACATTCATCCCAGTTTTAGCTTCATTCTTAATCTATTTTAGCATTTAAATCTCTTTTTTTACTGAAAATAGTTTTGTTACAATCTACTTAGGGTTTTATGCTAATTTAGACTCTCGTTGTAGGTTTTGAGTCCTGTCACTCGATCAATATTTTTTTGTGTCCAAGACCAAAATTGATCTATTGATCAACTTTCCAGTCAAACTTCAAAATATCATCAATGATCGAGTGTCCCATCGACCTCCTAAACCGATGACTAGAAGCCCTAGAGTTAGAAACATCCATCGACAACCAATGCTCAATATCGACGGGAGGGACTTGCACCAAAAACCCAATAAATAGGTCCCCAGGGCATCACTTCAAGAGATTTCAAATTTTGGAGATGAGCAAGCTAAAAGGTTGATGTCGAGATTAGAGACAAAGTCTAGAATCATCAACCTGAGTAGTGTCATCACCTAGTTAGACCATCTAACTCTACACTTGACTACTTCTAGAGACCTCCACAATCCAAATCCATTGACCTCCACAATCCAAAGCCATTGACCTCCATCTCTAAGGCAATTAATATCTTCACATAGTCATTATCACTAGTACATTTATGGCCTCTAATGTCACTTTTCCTGACATCAGTTACACTAAACAACTGACACTAGATACTAAGAAATGTCAATTGCCTAGCACAAACATCACCATAGATGAAGTCAGACCGATTAAGAAAAGCCACATGTACTGCTTTTTCATTAACGTCAGCTATGTTCCAAGAAAACCGACGTCTAAAGTAATCTGTGAAATACTATTTTTGGGGGAAAATATTTGCCTCCAAAAACTTTAAGATGGGCGTCGATTTCATTGGAATCGACAACAGACATCATCACACTAAATAAATTTTGCCTTCAAAATACTTCTGGTGTTGGTTTCTTGTCCATAAAACTGACATTAATTCACATGAAAACTGCAAAAATTTGCACAATATGTGTCAATTTTTTGTCGAAAAACTGACATCTTAGTGTTCGCGCCACGACCCTGCAAAAATTTATTCCCCCTCCCCCCCACATTGCACTTTAGTGTTGGTTTGTTTTCTAGGAACTAATGCCTCAATCCATACAGAAGCCGATTTTGTTTCATCTGGATAATTGCCTCTAGCATCATTTCGGTAAAGTAGAGTCGATGTCCATTCACTAGGTTTGGTGTCAGTTTTTGCAAATACAACCAACGACTACCAACTTTACCGAGGCTGGTTTTTTTCATTCAAATTATGGACTCTTGCATCGGTTTTTTTAGATGAAATCGACGTTAAGTAAGTATGTTTGGTGTCAGTTTTTTTAATGTAACCAATGACTGTCGCATTACTAAGGACGATTTTTTCATTCGGGTAAAGGCCTCTTGCATCGGTTTTTTAAAATAAACCGATGATTAAGTCACTAGGTTTTGTGTCACTTTTACTCATCTAACTGACGATTGATGACTTGGCTACCAATTTTTTTATATAACTGATGACTATGTCCCACTTAAGATCCGTGAAATGTCTTTTCCTTTCCTGCATTATCTATTTGATTTCTCTCCTTATACCGAGATCTGGTGATTTGTGCTCTGCTTCTCCTATGCTCCGTCATCTTGTGCTCCAGCTACTGTGCTCCACCACAGTCACTTTGGAGCTTCCATCAAGTGAGCTTGCCACCACTGCCTCCTGAGGAGCTGTTGTGCTCACCGCCACTGCTGCTATTGCTGCTGGATGCTGCCACCGTCGGAGCTTGGACTCCTCTTAAAGCTTGTTGTGCTCGCCGCCACTGCCATTGCTATTGGATGATGCTGCTGCCTCAACTCCTCTTGGAGCTTGAATGCCAGAGCTATCTGCTTGGACCTTCCTGAGGAGTTGTTGTGCTCCGCCACTTGCTACCTCTGCTTCCCCTAGTCCTGCGAAAGAGAGCTGACTAAGTGTGCTCTTCCTTAGCATGGACACCACTCTCTAATTAGTTTGCTTGCCTTGTTCATGATAATTAGTTCTTATTAGAGTAAGTAGCTCTTTCTTAATTGCTTAAGTTAGATTTTTTTAGTTAATTGCTTACTTTATTTCTTACTTGTTTCTTTAGTTTAATTACTAGTTTGTCTTAAATAATTAATATTGCTTGCTTTCTCTCATTCATTAACTAACCGAAATGGATGAATTAAATGATGTTATATAAAACCTAGGATATGAATGATGGAACTATGATCATAGGTATATGAATGACATCATATATACATGTATTTTTTTGGCCTAGAAACATGTTCAAGATTTATTCATTAGGAGTAAATCTCAGATAGTCCCTAGTTTGGGACTGTTCTTGAACACTTAATCTCACATAGGATGCAAGTGTATAATGTATATTTGGTTTTCAAGTTGTTTTTTCAACACTTTCCCGTTTGTTCTCTAAATACATATGTTGGTGGACATTTGCGCATCTACATCGATGTACGTGGAGAACAACATGGAAATGTTGCCATTTTTTTTTAAAACTGAATACACATTATACACTTAGTAGTGAGATTAGGTGTTCAAGAATGGGATAGGTGGTACACACATTCATCACTGAACCCTAAACCCTAATTTGTAAATGATAAACCCTAATCTATAAACCATAAACCATAATCTATAAAACCTTATTCCTAAATCCAAGATAATAAGCCCTAATCTATCTATAATCCTAAACCCTAATCATGTAAACCCTAAATCCTAATAGTTGTTCTTTCTTTAGTCATAGAATGGATATATCATGGATGTCCATTCCAAATCGCTGCACCCTGGAGTTTATTGCTGGTCTTGACCAGTTTATGAGATTTGCATAGGAACATAGGAAATAACTAGAAGATAGGTTCTACTTGTTAGATTTAGGGCTCTAGAGGTGGAGTGAATAGAGCTTCAAAATTCTCACAAGAATAGTTTGACCTTCAAATTATTTTAATTGAAACCAAATGCTAAAAGTGAATTTGAAATCCTATCGAAACAAGCATAGCAAGATGAGAGAGATTGAAACAAACACTTGGACAAGGTGTTTAGAGTGATTCCAATCTCCAAACTAGGAGTCCATCAATCCAATACCTAGAGAGATCAACCTCTAGGACTTTGCAACCCATGTATACTTATATTCCATTATAAGAGATACAATAAGACCACCTTACATCCATGGGCTTACCTGTCCAATATAAGAGTCTTCAACCTACATAAGTACGCACCGACTCGATCAAGATGTCTTCAACCTTCACCAAGGACTTACCTGCACTTACATCAAGTCCTTGGACTCACAGGGATCACCGACTCTTCTTGAACCTTCACCTTGTTCTTCTCCTTCACTTGAATAATATCTTCACACCTTCTTCAACCTTGAATAAGAATAACAACTCCTCCTTCACTTGGAGAAGATCACTTCAGCCTTTGCTCTTTGAGAAAGGGGATTGGGAAGTGGAAAGATGGAGAGGTTTACAAGGTAACAATGATGTAGCTCTCTTACAACATGGCTAACTCACTCATAATCACAAAATGTTTTGTAAATGAGCGAGAGAGAGGGGCTCAAAGGGTTGTAGCACACTCAACTATAGCAATGACCAAGGATAGCATCAATGAGAAACCTTGGAATGAATTCCAAGAGGTCCTATATATATCTAGGGGTGTTCCTTTGAGTGTGGGATAACTTAAGAATGAAAAATAGTCATTTTACAACTTTCAACAGATCTATTTTCATTTCTAACAACTCTCCAATGGTTGGAACCACTTTTTCTACATTTTCCACACATACCATTTGGTCGAGTTTTAATAAAAGTAACCGACTGATCCACTATATGACAAAGACAATTTTCAAACTATCGGTCAAGTTTGTCCTGGGGTAACTCAAGTGATCAACCAAAATCAACTTTGGTCAGAAAGTCGGTTGGTCAAGTTCTGTGAGTGTACAACTCAACTGACATAATAGATCAATCAAGATTCAAACTTGATCGATTAAATTGCTGTAACAAAATTTCCAAAATGATTTTTAAGTGATCAAATGATGGAATTTAGTGTCCCTGATTTTTTTCTCATCTTAGTTACAAGTCATATCATCAATACAAATGATTTAAAAAAATTCTAAGGTGATTTGAAGTGTTTTCCCAAAATGCACATTTGCATTGCTTTTGACTTGAACTTGGACAAGCTAGGGCTTGTGCAATTTGATCCTTTTCATGTGCTTAATGCCTGAAGTCAATCTTAAACAAACATATTATATACATATGAATAGAATGGTTAAGTCATTATCGAAATATGGACAATGTATAACTCTCAAGTCAACATTCTCCCCCTTTTCGACAATGACAAAACCATTCCTCATCATATTGAAAAGGATATGTAAAGTTATACCTTGGCCTTGTGAATTGTGAGGGGATTTATAATTTGAACAATGTGAATTTCTCCCCCTCAATATATGCTCACTCTTACCTGGATAGTTAGTCTTTCTACACAAAGCTATATAACATGCATACTACACAGTCCTTCAGCAAGTCACATGATAAAACATATACTTAGAGAATAAAAGGATCACATAGGCAGTAAAAGCAATGTGATTGAGCTTTAAAACATCAAACTTCTCTCTCCCCTTTTGAATTATCAAAAAGTAAGGGGGGGGGTAGAAGAGCATAAAAACGAGTCTTCTCCGAGCACAACCAAAAACATCCAACCACAAGATAAAACATGCAACACAGAACACACATCAAATAGAGATGAGAGAGAAACAGACAACCTATGTCATAATAAAAATATGGGCAACATACCACCAACTCATGAGATATAGTCAACTAGAGAATAAGGGTACCTATGATTAAGATTACAACACTAAAAGCATGTTCTCAAAACAACTACAAGCCAAAAGTGAGGAAAACTACATGATGATAGAAATTGTACATCTTAGTTAATGTGCCCAGATGTCTTAAGTACAAAATAGTCTAGAAAGATATATATGATCAACATATAAAGACTAAAAACTAAGACATACAAACATCTAGGCTATCTAAGTTCCAAAGGGTCACCATCAACATCATTATCAAAAGCTTCAAGCTCATAGTCCTCATCTCCATTTGAAGGTGCACCACTGACAGTGCCTTCACCTTCGTCACAAGAGGCACCCACAAAGAGATCATCATCATCTAAAACATCCTCACCATCATCATCAGATGCCTCCTCCTCCTCATCAACTTCCTCATCAACCTGGTCGAGCATCTCCTCATCGACAGAAGGACTGAAACCATGACTGGGCCACATGTCATTCTGCTCATCCCAAGTCATGCTATGGAGCTCCATGGCCCGAGGGAAGGTGGGAGCAGAAGTGCCAAGGACTACTAGCAAGGTAGCTATGGGGATAGTAGGGAGAGGTAGCACTCCAGGGGTAGGTGTAGAGGCAGAACCAACATTAGCAGAGGGTGTAGCAGTAGAAGCAGTAGGTGGAGGGGTCAGGTAGAAGTGATTATATACATAGGAAGCATAATCACCACTTGGGTAGGTCTAGTAGGTAGGACATGGGCACATGATAGGTTCATGAAAGACATGATAGAACAAAGATCATGATGTAGATGCTCCTGAACCTATAGGTTGTACGCCCACTGATGCACCATGTAACCCATGAGGGTTTCATTGGATACATGAAATAAGGCGCAGGCAGGCTGGGATGGTAGTGGAGGTGGAGGTGCCTGGGTGGAGGTAGAGGCTCTAGGTGTGGTGGAAGAAGTTCTAGGAAAAACACTTTTCTTGATTTTTTTCTCACTAATACACTCTCTTTTACTAGAAGATTTGTAATGAAGATCTTGAAAAAGAAACTTCTCAGTTGCAAAGGTGAAGAGACCACAAATTAAGGATGGGTAGGGAGGGTGGGTACCATGAGTATTCTTCCCAGATTCGAAGCAGGTCATATGGTGGAGAACATATCTAGACCACTTGACTCTGATGTTTTTCAACAGGCAAAACATAATCAATGTGACATTCTCTACAATTTTAGTTTGATTCTTATTGGGGTGAATATTGTAGTTGACTACCAAAGAGAGAATGCAGTTTTTAAGGTACAAGTAAGAGGATGGGGTGGTGGATTTCTTCCTATAGGGTGTCTGAGGCTTCTTCAAGAACTTATGAATTTTAGGGAGAGTGATATCATATTGCTTGTAGAAAGACTCAGGGTCAAGGAGATCAAAATACTTAGGGTGGTCTTTCCTCCATGTGTCAGTTACCTTAGTAACATTGAAAAACATATTCAAGGTATCTTCTGAGATTGTGAACTTCTTACTGGAAATCATGGAAGTGATAATCACTTGAGTATTAGGCGGGGATACAAGAGTGTCATAATTCAACGACAGATTAGCATAGAACTCATGAACTGCCTTAGTGCTTGTCATGGAATTGTGGAAGCACCGACGTTCGACACTCAGGTAAGCCAGGTGATGATCATAAAGCAACTCAGATACCTCATATATGACCTTTTGCCTAGAAGGTGAGGCTCAAACAAAGCATGAAAGGGAAAGATGTTCCTAGGAAGGAGCTCCTTGTACCGATTTAATGTTTCAGTTGAGACATAGAAGGTATCATCATAGGGAATGAGGTGAGAGTTGGATGAGGATGGAGGAACTCCAGTAGGGGCAACTCTCTTTCTTCTTTTTAAAGCCATGGAGGTGAAAAGGAGAGGAATGGGAGCTGAAAGTGGATAATATCACCACCTAAGGTCGTCTAACCACCTAGGTAGATAGGCAAAGGAGCTAGGAAGGTCAAATAAGGGCTAGCTAGGGCTAGGAGAGGGAAGGTCATGGCTAGGGTTGAGAGCTTGAGAGAGCTCACTACTATAGAAATGGCTTATAATGTCACTTTTAAAGGCGTCAGTTGTATAAAAAAATTGATGCCTAAAACATAAAGCGTTGGTTAAATAAAAAATCGACATCTATCTGTGAAGGGCGACCAGACACAGATATCACTTTTATTTAGCGTCAGTTCCTTAATAAGCAACCAACGCCTAAATTTAACTGCCAAATCCAAATTTTCTAATGAAAAAAAATTCCTCCAAAATTTAACATGCAACATCGGTTGTTAAAAAGGAACCCAACGACTAAAGGTTTTTTGCGAGACAGAAATTTGACTAATTTTTATCATCGGTTGTCTTACAATAACTGACGTCGTTGTGTTTTCGCGCGCTTAACTGTGAAAATTTTCACCTCCCTTTAGCGTCAGTTTTTATACGGAAACTGATGACTATGGTCTTAATTCGAGATAATTTATTTTTGTCAGCATATAAAGATAGACGTCGGTTTTTATAGTTGGAACCGACGACTATAAATGAACAATAGTGTCATATTTTTGTTGGTATTCGAGGCCAATAGTTTTTAGCATCAGTTGTTTTTAATAACCGACGCCTATTGTTAACTTAACAGCACCCGAGTGAGCCAGACTCTTCCCCTTCTATTTCATTCATTCCGCGATTGAGAGTTTTAGGTCCGGCGATTCCTCTGCTCACCGCCGCTCGCTGCTCCTCTGCCCCTGCCTCCACCACTTCTTGCTGGTTTGCTGCTCGCCGCCGCCGCTTGCTGCTAGCTCTGGCCGCTGCTCTCTAGCTCGATTGCTGCTCTCTTGCTAGCTCCATGCTCTCTTCTTCCTCCACGTTGTTGACAGGTAAGCTGCTGCCCATCTTCTTCCTCTACCTCTTCTTCTTCCTGCTCCCTCCTTACAAAAACATATGGATAAAAGCAAGGCACGACCTGCATGTAGGCTGGACACGACAACCATGGCTATGTTGGTCGACCACGGTTGCCTTGTCCATCCCACATGCAGGTCGTACCTTGCTTTTATCCATTTGGTAAGGAGGGAGCAGGAAGAAGAAGATACATTTGCAATTGAATACTAATGCTTGACCGAATTCTGTAAATTTTGATACATGTTGAATTAAGATATTAAAACCCTAATACACATTTCACCATAATCTTGAATTAACTATTGCTGAAATCGTGTGATCAATCTATGTAAGATATTAAAACCCTGATGTTAAATCTATGATTTTGTAGTGATGTGTCGCCCTAACATCTACATGAATCCCTATTGTATGATGTAGATTGATGATAATGCATGAGCTAGTTTGAATCAATTATGATTTATCTCTCCATCCCTAGGTCATACTAATTTATGTGTAATCTTTATCTTGATCATGAACATGCATGGACACTCGAAATGTTGAAATCAATGTTATAGAATGACAACACATGTATTTAATTGTTGGCCTAGAAACCCATCCAAGATTTACTCATTAGGAGTAAATCTTGGATAGTCCCCGATTTGGGACTATTCTTGAACACCTAGTCTCACTTAGGATGTAAGTGTATAATGTGTATTGGGTTTTCAAGAAAATTTCAGTAGCATTTCCCCGTTTGTTCTCTAAGTACATATGTACTTGGAGAACAGCGGGGAAATACTGCCGAAATTTTCTTAAAAACTCAATACACATTATACACTTACTAGTGAGATTAGGTGTTCAAGAATGGGATAGGTGGTGCACATTTATTATATATAAGAATGACAACACATGTATTTGTTGGCCTAGAAACCCATCCAAGATTTACTCATTAGGAGTAAATTTTGGATAGTCCCCGGTTTGGGACTATTCTTGAACACCTAATCTCACTTAGGATGTTTTAATTATTAATTATATATAAGACCTGAAACCCTAAAGTTTTAACCATAAACCCTAATCTTTTAACCCTAGACCCTAATCTTATTCTAATATATACTTGTTTTCTCTTTGATCATAAAATGGATAGATCATGAATGTCCATTCCAAATCGTTGCACCCCTGAGTTTATATCTGGTCTTGACCAGTTTATTAGATTTGTCAAGGAACATAGGAAACAACCTGGAGATAGGTTCTACTGTCCATGTAGGCATTGCGGTAACAACTTGAAAGTCAGCACTGGTGATGAAATCAAAATTCATGTCATGTGCAATGGGATTGTACAAGGCTATACAGAATGGCACTGGCATGGAGAGATTTCAAACCTAAAATCAGTGGATGTCAATAGCAGTGCTTGTGTGGAAGAAGAAATTGCCTTCGATGACGTAGATGTGAACGAACCAGTTCCAACAGACATCGTTGATGTGATGTTGGATAGTTGTGGGGTAGAGCACACCGATCCACCTCCCATGTTTAGAAACATTGTGCATGATGCTGAGATACCATTATACACAGGTTGTAAGTTTACGAAGCTTGGCATTGTGTTGAGATTGTATAAACTGAAAGCTAACAATCGATGGAGCGACAAAAGCTTCACATCATTGTTGTCTTTGTTGAAAGAAATTCTTCCTGAAGAAAACGAGCTACTAATCTCAACATACCGGTTAAAGAAATTGTTATGCCCAATGGGAATGGAGGCCAAGAAGATGCATGCATGCCCGAATGATTGTGTATTATTTCAAAAGGACTATGTGGATTTGAAAGCCGAAATGTGGTGCGTCAAGGTATAAATTGATGACTTCGGGGGAGTCCAAAACTAGTTCTCCTGCCAAGGTGATGTGGTATCTACCTATAATACCACAGTTTCAACACTTGTTTTCCAATCCTATAGATGCGAAGAATTTGAGGTGACATGTAGATGTTAAGAAAAATAATGATGGGATCCTAGGACATGCGTCTGATTCCCCACAGTGGAAGAAGATTGATTTATTGTACCCTGAATTTGGTGAAGAAGATAGGAATCTAAGACTTGGGCTTTGTACAGATGGGATGAATCCGTACAGGACATTGAGCAGCCAACATAGCACTTGGCCAGTTATGCTTGTTATATACAATCTTCCTCCATGATTGTGTATGAAAAATAAGTACGCTATGCTGTCATCTTTGATATCGGGCCCTAAACAACCTGGAAATGATATCGACGTTTATCTTGAACCTATGATTGATGACTTGAATAAGCTTTGGGGTGAAGGTGTGATGACCTATGATGCTTCACGAAGAGAGACATTTCATTTGCACACTATGTTGTTTTGCACTGTGAATGACTTTCTAGCGTATGGGAATTTGTCTGGATATAGTGTCAAAGGATCTAAAGCGTGTCCTATATGTGAAGAGAACACTGATTCAATACGACTAAAATACGGCGGAAAGACTGTATATCTTGGTCATCAAAGGTTTCTTCCAAAATTTCATTTGTATCGTAGGTTGCGCAATGCATTCAATGGATAAAATGAGGAACAGAGTGCACCTAAACCTATATCAGGGGAGGATGTTTATGAAAGAGTAAAAGATATCACCAATGAATTTGGCAAGAGATCACAATGTACGATGGCCACACGGAGTGACAAGTCTTTATTCAAGAAGAAGTCAATATTTTGGGATCTTCCTTATTGGAGTTCTTTAACAGTCAGGCATTGTATTGATGTCATGCACGTTGAGAAAAATGTATGTGATAGCGTCATCGGTACTCTGTTGAATATACCAGGTAAGACTAAAGATGGGATAAAATCCAGAATGGACCTATGTGAAATGGGAATAAGGACAGAATTAATAGTAGTAGTTAGTAGTGATCGGAGAACATACTTACCTCCCGCTTGTTACACATTGTCTAGAAAGGAGAAGAAAGTTTTTTGTGAATGCTTGGTAAATGTTAAGGTGTCACAGGTTACTCATCCAACATCTGTACATTATTATCAATGAAAGATCTAAAGTTGATAGGTCTTAAATCTCATGATTGTCACACTCTAATGCAACAAATATTGCCCGTGGAAATTCGATCTATATTGCTGAAGCATGTACGGTTTGCAATCACCAGACTTCGTTTCTTTTTCAACAGTCTGTGCAGCAAAGTTATTGACCCTGATACTCTCGATAAATTGCAAAGAGAAGTGGTTGTTACCCTATGTCAGCTTGAGATGTATTTTTCTCCTTCATTCTTTGATATCATGGTACATCTTGTTGTCCACTTGACTAGGGAAGTGAAAATTTTGGGACCAGTTTTCTTGTATTGGATGTATCCCTTTGAACGATACATGAGCATTTTTAAAGGTGATGTTTAAAACCGTTATCGGCCTGAAGGGAGTATTATTGAGGGTTATTTGGCGAGAGGGGTTATGGATTTTTGCAATGACTTTCTGAGTGCTAATGTTGCTCCTGTGAATGACAATAATATTGAGGAGCATTTTGGCAAAGGAATTTTGGGATCACGGGTGAAAGTAATCAACCGTGAGCAGTTGGAGCAAGGTCACTTGTATATTTTACATAACATCGACGAAGTGAGTGTTTATATCGAGGAACATACCAATTTCATCAAGAGACAATATCCTCGATCCAATTCAATGTGGCTTGCTAGAGAGCATAACAAGACATTTATTAAGTGGTTTGAAGATAAAGTCTTACATTAACTATCTCAAACACTAGATAATCTTACTGAAACCATCAAATGCCTCACCTTTAAACCAAAATTGAATGTTATGTCTTATGAAGGGTTTGACATAAATGGATTCTTGTATTACCCAAAGCGTCAAGATGATTAGAGTGTCGTCTAAAACAGTGGGGTCACCCTTCAAGCGTCTTCATTGTTTTTTGAAAGTGCAAAGTATAATAGTCCACGTGAAGCTAAAATGTCATATTACGATGTCATTGAAGGCATATGGGAGTTTGACTATGTAGATTTCAGAATTCAGCTCTTTACATGTAATTGGGTTGACAACAACAAAGGAGTTATAGTGGATGAATTGGGTTTCACGTTAGTGAACTTTGAAAAGATTGGCGAGAAGGGTGAACCATTCATATTGGCATCACAGGCGAAACAAGTATTTTATACCGATGATCCTGCAAATGATAAATGGTCAGTTGTTCTTGATGGTAAAAGACAGTTCATTGAAGATCCTATAGATGAAGAAGAGTATTATGATAAGTATGATGACTCCAGTCCATTCTCAGTTGGGTTGCCAACACCACCAAACATTGAAGTTGGGGATCACAATGACTTGTATGTTCGTGGGGATCACAATGAAGGATTTTTAATTGATAAAAGATCACAATATTAGAGACATGAATGTTTATATTTTTTATATGTTTTATTTTTCTAAATGTGAACTTTACTATGTGAATGTGGACTTTACAATGCGAATTACTTTACAATGTGAATGTGAACTTTACAATGTGTACTTTACAATGTGAATGTGAACTTTACAATGTGAATGTGAACTTTACAGTGTGAATTACTTTACACTGTGAATGTGTACTTTACAATGTTAACTTTACAATTAATGTTACTTTACAATGTGAAATTTATAATTTGAATGTGAACTTTCAGATGGATGAGCATTCCCATGATGACCGTGCTGATGATCACCGTGAGGGTGAGGAGGTGCTTGCGCCGCCTGACAATGTAAGTTTTAAGAATATATCCCTGAGGTTTCTATCTATATGTTCATTTATAATTATATCATGTAAGTGTGTTTTTTTATCAAATTTTAGGTTGGTGATGTACCCCCTAAAGAAATTACAGCACTTGATGAGCAACAAAAGAAAATTGAGAAAGTGAGGGGCATCACAATGATGAACAAGTTAATACAGCAAAGGGGCAATGGACCCAAATTGGCTGTGGATTTCGATCATGTAGGAAATCCATATGGAGTGAACCGCAACTCATTTGCTTCATATCTTGGGGTTCGTACTCACAGCCATTGTAGTCCTATCCTAGAATCCTAGCATAAAGTTCCTAAGGGGAAGAAAGACCACATATGGAAGGAACTATGCGTGAGTTATTATTATTTGTAATTCTATTTGTGTAGATTACTAATTTTTAAGATACTAGTTAATAGCAATTCTATTTAATTTACAGAGCATATTTGATATGGATGAAAAACTACATCGTAAATGTGTGATGCAACGTTGTGGGAGGGTCCTAAGGAACTATAGGACCAATCTCACCCGAGATTACATATGCGATGTGAGAAGAGGTTCTTGATTGATTTCCAATTCTAGACATTGATCACTATTTCACTAACTCTACACTAATAATTTTTGTTTGTATTCTCTTTAAAAAATAAATTTAGGCAGAAGGAAGCCACACAACAATGGAACTACTTGGACCCCAAAGACTGGGATGTGTTTGTTATCCAAAGAAAAACATATGAATTCAAGGTATTAACCGCCACTCCCAATTTAATTAATATACATTTTTATGTATTTACCTATTCAATATTAACCTTTAGTGTTACTAACCAAATCAATCTGCTAACTAACTAGGCCCTCAGTGAGGCACAAAGAGCAAGGTGTGCACTGAATGTGCATGACCACACAATGGGTCCAAGAGGATATGCAGGCGTTCACCAAAGACTATAGGCTGAGTCTGCTCAGCCTACTGCTACTCAGGAGACTATAGAGTCCTCTACTACTGCTCCTACACCTCTGCCTCACCATGCTATGTGGATAGCTAGGAGACAAAACAAGAAGGGATGAACTGATTGTAACTGAAATAGCCATCCAAAAAACAAAAACGAGAGTGGCCAACCAGTCGCTCTAAAATATGATCAATAAATGGAAGAGGAAAGTGATCTTTTAGGGTAGAGGAATTCAAGCGGCGGTAATCGATGCAAACACACCACCCAGTTACCAATCGGGTGGTGATAGATTCATTCAACAAATTTTGAGTAACAGTGATTCCCCCCTTTTTAGGGACTACCTGTGTGGGGCTTACCCATGTCGAGTCTGAAATGGCATAGATGATGCCCGCTGAAAGGAGCTTGATCACCTCCTTCTTGACGACCTCCATCATGCTAGGATTTAGTCGACGCTGTGGCTGAATCACTGGCTTGGCTCCTTCCACAAGCTGAATTTTGTGTTGGCAAAGAGTAGGGGAGATCCCCTTGATGTCAAAAACGGACCACCCAAATGCACCACGGTGGTTCTTCAACACAATCATCAACTTTGCTTCCTCATCGACACTCAAATATGACGATATGATCACTGGAAGCTTCTCATTATCTGCCAAGAAAACATACTTTAGGTGGGGGGGCTGCGGTTTAAGTTCTAACTCAGGTGGGCTGACCAAGGAGGATTGAAGCGGTGGTGGCAGCGGTCCCAGATCTTCATAGTGCTGGGCGTAGTAGCAAGGAAACACTTGAAGCATCTTTACACATTCTTGTAATGAGGAACTTCTCATCCAATCTTCAATTAAGTTGAACAGACATGCCTCAAGGGGCAGTTGTGAGTATGAATCAAACATAGAGACCGTTATAGCCTCATCCTCTATAGACGGTGAAACTTCCTCTTCTTCATCATCGGGATAACCCACTGCTTTCACAAGAGAAATTACCTTTGTCTACTCCATGATGTCCACAACAATTGTTCCTTTATCTACTTTCGTCATGACATGGGCCATATCAAGAAATGGCTTCCCTAGACAAAGAGAGATGTTGTTCTCAAAGTGCTTTATTTTATGACATTGTTCATTTACTTGTGATTGCTTTGGATTTGACGGCATGAGTATTTCAAATCTGTCATAGGCTATACCCATTGTTAACTGGCCTCAACCCATCTCCAGTATCATGTCGGCAGTGTCTTGAAAGGGTCTTCCCAATAGTAGCTCATTCCCTTGTTCATCTTGCATCTCCATAACAACAAAATCAGTCAGGAACACAAACCTATCAACCTTCACTAGGACATCCTCGCAAATACCATACGACATCACCACAGAATTGTCTGCCAATTGAATTGTCATATTGCTCTATCGAGATTCTTTTAGCCCAAGCTTTTTGAAAGTGGGGAGGGGCATCAAGTTAATACTTGCCCCAGAATCACATAGTGCCTCACCAAATTTGACTTTACCAATATAGCAGGAGATGTTGAAACAGCCCGGATCTTGTCACTTTGGTGGCAATTTTCCCAGAATGAAAGTGGTGACCTGCTCCTTAAGCACTACCACCTCGGTATCAGGTATCTTCCTCTTTTTGGTAATTATATCTTTCAAAAATTTACCATACGAGGGTATCTACTCAATCACCTCCAACAAATGAATATTAACAGAAAGTTTTCTAAAACTGTCCAGAAATTTCTTGAACTATGCATCCACTTTCTTGGCTTTGAGACTGTTGGGGTAAGGGACGGGGACGATATGTGCCCTTTGATGTGGTGGCACATATGGCATCATATTATATTTCTCCTTCTCTGCAATAGGCTCATCTGTGGTCTTGTCTCCTTCATCTTCAACTGTCTCTACCAATTCAGTACACTCTGCGGTCTCACCTTGATTTTTTGGTTGTTGGGTGCTCGGTTCATGGACCCTAGGGTTTAAAAATTTCTTTCCACTCCTCTACTCACGATCAGCTAAACTGGTTTTAAAAGTTTGAGAATTATTTTGAAAAAGAAAAATAAAACAAAAGAAAATAGAACGATCGATTAAATGGTTGGTTTGATCAATTTCAATGGAATCTTTAGGATTGTGGTTTCACCGCGGGTTCTCATTGCACTAAGTTTTACACAATTACCATGCAATGTCTCCTAATTCGGGTAGTGGCCTGGAATTAGAATTGCTCACTTCCGCGATACAATTCACTACCTTAACCTAAGTTGGTTTCACGTCAGTAATAACCTATGCCTTAAATAAGGTGCATGAAATTTAGGTCTAAAGGTTCCCACCATTAATCGTACATCACCTTTTCCAAGGAATTTATTGATTAATGTGATTATCGTTTCTTTTCAACCGTTAATTCTTCGTCAAAAGAAATTAAAGGTATTGGATTATCACTATGGTGATCAAGCACAATGATATAATAAAGAAAACGATAGCATACCATGAATTTTAGAGACAAATTATGATAAACTATGTTGAAATTGTCATACAACGATCACCCAGGCTACTCCCAATCCTAAAGACAAAGGGGATTAGCCCCGCATGTTCATATTAGTAGAAAACATGGTGAAGGACAGAGGAAACCTAGAGAAAACATGGATAGATGTGAAGTAACCCCTGAACGGAGAAGATCTGGGCGTTCCTCGGTGTGGGATGAGTGTTCTACAACCTTTCGGTGGTGGAAAACTCCTTCTATGGCCTCCAGAACAATCGATGCATAGCTCTGGCTCCGTTCTTCCTCCTCTCTTCTCCTCGAGACTTGTGCGGTGGAGAATGACGTGATAGATGGCTTAGAGCCGCCGTTTTTAGGTATAAGCACCACTTTAGGCTGCCAAAACATCACCACCGTATGATTAGACTTGAGCTGTAGATTAACCTGATCTGACGGTGTCGATACCATCGACGTGGGTCGATAGTATCGACCCACCCGGATACCGGCAGTCCTCTACTTTTCTGGGTTTTCTCTAACATGATCTCGATACCATCGACTTCTGGGTCGATGGTATCGACACCTTAGGTGTCACTTTTCTGTGGAATCTGACGCTTAAGCTGATTCTACTGAGATGGAGTCGATAGTATCGACTATTTGGTCGATTGTATCGACTTGTAGAAATATGACTCACTGAAGCTATCTCTCTACCATCGACTTCTGGGTCGATGGTATCGACTCATTCTTCTCTTTTACGGCTACTTCTCTGTGGCCCTGTCGATACTATCGACAGCCGTCAATGGTATCGACAGATGTATATATTCATTTTTCCTGAAAATCAAAGATAAACTTGAATCAACTTTGATAGCTTTGATAAATATGATAATTCATACCAAATGAGATAAAACAAGGTAAATTTGATGCATAATGAGATTATAGGCTGAAGGAACTGAATCATGTAATATTAACCATGAAAATGACCAATAATCGCATAAAACACATATGAAACTAGCCTTTAAAAGCGACTCAAAATCCTCGCATCAGGTAACAACTTGAATGTCAACACTGTTGGTAAATCAAAAGTCATGTCATGTGCAATGTGATTATGCCTAGATATACAAAATGATATTGGCATGGAGTGAATCCAACAGTGAGATCAGTAGATGTCAATAATAGTACTTGTGTTGAAGAAGAAATTTTTGCCAATGATGTAGATGTGAATGAACTGATTCTGACATACATGGTTGATGTGATGTTATATAGTTGTGGGGTAGACAACACTGATCCACCTTCCTTATTTATAAACATTGTGCATGATGCCGAGAGACCGTTATACTTCAGTTGTACTAAGTTTATGAAGTTGAGCACTGTATTGAGATTATATACTCTGAAGGCTAACACTAGATGGAGCAATAAAAGCTTCATGTCATTGTTGTGTTTGTTGAAAGAAATTCTTCCTGAAGGCAATGAGGTTCCAATATCAACATACAAATTAAATAAAATGTTGTGCCAAATGGGAATGAAGGCTAAGAAGACATGTGCATGCCCAAATGACTATGTTTTATTTCAAAAGGGATATGTCAATTTGAAAGATTGTCAGGAATGTGGGACATCAAGGTACAAAATGATGACTTTAGGGAAGTCCAAAACCTTCTCTCCTATCAAACTGACATGGTATCTACCTATAATACCATGGTTTCAATGCTTGTTTGTCAATCCCATGGACACGAAGGATTTAAGGTGGCATGTAGAGGTAAAGAAAATTAATAATGGGATCCTATGACACGCGTCTGATTCCCCACAGTGGAAGAAGATTGATTTATTGGACCCTGAATTTTCTGAAGAAGTCAAATATCTAAGACTTAGGCTTTGTACAGATGGGAAGAATCCATATGGCACATTGAGTAGCCAACATATCACTTGGCTTATTGTGATTTTTATATACAATCTCCCTCCCTAGTTGTGTATGAAAAATAAGTATGTCATGTTGTTGTTGTTGATATCGGGCCCTTACAACCTGGCAATGATATCAATTTTTACCTCTGATTGATGAATTAAAGAAACTCTAGGGAGAAGGTATGATGACCTATGATGCTTCATGTAGAGAGACATTTCATTTGCATGCTATGCTGTTTTGCACTATGAATGACTTTCCAACATATGGGAATTTGTTCGGGTACAGTGTAAGAGGATCCAAAGAATGCCCTATATGTGAAGAGAACATTGATTCAATATGGATAAAATATGACAACAATACTATATATCTTATCCATCGAAGGTTTCTTCAAAATTTCATCCTTACCAAAGGTTATACAAAGTGTTCAATGGATCAAATGAGGAACGGGGTGCCCCTAAACCTATATCGGGGGAGGTTGTTTATGAAAGAGTAAAAGAATTTGTTAATGCATTCGATAAGATATCACACTGTATCATTCCCACATAGAGTAACACATATTTATACAAGAAGAGGTCAATATATGGGATCCTCCTTATTGGAGTTCTTTGGAAGTTAGGCATTGTATCAATGTCATGCATGTTGATAAAAAGGTCTGTGATAGCATCATTGGTACTCTTTTGAATATACCAGGTAAGACTAAATATGCCATCAAATCTAGAATGGACCTTAGTGAAAAGGGAATAAGGAAAAAATTAACAGAAGTAGTTAGCAGTGGTCAGAAAACATATTTACCTCCTACTTGTTACACATTATCTAGAAAGGATAAGAAAATTGTTTTCAAGTGTTTACTTAATGTTAAGGTACCACAAGGATACTCTTACAATATCCATTGACTTATCAATGAAAGATTTGAAGTTGATAGGTCCTAAAACTCATGATTTTCACACTCTAATGAAATAAATATTTCCCATGGCAATTCGATCTATAATACTGAAGCATGTAAGGTTTGCAATCACCAAAGTTTTTTTTTCTTCAACACGCTATGTAGGAAAGCTATTGATTCTGAGAATCCCGATAAGTTACAAAGAGAAGTGGTTGTTACCCTATGCCACCTTGAGATGTATTTTTCTCCTTCATTCTTTGATATCATGGTACATCTTGTTGTCCATTTGACTATGGAAGTGAAAATGTTGGGACCAGTTTTCTTACATTGGATATCCTTTTGAACGTACATGAGTGTTTTTAAAGATGATGTTCGAAACCGTTATCGTCCTAAAGGGAGTATTATTGAGGGTTATGTGGCAAGGGATTTTATGGACTTTTGTAGTGATGTTCTGAGTCATAATAAAGCTCATGTGAATGACAAGAATATTGAGGACTATTCTGGCAAAGGGACTTTAAGAATGAGTGAAAGTAATCAGTCATGAGTTGTAGGAACAAACTCACTTGTATATTATACACAACATCGATGAAGTGAGTGTTTATATCACTAAACATACCAATTTCATCAAGAAAAAATATCCTCGAGCCAATTCAACGTGGCTTGCTAGAGAGAATAACAAGACATTTATTAGGTGGTTTGAAGATAAAGTCTTACGTCAACTATCTCAAACACCAAATATTGTTGCTGAAAATATAAAATGCCTTTCCTTTATACCAAAAATGAATGTTATGTCTTATGAAGGATTTTACATAAATGGGTTTTCATATTACACAAAGCTTCAAGATGATAAGAGCATCATCTAAAATAGTGGGGTCATCCTTCAAGCGTCTTCATTGTTTTTTTCTAGTGCAAAGGATAAGAGTCCACATGAAGCTAAAATGTCATGTTGTGGTGTCATTGAAGACATATGGGAGCTTGACTACGTAGATTTTAGAATTCTGATTTTTAAATGTAATTGCATTGATAACACCAAAGAAGTTATAGTGGATGAATTGGGTTTCACATTAGTGAATTTGGAAAAGATTGGCGAGAAGGATGAACCATTCATAATGGCATTATAGGAAAAGCAAGTATTTTAGATCGATGATCCTACAAATGAAAAATGGTTGGTTGTTATTCATGGTAAAAGACATTTCATTGAAGATCCTATAGATGAAGAATATTAAGACAAGACTCCAGTCCATTCTCAGTTGGCTTGCCAACACCACATATTCAAACTGACACTAACTTATATGTGTGTGAAGATCACACTGAGGGAATGTTAATTGATAATAGATCTCAATATTAGAGGCATGCTTTTATTTTTTTAAATGTTAGATGTGCATTTTATAATCTTATATTTCATTGTTTGACTATTTTTTATATGACATTTTTAGATGGTGTCTAACCATGAGTATGATGACCATGATTATGATTATCATGAGGATGAGCAACATCACAATGTGCACCTTGACACTGGTTTAAGTTATGTATTGTTTTATTATAGAGATGGGTATTTTACAATATGTCTATCTTGTTGTATTTTTGTATTGTTTCATCACATTTATAAGTTATATCTTTTTATGACCTATGTGTGTTTTTTGGTCAATTTTAGGTTGAGGATGTACACCCTGAGGATCTTTCTTATCTTGATGAGCAACATCGTAAGCATGCAAAAAATAACGGGCATCACCATGATGAACAAGTTGATACAATAAAGGGATAACATAATAAAGTTGGTCGTTGAGTTTGATCATGCAGGAAATCATTTTGGAAAGATTCATAGCTATTTTGTCGCATATCTAGGCATTCTTACTCATAGCCATTATAGTGTAGCATTATAATCTTGGCATAAAATTGATAAAAGCAAGAAAGACTTCATATAGAAAGAACTATGTGTGAGATATTAAAGTTATTTACAATTCTATTTTTTAAGAATATTCCATTAAGTATATGAACTTTTGTACAACATATATAACCTAGATGAAAATCCACATCGTAAAATGGTGATGCAATGTTGTGGGAGGGTACTGAGGAATTATAGGACAACTCTGACAAGACTATACATACAGGACATTGAGAAGAGGAAGAAGTCAGTCATTGAGCAATGGAGCTATCTTAACCCAGAGACATGGGACGTGTTTGTTTCTATGGAAAATATTGATGAATTCAAGGTATTAAGCCTCACTCCCCATTATGATAACATTCCTATGAATTCATTATTTTACCTTGACCTTGTTTGTTATGTTTTACTTACCAATTACTATTGAATATTATTACTAACCAGACTGCAAAGGATGATTAAAGAGAAAGGCGTTCAAAGAATGTGCACAACCACACGGTGGGTCCAGGTGGCTATGAACATCTTTGCCAAAAGATACTACATGTGTCTTCTTCTCAGTAGCCTACTCCTGGGACTACTGAGTCCTCTACTACTACTGAACCTCTACTTCACCATGATCTATGGGTAGTTGGGAGGCAAAAAAATTGGAGATATATCCAACCCCACAACTACTGAGGTGGTTGTAAAAATAGTAAAATTCAACTCTTAGAGCAATTAGTATTGATGATTGTTATGTTTTACTCACCAATTAATATTGATGATGATGAGAGAGAGCTCTACAAGCAAAGGAAATAAGGCAAGTTCATCCCTGAGGGCACAAGGGATGGATTGATAGTTTCTCTAGGTAGAACATATCATCTTGGGTGTGTTAAGGCTACATGCACTGGTGTCGGTATAAGAGCATTCTTTGGGCCATCAAAGCATAAGAACAAATATATCCAGAAAGGGAGATTATCAAAAGAGGAGGTACATGAGTTGTTTGCAAAGGGACTTCAGGAAGCAATGAGCCAGTATCATGCTTCTTAGATAGTACTTGTAATTCCCTGCTCTTCATACAAGGTGGACCCCCTTAAGACAAAGTTGGTTGGGAGTAATCATGTGGACCCACCACTAGCACGCCCACTGTAAGTATTTTTATGACATAGTAGTCTTTTATAATGATTTGTATAATATATAAAACTCTATGAAAATTTATAGGGGTTATGGCCATACCATATTAAATTACAAGAATATATCATTCATGTGGACATAGCTTACCCACACCTTGAAGGTGACACGATTCATGGTGTACCGTTACCTGCCGATGTGGTTTGTGTGACGCTGAACCTTGTCTGCACCCCTTAGAAGCAGACTCCACTTCCATACGAGCACCCCAAGCACAACAGGATAGGTGATGCAGAAGGTTGTGTGGTCACGTGGCCTAAAGCTGGATTTATCTATACCAATATATGGTTATTTACATTGTGTTTGTATCTTTATATACATGATACCATTGATATATGATTACATATGTACATGACATAACGCCTAAGAAACCCCTTACAACTCATCCTCCACCTCCAGCTCCACCTCCTCCTCAAATATATGGTTGGCTTGCAAAGGACCTATTCGACTCAATATGTCCTCAATGGAGGGGTATGGCACTACGGGTAGGCGAACATGAAGAATGGTTGCCTATGATGGTTTCTATTAAGGAGGATGTTGTAGGCCAACCTTATGATACTAGTATATTTATGTAAGATGTTTTGGAGTTGTTTAGTTATGTTTGGTTGAATACATTTGTGATAGAACTTTGGATATGGTGAGATTTTATATAGCTATATACCATGTTTTATATATGTTGATCTGTTTTCTTATGTATTAATACATACATGATATATGTTTTGCAACCACTTACATAGGGTCTATAAAGAGTTTTCACTACCCCATGTGACATTTTTAGTTCCATCCTTGATTAGTCATGTAATTAAAGACCATGCATCTGTTATCTAATATTGCTCTACCACATTCAAATACTTTGGTAAAAAGAAAAAGAGTGTGATGTTAGCTCCATACAGTGTTGAGTAAGTTTCTTACTCTGCTTATAAATTTGTCTTAATAAATTACATTTCATTGCATATTTTAAGTTATATTTTGTTTGCCTTCTTATTACTCAGGAGTAAACATTGGGTGTTATTGGTTATTGTCCCAACAACACTAACTGTGTATTATCTAGATCTTAAGAGTGAAAAAATAGACAGTGGGGGACACGATTTGAGATAGGCATTATTCATGTGAGTAAATTTTTATATTTATATCTGTTAACATATATTTTACATGACTATTTACTAATGCAATTCAATGTGTTACACTAACGTATGGGGCTATAAAAGAATTTGAAAAAGTTGGAGGAAATGTGGACAAAGAAAAAGAAATCTATAGTTTGGGAGAATGTTGAGGTAGTTTTCTGACTCCAATGCATATTTATGCCAACTATGCTTACTTTTATTTATTAACATTTTGTATGTTGAAATTTGTAGTGTTCTATACAAGACTACAGTTGGGCATGCGGATACTACATGATGAGGTATATGGACATGATTGTTAGATATGTGGCAGTAGACATTAATGAGATACAAAATGTAATATATATATATATATAGTCTTGATCATCATAAGTATATAGTCTCATTAGATAATATGAAAATATCAAACTACAATTTATATATGTCATTATCTTTGTAGGTATTTAAAATGAAAGACTTACATGCTAGAAAAGCTAGAAGACATACAAATGCCCAGACGACATAACAACTAGAAGGGATACAAGAACAATGGGAAGAAGCCTTCAAAAAGGAAATGAACTTTGAATTTGATTGGGACAAGGAATGACTTTTATAAATTTTGATGTCATTATTTCTATATATGTGTGGTGCTTATGACTTCTTTGCAACTTTAAATTTGATGCGAGTAAATTCTTGGTGCATATGTGAATGATGATCTATATACATGTGTGTGAATGTGAAGATGAATGAATGAATTGTGTATGAATGAATGAATTGTGTTTCTACATGTCATAAGAATGGAATTCATGTATATGTAAATGAAGTATCATTTGTTTGAATGAATGTGAAGATTTATGTTTACACATGTGATTGAAATGGAATTACAGAATGAATAGAATTATATGCATATATTATGTTTGTTATTGTAGGTTTGGTGGCCTGTTGTTAAGTCAAACTCATGGGATATTGTTAACATGCAGTTCAGAACCCTAGTTCTAAACTATAAGTTCTACATCCCACTAACCAGCCAGGCAGCAGGTCTGTAGACCTTCTATTTCAAAAAAAAAAAAACTTAGTCGTCAGTTGTAACAAAAAAATGACACTATAGGCATGACTCGTTGGTTTTAGTAAAATAACTGACATTAAAGGACAAAACAAAAATGGCCATGATGGACAGCACATCCTCACTGGGTAGCATTTCATAGTGGTCACTTTTGTAGATTTAACCATCATTATACATCATAGTCGTCGGTTATTTGGTTTGCAACTGACATTGTATATCTTGATAGGTGTTGGTTGTTACCAAACTGATGATGTAGGGTCCTTTACCAGTTACAGATGTGACATGGTATGGCTCTTGCGATGTTGGTTTTTAGAAAGCAACTGATGTCTCAGACACCTATATGTGTCGATTTCTTTTATCCACACAACAAAGGATAGATCTTTGGCGTTGATTTTGTCGTCCCCAAAGAACTGACATATTAGACATGTCGTTGTAGTGTCACCTACTTAAATGTCAGTCTATAACTGACGTTATAGGGTTGTTTTGACTGACGTTAGAGATAGTTTATGTACTAGTGTATCCATCGACCTATTTCAGTCACGAGTCAGGATTAATACCTGGAAGACAGAGAAGGAAGGAACTTTGTTGTCATACACCACATCAAGTTACTTCTGTTACCATCATGACCATGATCATGGCCTCTTCCTCTACTTGTGATATACATCTCACCATGTTGAGGGAGTCGTCCTTTCACTAGGGTGTGGGGTTTATCCCCACTACCCATTTCTTGCAATTTCATTCATATTCCAATGCTTGTATGAACTCATTTAATTCATTGTTAATTGTTTATCACATGTCTTGTGGATTGATCACCCTATTTACATGATTTATTATAATTTTATGATGCGAGAACTTCAACATTTAAGATTTGAGCATCAATTAACATGGTTGATGTGCTGACAAGAACATTTGATGGGAAGTCTTTGGAGTAGTGGATATAGGATCTGTAAGTAATGATACATCGAGCTTATAGGGACATCTACTCATGCAAGTTTCTAACACTGAAAGGGAAAACTTGCATAACTCCAGTTATATATCATACATGTTTAGATTTGAGTTAATGCACACATTCAAGTAGTGGTGGTAAAATCTGATTCCACCCTAGTGTTTCCATCCATTGATAATTAGAACCTAAATCTATCTCTTTTCATTCTTGCAACTTTATTTAATCAAGCCAACTCAAATCTTGTGACAAATACTAGTTCATGATAAGGTACTTTGATTAGATAATTCTTAAAATTGTTGTTCTTTGGGATTTGATCCTCAACTGTACTATAATAAGAATCGTCTGCTTGTGGGTGGCATTATTGCACATTCATTTTGGTACACTCTAGAAATTCTATTCTTAGTGAATTTGTAGTGCATTAATATACACATCAAGTGTTGTAATCGGCCACTCTAGACCATTTTCTTTCAATTTTTGTTTTTATTTGTAGTATAAATAATTGACAAATCTACTTTTACAAATTTTCTAGTATTATGTGTTCTCACAAATTCTTTTTATATTTGTAAGTACTAGTGCATGGTTCACACTCAGACTACAAACTACAGACTGTAGAGCTTTCACTCAACCATGTATAGATCATGAGTTTGATGCTTCATTTAAGAATCTCATCCAAACTCTCATACCACATGCACACAAAAAATAGGCGGTAGACATGGCACAAAATGGTGATGATCATGTTGAAGATGTGCCCTAGGAAAGAGAATTTGGGAGAAGATAAAGGTGTCATCACATACAACTTAGCAACAAGCAAATGCCATGTAGTGAATTTTGGCAGTTATAGAATTGATCCAGGACTGGTGGCACTAATCAAGTCACAATCATTTCATGGGAACAACATGGAGGACCCAATAGCGCACGTCAATAACTTTGTGGAGAGATGTGACATGCATGAAATCAACTGAGCCCCAACCACAATGATTTATTTGAAATTATTTCATACTCTCCGTCATACAAGGTCAAGGTGTGGTTCCTAAATTTACCTCTAGAGTCAATCGAGACATGGGATGAGATGATTGATGCATTTTTTGAGAGATAATTTTCACTACAGAAGATAAATGAATTGGTGAGAAAGATCTATAACTTCAAGAAAGAGGCTGATGAATCCTACTCTGAGGCATGGGAAGGATTCCAAAACATGCTTAGAAAAGTCCCACATCAGAGGATTGATTTGTTTGGACAAGTGAAGACATTTTATTACGGCTTGCATAAAGGGTAAAGTGATACTCTTCATAGTGTAGGGGAAGGATTCTTCATAAATCACAAGGAAATAAGTTGTCACGAGATCCTAAGGAACATGGCCAAGAATCAATCATGAGGAGAGGATCATGAAGCACCAACATTATTTAGAAGAGCAAATCATGTGAGATTTTTTAGCAGAAGGCTCAGATGGCACAACTCACAAGGAAGCTTGATCAGAAATATAACACCTCAACTAGAGGTGAAGAGGAAAAGTGTATATACTTGCGGTAAAAAAAACAGGGACCAATAAATATTCATGGCACAAAGATCCTAAATTTTCTTAGAAGGATCCTAGCAATTTTCAGCATGGCCCATAAAAAGCACAAAAACCCAAACAACATCAAGATAAGAACTAACAACAATATCAATAGGATAGAGGCCCTGGTAAGATGGATACGATTTGAAGGCATGCTTGGAAAACTCATGAGTCAGAATGAGCCTTAGTTGGACTAGTCCTAAAGGGAGTATCAGAATCAACGGGTTCAAATTTGTAGCATAGAAAACCAAGTTTCACAAGTAGCAACGGAGATGGCAGCCATGAACAATCTCAACCAACAGGGGTTTCCAGTAAACAATGATGTTCCACCTAATAACCAACAATCAAATACATTGCTTATTTGCAGTGGTAAAGTGTTGGTGAATGAGCAATAACTGATTCCAAAGTAGATTAGAACACAGTCTGACACTAGGCCAGTGAAAGACATGATGCCTCCAGAGCATCTGCAAGACCCTACACCTTGAAAGGAAGCTACAGAAGAGTAAATCATTGATCAAATAAAAAATAAAAATGAGTCTCACATTCCACTGTATTAGTGCAAAAATGTGACTCCAGTGTCATTCCCTAATAGACTGAAGGCCAAAAAGGTTGATAAATAGTTCAAGAAATTTTTAGATACTTTCAGGAAGCTTCACATCAATCTACATCTAGTAGATGCCATTGATCATATTCCCTCTAATGGTAATTTCTTGAAACACATCATCAACAAGAAAAAGAGGATAGACGATTCATATGTTTTGTTATCGTAGGAAGAAGTCAATGTTTTGATACAAAGGAAATCGCCATAGAAGAGACAAGATTCAAGGTGTTTTGACATACCATGTTTCATTCGTGAAGTCAAGCTTGGAGAAGCATTATGTGATTCAGGTGTAGCATTAATCTCATGCCACTGACCACATTCAATAAACTGGGACTCAAAGAATCAAGGAAGAGAAACATGACAATTCATCTTGCAAACAATTCAGTGGTGAGGCCAATAGGCATTTGTGAATATGTTCTAGTGAAGGTGGACAAATTCATAGTCGTGGAAATATATGATGACTATGATAGTGAACTACTACTAGGTTGGCCATTCCAAGCCACAACTGATGTGATTTTGGAGATGGGGAGAGGAAGACTAACACTAGGGATCCAAGATGACTGATTTGAGACAAAGTTGTCTGATTATCAACAATTGATCAAAGAGTAGGGACAATGTCACATGATGCATCATTTGATAGTGAGGTGTCCCTATTATTGGGGAAACCATTTATGGACAAGGAACAATTCATGACAAGGGTGGATGAAGGCACCCTAGAGGTAGCCATTGTTGAACAAACAAAGAATATATCTTTGATAAAGGTCAAGAAGTGTCGTGCTGAACTAGAGGAGTACACTCAATGATAGTCACATATGCGATCTCCTCTACCATCACATAGGTGTATCCTTAGATACCTTTAGAAACTTATCTCTTGCACCCGCTGGATGATAACACACGCTACCATCTACTAGAGGAGTGTGTAATGTTTCTTAAAGCATTATCGTGTATTTATTTGAGATATAATGAGGAGTCGGGACCGCCACCACTGCTATTGGTACCATCATTAC
Organism: Alisma plantago-aquatica; assembly: GCA_963693085.1. Taxonomy (NCBI): domain Eukaryota; kingdom Viridiplantae; phylum Streptophyta; class Magnoliopsida; order Alismatales; family Alismataceae; genus Alisma; species Alisma plantago-aquatica. The sequence continues at coordinate 242,201,731 of OY856415.1, forward strand.
AATGTCCTCTTGAGTTGGAATTGAAACCACTTTCTTCACATCTGAATTATACATTCTTGGCAGTGGACAACAAAAAATTACAGTGATCATTTCTACATCATTGAGTTTTAGAGAGGGGGAGCATTTGCTTATTGTTCTAAAGAACCATCTGGTTGCGTTTGGGTGGTCTATTGCTGAAATCAAGTGGTTCTCCCCTAGTTTATGTCAACACAAGATTCTGATTGAAGAGGGATAAAAAATAATGGCACAACCTCAATGACATCTAAATCCCATCATGATTGAGGTGGTGAACAAGGAGGTAGTGAAGTTTCTATTGGCATGTAAAATTTATGCTATTTCACATTCCAAATGGTTAGTCCAACTCAGGTAGTTTGTAAGAGGGGAGAAATAACAATCCCTACTAATTCAATGAGTGAATTGTTGGTATGTATGCCCAGAGAGCCAATCATATGATGATTGTAATGTCATATCTTGTAAACATTTGATTAATAATAAAGGCAATCTTCCCATTTGTTTTGTTTATTCAGTTATTAGATAATGATATTACATAATAAATGTCTAAAGAATGATATTACTCAATGACGCATGTCTTCAGGTTGAGGACCTAAATGATGAGATCATACGGATGTCAAGGTATATGCATTCTTGTTATGTCTCTAGTTAGACATTATTATGGAAGGCTAATAGACAACAATAACACTTAAGACTAGAATGTGTGTTGGTTGATGACAGAATCTCAGTAGTCATGATATGTGATATCAAACCAAGCACATAAATACTTGTTAGAGAACAGTGTATCAGACAGACCCACCTTGAGAGTGATACATGGAAACTGTGATTGGTAGTCAAAGTCATCTCTCATAGTGATGGTGGTGATTTTGGTTCTTAGACCTGAAATCACTACACTCGTCACATGTCATTCAGTGTACTTTGACATCATCCACTGTGATCCCGAATAAAGGTTGCCATAAAGGTGGTGCTTGGGTGCACTGTGACACATGGGTATGACTGTGAGTGATGTAGATGGGATTTGTCCCTCTTACAGGAGTATGATATCTTGGCCACTTGATAAGTAAGATTGAGAAATGCATAGCCATGTTGATGTGAGTCAATATGTGATATTGAGCTTACACATATCTCAAACACTCTGCTCTAGTTCAAGGAACATGGATTGAATGTTGAAGAAGATGACAATTTCATGCCTTTATTTCAATCTAGATATCAAAGACAAAGGAACTATACAATTATTATAACACCAATCACAAATGATAGGTTAAGTTGTTTCTCCAACTTCTCCAATTACTTGGGTAGAAATGAAGTCTTTCTAGATACCAATCATTGCTTGTGAAATCATAATATGATTATGAACATCACTTCCAATGTAGTTTGGAGCCTACCGAATCACACACATATGTTGTGTTGGAATAGGAGTATAATTGTGGATGTGATTGGAAATGTTTCGAATCAAATTGATTACTAAAATGTTTAGGTAATCTACTAGAATAATATTAGAATATAATATGAGTTAATTGGTTAAAATGTTTAAGCCAATTAATTATTAACTTTTCTGGCTATTCCCGAGAAGATTGACTATAATCAGGTGATGAGAATTAGTTAATCAATTAATATAATTAATTGGTTAATTAATGGATTCCAAAATATTCTTTTATTGGTCCACAAACGACACATATTAAATGCAACTGCAACCCTTTTGTTTACCCAAGGTTTTGGGAAACCTTGCTTCCTTTCCTCTACTATTTATAGGGGCATGGCGGATGGCCTTAGAGATACAGTTAAATACTAATGCTCATGCTCTTGTATGTGAACCCTAGAAGTCATTGTCCCTAGGTGAGAGAGAAGGAGAGCAACCAACGCTAACACACCATTAAGTAAAAGGATGCTCCTTCTCACTAACTTATGAAGTGTGACTTGGAGTTCAAATCCATCCATGTGGACGAAGTAGAGACATAGAGTGAGCAAAACTAAAACCAAAATAAGCTTGTAATCCTTAGGCTCTGGCGATGGTGGGAGCCGAGCAGGTTGGGGCAGGTTTCACTGCCCTAGCCTCCACTGCCACTCTCTCCCCTTCTCCTCAGCCCCAAGGCGATGGCCTTATTTGCAACCCGCCTCCATGGGCGAATCTAGGGTTGGATGTGACGGTGGGCAGGTCGTGGGCGGCGACTTTGTCCAAGCCAATGCTTGTCCTATAGAACCTGAAACTGGTGGTTCTTCCTGAAGACCCCAGGGCTCTGGTGTTTCGCCATGGAGATGACCGTCCATGGATGATCTATGGAAGATTTTCACAGAAGATTCATCATCGTTCAAGTCCTTGGGCGTAAGGCAGTGGTGATCGAGCAGCTCTATGGCTGGATGCTGAGAGCTTGGCGAATCAGAGGGGAATTGCATGACTCTCCAATGGTGGGCGGCTTGTTCCTGGCCAAGTTCTCGATGGATGAGGACCTCAGTACATCCATTGAGCAAGGCCCTTGGTTCTTCGACCAACAACTGGTGCTGACGAGGAAGTGGACATCGAAGGCATATGTTCAAAGGGCGGCCCTAACTTCCGCACCAATTTGGGTCACCTTGCCAGAGGTGGGACAACACTGGACCAGAAGAGCCATATCCATTATTGGGTATGGCATTGGCATACCTAAAGTCATTGACTTCATCACTAAAGGGATTCTCGCTGGAGCGGCTCACCTGTGCGTGGAGATTGAAGCTGAGAAGAAACCACCTCCTGTGGTCATGGTAGAGCTCCCTGACGGCAAGGCATTAGAGATCAAGGTCTTGTATGATGCGCTTCCTGACAGGTGCGAAGGTTGTAAGGTTTTCGGGCACAGCACGGGACAATGCCCTGGACCACGGGTGGCTCGTCCTGAACCCCCCATTACAACAGATCCGGATGACAGGGGACAATAGAAGAAACACATGCCTAGGAGGAAGTCATCGAGAGGACCTCCGACTGTAGGTCAGGGGTTGTCTACACCTCAAGAGGATGTCGAGGAGGATGTTGTTGTATGTGAGGCGGAGCCGTCTGTTGGAGAAAGCCCATCCATGTGTTTGGGCCTTGAGGCTTAGGAATCTGTGGTGGAAGATGGAGGAGGTAGCGGTGCAGTGCAGGTGTCTGAGGGTATGCCTGAGAGTGAACAACCTACTGAAGGGCCATTCCAGGAGGTGTTGAGTGGCTCAAGGAAAGGTTGTTCTCTTGTTAGAAATGGGAAGTATAAGGAATCCATTGTGGAGTCCTCAAATCAGTTTGATCTGCTAGAGGATCTGGACAATGAGTTCTTGGTAGTTGTGGGAACTAGCATGAGTAAGGTGGCTACCTCACCCAGGAGGACCACGAGAGGCAGATCAACTCCCGAAAGGGGGGGACACCACATAGTTTCTTAATGTGTATCCTTTCTTGGAACTTGCGTGGTGCCTCTTGACCTGACAAACAAAGGAAATTGAGAGAGATCATTGAGGAGGTAAAGGCAACTATGGTGGTCTGTTTGGAGACCAGGATAAGGAGACATATGGTGGACAGAGTGAGAGGTCTTGTAACTCAGGGTTGGGAGTGTGTTTCCAGTCTGGATTAGGTGGAGGGAGGTAGGATCGCAATGGGCTAGAATCCTTAAGTTTGGGATGTGCAAGTTATATTCCAAATAGACCAGATGATGACTGCAAGCTGCATCAATAACGGCGGGCTGCACATTGTGGTTACGGGGGTTTATGGGCACAATGCGGAGAGCTGCCACCGCAGCCTGTGGGACATCTTGTGAGAGGCAAATCAAAAGGATTTGCCACAGCTGTTCATAGGTGACTACAACAGCATAAGAAAGGTGGGTGAGAAGAGGGGAGGGTTGCCGGTCCCTGATTCGTGCATTGCTCACTTCAACGACGCAGTTGAGGAAGCAAATTTGATGGAACTCAATATGAGTGGAGGGATTGTGACTTGGCACAATAAACAAACCGTGGATAGGAGAATGGCTAGTCAGATAGACCGTGCTCTTGTCAATGAAGCATGGTTAGATCTGTTCCCCCAAGCATGTGTCCAGCTGGGTGGCCATCCGAATAGTGACCGCGCCTGGCTACAGGTTCACCTTGCACACGGGATCAGCAGGAAGAAACCTTTTAGGTTTTTCAATGGGTGGATGGAATGGCTGAGTTGTAAGAGAATTATTGCGGAGGCCTGGAGGAGGGATGTCCAGGGAAACCCTGTATATGTGACGGCTGAGAAATTCAAAAGAACGAAGATGGCCCTTAAAGATTGGGCGAAGGGACTATCTAGCATTAAGAATCTGGTCTCTAGTGCGAAGCAGGTGCATGTTGAAGCTTCCAGGAAGTTGAGAATAGATTCTCTTGATAACCAACTCATTTTAATCAAAGAGGAGAGTGCCAAGAAGTTGCAACAGCTTGAGAAAGCAGAGGAGCATTGCTTGTGTCAAAGGAGCAGATTGAAGTGGATTCGGGATGGGGATAGGAACACCCGTGCATATCACTCTGTAGTGAAAAGGAATGAGATGAGAGATCATATACATACTCTATTCAAATAGGATGGTACTCCGACCAGGTCCCCCGAGGAAGTGGTTGATGAGGCTATTGTGTTCTATTCCAAGCTTTATAACTCAAGTGATGGGGGTTCCTCGTAGCAGTGCAACCTGCCCCCTAAACGGGTCACTGACTAAATGAATAGAGATCTTTGTAGACCTGCCTCTGACGAAGAGATTAAAATAACCATGTTTTCCATTGGTTCTGGGAAGGCCCCGAGCCCCAACGGGTTCAACTCTTTCTTCTTTAAAAGGATGTAGGATGTGGTGAAGAGCGACCTGTGTAATTTCGTGAGGTGGTTTTTGGTTGGAGGGAATATGGTGAGAAGCATCAACCATTCTTTTATCAGGATGATACCTAAGAAGAAGTTGGTGCATTCTCTAAATGACCTGAGGCCCATTGCCTGTTGTGGCGTGGTATATAAAGTTATCTCCAAATTGATGGCAGACAAACTCAAGAAGGTCCTTCCTGGGGTTATATCATGGGCTCAGTCAGCGTTTGTGAGAGGCAAAAACATGTCGGATAGCACTCTTCTGGTGTCGGAGTTCCTCCTCAGCTTCGGTGTGAAAATGGGGGCACGGAAAGCTTGTGTCAAGTTGGATATTTCTAAGGCCTATGACCTGGTCAGGTGGGATGCCCTTAAGCGCATCATGGTTTAGATGGGTTTCTATAGGAGATGGGTTGATCTGATTATGGAGTGTGTTTCCACCACTTCCTTCTCGGTCCTTGTGAATGGGGTACCTTATGGTTTCTTCAACGCCTCTAATGGTTTGAGACAAGGTGATCCTTTGTCTCCTCTCCTTTTCACTCTCACCATGGAGTCGTTGACCACTTTGATTGAGGATGCAATAAGGGAGAAGAAGATGGTGACTGTTAGGCAAGGCGAGGTGAAGGTGCTCCCACACCTCATCTTTCCCGATGACGTGTTGTTTTTCCTGTCTGGGAATGGCAAGATGCTGAAGCATCTACGTCGTGTGTTGAAGGTGTTTGGAAACCTTAATAGGTTGTTCATAAGTGAGATCAAGTCCAAGATTTATTTATCCAGGTCCTGTGATTCAAGGAGGGGGAGACTGAAGCAGGCTACTAGCCTCCCCCTTGGAGTGTTTCCCACCAAGTACATCCTCATAAGGGAGACGCCATATCTCCGTTCCTTTTCATTATATTTGAAGAACTTCTCTGCAGAAAGGTGAATTATATGACCCAAAACAACACCATTAAGAGATTCTTCACGAGAGGTCAAGCTATGGCTCCGTCCTTACTGTTATATGTTGATGACTTGGTTCTTTTTTTCAATGCGACTCGATCCTCGATTCAGAATGTTAAGTACATTTTTAATGCTTATGAACGAGCGACTGGTCAGATGATCAATAAGAATAAATCTGTGTGTTTGGTCGGAGGTAAGAATTCTCATACATCAGACTTGATTGCGAGATCTCTAGACATTGAAAAATCTTCACAGGCCTTTACATATTTGGGCATCCCGATTACCAAGGGTAAATATAAGCTGGCGGATTTTGATTTCATTATTGACAAGGTTAATAAGAAGATAGCGTCCTGGAAAGCGAATCTGTTATCGTTCGTAGGGAGACGACTGCTGATTGCACAGGTTTTATCATCTGTGGTGATTTATATGGCTGCGGCCATTGGGATGCCGGAAGGTATCATGGACAGGTTGGAGCAGAAATTCTCCAAGTTTCTCTGGGCAGACAGAAAGAATGAGAAGAGAAGAACATGGGTTGGGTGGAAGAAGATTGCTACGCCTAAAGAAGAAGGTGGCCTTGATATTGTGTCACTTAGAATGATCAATGATTCTTTTACGGCTAAAGCTTGCTGGGAACTAGTAAATGGTGATTCTCTGTGGGCGGTTTTCTGCAGGAAAAAATATGCAAATACTCATGGTGGTAGATCAGCTTCTTACCCGCATGATCTCAAGATTAGTAGTACATCATCTCCTTTCTGGAATAGAATTTGGAATATCTTCCCTAAGATGTACCCTCATTGCAGGTGGGCAATTGGTAGAGGTGAAGTCTCCTTCTGGGATGCTAATTGGTGTGATGTACGACTTTCGGATTACGCTATCTTTTCTAGCGATAGACGTCTTCCTTTTCTAGTTAAAGATTTCTGGAGCAGTGACATTGGATGGGATTGGCAATCCATTAGTCATCTAGTGAACGATCAAGGTATGGAGTTTATAAGAAGATCGGGTGTTTGGGTATCCGATTCAGAGGACAAAATAGTATGGGGTCCCACGATGAATGGGTCCTTCTCGCTCAAATCTGCAAAGAAGGTTCTTAGACCTCCTATGGCAGTCGATATGACTGATCTTGGTAGGATTTGGAAGCTCGACTCACCTAAGGCAAGTGCGCTGTTGTGGAAGATAGTGTGGAAAGCCATTCCCACGGATGATAATATCAAGCACAGCTGCTGCATTTCTCTTGCATCCTGTTGTAATTGTTGTACGAGCCCTCAAGAGGAGGAGACAAAGCATCTGTTCTTCAATAGTCAGACGGCTATACATCTATGGTCTATTTTTTCTCAGATGACGGGCAAGGATGCTCCGGAGGATATCATGTCGCTGCTCAAGATGGCAGGTTTGGGCTGTTCTAATCGGTTTGATGAATGGATTATTGGACAGATTTCTTTGCAGATTCCGTACAGCATTTGGAGATGTAGATGCTCGGCCAGATATGGCAACAAACCCTTGAATGCTGATCTTGAATGGAAGAGGATTGTCGTTTATGTTAACAATAAGATGAGTCAGAAACACTTCCCTGTGATCATACGTGATGATGTCCATGAGAGGCTTCGTGCTGCTGGCATACAAGAACCGAAGGTTGTTTTGAGAGAGATACGGTTACTCAGATGGGTAAAACCTGATTTGTTCAATCTTAAGATGAATCTAACGATTGGTTATGATTTTTGCACGGATGGGCATAAGAGAAGATGGGCTGCTGGTATCGTGAGGAATCATAATGCGGACACATGTGCTATTTTCTTTGCTTGGATTACTGATTCAGAGTTTATTGATGCTTATATACAAGCTTGCATTGTCGGGTTAAAGGTTACACATGATCTCATGCTGAGTATCTCATCCATTGAGATTGAAAATGAGGGGGTCTTTAATATCCTTTGGAATGATGGGTTGGAACCTTGGAGAATCAGATCTCGAGTCCAGGAGTTGAGATCGGAGATGAAGAGAAGCTACATTACTGGATCACTTATTCATAGTGCTGCAAATGCGATCCCTAGAGCTATTGGTCATTGGGGAAGAAGATACTCGCACATGTCAGTTATCACTGACATCAACAGAGTTCCTAGACGTATTCGTGGGATGATTTTATTGGAGAAAAGGAATTTTCCTTATGTGCATTTGTATAGGAAGAAGGTGAGATGATTTTTTGGTAGCTAGGCTTGTTGGTGTTTTTGTTGGTTCTTTGTGGGATGTTTTTTGGGCGGTACCTACAAGTTATAAGCAGGAGATGTACTTTTTTGGATGTTTTTGCCCACAAGAGAGGGGTGGGATGAATAAAAGATCCCTCTGGCTAAAAAAAAAAAAAAAAGCATCCTCATTAGCGGTGGTGTGGTGAGAGGAAAGGATTTTGCTATGTGCATGGACAATCTTCAGAACACTACAGCCAAGTGGACGGGGCTCCGACTGTCATGGGTGGGACGGTTGGTCCTGGTGAGGTCTGTGATTATTCCTAAGATTAGATTCTGGTGTAACCAAGCGGAGATACCAACCTTCATCCTGGACAAGATGAGATCCATAGTTGCATCTGTCATTTGGGGAGGGAAGCACCACGTTGTCCCGTGGGTGACGCTTGCTAGAACCTATAAAGAAGGTGGGCTTAACATTGTCGATCTACCCAACATTGCTACTATGGCTACCTATAGGTGTATTGATTGTTTCCTAAGGAACAAGGAGTCTGTGTGGTCTTCCAGGATGAAGCAGCGATATGACGACAGCCTTGCCGTGGTCCAAGGTGCTCAAGTGTCCAGAGTGTGGTGTGTCAAGGCCATGGACTGGAAATCTATTTCGTCGGAGTATGTGCTGCAGATGGGAACTTGGGCCTTGTGGGACGTTGATTTCAAGCCCAGCTCCATCATCTCGTTTCACACTCCTCAAGTTCCTTGGTTTGAGGTGTTATGGCACAAACACCATAAACCAAAATGGAGTTGCTTCCTCTACCGCTGTATTCTGAAGAAGTTACCCACATTGGACAAGATAAGAGCTCAGAGCCTATCCTCCAATGCTATCTGTTGGCTCTACAAGGCGCATGAAGAGAGCCATGAACACCTGTTGTTCTAGTGTTCCTATATGAAATATTTGTGGTGTAGATGGAGCTTGAAGATGGGTTGGGGCGGACCCCCTGTTGTTGGATGATGGGATACACTGGATTATGGAGAAAAGTGCTCAGTCTAGGATTTTTGCTAGTCTTAGCCTGGTTGGGCTATGTTTCTTTATTTGGGATGAGAGAAATCAAAGACTCCATGGCAAAGGGGAGAGGGACAATACCTATCTTTTTGATGTTTTTGTGTATAATCTGGGTGCGGTTGTTAAGGCCAAACCCAAGATCGGGTACGGGGTTGATGCAAAGGTTCTGAGATAGTGGGGTTTTTGCTGACTCACCCGCATGTACAGTATATGGGTGCTCCCCATATACTTCTTTTTGATGTGATAGTGATATTTTACCTACTCCAAAAAAAAGTAGAGACATAGACACTAAGTTTCCTATGTTTGGAGGACAAACGAGGACCGTCTGTGCACGCAAGGAGCATTATCAGCTAAGGGATGTCGCTAGACCTACTCTGCAATTAGGTATTTCCTACATACCCTCTTTCCAGATACGTTGTTATTGACGAGATCTACTCGTAGGGTATGTGGAGAAAATTTTATTGTTTCCACTGCACCTGTCTCCTCCACAAGACCCAACATGAACTAGTCTCCACTATATTAGTGACTAGGTGGTGAGTTTATATTAATTATCACTGACAAGATGCCACCACCTTGAAAGACCATTTTCCGCTACCTTTTATCAATTAGATCCTTGATAGGCTTGCATGCCTCTCACACTATTCCTTTCTAGATGGTTATTTAGGCTACAATTGGATTTCTATCAAATAACATGATCAAGAGAAGTCAATCTTCACTTATCCATATGGTACTTTTACTTACTTTCATATGCCCTTTGGCCTTTGTAATGCTTCGACGATGTTTCAACGATGCATGCTCGCTATTTTTTTGGATATGGTAGAATGATGTCTTGAAATATTTAAGGATGATTTTTCAGTATATAGAGAGTCATTTAAGGACTGCCTTGTCAATCTTGAATAAGTTTTGCAAACATGCGAGGACACTCACTTAGTTTTGAATTGGGATAAGTGTCATATGATGGTGAGTTAAGGGATTGTGCTTGGGTACAAGGTGTCAAACAAAAGGGATGGAAGTTGATCCAGTGAAGATAGAGGTGATCTTCAAACTACGTCCACCATCCTAAGTGAAAGGAGTTCAGAGTTTATTGGGACATGCCAGTTTTTATCGACGTTTTAGTATTTCTTAGGAGTTTAGAGTTTCATCCATTATAAGAAATAATAGATATAGGTTCAATGTCAATCCTTGATGTACCCCAACTATGATAGAAAATGTTGGTGTCTCCCCTTAAGGAGTCTTGATGCTTGCAGTTGAGCTATCATGCATGTCTTTAATCAATCCAATGTATTGGATTGGCACACCCATTTTCTTCAAAACCCTCCACAACACATCCATCGACCTCAATCATAAGCCATTTTTAAATCAATAAAAACCATACTTTTAATTTCTTTCATAAGCCTCCTTATTATAATAAAATAATATATTGTATTGGTCTTCTATAGATAAAGCTATTTTTTCCAATGTCTACATTATTGATCTTAGTCGTTTCTTAATAATCCTCTCCCAAAGCTTCATAGTGTAACTTGTCAACTTGGTACCTTCGTAGTTTGTGCATCTTTGAGCTTCTCATATGTTCTTATATATGCAAACCATAGTACTATTTCTCCACTAATTTGACATCTTCTTGGTCTTCATAATCTTATTTTAGATACACATCATCATATTTTTATCTAGATTATGTAGACCTTTCCTTCTATCTTTGATAATCATCTTTGTTGAAAATTCATTCATATTCTCTTTCTAAATATCATTTATATGTATATAAATTTAGGCATATTGAAGTTCACCATAAATCCAATAAATAGAATATACATATAGTTCGTATATTCTATTATTTTGTAGTTAATTTGGGTTGACTTATGCCGAAGTTGTGTATTACTTGAGACATTACTTACTGAAAATCCACTTGTAGGGATCTATACGGTTTGAATCCTAACATAAATCAATATATACAAAAATAACTAGTCATACACCGATACTTAGATCTGAAATATGCATAGGAATGTATGCATGTAAGTCACACATATATGTATGCTTTTGAGGAATTGACTTCACATATAACTCAAATGATAAACCAACCTAAACTCCTTTTTAGGGTATCAAGTCATTGTATTTATTGAACATCTTTTGATATATGATTTTCGTTGATAATATATATACCAAATAGATGAGTCTTGTTGAACATGATCATTGATTAACTTCATACTCATAAAGTGCCATATATATATATATATATATATATATATATATATATATATGTATATATATATATATATGTATATATAAGTGCACACACACATGTATATTTTGCCATTACGTCAGTCGTACTTTTTCTCTAGGTCATCACTTATTCGTCCCCTTGTGGGGGCGATGAGCTATTTTCATTCTTGCATGAGACCTTCAACAATCCATGTTTACCAATGAGAGCTAAAGGTCAGCGAATCCAGTCCATCTCTAAGATAATCCACCTACTTTTACTGCTAAAAAAGTGTGGTTTAGTTTCCTTGTCGGGATAAAGAATATCAAATATTCTTATGATACAAAATTGTTATTTTATTATCAAAATATTGAATTTTCATAATTTACTCATAATACTACATATATACATATACCAATATGATCAACTATTTCTTATTTGTTAATGTGAGTAGGCTTTGTGTATCAAACATTTTGATTAATGTCTCTAAACTATATAAGTAATCCAATTACTTATTTTATGACTTTACTATTCACTAAAACATACACAGACATACATAGACAAACACACACACACAAACAAACAAAATTTCTCTCTCTCTCTTGATCTCTCTCTCACACAAACACTCACACTCTCTCTCTCTCTCTCTCTCACACACACCACTAGTACACAGATGGCATGTAATATCAGTTATTTAAGGCCTATAATGGGTGACACTTAGGTGGGCGATGTTGTTAATCGATGGTTATCAACAATGTTGCCCGTTTTCAGAGGAAATTGAAACCGATGTAGTACCATAGTGACAATTGCAAAAACCGACGTCTAGAATAATAGAAATTGATGCAAAAAACTTGCATGTCATAAAACATTGTTTGGATAAAGGGCTTGTCATATTGTTTTCAATTAGAAAACTAACATAACAAATGTTGAATGTTAGATTATTGATATTGATTAATATCATTGATTTTTCAAATTAACTAATGTCATACATAACTAACCTCAGTTTCTATCATAAAGAATATGTAGTAGTTGTCTTATCAATTAGAAGGTTAACTAATAAGATTGTTCAATAACGTCAGTTTGTTATTACAGAATCGACGCCACAATATTTAAAGTCAATTTTACACAAATAACCGTCATTGGAATAGGTGTTTTTATAGCAAGTTACTTTCCTACTATTAAGCAAGGTGCAAAACTTGTTATTTTAATAAGCAACATGTTCCATCATGTGTTTATCTTAACAACAAGTCATCTTGAACCTACAAAATCTGCAATAACAAATGCAAATACATACACATCCACATATTCAATTGCCCCAATTGCATTCATATTTGTATCTTTAAAATGTAGTCATTTTCATACACACATTCACAATTCACATCCACATTCACATTCACAAATTTTCTTACCAAATTGAAATCAAAATCCAAATTCACTTGTATTTATTATAATTTAAATTCAAATACAAAATTTACTTATGGGTCCACATATATAACCATATACAAACAATCACATTCAAAGTTTCATACAAAATCAATCCCAATAAAATTCAAAATCAACTTCTTGAATGAATATCTTTGCCCATAATTCTTTTAACTCATCTAGAGTGTCTCATGCATAAGGTTGTTGGGTGTTAAGTACCTACAAAAAAAATCATACAATAATATTGTATAAAGTAAAAATTTATAATTCAAATTAGATTATACACTTGTGATCAAAGTCGATACTAAATTTTATATCTTTTGGATGTCTTGTGATGCTTGTACTGACAATGACATCCATATACTTCATCACATAGTATCCACACACCCATCAATTATCTTGTGTAGGGCACTAGAAATTCACAGTTGTGCGAGAAGTTAATAAATAATTAATAAATAAAATCAACACAGTTGCCATTAGGCATGGACTCATAAACTACCTTAACACTCCTCCTTGATAGTGATTTCTTTTATCTATCTACAACTCCTATTGAGACATCCCCATATTTTTTAAAACTTAATCTGATGTGTGATGTCCAAATTGGAACTCTCACCTCAGCGAGAATCCCAATTTTAACATCACACACTAGGCTAAGAAGAAGAAAATCAAAGGAAGTCAGAAGGAAACAATCAGTAGCACATGCACATGAACAATAAACAAACCATACAACACATATTCACCATTCCACATATAATTACAACATAAATTGTTACAACATTTGATATTACATATTGAACAACAAGCTTATACATATACATGTACTACCACTAAACTACAGGATCTTAAGACAATAGGTCCACTTGTACATCAGCTCACCACACAACTCTCAACTATCCTGGATCTTTAAGAGAACATGTCCACAACCTAAACAAAATATTACATGTGGTACATGTCAGCACAATATTCAATAATATTGTACTGAGTACGCCTACATGTCTTTTATATACCTCTCATCATATCTTGGCAATAAGATAAAACTAATACTTGACAGCATTAACAAATATAAGAAAAGCATATACTTACACAAAGATATTCATTAACACAAGAGAATACATATATTTTAAGCACATTTCCATCATATATCTCGTACATCTGCCACCAAGGGCTTTGATGTTTTTAGGCCTTATCATATAACTCGTACATCTACCACCAAGGGCTTTGATGTTACATCTGCCACCAAGGGCTTTGATGTTTCTTCAATGCACTGTACTACCAAAGAGTTTAGTGCTATCATATGATGGATCATAATATTTTATGTTTCATGTGTTCATAGACATAAATATGGAAAATCATGCAATATATCATACAAGAACAATCATTTCATCCAATACCATATGCCAAATATATTACTACACACATAACACGAGTATATTGTATAATAAGCCAAGTAAGAGGTAATGGCGTACCTTGATCAAGATATACTAATCACATATACTCCTGATGTCAACTATATCCGTAGTCATCCCTGATTAAGACAAGACCACATACTATCATCAGATTTCAATCATCTTAACCCTAGTTATATCTATTTTAGGGTTTAGCTTAGTTCATTAGGATGTGTGCATCATTACTTACATTCTTGTCTTAGAATTATCTTACTGACGTCTTTTTCCATATTATGGTTCTTTATATGAATATTAAGTTCCATATCCTTTTTGTGCACATATTAACCCGAGTTTGTATACATTATTCAAATTAGGGTTACAACCATGTATTAAGGTTCACCTTCATATAACATAGATTATATGCATCTAACTGATATCAAAGTTCCACATTAGCTTCAAGTTACTGATATGAGAGTGTGTTGTGAATTCCATCATTTATTGATCATTAATGTATTTTCTACATTTTGATTAGGGTTATCAGCCCCAATAAGCCATTTAAAGAAAATTATAAGATTTCATGCATCAACATCATAATCAATGACCTTATATGGATTACAGACATAAAAAAGGATTTACTAACATATTATCATAATTTTAGGCCATCGTTTGATGTTTATTATCTCTAAAACAAGCATTTCACAACTTACATGATATCAATGTTATTTAAGCACAAAGAGGATAATATAATGTTTTCATCTTATTCTACTCATTTTTCTGAGAATTTTGATACCTTATTTGTATTTTTCTGATGTACAGACTAATTCTGTGAATTATTAAAGATCTACATATTTTTGGGATTATTTACCTTTGGCACGCAATCAACGGCCGCCACGTCGCTCCTCAGGGTGCGGCCCTTTGCTCCTGACTTTCCTGGGCGAGCCGGTCAGTTGTCTGGCGGTTCACGGGTTGGACCTTCCGGTTCATGGTTCTCTTTCTTCGCCCTTTCTCTCCGCGTACACATCCGTCCATTCCCTCGCGCCGTCACGCGTGAGGCCTGCCGCCACGAACCAGATATCCGGTGAGAGATCTGTGGTGGATTGGTCCACCCAGATTCCTTCTTCCATTATTTGTAGCTCCGAGGTAGAGCTTTTAGTCTGCACAAGACCTCTTCGGGACTGAGTATGGCTGAAGACTCCGGTTGATCCATCTCTGGATCTCATCTACTCGGCGTGAGCGTGCGATCCTCAGACCTGCTATAACATGGGCACCGCCGCGAGGCTGGGTCTTCTCTAGCGAGCAATCTTGGAGCTCTCCTCCCTCTGGCTCTCGCCCGATACGTTCTTGTCTGCGGCTTGTCCACAACTTCCCTTTTCTAGCCCGATACGTTCTTGCCTGCGGCTGCCACAAAACGGACTTCCGCTATGACCCTATTTTGTCGAACCAAGTCGACATCGTGGACTGGAATGCTGGCGAGCAAACGGTGGCATCTCAACTGCCTTCATCAAATTCTGATGCCTTCACTTGATAACTCGTCAGTGCCGTCGGAAAGGGATGGAAAAAGCTATAGCCCCCCTCCCGACCCCATCTTCTTCCCTCGACAACTGCCTTCTCTCGTGACGCCATTGTGGCAAAGGGAAGGTCTCCGACGTGCGGTTTTCAGCAAATCTTCTCCTCCTCATTTCTCTCTTGCTGCTGGTTTCCCTATCTTCTTCCCCCACAAATGAACTTCGGTCGAGAAGCAGTGCGGACGGGGGGTGGGACTCCCTCCCTCGTCTCTGTTCCGTATGCAAGGAATGAGGGGTATTTCCACTCCTTTGTTGATCCAGACACAACTGCTATGCCAAAACTGCTCTCGAACCACGAACAGTGATCGTGGTGTATTGACCTCACGAGAGATGAACTGCCTCCCACGTTGTTGGTTTAAGCTGCGGTAGAAGATAACTTCTCAACCCTCCAATCTGGCCATCCAAGGGCCATGTAGAACCCCACGTCACCAGTTCACAACCTGAAGGTTGTGTATGGACTGCATTGCCCATTGAGGAAAATAACCACTTCACCTGCCCGCTTAACCAAGGAGTGACAAGGCACGTACCAACAACTTAAGCTAAAGATTTATTTACGTTTCTCATCGATACACAAAAATATCAATGATTTCACCACATTCAAACATATATATCTCCTTCTGGGAACATTCAAATATTATAAAAATCTAACCATAGCTTATAATGGCTCAAGGTTTGATCTACTCAAATGTATAAATTTATGAATCTTAATTTTGATATCAACATCTATCAACACTCAAAAAATTTCCAAAATACTTGTAACTCTCAAAATACTCTATTCATGAATTCACTTGTGTCATTAATTATTTTGGGATTCCAAAAGTCCAGTATATCACACATATGGCCTCACATAATGCTTTTGTCCATCTATAAGTTAATGTAATACATGTTGCACATCTAAGTATCTATATAGTGACGCAGTCATTAATAAATACATTGGCAGATAAAAATTTAGACTTATATTCGATTGGGAATTACAGTTGGTGGTACTTGGCCATCCATTTGTTACCCAACGGATAAAAATAATACACAGTCAGTGTGCTTGGGATGATCACCAACAATTCTCAATGTCTATTACTGAATATAGAACAAGGCAAACAAGAAAACAATCAAATTCCATGTGAATAAAGGTAATACAGAGGTTAAAATTACAAGCAAATTAATGGAAACTTACCTAACATTGAAAGGAGCCAAAATTACATCCTTTCCCACAATAGAGAAATACTTGAATGTAGTACAGAAATAATAAAAAATAGTTTTTTATTCTATCTACACTTCTTGTCAATGACAGAACCAAGGATGCCACGTTGAGTATTTCAAACGTTCCAATCTTAGCATATAAGTATCTATAAGAATATATGTAATGGTTTGATATATAGAAGATGAGTCTAGGTGTATATTCACATAGAATGAGGTAATTAGCCATAATATCTCACCATATCCAAACTTCTGTTGCAGAGGTATTTAGCCATTCATACTCAAATAGCTTCTTTATATCTTGAACGAAGACGATAGTGACATGATTTTGTCCTATAACTCCTCCAACAAACAGATCAACATATTCGACCCTTTTCATATACTCTAACCATCAACATAAGCCCTGACATTGAGGAACTACCGAGTCAAATAGTTATTGTGAAATTAAAGTAGGTGTAGGAAGCTTTGGAGGAGAAACTGTAGTGGGCTTCTTAGGTATTAGGGTCAGCTAATATTCTCGTATCAATTGGCAACACATCTATAGACAAATAAATGATACTGATAGATACAAATGATGCATTCCCCTAGAGAGTCCAATTTCTAGGCCACCCCATAAAGATAATGTATTGTATTCTTTGTGAGGTATCGACGATGGTAAGTATTTCATATTGAAAAGTTTGGATGTCACACAAACCAAATCATGTGTTGTTGGAGTATAATGTAGCATCCCATCACCTTGTTGCAAAACCTCACCGCCATCCACGACCATGATTATAGGGTCATAAACTACAAGATGACATTTTCTAGTGACCTACAATTTTATATAGTATTATATATACCAGTAACACGATTGAATATATATTCAATTGGAATGATATTAAAAAGAAACTTCCAACATCAGACAGGTCTGAAGAATCTACGGGAATACTCCCAATACCCTTGTGTACCTCTTCAGAAGAGTGATGTACAATCTAAGTAGGAAATTCAGATTGAGATGGTTGAAATGCTCTCATTCTTATTGTATTCTATGTTGTATCAACTCATTTATCTCCTCCTATGACATATGGTGTCTCTTATTTGATTTGTGTGTCTGTTCCAATGATACAAAATATGTTTAGGCCAACACCAAATCTCATGCCCCTAACACAACGAGGATGCTCTTGAATACCAAGAGAATCTGTCAAATCATAATTTTGGCCCTTAGGAGTGAATTCTACTTCTTTCTTTGTTCGTGGAGATCCTATTATTAAATGGTACTATTTAGTAAAATGTAAATATCAAAATGAAAATTAACATGCATTGTGAGAGTTGAACTTGTAAATTCTTTTGAGCCACATTGGAGGTTGATGGGTTGGGTAATTCTCCTGAGTTGTTTGTTCTAGAATTTATACAGTCCCAATGTTGGAGTAGTGGACAAGAACTTGAATATGTGGTTGAATCCTCCACATAGGATTGCACTTTTTCCATTTGTTGGCGGAGAAAGGCATAACCATCGAGACCCAACCGATCATCGTGCACATTCTTTGCACATATTTCTTTTTAGCCTCCTATGTAATTTGGTTAATCCAAAAGATATGCTATTTACATAATACATTAAACTCATCTAATTAATGATAAGTGTATATTGAATTACTTAATACCTTGAACTCATATGATATCATCAAGTCACAAAAATGCTTCCACACGCCAGCATCAAGATAGTTGTATTGCTCAGCGGTTGCCTTCTTTCTCTTGTTGCTATTTATGTATTCTCTTGTCATATTAGTCTTGAAATTCCTCCACATCTTACCATAGTGTTGTAAGACAATTCTACAATGTACTTTTCAATCGAGGTGAAAAATGCCCTGTAAAAGAAGTTTAACTCTTTTTGGAAATGAGAAAATGAAAGCTTAAGAAAAAATTAAGAAACTTTGTATAAATGCATATAAATGATTGATATGTCCTTCTATATGAGGTATTTAATGGCAAGATAAACTTTATGACAAGTGTATGTGACTATCTACACTTTGTTACAAGAAGTAACCCCGAAATAGTACCTGAAAGAACTATGATTTTCCCCTATAGGATTTCCTTCATCATCAAAAGCAATGGCCAACTTCTCACCTTTGTTCCTAAGCATTGTTAATGTGGGCATGAGCTTGATGCCTCTATTATATGAGGTACCAGAATCAATAGTAGACTTAGGAGAACCCTCCTCAACAACCTCCTCCTCATTGTGCTCAACGTCCTCATCGTTCTCAACATCCTCATGGTGTTGAACATCCTCATAGTCAGAAGCCATGCTAAAAATCTACAAAATAGCAAATAAATATTAAGTGTTAGAAACATTCACATCTAGTACATAATATATATAAATGATAGAAAAACATGCACGATATTAATTAGAATTTAATAAAATGTATTCTTTGCACTATAAAAGGCATGCCTCTTGTAAGGAATGGGACCCAAGAGGGGACCTACTCCTTACCCGTTTTGAGGAATAAATCCATCTAATCCAAACATACTAAAGAGTATGTTGGGATAGGTGCATCATTTTTCTCTTTCAAAAGAATGGTATACAAGAATGGAAGCAAAAGTAAATGTAATTACTATATTCATTTATTCAATTTATATAATAATCTCCCACTTGGGATTTCACAAAAGTTACAACTTCAACAACTAGGCAGAGGGAAGTCTAGACTATCTCAAGTCTATCTGCTAAGGGACACCAATCCAAGTAATCATGTTTGGTCTATCATGTCATTCGCTTAAGGGTTGGAAGCATACCCCACAAGAGAAGAAAAAATGAAGTTTTCATCATAAAAATGTCAGTTTGAGCATATATATATATATATATATATATATATATATATATATATATATATATATATATATATATATATATCGAGTAATATTAAGGGAAAATTACATCAATAAACCTTATAAAGGCTTCCCAGATCAAGAGGGAGAAAGATCATACAAATGGATAATAAAGAGAACATTCAAAGAAGATAGATATATATAAGAGTTTCTTTCCTTTAACAATCTCACAAGGAAATAGCACAATCATAGACATTTATAAACAATGCATATCAAACAATCAGTAATATTATATAAGTAGGGATGAGATCATAAAATATCAAGCCTAACTCGGGTGGAAATGTGAGCAAAAATACATGTCCTATATATATATATATATATATATATATATATATATATATATATATATATATATATATATATAGAGAGAGAGAGAGAGAGAGAGTCAGGCTAGAATACACTCGAGTATATTCAGAGTAGAATACACTCAAGTAGTTTTTCATGATGCAATTTTTTTTCAAAAATCTAATCATTTGATCTTCTTAAATGTAACAGACTGAATCTCAGCGTCCTTTTTGCAATTTACCCACTTTTGAGCTTTTATTTTCTCTCTAGTCCTTTTGGACTGTATTCATAAATTTCCCATCCTTTTGAGCCTTCTTTGGCCTCAATGTTGAAATTGGGCAAAGTTTGATGATGGAATCAATATTTTACCACATTTCATGACAATGTAAGGGGTTTTGTACAAATAACCCACTTAATGTGATTATTGAGGAATAATAATGCAATGTGGCCTTTAATGAGACAATATAAGTGGATAATGCTAATTTAGTGCTTTTATATCTTTTTGGTTAAAGATATGAGTAATAATGTGTATTTGAATTAAGTTATGAGAATAATTAACTCCCTTTATTCTTCTCTCTCCTTATGAGTGAATAAAATTATAAAGTGTAATTAATAGAGTGGGGAAAGCCTGTTGGTTGGCCTATCTCAAAAATACAACAAGAAAAATTATCATAATGCCTCTTCACATTATTTTACTCAATTTATAAACTAATATATATGTTATTGGGAAATAAATTTATTAGGGACATAACCATGTGATTTTCAAGAAAATAATGGCATAGAATCGTTCTAGGCATTGTAATTAACCTATGGTTAAAATTTGAGGTCGCTTGGACTTGATTTGACCCCCCAAATGCTTTTTACAAGTTCCCATATAGTTTAACTACAGTAGATGAGTCGATATTGTATTCATTGCATTGATTTCATGTGTCATGATATGATTCTTTGATTTTTGTGTCGCGCCCCCCACCCACCGTTAGATTTTGATACAATGGATCTGTAGTTTTCTTCTACCTTGGGTCGCCGACCCGAGGAGGTGCCTAGTTTCCTTCACACCGATCTCTCTGCCCTCTCAAACATTTAGCACTATTTTTGTCTCTTTAGATTCTTCTCCTCGAGCCGCACCATTATATCCCTTGCTCATCGTCTCCCATGCACCATAGCCCAAACACCCAAAGGCTCTGGCCGTAGCCTCTCCAACCACTTGTTGTTTTGGAGCATCGGCCTCCCGCACCTATAAGTAACATCGTCCACACCTCTGTCGGCCCTCGTGCAAGCTTTTACTAGTGCCAATTGGTCTGAAGCCCCCACGAAAAGCCCTGACATATCTGCCTCCCTTCTCACCTTGCAGAAGCTCTCTCCAGAACTCGGATGCACCAGTAAGCAAATTAATGGGTCAGTTGAGTTCATTTTCCTCTCCTCTTCGTTTCGAGTACTTGAACATGCAATTTGGTTGTGAATCGCGGAAACGCCCAAAGTGGTCGAGCATCTCCTCCACGACCATGGCGCCTGGGAGAGGAAGAAGATGACTGACCATTTTTATGCTTTTACCCTCACGTGCTCCTGCCTTATCATTTTAATGCAAAGGGCAATTTGGTCTTTTTCCATCTTGTTTCTCGCAAGCCACTCAGCATATGTGGCATTTTCTTGCAATCTGATTGGTCCAGCTTAATTCATAGTAAATTGGTCCTTGCTTAGAAAAATGCAAATAAATAGTCGTTGGAAAGGATTTTTCACATAGAATCTGAATTTCTAGTTTTTAAGTCATAATTCTATTTCCTTTTTCTAAGTTTTCCTTAGATTCCACTTTGAGTATGTTAAATGTTCTAAAAAATCATAATTAATTCATTTTAACTCCAAATTGAGAAATAAGGCATGTTTTCTTAATCAGTGAAATCTAAGTGAGATTTTGGTCCTAGTTTTGATTCCTAAATCGAAGGTTTCTTCATAAGGTCTAAATGGGTATTTCCTTTATACTTTATGCTTAATAAATGCTAATTCATGTGAAATATTTGTAATTAGAGAAAATGATCTTGGATACAATCTAATCAGTAATAATGATGGGTATGAATCTACAATAAGGTGTGTGAGCCTTATTTAAGTATGTGGATCCTATGATTGTGGAATATATGTGCTAATAACCTATCCTTTAGTTGGGTTTTATCCAACCCCCATTTTCTTAATGAGGCAATTGCTAGCCTTGATATCTTCTCTCTATTGCCTTTATTTGGCTCCTTATTTAATTGAATCTTCTATTTCCTATGTTGACTCATTTATTTGAAATACTTGAATATTGCATCATTTATTGAGATTGTTTCATGGGTTTTATTCCCCATTTTCTATGATGCAATATCATTTATATTTCCACTACAGCCAAGTGGATTACTCAACATGAGGAATTGTTGACCAAATAACTAATGTAGTGTACATGAGTACAAACCACCCATAGAGGGCATGTGTAATTTTGCCCTGGGGAATATGCATTTTCTCCCCATATTATATATATTTTTGAGGTTTGGGCTGTGCATTTTCCCCTCTCCTCTTGGTTGAGGTCCGGTAGGTGCCTCACCCTACATTAGAATATTTGTTGTCAAAATATCATTCATGCTTGTTGTTTATTCTTTTGGTAGATGCATCTTGGTAGAAGTTCTTAAATCTTAATTATTATACTTGCCTCATACTTTTGACTCTCTAAGTATTTTGAATCATTTTATTATGAAATGTTGCACTTTTTTTATTGTCCTTATTCTTTTTTATTAACACGTACTTTTATCTCTCTATTGCTGGGTGATCCCAACCACCCAGGAATAGGATCAAAGTGCACAGTTGAAGCATGGTGAACCATCCTAAGGCTAGGGATATGGAGTTCAACCTTCTAGCTTGGACCTAGCTATAGTTGCCTATATGTTAAGTTGTTTTTGTTTGGAGACAAGTTGTTTTGGGTTTAGTCTTCCTCTACCTAGATCCAGTTGTTGTGTATAAAGTTGAACACCCTTTTGGGGAAATTTTATAAGGTACTCTTTATACATTTGAATATAGTCAAAGTTTTAACTTCCGCTACTACACAATTGGTGTTTTTGTTTACCATGATTATTTTAGTAGAGAGTTGATCTCGACTCTTTACATTAAACATCTTGTGAATAGCCCATACGCAAAATTTGAGCACATTTGGACATTTATAGGTCATGTTATATAGATCGTAAAAATTATGTATTTCAAATTAGTTTTGTGCGTCGATTTTGTTGCCCTTGGATGAGTGACTTACACTCATCCAAATAGGCTCAAAATTTGTATGTAGTCTAGATATAGTATGACGGTGAAGATCAATGGTTTACATTTTGTAAAAAATAGTCTTGATATGCAAACACACTTGAGTGTATTCGTGTGATCTGTATACTCAAATATATTTTAGCCTGACTATATATATATATATATATATATATATATATATATATATATATATATATATATATATATATGTATGTATATATATATGTATGTATATATAGTTATATATAGAGAGAGAGAGGTTAGGAATTTTGTATCGATGGGTACATGTAAGTTATATGTATTGTCCATTAAAATGGAATATGTGAATTTTTTTAATGAAATCCAACCATATAGATTGAATCAACGTTGTTTATATTAGATGTATTTAACAAAATTAAAATTGTATCTCATATAAATTATGAGATATAACAATATATCATCCAACAATTCTGCAATTTTTGCAACTTACCACTGATTCAAAAAAATGTGTCTTCTTTGATTAGATGATCCTAGAATGTGAGATTGAGATTAATTTTTATACACATGTTGTATGAGGGGTATACATCACATACATAAGGTCATATTATTCATTAGATTTTTGCAACCATCATAAATAAAGATAGGTACATATAAGATACATGTACTCAGGTACACATTTTTCACACACACACACACACACATATATATATATATGATTTGTGTGTGTGTGGGTGTGTGTGTGTGTTGTGTGTGTATATATATATTATTATATTATATTATATTATATATATATATGTATGTGTATGTATATAAATATGTATGTATGTGCATGTGTACGTGTGTATGTAATACGAGTGGAAATGTGCACCCATATATTATGGTAGTATATATGTATTGATACTATAAATAAACATATTCTACTATACATGTACAAAATTTAGAGGCAAGAAACAAGTTTAGTCAAGCTTCAAATATGAGGATGACAATTTTGAGCAAGGTATCCAAGTGTTTTACATGTGACAATACTAGAACAATATAAACATGTTGGTGGAAAATATCACATATACCATGTTGTTCTAATAATATCACTTGAGAGAATATCACCTTTGTACAATCAATGTGGGAACTTACACATCCACACAAATTCAAACATGTCACATTACAATAATAGTCATAGATGATGCATAGCAAAACAATAAGCAAGTTTAATTCAACATATGAGGGATGAGAATATCCATATCATATCAAGTGGGTTAGAGGACCCATAAAATAAGATCCAACAATATCAATGATGAAAGAGAATCTAGTAACCAAAAAGGGGTCTTCAAACAAGAACAATTCAAGAAAGTAGCTTTATTAAGTTAGGGTTTCTCGTAAAAAAAAGTACAAGAGAGGGAAACATAGGTCAATTGCTCAATGGTTAGTAAAATGCAACATACCTTAGATTGAGTTTAGAAATATCAATGGTCAATCATAGATCCAAATTTGAGTCATAATCCACCAATTAAATGCTCATATAAAGTTAGGGTTAAGTTCACATTAGTTACATAAATCCTAAATATCACCCTTCTTATTGTTATGTAATTAAAAATCAACATCACACCATCATATAGATCATATTTTCTTGAGTCTGCTATATATTCTAGTTTACTTTTTTGACTTATATATTATGAGGCACAAATATTAGAAATTATGGCCAACTTAGAAAAAGATTTAAAGTTCACATATTTATTAGATTGGAACTAGGTGATAAAAAATGGTACCGTTGTATGGAGAAAAATCCCTCAGTTCTAAACCCATTTTTCTAACTTGTGGGTTAATTATTACAAATTGTTTAAGATAATACTCATTTACAATTTTATTTTAATAGAATCACAAATCCAATTACTGATATACCCCATCCTATGGTTCACAAACATATATCATGATAGGGGTGTATCAGTACATAACATGAGACCAAAGTTGCATGATAAATTCAAACCTAGATGGCAAAAAGACTGAATAACCCATTGACTCATGGAAATATTATGTCAGAACAAGGATAGGGATGTAATACTATTGACCATCATCTTCCTCGCATATGTGATGAAGAAGGAAGCTAGCATGAAGCTTCATAAGATTCAATACCTGAATAAATATGGGCCAAAAGCAAAGATCAGGATAGACGAGGTCAACCATCATCATCCTCAAGCCCTTCAGTCCTGACGAGCCTAGGCAGAAACTGTGAGGAGATCAAAACAACAGAAGCTTCATATGCCATGGATGGCCGTGTTAGGCCAAAATATTACAAGACCAAAGATAAGAAACCATGAGGCCAGAGCATAGAACAAAAATTAATGATCATCAACAACCTCTCAATGAAATTGAAAGTAGAGATACAAAAAAATCCAACCAAAGCAAGGCCCAGATGGAGGTTTAAAATGAACATAGGTAATTGATACACACAAAAAAAGAAATAGGTTGAGAGTTACCACAATATGGGGCCTGTGAAGGTGTGTGGAGCTTCATAAAAACTTGAGGAGGCGACTCTAAGGGTTGGAGATCACATTGGCTTACATAGATTTGTTGTTATATGACGTCTAGGGAAAGTAATGTCAACACAACTAGAAGTGAAGGGGACAAGAAATATTTGTTTTTAGGGTGAGAAGGTGGTGTAATGTTGTATTTATAGAGAAGACATTGGTTGATGTCTGAGTTATCATTTGAACAAGGAAACATGGGATAGGAGGCACCTGATGAAGCTTCCACACTAGCTAAGACTTCCATGGTTGAAAAGGGGGTTGTTGCTATCCAAACCATATCAACGTAATGCTCAATCAGTGCAGAAACGGTTAGGGAAACTATAAGAGAAGATATCAGCAAAAGATATTGAGATATGAGGGGGAATAGAGCATTAAAAATGGGAAGGCAAGTCATATAAGTAAAATTGAGTTGTCGCATGCACATATCCCAATGAGAAAAAGGAAGGGGAGGAAGGATCCATTGAGTGACTTAGATTAAATGACCCAAGATGGATTCCAAATCTATTAATTCATGAAATTTTGTATGATAGAATTAGTTGGATAATTATAGGAAATTGGTCACATTAATTCTATTACTTATCCAGTTTGATTTTTGACTTCATATTTTCTTTCTAAATTAATTCATTTGAGCATATAATCTCTAATTTAGTTGAAACTTGATAGATTAGCCAACTACGACCCAAGAAATCCAATTTTGGAATTGATTTCACTTATTGAATTTCCTTTTATAAATTTATAATACAATTAGGGTTTCATCTTATTATCTTTACATTTATTATAATATTAGATATTTATCATGAACATTCATTTATTAGAGTCCTATTATCCTCACCTAGTTATGACAAGGGTTATAGTATATTTTATTACATGAATTTCCATAATTTACTTGTTAAACCCATCAAGTCCATTAATCACAATAATAACTTATATAACATCATGTTATTCTTATCATTTTACATTATTTTCCCAAATATGATTCCAATTTAGGCAAATGATATGGAGATGTTGGAGTTAGGATGGGGCATAAAAACTTTCTAAGGATAACTTCTCTCTAAAAATTTAGTGAGAGAAAATTCCAATATCTCTCTGCATCAACAAGATAGGTTTCCCTTCCTGATGAGGCATCTACTCATATGCACCATACCAGTCACTGCTACCAACATCAACGTGCCATATAGCCATCACACTATTGAGTCACTACATCAACATCCATATACCATTCCCCAACACCACTTCTTCTCGCCAATACATAGAAATTTGTTGAACATAAAATTGGCCAGTCTTTTTCATAGCATCAAATACACATGGAAGTCAAGGTACTTCCTTGGGGTAATGATATATAACACATCCATCACATACACTTTCAGTTCTAGTTGCATCCAAAAATCTCAAGGAATCAGCTAAAAAAGTTGTTACTACATCACTACAATCTCCAGGGAATCATAGAAGTGGGTTTGAAACTCTACCTACCTTGCATTACGAACATACATTCTGGTCAACATGTATATTGGCGGGCTCCTATTCAACATCCTCACAAAAACTCACACTGACCTACACCTATTGTGTATCAGAGACTCATATACAAAGGAAAAAGGATCATCATCTTTGTAGCAAAGATACTCACACCAAACTATCATTTCCATCTCCACCAAACTAGATGGATACATATGTTCCATACACAGATTACACACTTGATGGAGATACTATGGATTCATCACAACTACCATGAGAATGGAAACATCATAGTTTCAACATCAAGTCTACGCAAATCACACTTATAATGGGAAACAAAACCTTCCAAATTATTCTTGAAGAAGACACAAATTGATCACTATCTACTAGTAGTATATGGAAGGAGATGACCACCCAGTTATGACACTAGAAACATTGGATCATCTATTTGAAGCCTAGAGACAATCATGTAATCTTGACTGGATCACAAACTATTTTACATAAACCCCCACCAAGCTTCTACCTCTCTTTTGAATGTGAAGCGATTCAATACTCTTTGGAACTGATTTAGGGGATCAAATATAAGTAAGAGATGTATATCAAGCCCTACTTGCATCAAAAATCAACTCACTCCAAGTCAATTCATCTATGAATACTGACATAGAAACATCTAAAGAAGACACGTCAACACCAATCTGAAGAAGACACATCAACACCTAAAACATCATTGTTCTTTGCCTACCTTATATTTTACATGTCATAGAACAAGAATCTCTCCTACTCCTACCATCACCCTATCCTACGTCCCCTTTCACACAACCACCCCCATGCCATGTGTCACCCTTTAAGTCTTGATCAATCACTCTTTCCCTGTAAAACTCATCATTACTCAAACTTGTTTTTCACACCTAAATACCTCTCTCCCCCTATCCCTCATCATCTTCTCTAATTTTTCTCTCTACAAACCCCTACTTCATTCTCAACCTTTCTAACGACATTCTAGACCCACTGTCTCCCTCTTCCTATAACCCTTTTTCTCACTCTCCTGATCCTACACTCCATCAACCTATCCCATCGATCCCCTCACCTCCTTCTTCCTCTTACCCTTAAAAACTTGCATTTATATCTCCTATGTAAGCCACCATTCATGCACCCTCTTCATCCAGATCATTAAAATTTCCCCCTCATCACATCATGTCTCCCTCTTCACTCCCTAACATTGAGTTTCCAATTGTCCTTCCTTCCAGCTCTATGTGCCTCCCTAAGGTCTTCACTAGTCAAAATGTCATGGTCACCATTAATAACAACCCAATAACATCATTGTCGACATCATGGACGTTACTAGGGCCATAGCACACCTCATTCCTGGACTCATTGTCCTCAAACATAAGATTCTTTCACCAACAAAACTCTTGTACTCTATTCCTAAAGGCAACAAACTTGACAATCTTTTTAGTCAGGTAATGACTATCCCCTGTGGGGAAAATTTTGTTCATGCTGCACTCTCTAAATGTTCAGCCAGCTAAGGAGCATCGCTTACTATCTCTGGAGGTTTGGAATGGGTCTCCATCTCTGACCTTCCCCCCACAACACTAGGAAGTTTTATTTTCTGACCCATCGCCTACACCATTAGAGCCACCCTCTAGTTTGTTATCCATGACACTCTTCAACCAACCAACTACATTAAAGCCTTTTGTGTATTTTCAGTTAAAAATCCATTGAGTTATCAGCCTTAATCAAAATCAAATTTAGAGAAACTATTTACATTATCAAACTCATTGCTAAAAAAATCCTTCACCATCTACTACCACCTTCTCCGATCTGTGTCATCACCCTCCATCCTAGTACTGCCCAACCAACAACAAATCGAAACCCAACAATGAACCACTGAGAAAAATAATAGATCAAAATAAGGTATCGGGGAGGAACGACCAGATGAACCCCCTTGAGCGCCAAAAAAACCACACCACCCATATCACAAATGAATGCACATCACATCACGCACACATAAAATATCCTATCCATAATATATAGATAAGAGTTAACCCCCCCCATTTCATAATAACCCACCAAACAACACACCATCCAGTCTAGACAAATCCATTGATTTGATCGACTGAAGTACTTGATCATTTATGAGCTTATGTCCTCTCAAAGTCTGAAATAGAAGAAGCAATCCAAGCAACCAGTTATTGTCACATCCTGTAGCTCCCTCATAACCACGTCGGAGGAACACAATACAAAAACTATTTCATGATGGAACATGAAGGTGCAATATTTACTCACTTGTCACATCTTGTCAGAATATAGACCATAGTCACACTATATTGAATGCCAAAATTCAAATATTGATAGCATAGTGGTTTTAGCTTCATGGCTTAGTATAAATGCATTTACATCATTTGTGACAAAATAGGCATTCATTTTGACAATATTACTTATGAAAACACAACTTTGTATGATATTGAAAAATATATGGAATGGAAAGATAATAGGCATGTCTGCCAAGCAACCAAACAAATTGAAACATTTAGTATTTTTTAGACTCCTTCCACATCTTTTACCTCGGGGAAGTTACCCATCTACCATATTATCACTTCATGGAATGTTCATAGTACATTTAGTGCCAATAGACATAAAGCCATTAGAATATTATATATACTAACAAAATAAACTTCATTACTATCTAAGAGAGAAAAACCTACCTTCTACCTTATTCTCTCAAATCTATTGGAGGATCCGATTCCACTTGTGGATTTCAAGGGAGGTTTCATCATATGAATCAACAACAACATTTTTCATATCAATCACATTCTAAAAAACTATAGTGTCACTGTCAACATTAAAAATTGACTTGAACAACACTCTAGGACCTTCACCGGGGTATATGGAGAACCCAGTCAAGACAAGCAATCTTTTATAGAAGAACTTACCGAACTGGTACACATACAAACATATGTCCCTTAGCTCACAGGAGGAGATTCTAACTTGGTTACATGTGTTTGTGATATACTCAATACCATTAATGCATCCAAAAACCTCAACCAATTGACAAACTCTTCACAAACTTATCATTGACTTGAGACTCACATACATCCTGACATCAAACACTTTATATTCCTAGAACTAAGGCTCCTCATGGGCTAGGATTTGACCCTTTTTCTTTGTTCACAATCTTGGGAGGATATTCTCCCACATGCTTTTTCCTTCACATCATCGAGACCCATATCAGATCGGTTCTGGATTTTCATAAACACCTCACACATCTCATGGGGTCATAAACTTTTCAAAATTTAATTATTTTATGCTCCATCTAGATTTCAAAAACCTTATACAAAAACACTAGCCTATTCCCGTTCACCCATTAGAACCTAGATATGAGATCCATAGTAAAAATAAAACAATTAGAAAGGTTTTGAAAACATGGAATAAAAAACCTTTGGCAATATCCACAGAAGTCTTACTGGTTAAGAATCCTAATAGTTTTTGCTAGATAGCAACCCACATATTGATCCAGCGCACACCCTAGATATCAAAACCAAAGGAGTACATCTAAAAATCCAAAATGAAATCCTTTAGAAATAGAGGTCCAAAATCAAATGGATGAAAGAGGGAGAAAAAAACACCAAATTCTTTCATAAGTGTTGTAATAACAACACGAGAATCAACTCCATTCATTGCCCAAAAGTTCTATGTACTCACACCATTGATAGACATACCATCACATCCTACAATGTCAAATATTTTTGAACTCTTTTCTTTTCAATGATACAAACAATTTATTTGCACATATTCACATCAAATGGGATCATATTTTCCCAAATCATATAACTTCGCCATCCAGCCTCATTGAGCACTTCACAGAGAATGGATTGATATTGGTGGTTTTCAACTTAGGGACTAACAAATCACGAGGACCATATGGCATCAACATAGAATTCAATTAACATATGTGAGAACACATAAAAATAGACTCCATGTATCTCCTCCAACACATCTTTCCTCATGATGAAATCCAACCACAAATTGGGGACCTCAACCACACACACATTCTACTTATCAAAAAGATTGAACAACCTGACATTGTTCACCAATTTATACCTATCAACCTTATAAATTCATCCTACAATATTATAGAAAAAAATCTCAACACCAGAATGATATCAAAATTAGAAAGCATCATATGATACCAACAGTGTGAGTTTCCAGAAAATAGAAACATTCAAGATGCGTACATCATGGTGAGTGAAACCATCAAATTATGTCATAGAAACCACAATCCCCTTCTAGAATTGAAACTAGATTTTGAAAAGGCTTTTGATAACATCATCTAGAATTGCCTCATTGAATGTATTTATGGCTACGCATTTGCACATAGAAGGATTCATTAGATATATGCATGTATATCCACATGCAAATTCTCAACGATCATTAATGGATCACCATTTGGATATTTCAAAAAACTCCAACAGTTTTAGACAAGGGGATCACCATCACCATACTTAATTCATCCTTGTAGCCTCTATCCTCATAAATATGATAAAAAAGGGCACACAATGGGGTTTTATTGAGCCACTCATAGAATGCAAACAAAACATTATACAATATGTCGATGACAATACTATATTCATCAAATCAAATGATTTTAGTTTCATTAATACAATCCACATTCTAGGCATCTTCTCATACATTACAGGACTAGAAAGCAACCTCCAAAAACCTACTATAATTGGCACACATATGGAACATGACTTGACACAAGAATATCAAGATCTTCTCAACTGCAAAGTGGAAACATATATACTCACTTATCTTGATCTTCCTGTCTCTCCATACCCCCTGCCAAAAACTATATGGAATCCCATCAACAAAAAACTCAACCAACAACTTACCTCATGCGAAAAAACTTCATAAACCTTACGGGTAGACTAACCCTTTTGAATAGTTGACGCACTACACTCACCACTTATTAACTCAGTTGTATCCCACTGTCTGGCACCATCTTGCATGCCATTGAAAAATTTAGAAAAAACTTTCTCTGGAACCACTCTGAAAACAATATTCACCTGGTAAATTGGGGTATTATTTGTGCTCCAAAAATATATGGGGGTTGGGGTATTATGAACTTAAAGATACATAAAATATGTTTGATATCCAAAACTATATAAACACTAGGATCAAACATAAATTTCATATGGAAAGAATACATATGGACAAATACTACCAGAGAAAAAACCCTGGTAGAGTATCACATGTAATAGAGCCCCACCGCTTTGGAATCACCTCAATCGACAAATACACTATATCTGAAGCATCATCCAAAAACCAATACATGTTGTTAGGTACGTCCATCTTTGGAATTACCCATGGTACCATGGGTCTACCATAAAAAACTTGAATAACAATATCCAAATCCCCCACACCATTACACACTTTAGCATTGTCAAAGTTATGACCCTCTAGAGAAGCCAGAGAAACATCACTTTGGAGCAAACTCTTTCCACTTTTTTTACTTTATGACACCAAAACTGACATCCTTCATCACCTAGAAACTAACACAAAAAATCATATTTAATGGATTTAGGGGCCTAAATACACACCCAAAATGGCATCTCTATTCCTCACATACCATGGATACTCCTATCCTACCAAAGAAATCTAAAATATTTCCAGACCTCTAAAAACCAAACTCATCTTAGGCTCATCGGGTGTGACAAAATCATGACAGACAAAAATATAAAAATAGAAGTTTTGAAGGACCTTCTAGATGTCATATGTGCTACATTCAAGAAGAAACAACATCAACCCTCTTCATGAGCTGATCCATTGTAACACACATTTGAGTTTTTTACCTTGACTACGAAATTACTCCAAAATTGGATCTCAAAAATATTTTCAATCTTCTGAAGCCTAAAAATGAACACTTCACTCTCCACAAAGCACTAATAGCAGCCATGATCTAGACGATATGGATAGAATAAAAAAAATAGGAAACACAATAACCAAATTAACAATGTCCACTCTCATCAATAAGGTCAAAGACACATATGATCTATTTTTTCAATGTGGGGTCACAAGTCAACTTAGAGATGAACAAGGAGAATGAAGCACCAACATCCACTTTTATAAGAGGAGGAAGCGGTCACAGGATTTTCACCATGGAGGATATCCTTGTTGATACTAGTGATTTCAAGATTTGATATATAGATTTGTATTCTACTTCACCTATGAGGCCTATGTTTTAAGGGTGCCTCCCCTATTATCAACAGACACTTCTACAACTTAGGTTTATAGCTCATAGTACAGACAACACCCCTGGTGTTTTTTATACTATGATCACTAGATCTGCTACACTCTATTAGCATGTGGTTGTATGCTAATATTATATCTATATATATGGAATATTTCATCAAAACATTTCAAATTTATACATTAATCATGAATTATCTTTCTTTAGTTAGTATGTGTATTTAATTCTCATTGGGGTGCATACAAGTGTAATAGGGTTTGTGTGTATACTTGTTTGGAAAAACTATCTAGGCATACATGCATCATATCCAAGGTGTTAGCATTTCCATAGTCAAGAGGATAGCTTTTGGTATGCTACAACACTCAACCCTTAAAAGTATTATATTCCCCAAATCAAATCATACACACTTTATCAACCAACTACTCACCACCCCTTAAAAGGTTCGATCTAATAAGTCAAACTAAACAACTCTTACAGATAATAGGGTTACATATACATCTTTTAGTCGGGAATACTTTGGGTGATTATGTTATTCATCGGTCATGCATCCAACTAACATGCCATACCCACCTAGTATTGAATTTAGGTCCTTGTATTTCTAACATAACAACCCTAAGGTTCATACGGGAAACCAAAAAGTCATAGGGTACAAAACTCCATGACCTAATGGAGTGCAAAAGGTAGGTCCACTAAACTCCTTTATTACAATCCACAACTTCCTAGTCATCACTCCACACCCAATACTGGGGTTTAGGATTTCTATTATAACTAGTTGGAGCGTCTTCTCTACCAAAACTTCATACATTCCTTTACTGTGATTTAGTTCAAGAAAGCATCAACAAAATTAGAGAAAAATTTTGTACACATAGTAGTATAATAGAAAACAATTTTTTCTTAGAAAGATCATGCGACATAAATAAAAAATGAGCTTAAAATTAATGTGAGAACCAAGTCACAGTTTTCTATATACGGTCTCCATATCAACTACTTTATCATTTCATGACAAATTCCATCCTAAAGTCAAATATTAACATCCAAAGAGATATGTCACCACTAACATATATTGTAGGTATAATCTTATGGGTCCCTTCACATTAGGGTTTACTTAACAAGATAATTATGTGCACCTCATATGATTCTACATCTTTCTTCCATCATCTCATCTAGGGTAAACATCTTGTATAGGATTCTCACATAGGGTAAGGGTATTACAAGGAACTTATCTAAAAAGATGAGGAACCTAAGGGAGATAAAAATGAAATAGTCAAAATACGACTACCATGGCTGTTATATCATATTTTAAGGAGTAGGAGTCGAGAGGGGATCCACTCCTTACTCAATTTTAGGAATAAACCCATCTAATTCAACACACTAAAGAGTATGTTGGAAAAGGTTTATTATTTTTCTCTCGAAAGAATGGTATACAAGAATGGCAGCATAAATAAATGTAATGACTATATTCAATTTTTCAAGATTGCATATGTTATTAATTAATTAGGTTATCAAAATCACACCATCTTCTAAAATTTATTTTCTTGGGTCCATAATATATTTTACTTTTATTTTCAGACATATAGATTATTAGGTAAAAAATTTAGTACTTTCTGGCCAATTAGAAAAATTCTTAAAATCCACATATTCATTTGATTGGAATTAGGTGATAAATATGGCACCATTGGAAGGAGAAATGTTCCTCGATTCAAGAACATATTTCGTTTCATTTTTTGGACTTATTTGTTAATTACTACAAATGGTTAAGCTAATGCTCTTTACTATTTTATTTAAATAAAAAACACATTGCCAATTACTCGTATACCCCCTAATATGTTTCATAAATATATATCATGACATGGGTGTATCTATACATAGCTCGAGACAAAGTTGCATGATAAAATCAAAACCTAAATGGCAAAAAGACTGAAAACCATATTGACGCGTGGCAAAAATTATGTCAAAATAAGGCTAGAGATGTGATACTACTAACCATCATCTTCCTTGCATGTGATGAAAATGTAAGAGAGAATTGTGCTTCTTAAGATTCAAGATCCCAACACACTCACACCAAAAGTGAGGAACAGGGTGAAAGAAGTCGACCATAATCATCCTCAAGCCTAACTGTAGGGTTGTAAATGTACATGGGTATACCCACATAACCTCAAACTCATACCCTCTAAACTTGTCATGGTTATACATTTTTATAACCATGTAACCACTTATCATTATATCCACTTTTCACTGGTTAATAATATGATATGTATGTACTCATGCCCTATATACCCATATAACCATTTAATTATAATTTTATATAGACAATATATATTAGAGTGTAATGCTAAAAATTGTAGCAAGTGCATCTAGCAAGTATAAGTAACTTACAGTAGTAAAAAATTATATTAGAATGAAATGGTTGATATTATAGCACTCACATCTAGTTAATAGAAGTACCTTGCAATAGAAAAATTAACAAATCTATTGAACCTCACACACCTTCCTAGCCACACATGCACATTTTATCAAATTAAGGACATTAATTCATTCTCTCATTCTACTCCTCTTTCCTCACTGTCTTGAATGATATTTTTCCATAACAGGTTTAGATATATTTTACATATTGTTGGCTGCACTTTTCCTCCCAATGTGAAGGAAAGGCAACATAATTTCCAAGGTCAATGTTGAGTGTCTTATTCTATTAATAGTATAGTCAAACTCTATAATATTTGCTAAAATATAATGTATTTGATGCACTGCTAGTACCAAAATCACCCAATTAGTGTATTAGTTTATTATGCCCCAATATTAGTGGTGTGTTATTGTAGAAATTGTATTCATAATCATAGACCCAGTTACCCATCCTTATACCCAGCAGCTATGTGAATATGGGTATGATGTGGGTATAGCTTTTGCAAAAGTGAATATATACCAGTACCCACGCCCGCTTGACTAAATGGTTACGGTTGCGGATATGACCATGACTACACCATGTTGTACCCATTTACACCCCTACCTATCATCTGTGGAGAGCCTATGCAAAAACCATGAGGAAACCAGAATAGAAAAGGTTGCATCTACCATGGATACCCACGTCATGTCGAAACATCAAAATATATAAGACAAGAAACCAAGAGGTCAGAGCGTGGAACAAAAATCAATGATCATTTGTAACCTCTCAATGAAATTGAAAGCAAAAATATAAGAAAATCAACTGAAGTAAGGCCCAGACATAGGTTTGAAATGAGCGTAGGTAGATACACCAAAAAATAGAAAGAGGTCGAGAGTTACATGAGTTGAATCATGTGAAGGTTTCTGGAGCTTCATAGAAACTCGGGGAGGTGACACCTAGGGTTGTAGATGATGGTGGCTGACATGTATACATTTTTAAGCATGACTTGGGTCGAAAAGCCAAGATGTCTACGGAAAGTACTATCAACACAACTAGATGTGAAGGGGACAAGCAAGATAGATCGGGGTGTGATGGTGATATAGGGTTGTATTTATAGAGAAGACATTGGTTGATGGCATGGTTTCTAATTGAAGAAGGGAACAAAGGAGAGGAGACGTCTGATGAAGCTTCTGCATTGGCCGGACTTCCATGGGAAAATATGAGGTTGTTGGTATCCAAACCCTATCAATTTAATGTTCAATTAGTGTGGAAATAGTTAAGGAAACTACATGAGAATTTTGGTTAAAAGAGATTAAGAGATGAGGGGGAACTATGTGAAAAATAGGAAGGCAGGTCAGAGAAGTAAAATTAGGTTATTTCTTGCATGTAGCCCAATGAGAAAAAGGTAGGGGAGGAAGGAGTTGTCATGTGATTTGGATCCAACATCCCTAGATGGGTCCATGTTTTGTTAGTTTAGGAAAGCTTGTTTTATAGAATTAATTGGATAAGTATAGGAAATTAGACATGTTAATTCTATTACTTATCCAATTTGAGATTTGGCTTCATGTTTTCCTCCAATTAAATTGGTTAAGCATATAATCTTAGATTTAGTTGAAACTTTGCACATTAACTAAGTGAGAGCATTGTATCCAATTTTGATATTAGATTTAAATTTTGAAATTTCCTTTTATAATTTCAATACAATTAGGGTTTCATCTTATTATCTTTATATCTATTATAATATTACATATTCATCATCAACATTCATTTATTAGAGTCCTATTATCCTCATCTAGTTATCGAAATGGTTATTGTGTATTTTATTGTAAGAATTTCCATATTTTAATTATTTAACCCATAAAGTCCATTAATGCCAATATTAACTTATATAACATCAATGCCTATTTGGGAAAACTAAAGGTCTAAAGATACATGCATCACATCCAAAGGATTAGAATATCTAGAGATCAAGAGGCTAGGTTACAATATGTTACAACACCCCACCCCTTTTAAAGGATTTCATCCCTTAGATAAAATTATCCATACATATCAACCAACTACTCTCCACCACCTAAGACGTTTAATCTAATAAGTCAAACTAAACAAAGATTATAGATATTAGGGTTATATAAACATCTTTTAGTCTGGAATACTCTGGGTGTTTATGTTGTTCATAGTTCATGAATACAACTAACATGTCATACCCTACAGTTGAATTTTAGGTTCTTGTGTTTCTAACCTGACAACCCTAAGGTTCATTTGAGAAACCAAAAAGCCATAGGGTACAAAACTCCACCAATAAACCTTTGTTACAAACCACAACTTCCTAGTCATCACTCCACGCCCAATACTAGGGTCTAGGATTTCTATTATAACTGGTTTGAACATCTTCTCTACTAGAACATCATACATTCCTTTACTGTGATTTAGTTCAAGAAAGCAACAATAAAATTAGATAAAACTTTTGTACATATAGTAGTATAATGGAAAAAATGTTTTTCTTTAATAAATCATGCGACATAAATCAAAGATGAGCTTAAACTTAATTTGAGAACCAAGTCACAATTTTCCATATATGATCTCATATCAACTACTTTATCATTTTCATGCCAAATTCTAGCCTAAAGTCAAATATTAACATCCAAAGAGATATGTCACCACTAATGTATATTGTAGGTTTTAATCTTATGGGTCCCGTCACATTAGGGTTTACTTAACAAGATCATTATGTGTACCTCATATGATTCTACATCTTTCTTCCATCATCAAATCTAGAGTAAACATCTTGTATAGGATTTTCACATAGGGTAAGGGTCCTACAAGGATCTTATCAGAAAAGATAGGGAACCTAAGGGGGGTAAAAATGAAATTGTCAAAATCTGACTACCATGGATCTTATATCATCTTGTAAGGAGTGGGACCCCATAGGGGACCCACTCCTTACTCAATTTAAGGAATAAACCCATCTAATCTAAACACACTAAAGAGTATGCTGAAAAGGTGTATTATTTTTTCTATCAAAAAATGATATACTAGAATAGTAGTGGAAATAAATGTAATAAATATATTCAAATTTTCATACATTACATAATAATCTCCCACTTGGGGTACATGAAAGATACAACTCCAAGAACTAGGCAGAGGGAAGTCCGAACTATCTCAAGTCTATATCCCAAGGTTAAACTTCACTAATCCAAGTCCAAGTCATCATATCAGGTCCATCATGTCCTTCCCTCTCTTGTACTTTTTGGAGTGGAAGCCCTATCTTCTTAATAAAGCTACTTTCTTGAATTGTTCTTATTCTATTTGGTTACTTGATTCTCTTTCATCATTGAAATTGTTGGAGCTTCTTTTATGGGACCTCTGACCCCATTGATATTCTATGGATATTCTCATATGTCATATGTTGGATTAAACTTGCTTATTCTTTTTATATGCATTGTTTGGTGACTACTATTGTAACGGGGCATGTGTAAGTTCTGACACTTGACAGTGCAAAGATGATGATTCATGTAAGTTTAATTATTAGAAAAACATGGTAGATGTGATATTTTCTACCAATATATCTATATTGTTCTTGTGTAATCACATGTAAAACACATGGATTCCTTGCTCATTGTTGTCATCCTCCAATTTGAAGATTGACTGAACTTATTTCTTGCCTCTATATTTTGTGCACTTACAATAGATGAAGCTTATTTACAGTAAAAGTACATCTATACTACCATAATATTTGGGTGTGCCATTCTAACTTGAGTGCACCTTTACACTCTTATTATTATTATTATTATTATTATATACACCTTTCCCACCCAGGGTGTGCCTTTTCCACCTGACTTAGGCTTGAGATTTGATGGGTCTTAGTCATGCTTAAATAATATTAGTCTAGTTATTTATTATACAATGTTTATAACTTTTATGATTGTGATATTTCATTGTAAGATTGTTAAAGGAAAGAAACTGTTTTATTTATCTTTCTTTGATATCCATTTAGATGATCTTTCTCCTTCTTGATCTGGGAAGCCTTGATAAGGTTTATTGATGTTCTTTTTCCTTTATATTTCTTACTCCATATTTATCTGCTCAAACCAACATTTTTATGTTGGAACTTCCATTTTGTCTTCTCTTGTGAGGTATGTTTCCAAAATATAGGTCAAATGCTCAATATGGATGGTAGAATGCAACATACCTCAAATTGACTTTAGAAAAATCAATGGTCAATCTTAGATCCACATTAGGGTCACGAGCCACCTATTAAACACACATATGACGTTAGGATTACGTTCAAGTTAGCTACATAAACCCTAAAAAACACTTCTATATTATTAATGAATTAGGTTATCAAAATCACACCATCTTTTAGATTATATTTTCAGGAATCCATAACATATTTTACTTTACTTTTTTTACTTAAATATTATTAGGTACAAGTTTTAAAATTTCTGTCCAATTAGAAAGATCCTTAATATTCACATATTTACTAAATTGGGATTAGGTGATAAGAATGGAACCATTAGATGGAGAACAATCCACCGACTCCAAAACATATTTCATCTCATTTTTTGACTTATGGATTAATTCTTATGGATTGTTTAAGATAATGCTCTTTTACAATTTAATTTAAACAAAACCACATTGCCAATTATTGATATGCCCCCGCATACGACTAACAAACTTGTATCATGATAGGGGTGTATTAGTACACAGTCTGAGACCAAAGTTGCATACAAAATAAAAACCTAGATGGTGAAAAGATTGAAAACTTCATTGACGCATGGCAAAAGTTATGTCAAAACAAGGTTAGGGATGTGATACTCATGACCATCATCCTTCTCGCATACACAATGAAGAATCAAGAGAGCACAAACCTTCATAAGATTCAAGATCTGAACAAACATGGGCCAAAAGCAAGGATCAGGGTAAACAAAACCAACCAGCATCATCCTCAAGCCTTGTCAGTCCTTGAGCATCTAGGCACAAACTCTAAGGAGACAAGAACAATAGAAGTTGCATCTAATATGGATACCCATGTCGGGTCAAAATAGTTGAAGACAGGTGACAGGAAACCACAAGGCCATAGCATCAAACAAAAATTGATGATCATATGCAACCTCTCAATTAAATCCAAAGAAGAAATACAAGTAAAACCAACCGGAGTAAGGCCTAGACAGAGGTTTAAAACAAATGTAGGTAATCAATGAAATAAAAAAAGAATGAGATTAAGAGTTATCATGAGTAGGGGCCAGTGAAAGTGTCTAGAGCTTCACAAAAACTCAGACAGGCGACGCCCAGGGTTGGAGATGACGATGGCTGACATAGATGTTGTTAATCATGACTTGGGTCAAAAATCTAAGATGGATGGGGAAAGTATTGTCAAGACATCTAGGAATGAATGGGATAATCAAGACTAGTTTTTGGGGTGAGATGGTGGTGTAGGGTTGTACTTATAAATAAGACACTAGTTGATGGTCGAGTTTCAAGGAAACATAGGAGAGGATATGCCTAATGAAGCTTCTGCATCTAGCAATTGTGGGAGAAAAGGGGGCTGTTGGTGTCGAAACCTATCAATTTAATGCTCAATTTGTTGGGTATGTATGCCCAGAGATCCAATAATATGATGATTGTAATGCCATAACTTGTAAATGATTTGATTAATCATAAAGGAAATATTCCAATCTATTTTGTTTTATTCAGTTATGAGATAATGATGTAACATAATAAATGTCCAAAGAATGATATTACTCAATGACATAGGTCTTCAGGTTGGATTCCTGATCAATGAGATCATACAGATGTTAAGAGTATATATATTCTTAATATGTCCCTAGTCAGATGTTATTGTGTAAGGTTGATAGACAACAATAACACATAAGACTAGAGTGTGTGTTCGTTGATGATAGAATCTCATTAGTCATGATATGTGATATCAAACCAAACACATAGGTACTTGTTAGAGAATAGTGTATCGGACAGACCCACCTTAAGAGTGATACATGGAAACCATTAATGATAATCAGAATCATCTCTTATAGAGATGGTGATTGTGGTTATTAGACCAGAAGTCACTACACTCATCACATGTTGTTCAGTGTACTTAGACATCATCCAATGTGACCATGAATAACGATTACCATAAAGGTGATGCCTGGGTGCATTGTGACACATGGGGATGACTGTGAGGATGTAGATGGGATTTGTCCCTCCTACAGGAGTATGATATCATGGACACTTGATTAGCGAGACTGATAAATGCATGTCCATGCACATGTGAGTCAATATGTGATATTGAGTTTACATATATCTCAAACAGTCTACTCTAGTTCAAGGAACATAGATTGAATGTTGAAGATGATGACTATTCAACACCTCAAGTTCAATTTGGATA
This sequence comes from Alisma plantago-aquatica, assembly GCA_963693085.1. Taxonomy (NCBI): domain Eukaryota; kingdom Viridiplantae; phylum Streptophyta; class Magnoliopsida; order Alismatales; family Alismataceae; genus Alisma; species Alisma plantago-aquatica. Next base: position 242,243,841 of record OY856415.1, read on the forward strand.
TCAGCGACAAAGGAACAATAGAAACACTATAATATTGATCATACATTGTAGGTTGAAGTTGTTCTCCAAAGTTCCATTTACTTGGGTAGCAATGATTTGTATCTAGACATCGATTGTAATGTCATAAACTGGTTATGGATATTCACTGCCAATATAAATTGGAACCTATAGGGTCACACACATAGGATACACTTGGAATAGGAGTTTGTTCATGAATAATGTTCAATTTGATTACTAAATGTGTTTAGGTATTCAATTTAAATAACAATTGACTGATTGGACTTCGGACCAACCGGTTCAAGTGCTGAGTTGATTGTTGGAATGTTAGGTTGATTGGAAATTACATCAGCTAAAGTATGGGTGAACCAGGGCATTAACCGACCAGATCACTGAGTGAACTAATCGGCTCAGGGTCATGTGATGGCCCGCTCATGAGATGAGACGTCCAGTTCATGGAGCAGTTTGATTGCATCAAGGATTAGTGTTGACATCATGTTATGCATTAATTGGATTAGAATTGTCAATATAATTGCAAATGGGAAACATGACAAAATGATCGATTCAAGGGTTGAATTGGTTGGTTCACATGTCAACCGATCATTTCACCCGTGAACCGATCATTTCGCCACTTGCAGGTTGCAACAATTTGTGAAATTATGGTCCCTTTCACTCCTACACAGATTGGGAACCCTAATCCTAACACTCATATAAATAGAGGGCAACTGGGGGCTTCTTAGAGACTCAACTCAATTGCCTCTGACAATTGTTTTCTTCTCTGGTTGTGGTAACCTAGAGAACCTGAGAAAGTTCTACCCGATAAAGGGAGGGATAGCAAGGGAGAACAATTATGGGAGAGCAAGTTGGTGCTAGTACACCAACATGGACGGACGACTCCTTCCTGTCTGTTCTTCTACAATGATAGGAGTTCCTGGTGGTTCATTTGGACTACCATAGAGGCGAGAGGTTGTTTCCTTCCACTAGGAGGACAACGTCAGGTTGTTGTCTATGGTGATCAACCATGAGCTACTGTAGACGTTGTTCGAGTGTGATTGAAGAAATGTGCATAAGATGATGAGTAGATTGTCACCGGACTTTCTCCAGGACCAGGTATATCCTTGAAACCATCCTTTCCATTATATAGTTGTTCACGTGATCGACTATTACAAGGGGAATATGGTAGTTAATTTTTTTTCACTGCCTATTTTGTAGCCATATTTCCCTACACAATTAGTGTGAAAATAGTTAGGGAAACTACAAGAGAAAAAATAGTGAACAAAACTAAGAGATGTTATGTGATTGAGATCCATGGTTGTATGGTCCATGTTCTGTTAGTTTAGGAAAACATGTGTGATAGAGTTGGTCAGAGAACTATAGGAAATCATTAACATTAATTATATTACTCATCCAATTTGAGTTTTGGCTTCATATTTTCTTTATCAAATAAAATGGTTAAGCATTTAGTCTCTAATTTAGTTAAAATTGTGTGATTAGATTTCACTTTTGAAATTCCCTTTCATAATTTCTAATACAATTAGGGTTTCATCTTGTTCTCTTTAGATTTATTATAGTATTACATATTTATCATCAACATTCATTTATTAGAGTCTTATTGTCATCATCTAGTTATCAAAAGGGTTATAGTATATTTTATTGCACGAATTTCCATATCTTACTTATTCAACCCATCAAGTGCAGTAATGCCAACATTGACTTATATAACATAATGTTATTCTTATCTTTCTACACTAAAGCCCCAAATATGATTTCAATATATATATTAAGCACAAATTATCTTTATTTAGTTAGCATGAGTATTTAATGTCCATTATAGTACATATAAGTGTATTAGGGTTTATGTGAATACTTGTTTGAAAAAACCAAAATTCTAAGCATACATGCATCCCATACAAAAGATTAGCGACTCTACAGCTAAGAGGCAAGGTTTTGGTATTTTACACCTCTAGTATGGATCGCTTTTTAATTTCAATTCCTTCTAAATGATCTTGACACATATAGTATTAATCAATGTCAGATTCAATATTTACACATGGAAACCCCACTGAGAATGTATTAGAATCATCATACTTGTCCTAGTACTCTTCTTCATCTATATGATGTGCAATGAACTTCCTTTTCCTCTGAAGAATGACATATCATTTTTCATTTGCAAGGTCACTAATATATGATACTTGTTTTCCATGTGATGCCATGATCAATGGTTCATCCATCTCTCCAAGATTTTTAAAATTCACTAATGTGAAACCCAACTCATCCAATTGAACTTCTTTGTTGTTATCAACCCAATTACACCTAAATACATGAACTCTAAACTTTGTGTAGTCAAATTCCCATATGTCTTCAATGATACCATAATAAAACATCTTACCTTCTCATGGACTCTTATCATTTGCACTAGAAAAATACAATGAAATGCTTTAGGGGTGACCCCATAGTTTTAGATGACAATCTTATCATCTTGATGATTTGTGTAGTATAAAAATTCATCTATGTCCAACCCTTTGTAATATTTAACATCTTTTTCAGTTTAAAGGTGAGCCATTTGATATTCTCAGCAACATCATTTGGAGTTTGAGATAGTTGAGGGAAGACTTTATCTTCAAATTGCCTAATAAATATTCAATTTTTCCCTCTAGAAAGACACATTGAATTGGCTCAAGGATATTTTCTCTAGATAAAATTGGTGTGTTTAGTGATATAAATTCCCGCTATGTTGTTGTTTAAAAATACAAGTGTGCTTGTTCCCATATCTCTCAACTAATTCCTTTCACTCCTACTCATATAGTCCCTTTGCCAGAAAAAGCATCAATCTGACGGGACTTTGCAACGGTGAGAGTTTCATTGCAAGTTAGTAAATCATTACAAAAATCCATTGCCTCCCTAGACACATAAACCTCAATAATACTACCTTCAGACTAATAATGATTTTGAACATCACCTTTATATACACTCATGTACCATTCAGAAGGATACATCTAATGCAAGAAAACTAAACTCATCATCTTCACTTCCCTAGTTAGATAGACAACAAGATGTACTATGATATCAAAGAATGAAGGTGGAAAATACATCTCAAGATGGCACAAGGTAAGATTCACTTCTTTTTGCAACTTATCAAGATTCTCCAGATCTATAACTTTGTTTTATAGAGAATTGAAGAAGAAACAAAACATAGTGATTGCAAACATTACATGCTTCTGAACTATAGATAAAATAGTCACAAGTAATTTTTGTTACATTATGGTGTGAAAATCATGAGACCTACCAACTTCAGATTCTTCATTGATACCAATATACTGATATTAGAACAGTATCCATGTGGACTTTGACATTAACCAAGCACTCAGCAAAAAAAATATTTTCTTTAGTCTAGACAAAGTGTAACAAGCAGGAGGTAAATGTGTGTGAAGACCATTGATAACCTCTATTGTTAATTCTTTCATTATGCAAGGGATAATAGAAACTTTGATGATAGATGATGATCTTGTCAATGCCAGTTTTGTGAAGAAAGCTCACAAAGTGCCAGAAGCTCTTGACAGTTCTAATTAAGGGGTTCAAACAATTGTGGGATGGATTGAAAAAGATACAGGTTGAGGAAATAAATATTCAAATGATAAAGAGGGAGAAATTAATGAGGTCATGACTGCATATGAATAAATGGAAGAAGATACAAAAGGTAGTCGATAGATAGATGATGTCAAGGGCAAAGTATTAGTCAGTAAATCCAGAGCTAAAATCCATCCTCTAGTTATTTGATTTCTTAAAAAGTAGCTATTGATATTGATACTCTTCATACACCTTCAACTAAAATAGCATTTCACTTGAAAATATAATTTAAAGCATACTACATACTAGGTTGTCTATGATACGTTGTATCCTTCAATTTGTATACTATTACCTAAATAGAATGCTTTCATGTTATACTTCTCTTGAGTGCATATAAGCAAGACGTAAATAAAATATTGGCATGTTGGGTTCCTATGTGTACATATAGGAAATCATACATGAATAGTCACAAATGGATGAGGGTTTTGCTTTTTCATTTCCCCACAAAAGTTCTCTAGGTTTCTCTAGGATTAAGAGTAGGTATATACTTGTTTATTCAGTTTCCAAGGATGTGGTCCAGGAAGAAGTCATATGGCATATCGACCAAGATGGTAGATAATGAAAAAATTAAACATTTTTCTGATAAGAGCATCATGCCAAATAAGGGTAAACCTACAACTATCTACCTTCTTTGAGAGAACACATTGCAGGTGATAGATGATAGATTTGTACCCTCCAAGCTGAGGTACATGTCATTTCAATGTGAACATCCATGTATAAAACCTTATACTTCGTCCATGTTGTCTATTGTGTTTATCATGTATGTCATATATCCAAAGAGAGCTAACATGTTGTAATGTGAAAAGAGTGAATGTAATGTGAAGTATATAATTGTACTCTAAATGAATTTTTTGTGATACAAAATGGTAAGTTTAATTCTGTCAGAGAAACTTGTAATGATAAATGTAATTGTTCAAAAAGGCAAACATTCAAACAATTTTATATATCATGTTTATATTTCCATTTCCATTATTATAGTATGTGTGGTTATATTCTTAGAATATTGAACTTATCTCAAGTGCTTTATACAAATGTGGATATTCAATTTCTAAATTTATGATGTTACATCAATGGATATATCAAATTAGGAAAGGAGTGCTTTTTGTGAGAAACAACGTAAAATGATGAAGCGTACAACATTTGCCAACCTAATCAATATGCCACAGCTAAAAGCTAAGATTGGAGTTCTAGAGGACATTATTGAGAAATTTGTTGGTGGTGATGAGTTTGTAATGGCGAAGAGTTTAAGAGTGATAATGACAATAGAAGATGATGGTATCATTCTAGGAATACCATGTGTGGGCATTGATATAGTTCCAATCAAAAATCATAGGTAGTTATGAAGGTTGGGCAGGAGATGTTTTGGGAGGAGATTTTTTTTAAATGACAAATAAGGTAGAGAGAAAGCAGGCATTTTAGAAGAAGAGGTTGAAGGAATTGGAGTTGTTGTACAAGGACAACCTTTCCAAGACATGGCAAATAAGTATGATTGGTGATATTGAGGTTGATTGCCAAAATATGTGTAGATGTTGGATGTTGTACCTCATGATCACATTCCTTGTACCATACACAGGGTATAATGCACTATTGTATATCTTGCATTATCTCAATGATGTGACAATAACTCTATTTTAAATTGGGCAAAGTTGTTACACAAGCAAATTTTCCAGTGGATGGAGTTCATGAAAGGACAATTAAGACAAGGAGATTAGGAGAAATAACGACGAAGAAGACCCTTAATGCCACTTGATATATGGTGTGTCTATATGTAAGTATGAAAACCAAATTTACTGTTGTGTTTTTCCTTCTTAAGTAAGACAACAAATTGAAAATGTACTAATTACAAGAGAATGAATGTAGCCTTGGGCATTGGAAATGACAAACATTGCAGAACCAAACACGAGAATGCAAAACCCAAGTTTAGGAAACAGGAAGCTCCAGTAAACAAGACAAAAGAAGTATCATCAATAGGAAAAGATGAGGTAGAAGTCTATATTACTGAAATTTTGTTTCCATTACAAGATTTACATTTTCATTACTGAATTAGTGTTTCTCTTACAAAATACATTTCATTTTACAGAATTGTTATCTCTGTTACAATATATGTTATGTGGTACTCAATTGTTCTCTACTAGAAAATGCTTGTTTTGTATTACATAAGATTTGTTTCCATTCAATATTATGTGCTTGTATTACTGAAACATTGTCTCTATTACAATTCTCATGTTTGTGTTACAGAATCTTTGCTTCTAATATGGAGATTGATTTCCTATTATAAAATGTTTGTCTATATTACAAAATTTTATTTGTCTTGCAAATTGAAAGTTTTTATTACATAAATGTTGTTTGTATTGCAAACTACATCTAAGTAATTATTTGTAAATCTTCTTTGTACAGTCCATACATGTTCTAGAAAAGATGAAGGTGGACAACAATGATGACTAGGGAGTGATCAAAGATTTAAAAGATATACCATTTTTATATCACATGGAAAGAAGTTTCGACACTACAAGTCCAAGTGTATGGAACAAGGGAGGAGGAGTATGAACTCAAAGGAAAAAGAAAACAATTAGATGAAGAATCTGACACAAGAAATGATAACTTGGTAGATAGACTCAAGTCTCTTGAGGATGTTAAAGAAAAGCACAAGGAAATGTGCACAATGAATGTCTTCAAAAGTTTTGCAGAGGTAATGGAGGAAAACAAGAAGTTGAAAGTGAGGGTTCATGAAGTGGAGGAAGAGAAAAAAAATCAAAAGGTAATTCAATGAGGCTTTTGTAGAGGAATCACCATAGTCCACTCCATTACATTTCAGCTCTATAAAACATACACCTCCAACATTAAAAGAAGTTCCAGTAGCAGGGAAACAAGAAACACCTGCACCAGAAAAGAAGGAAATGAAGATGTTGGCCAAGAAGAAAAAATAAGCTAAATTCAAAAGTTGAAAGCATTAAAGAAAATGTAAAGATTAGAAGGGAACCAGTTGTAAGTACATATCTTTCTTTTTATATTTCTCATTGAGTATTACAAGAAGTAAATTGCAATAAATATTAATAATCCTTGTAATCTAGCATTAATACATGAAAGGAATGCAAACTTTGTTGGATATGAACACTTCAATGGTGATCAGTGGAAAGAAGTAAAGAACTTGAAGGAGAACATCGATTAAGTGTAAGAGAACAAAAGAGAATAATTATTTGATACATACATATAATCAACCTGGTTTAATATATTGGACTAATACTTGTTCTATAGGCCATGAAGGGAATGGTGATTCGGAGATGATACATGGTGCACAGAATAACAACTATCAAGGTTGCTTTCAAGAATCAAATGATTGATAATCTTGTAATGTTGACACCTCAAGATCTAATATAGATATAAACTTTTTGTGTAACAAATGTTCAGTGTAATGAACAGGTGATTGACAACTTTGTGGACATGCTCAAAGCAACTTCAAGTAAGAAATGGAAGAAACAAATCAAATGACGTTGCTTGAAAACATATGTCCTGATAAGAATGAAATATAGGCAAAGTTAGAATGATCCGAATTTAAGAAAATGTTGAGTCATATTTAGTACATAATTTATGTTTCTTGTAGCAAAAAAAATACATGGGTGTACATAATATAACATTTGAGGTAATAAGTGAATTGTCAAGTCTGTTCAACATCACACAAAGTGATTTTGAGAAGATAGATTCATTGTTCACTATTCTAAATAATGACACACATTGGCATATGTTGGAAGCTAATTTCATAAAATAGAAATTTAGGGCATTCAACTCTCTTTCTATAAACTTAGTTTACAAGAGAGAGGTGCAAAGATGGGTAAGTATCAAGCATGTTTTGAAGAAAAATATCCACACGGTTGTAAAGTGAATACATTTTTTTAACATAAATTCATTATTTTGTTTTAAGTTTTATGGCAATTGGAATACTTAAGAGGATTGTTTGACAGAGGGAGACAAATGTCTCATTGTGAAGTTGAATTTGTTGACTACCCATAATAGGCAGAAAATGAGGTGGATTGCGGTATGTTTTCTATGAAATTATTGGATTGATTGGTTAATGGACATAGTATGGTCTTTACAAACAAAGACATTCTAGCGATACGAGGTGATATATTTCACAAGATGATAACATTTGGGAAATCAAAAAGCATTGAAGAAATGCAATAGTCAAACGGGAGCATTGAAGAAATAAAAGGGTCAAAGGGGAGTAGTGAAGACATGCGAGAGTCAAAAGGGAATGAGAAATAATCTTTTTTGTAATGTTTGAAGATGTTACTTTGATGTAGATATGAAATTAATTGTTATTTGACCAAAGTTTAGTTGTAGTTTATGTAATCATCTAATTTCTAGCTTCAAGGAAATAAGAATGTATTTGTGTTCTAACAAAGCCTCAATTTTTTGGAATGTTTGAAGTTACTTTGATGAAATGATAAAATTGAAATGTATAAACCTGTTATGCTTGTAAGGAAACACATTTTTTTGGATCTTGAATTGGATGTTTGTGAAGATGCTTATATTGTGTTGTTGTTATAGTAACTTCTCTGGGTTGTGTTTTGATGATTTTTGTGTATCATCATCTTGGTTGTTGTATTTGTATTGGAGTGTCAGTGCCAACTATCTATTGATTTTTTGTAATACACATTGGAAATGCAGTTGTAATGAGAAGGAGAAGAATGTAAGGAGAGCTGGTAGTTTTGTAATGAGAAGGAGAGAATTGTAATTAAGGGTAACTTTCTGTAATGCAGATTGGATGTGTTAGAATCTACTCTTCTAAGAGGATGAAACTCAATCGCATGTTGAATCACAACAAGAAGGAACATCATGTAAGGAGAATGGAGAAATTGGAAAGGGGAGGAAAAATAGTAACGAAGGATGACGTTCTGCAAGGAGAATCGACATATTGTAATTATAAAGGATCACAAGTAATGAGAAGGAGAAGAATGTAAGGAGAGTTGGTAGTTTTGTAATGAGAAGGAGAGAAGTTTAATTAAGGGTAATTTTTCTATAATATAGACTGGATGTATCATAGTCTACTCTTATGAGAGAATGAAACTCAATAGCAGGGTGAATCGCAACAAGAAGGAACATCCTGTAAGGATAATGGAGAAACTGGAAAAGGAAGGAGAAAAATAACCCAGGATGATGTTCAACAAGGAGAATCAGCATATTATAATTAGAAAAGATCACATGTAATGTGAAGGAGAAATTTTTAAGGAGAGCTAGCAGTTTTGTAATGAGAAGGAGAGACTTAATTAAGGGTGATTTTTTGTAATATAGATTGCATGTGTCACATTGTACTCTTTTGAGAGAATGAAACTCAGTAGCAGGATGAATCCCAACAAGAAGGAACATCTTGTAATGAGAATGGGAAAATTGGAAAAGGAGGGAGAGAAAGTAATCAAGGATGACATTTTGCAAGGAGAATTAATAGGGTGTAATTAGAAAGGTTCACATGTAATGAGAATGAGAAGTATGTAAGAAAAGATAGCAGTTTTGTAATGAGAATGAGGGAACTATAATTAAGGGTATGTTTTTAATATAGACTAGGTGTATCACAATCTACTCTTCTAACATAATGAAACTCATTAGCATGCTCAATCGCAACAAGAAGGAACATCATGGAATGAAGATGGAGAAACTTGAAAGGGTAGGAGAAAAAGTAACCCAGGATGATGTTCTGCAAGGAGAATCGATATATTGTAATCAGAAAGGATCATATGTAATGAGAAGGAGAAGTGTGTAAAGAGAGCTAGAAGTTTTGTAATGAGAAGGAGAGAATTGTAATTAAGGATACTTTTGTAATATTTATTGGATGTGTCACAATCTACTCTTCTAAGAGAATGAAACTCAGTAGCAGTGTGAATTGCAGCAAGAAGGAACACATGTAATGAGAATGGATAAACTAGAAAGTAAAGTAGAAAAAGTAACCAAGGATGACGCTCTGCAAGGAGAATCGACATATGGTAATTATACATGATCACATGTAATGAGAAGGAGAAGTATGTAAGAAGACCTAACATGTTTGTAATGAGAAGGAGAGAATTTTAATTAAAGGTAATTTTTTGTAATACATATTGGATGTGTCACAATCTACTCTTATAAGAGAATGAAACTCATTACATAATCTATAGCCATCCAACACAGTGGAATTTGATACAAACACAAATCAAAAGGAGTGTAATCAATTGCCAATTACAACTACCACAATGAATGTATCACTCAACATGATTAAATTATATTTCAAATCTAGAAGCACTATTACAAATCCAGATGCACCATTAAAAATCCAACAGAAGCATTACAAATCTAGAAAAAGCGCTACAAATTCCATTACAAATCCAACAGACGCATTACAAAACCAACATAAGCATTACAAGTCTGAATCACCATTACAAATCCAGTGGCACTATAATAAATCTAGTAGTAGCAAAGAAGTATACAAATCAAGTCCAAAACAGAAGAAGAAGAATCACAAATCCATCATAGTAGCAACTTCTTCAACATGAATACCTTGTCTTCTTCCAAAAGAAAATGTTACTTGATTCCTACACATCTGCAAACCAAAAATAAAGATGACAATAGTGGAGGTTACAATATATATTTTGCAAAAATGGTAACATTAACATACCTATTTTTTGAAGGGTAGCTTTTGTTGTCATGGTTAACATGATACTGCAAACCGTTCTTACACTGTCTCACTTTTGCTAGGGAACTTTCAATTCTAGATTTATATCGTACATCAACCACTCTAGGTCTATCTTTAGTTTTGCAAATACTAGGAACATGAACCTTGACAGCAGATGTAGAAGCTATACTAGAAGTAGTTACACCAACATCATCATTATCTAGATCCTTTGGCAAAGTAAGAAGCTTTTCATGATAGAGATCTATACTATTGTTCCTGCAAGCTATGTTTATAATAGAATTAAATGCAGACACCAGCTGAAGGGTCTTCCTGGTGGATGAATGCATAACATATACCTTTCCAAAAACTAAAGGGCATCTCTATACCATTTGCTCCACCTCATTGATATATATGGATCAAGAAGAGCACAAAATCATGACTCTTTAGATAAATAAGAATGTGCCTGTAAGGAATTCCTTTGAATTCCAACATGAAATAACTACAAGATAGTATATCAGTAGATGGATCTTTCTTCAACACACGAGGACAACTAGATCCACCAACATGATAGACCTCAAATACGCCTTCATCAGAAGTTTCCTTCACATTATACACCATACTTTGATGAACTTCAGATTGAAAGATCTTAAAAATAGACTTGGTGTATATACCCCTCATTTGCTCCTCTAAGGGCACAATGAAGCCAAAGGCAGATTGTTGTACTCATCATTGAAATCCTTGTAATTTTCTATCTCCCAGACATGAGAGTAAGCACTTCCAAACTACAAATAAGTTTAAAGAGAGTTTTCCTAATATTGACATGGCTTCTAATCGATACATTCAGGGTCTCACTCCTTTGCTTTGCCCTCATGCCAGCAAAAGTGAATCTTGCATAAAACATGGCACCCACTTCCAGCGAATAACATACACATCAAAAAACCAAATAATGATAATAAGACATTCTCTTCCATTAAAGAACTCCATCTCACTTCAAAATTTTCTAGTATCATCTATATTCCAGACACAATCATTCAAAGCACTAATGATTTGGTAGTTGTTAGGAATTCCACCAAGTTTAAAGGGGAGTTTTTGTAGAATGTGTCAGCTATAAAAATGATGCTTACATGATGGAATAATAGTAATAATCATAGCATTCATTGTTGGGTCTTGATCAATTTTCATGGAAGTAGGCTCTTTACCAAAACACAATAAATATTGATTGAAAACCCATACAAAAGAATCATACTTTTCATCTAAGAAAAAATTTGAAGCAAATAGCATTGTCTTGTGATGTTGATCAACACCACCAAACATTCCAAAAACCATGGAATACTTATGGGTACAATAAGTGGTATCAAATACGATGGCATCACCAAATAATACATAGTCATCAACATATATCATATTAGAATAAAAAAAGTGCTTCAAACAACCATTAGTTACTTGTTGATACACATAAAAGAATTTAGAATCCAAGACTTATAGTTTGCAAAATGATCCAACACAATACCCACATAATGATTAACACCACTCTTTTCTCTTGCTACTGAGGTGTCCATGAGCTTGTCTACTTATAAATGTCAACTTGTCATAACCAACAGACTCGGATGCTATTAATGCAAGCTGCTTAGACACAGGTATATTGGCTTGAATCATAGAAGAAATCATGCATTTTTTTGAATCTGGTCAAGCGATGAATTACACTTCAAATAATGTAAGTGAGCGGTATTAACTAGATCATGATTGTGATCCTCAACAAATGAACTAACAACTCATCTGGAGGAGGATTTATCCAATGTGAATGGGATCATGGCTTTGCACCCACACCTTTTCACTAAGCGACTATGTTTCTTGGATAGTTTCTCATGTAGATCACCAACATCATCACAAATAGGACTCAAAAGACCATTATCTCTCTTAAACATTTATTTTCACCCTATTTATCACAAACCAAACATTTTTCCAAGCAAAACCTTAGTCCGACCTTGATAATGATTACCATCTCTCTTTACATTAAAACCAATGAAACCAACATATCTATAATAAAAGGCTATACCATCATTTAAACTTCCAAAAGCAAGTCCAAACCTAGGGATATTAGTTGTAGAAAGGATCTCACAATCAACAGATACAGAAGAATGTAGATTATCATCATAGTCATTCATAGCATTGCTAGCATCAGTATCAAGGCTGGGATCCATAACAGTAATAGTATCACAATTAAAACTAGCATAAAAATGTAAGGGTGACATAATTTTAGTATATAAAAATGGAAAATTGTAATGCAAACAAGCCTTGAGTTAAGTAAAGGTAGAAAACTATAATCAAGACACACCTTGAGTAAATGAAAGCAATGCATTGTATTAGGCCACAGACATTAATTGAAATTGGTGTATTTTGGTGGAACCACATAGAGAGTAAACAATGGCAATGTATTGTAATTGAACCAGGCACATACAGTAAATTAAAGGCTGCAAATTGTAATCTAGGCACACCTTGAGTACATGAACAATGCATTGTAATAGGCCACATAAACAATAGTTGAAACCAGTGTATTGTAGTCGAATCATACAAAGAGTAAATAGAGACAATGTACTGTTATTGAACCATGCACATATAGTAAATTAAAGGTTGTAAACTATATTGTAAACACACCTTGAGTAGATGAATGCAATGCATTGTGTTAGGCCACATAGACAGTAATTGAATTATGTGTATTGTGGCGGAACTACACAGAGAGTAAATAGAGACAATGTACTATAATGAGATCACACATACAATAAAACAAAGGTATAAAACTATAATGGAGACACACCTTGAGTAAATGAAAGCAATGCATTGTATTAGGCTACAAACAGTAATCAAAATCTGTGTATTGTGGTGGAACCACAAAGAGAGTAAACAATGGCAATGTATTGTAATTGAACCACGTGCATACAGTAAATTAAAGGTAGAAAATTGTAATGTAGACACACCTTGAGTAGATGAAGGTAGGAGGGGATTGCTTACCTTCTTCACCTAGTGTTGTTGCTACTCTGTCCTCAGGTATTCAAGATGGTAGAAAATTTGATTACCAGCCAATGGACCACAACACCGGCTAAGAAGAGTGAAGCTATTGGACCCCAAATGCAATCTCAACATGGGATGTCGTCTCTAGGTCTCGGTCATGATATGCCACCACCCCACCCTATTTGTAGTAGAGAGAAAGAGGGAGACACGAGATGAAAGAGAACAAGTAGAAAGATTGAGATGTTTTGTTGAGTTCGTCAGTGATCCACACAAGTGAGGTTCACATGAGGGAGATTGATGTGACGACACGATGCAACGTGAGGGAGAATATGATGGTGGCAAACTAAGTAATTAATTCAAAATGTTATAAGTCACATACGGATAGACGGGTAACTAATTTGACTGCATGTGTGGATAGTGAACATACACCCTATGTACATACATACATATATATGCCAAAGTTGGTTAAATCCACTAGATTTTTTCAACAACTGTAACACTTGGTTTTCACACTAACATAACTCTAAACATTATATAATATGTTGTCTAACAAATTAATATTATTAGTGTCATGTATAAAATATTCAGACTTCCTAGTAATATATTGGTATATACATGTATATGTGTCCATCTCAATTTATAACATAGTGTTGTACAACCAAGTAGTATGGATAATTTGACATGATTAGATTTGAGATTATGATAACCTTAAGTACCAAATATATTGTTATTACCATCATCCTATTATCTCGGTTCCTAAAAAATTACATACAAGGAAGGAACAACTAACTTACAATTTTCACCAAGTTCAATAGTCTTAATGATTGGTACTTATTTGATTGGCAATCTAGTGGAGGTTCATATTCATCCTTGGTTGTTTAGGATCAGACTAGGGAGGAGATCTTATCATTGGAGCCTATTGGAGGTTTAAATGCATACTTGGTTGTTTAGAATAAGAATAGAGGTGACCTATCATTGGGAAGACTTAAATACATGGCAATCACTCCAACGTGTCTACCATCGTATTTTGTTGAGATATGAGTATGCATCATCAGTTGTGACTGTGTAAAACAATGGACAATGGAGGGAGAAACTAACCCTCCATTGTGTTTATAGGTTTAGATATAGCTCAAGATTTATAGTGGTGAATAGGTGAGAAGTGGCATATGGGTCTTGAGGGTTACATCATGACATCCAAGCAACGTTATATATATCACATTGGTTGCCACTGAAGCATGAATGATTAATCACAATTACTTGAAAACACTAGTTTTGGATTGAGATGAGGTTTTTACCTACACAAAGTAGGGTTTCAAATTAGCATCAAAAGAAATGATTAAATATGGTAATCATGGCATTTACTCTAATATTAGGTTTAACATGGGCATCAGTCACTATAAGTAAACCTTTGTTTCTTGTGCATGGAGGAGCGATAACTATTCAGTTACATTGTGGGAAAGTGTAACTAAGAGGTTTATCTAAGCCTTTACAATAGTCTATCATGAATATGACTCACTTGTGTATGTCTCAACTTGGTCTGCATTCATGTACTTCTTATTCTTCTCTCTATGTGTTAGAACAATAGAATTGGTGTATGAAGAGTTTACAAATAAGTTAGTAGCTTGATTGAAAACATTTTTTGAGTTATGTTTGGGTTTAAAACTTGTTTGTATGACACAATTTTTTGTTGAAACACAAATTTGTTAAAAAAGCCAAATCAAATTATTTAAATTACATTGATAGGGGGAGTGGGCCATCTAGGATTCCTTAATAAGATAACTCTTATGGTATTAATAATATTGTTCAACTATGTTCAAGTGTGCTTTGTGAAACTATAGGTACAATAACCCTCATTTGAACCTGTCAACTGATTGAGGTGACTGCTTAACTACTAGACTTTTTGCTAGTTTGGTGATTGATTAAACCCTATTTTAGGGCTTAATCTTCTGTCTTTTTGCATTATTATCACATCTAAACATGTTAGATTACAAGTAATTTCCCCCAATATGAAATATCATGTCAAATACACTTACAGTTGCTTTTTGCATGTTTTTTAGGATTTTTTTACATGCATTGGATGTAAAGGAGAGGATCCTTGGGTTCTACACCCCAGGATTGGACCTAGACCTTCCCCAAGCACCCCTTGAATAGACAAAAATTGCTCCAAAGAAATTAGCAGCCATTTAAAGGAGTTTAAGGCAAAATCAGATAGTTAGGCCCTCACCACTGGTCGTGGTACATTGCCATGGTCGTGCCCATTCCCCCCAAGGTCACAGATACAATGCCAAGAAGATTGAAGATTCATCATCGCCGCGGTCCATAAAATTAATGTGGTGCATGGCGCCCCACACGACTGTGGCCATCAGTACGGTCATGGCCAAAAATTATCATCTACCTCGTGGTATCCCACCACGACCGTGGCCAAGTTGCTCAAGATCACAGAGAAATTCAAGCTACAGCAAGGGCTTTAGCACAAGTGTGGTGTTCAGCACGGCTATCTTCAGTCAGGACCACCACAATCGTGGCCACGGCCATGACTGTGGCCAGCAGAAGAATAGTACTGGAAAGAATGGAGAATGACTGAGGCACCTACCCTCCAGCACGACCATGCTCTACACCACAGTCGTGTTGCCATCCATCCACCATGACTGTGGTTCCCACCACGGCCTTATCCATTAAACTCTCATAACTTCCACTCTCCATCTATTTTCACCATGCATGTTTCACCTCCCACGTCCGTACCATCCCACACCCACCACAGCTATCACCACGACTGTGGTGATCCCGCAACCATAGCCATTTTGTCCACTACATTTCCAACTTTACTGCCACTTACCCTAGCGCTTCCACACCACCTATATATACCAAGGTGGCAGCCATAGCATGAGGTTTCCCACTCCTTACCTACCTCTTAGCATTCATTTCCACCTTCCTTGCATTCAAGATCTTCACCTACCTTCCACCTCATTTCCATCCAAAACCTTAGTTTTCTAGGGTTTTCCACCATAATCCCCTATATTTGCATGCCATTTCCATCTTTGGAGGGAGGTGCTTCATTCTACAGCAGCTAGGAGGTGAAGGAGAATAAGCTTCCACAAGCTTCATGGCCTTCCACCTCTTTCTTCTCTCCTTTTTGCTCTCTTTTTTAGTTATGTGTAGCTAAGCCCCTTGTGGTGGGTTGTTTGGGGCAAAAATGATACTTTGACACCATTTTGGGGAAAGACAAATTGTAAAGTCTATGATTTCATTTTATGATGGTTCCTTGCTATTTGTATCTCATTTCCCATGCTTCTACTTGTGGTTTGTATCTAAGAGTATGAATTGCTTGTGATTGTGTGCTGGAAGCCACCTAAGTCTAGGAGAAGATAGCATATGTGGGGCTATTTTGGGAGTTTCTCCTAGGTCCAACTAGCAGATCCCTAGTCCCCTACATATAGTCTATATCCCATTCCTAGGTGTGTAATCTGAATAGCTAGTATAGGGTTGATAGGTGTAATTGCCCAAGAGTTTGCTAAAATCTAGGTAGTGGGTAATGTGGGGTGAAATACCCTCACCTCTACTCCCCAATTCTACCTTTATCTCCCAATTATACTAAGAAATCCTATGCTAGAAACCTAAATTAGTCAAATCCTAGTGAAATATCACTTGTACCTTAGGCTAACTAATAGTGTATGGTGATTTTTTAGCATTTTACTGGTTGTTTGGTTTAGCAATCTAGAATGAATGATTAAGCTTGCTTGTTATATCTTCCCCCCCAATCGGAATTCTAGTGTCATTCCCAAACGGCCCACCTATCTTTATCATTGCTAAAGCCCATCTTGCTAGCTTAGCTTGCTCATGCTAGTTAGTTACTTGCTTTCAATTGCTCCTTAATTGATTGCCTAGTTCTTGCTAGTTATGTTTTGCTTCAGTAGTTAATATCTTTTGAGCACGATAGTTTTGATCTTTCTAGTTAGTTCTAGTCGAGGTCATTAATTGATCTAGTGCTTAACTTACAACATTAGTGTAACTTAGTTGTAGTTTCTTGCTCTTGCTTAATTAGTTGTCTTGTTTTGTTAGTTAGACTTAACTTGTTTAGGGTAACTTAGGGTTTTTGATATTCTAGTTTCCTTCTTTCCTTTAATTGCTTGCCTCCTTAGTTTAATCAAACAAACCATCAACAAACCCTAAAAACCCTACTCTTCACATTAGGAACATAGTCACCCTAATTTAGATCTAGTGCCCCCTCTCTCACTGTGGATCAACCCTTCTCTTGACACTTGACTATACTACAACATGACCTTGTGTGCTTGTGGGTATCGTGTGATTGGTTTAAGTGAGTGTGTTGGGTTAGGTTCAATATAAATTTTGAAAGATTCTTGTGTGTTTCCTTCGGTTGCATCTAGCGACCATTTAGTTTATTAGTGTGTGATCTTGGGAGAATCACACCAAGCTTTCTGGCGTCGTTGTTGAGGAGAAGTGGTGCTCATCCTAGCTAGTTAGAGTAGCTTAGCTTTTCCTACTGTCCTCACCATTACTATTCTTTATTCTTTGTTTAATTTTGCATACTTTCCTTCTAACTTGGCTCTTGTTGTTTGTTTGTGTATTGTGCATGTGACAGTTGTGCATGCTTGGTAGACATTCTACTTCTATTTCCTTGGTTCCCTTCGACCCTGAGATAGGTAGAAGAAGACGTCAACACTGACATAAGCAACACCAAGAATCTAAGATGGCTGAAGAAGGTCCTCATGGGGACGCCCAAATTCTACCACCCAACCTCCCTCTCCACGTCTACTTCACCCTGGGGAACTACACCTCCCCAATCACCACCCTTGTTGACCAAATGTCGGGTCAACAATTCTCCATCCCACCAGCCCTTCTCGGACTCATTCCCACTTACTATGGGATGGAGAACGAGAACCCCTACCACCACATTGATGCTTTCCTAGAAACTTGCTCAACATTCTGTACCCCAGATGTCACAGATGATTCTATAAGAAGGACCCTCTTTCCTTTTTCCCTAAAAAAAAAGGTAAAAGAATGGTATATGTCCAAGCCCGAGATGGTGACGTGGGTGGTGGTGAAGAATGAATTCCAAAATAATTTATGTCTGATATCAAAGCTGACTCAGATGAGAAGGTGCATCACCTCCTTCACCCAGAGGGAGAATGAACCCTTCCATGAAGCTTGGGAAAGATTTCAAAAGCTCTTGAGCGACGGCCCTCATTATGAAATTCCTCAATGATAGCTAGTGCAGTCGTTCTACATCGGGCTTATTGAGTTGAGTCAGACTACTATTGACTCTTCATGTGGAGGGACATTCATGGCTAAGACCCTAGAGGAATCTTGGCCCCTATTTGAGCATCTAGCTGAGAACTCCCACCACCAAGATTCAAGCAAAGGGGAGCACTGTGACTGAAACTATATTCCTCCCCCCTCCTACAGCTCCAGTCAGAGGAGAAGACAACCCCCAAATGATGAAAATGATGGCTAACATGTTGAACATGATGAAGAGCCAAGATGGGGGTTCTATTAGCTAGTCTACCATAGTAGTTTATGTCATTGATGAAGAGATGCTTTGCATGCTTTTGGTAACCAAAACAATCAAGGTCCTATGTCCAACTCCTATACTCCAAAATGGAGGAACCATCCTAACTTCTCATGGAAACAAAAAGGACAAGAGGGTCAAGGATAGCCAAGGCAACATCAAGGCCCTAGGTACAGTTCTAAGTTTGAAGATGAGGTGCTTGGGAGTCTAAGAAGCCTAGATGAAGTGAAAAAATATGTCTCTCCTCATGGGCAGACAATCAACCACCTTGAACAAAGACTTGATCAAATTTCCCTTTTACTTGCTCCACCGTGAGGACGGAAGACTTCCCTCCCAACCCATGGCTAAACCTAACAATGACATTGGTTCCATGGGCACTCCTCAAGGTGTGTACCTCCCACCACCAAGACAAGTACCCACACTTCAATAGTACCAAGGACCACCTAACCCATATGCTCCCCCACCTCTACAACCTCCATTCAATTATCAATGCACTCCACCTCCACCTCACTCATACTAGAAAGCCCCTCTAAAATATCACCCCCAAACAACCACAACCACCACCATCTCAACCGCAATACATCCTCCAAAACCCAACTCCCCTACACCAAAGACCACCACCATCTCAACAGCTACAACAACAACCACAAGCTTCTTCTTCTACCACCCATGAGCACGTGAAGGCTTTGACAATGCTGAGGAATGGGAGGACTTTGGAGCAGCCACAAACACTTCAGTTGATAGTGCAACCGATGATGATAGAGTTGATATTGTGATTAGACGTAGTGATACTGAGATTCAGGTTGATAATATTGTGATAGGAACCTGAGCTGATATTGTGATCCAGAAGGATGATATTGTGATTCATGTGATATTGCTTGATGATTTTGTTGATTTGAGCCAGTGGGGAGCACAAATCCCCCCTTTCCCGTATGCACTTAAGGAACCATCCATTGAAAAAAGGAACAAGAAGCACACTGAAGACATCATGGAAACTTTTAAGCAAGTGAAGATCAATATTTCATTGCTTTATTCAATCAAGAAAATCCCATCTTATGCCAAATTCTTAAAAGATTTGTGTACTTTTAAAAGAAGAACCACAAGTTGAACACCAAGGCAGGTCAAAATCACTAACAAAAGTGAGCTCCATTCTACAGCACACCACCCCTAGGAAGAGAAAAGATCTTGGAACACCAATCATCTCTTGTTACATTGTGACTCACCAGATATACCAAGCACTCCTTAACTTGGGATCTAGCATGAACCTAATGCCTATTATGTGTATGCCAAATTGAATGGGGAATAATTGCAATAGACAAATTGCACTTTGCAATTGGCAGATCATTCTATGAAGACTCCTAGAGGGTGAGTTGATGATGTCTTGGTGAGGCTTGATGATGACACCTCGACATCCTTTCCTATTGAATTTGTTGTGCTTGACATGAATAAAGACTCAAGGAAGGTACCTATTATCTTAGGGAGAGCCTTCATGGACACAACTGATGCAGTGATTCATGTGAGGACCAGTACAATGTATGTGACTTTAATGCACATGAAGATTCAGTTAAACATTTTCAAGGCTTCTGTTAAATCTAAGGTGATAGGTGTTACTGAAGAGGACTTCTATCTGATTGAATGCCTTGAGGAAATTGTGGAAGAATGTTTCCCTACATAGATTCAGATTGCTACCCAAGGTAGGGGTCTAGACCCCATTGTGGAGTTTCCCTATGATGATAATGAGGAAGATGATCTTGATTTAATGGCTTCTAGTGAGGATCTCCCCTCCATTTTTGAAAAACCTCTGAAGACATCCATGGAAGAGCGTCTAGTACTTGAGCTCAAGTCTCTTCCTGAAGGATTGAAGTATGCTTTTCTAGGTTCAAATGACACCCTCCCATTGATCATTTCCTCTACCCTTTCTCTGGAACAAGAAGAAGCCTTGATGGTGATTTTGAAGAGAAACATTTAGGCTATTGGGTGGTCCATTATTGACTTGAGGGGTGTTGACCCTTCCATCTGTGTTCATAGAATTTACCTTGAAAATGATGCCAAGCCAACGGGGAAAATGCAAAGAAGGTTGAATCCAAAGATAAAAGAGGTCATAACACAAGAAGTAGTGAAGTTACTAGATGCTAGGATTATCTACCCCATTTCTGATATCCCTTGGGTGAGTCTCATCCAGGTTGTACCCAAGAAGGGTGGGATCATGGTAGCTGAGAATGTGGATGGAGAGTTGATGCTTGTAAGAGGTAATCAAAGTGGAGGATGTGTGTGGATTATAGAAAGTTGAATGAAAAGACCAAGAAGGACCACTTTCCCCTCCCGTTTATTGATCACATCTTGGAAAGACTTGCAGGACAGAGGTTATACTACTTTCTTGACGGATACTCGTGTTATTTTTAGGTGGCAGTGCACCCATCAGATCAAGAAAAGACCACATTCACATGTCCTAGAAGCAACTTTTTCCTGTAGGAGGATGCCATTTGGGTTGTGCAATGCCCTGTCTACATTTCATAGATGTGTAACATTGATCTTTCTTGATATGTTGGATTCGTCTCTTGAGGCCTTCATGGATGATTTCTCGGTTTTTGGAAAGACGTTTGATGAATGTATGCTCCACCTCATTGTCGTTCTTGAAAGATGTGTAAAAGTTCACTTAGTACTATAATGGGAGAAAACCCACTTCATGGTCCCTGAAGGTATAGTATTGGGACTTAGAGTCTCAAAATCAGGTATTGAGGTTGATAAGGCCAAAGTGGGCCTAATTTCCACTCTTACTATTCCTTCCATCATAAGACATGTCCATTCTTTCTTGGGATATGCATGTTTCTACCGCTGATTCATCAAACAATTTGCTAGAAAAATATGTAGAATTCAATTTTGATGACTATTTGTGTGGAAGCCTTCAACCACATGAAACACAAGTTGATTTCTTCTCCCTCATGCAGCCCCTAGATTTCTCTTTTCCATCATGATTGATGCTTCAGATATGGAAGTGGGGGTTGTGGTGGGCCAAAGGATTGGCCAGGTTCCACATGCCATCTATTATGCAAGCAAATTCTTGATGAAGCACAAAGAAGCTACACCACTAGCGAGAAAGATCTGCTCACTGTCATATTCACACTTGACAAGTTTCATTCTTACCTCTTGCAAAAGAAGGTTGTGGTGTACATGGATCATGTATCCTTGAAATATCTCCTAGAGAACAAATATTCTAAGCCAAGGTTGATTTTCTGGAACCTTTTGCTTCAAGAATTTGATTTGGAAATTGTTGAAAAGAAGGGAGTGGAAAATTCTACAGCTGGTCATCTCTCTTGTATTGAGGTACCTTATTATGAGGTTAACCAGACAAAGGATACGATACCCCATGAGCAACTCTTTTTGCTTAACTCCACTCAAAGACCATGGTACAAGAACATAGCAACTTTTTATCAAGTGGGAGAGTACCAAGCACATGGACTAGAGAAGAAAGTAAGAGGTTGTTTTCCATGGTGAAGAACTATGTTTGGGATGACATGCATCTATTCAAGTATTGTCCTGATCAACTCATAAGAAGGTGTCTCCCTGAAACTAAGCAACAAGAGATCCTTTCCATGTGCCACTCTGGCGTGTGTGGAAGTCATTTCGGCATGAAGTGTACATCTGCTAAAATTCTTCAAAGTGGATTCTATTGGTCAACTTTATTTAAAGATTCTAATGAATATTACAAGTGTTGCTTAAAGTGCCAAAAGGTGGCCACTATTGGGTGATATAGAGCACTCTACCTATTTGAGGAATTGCCCAAGTTACAACATTATATTTCTGATTCATTCACATTGTATTTCTTTACATGTGCATTACTTGGGCTTCAAGTAATGGGTTGGGTCTATTTGTATAAATATATTGTCAAATAGTACAAGGAAAGATGATGTGAGTAATTAGCACAAACAATTCTTATGTCTCCTTCCATTTTGAATAGAACAGTAATCTATCTTCTCTCTCCCACCTCTCTCTTTCTCAATCTCCTTCTCTCTCAATATCTTCTCATCCTAGATCTAGGGTTTCATCTATAAAACCTAATTTGGTATCAGAGCATCGCCTCCACTGCCACCAACTATGTCTTCTTCTTGAGTTGCTGGACCTTCATCGACACCAAGAGCTTCAGCATCCAAGTATCCATACCATGTCGGCATCAACGTCTCCAATTTTGTCTCTCTGAAGCTAACCAGCTCCAACTACCTATACTGGGAGGTTTAGGTTCGAGCACTGATCGAGAGCAACTCGCTTGAGTCTTTCATTGAAAGAATAGATAAGCCTCCTGAGAAGATCATCGTCGATGATGAAGGCACAATCACCGCCAATCCTACTTATGCGCTATGGATGAGAACTGATAGACTGGTCTAGGGATGGATAATGGGAACTCTTACTAAGGAAGTACTCAGAGTCGTAGTAGGTCTATCTACTTCTTTTCAGATTTGGACTGCTCTCGCAAAGAACTTCTATGCGTCTACTCAGTCTAGGAGCTTTGAGTTAACTATACAACTATGGCGAATCCAGAAAGGAAATAGGGATGCAGTTGAGTATCTACGAGAGTTCAAGCTCATCTGTGATCAACTTCATGCTATAGGTAAACCCTTGCCTGATGATGACAAAGTTTACTTTCTTCTCAGTAGTCTTGGATCTGATTTGTAGACTTTTACCGTATCAATGAAGAGGCCTCCTTTTCCATCATATGATGAAGTAGTCTCTCTATTAAAGGATCATGATATGCGTAGATCCTCCTCTAAATCCTTCTCTCGTCCTAATCTAGCCTTTCTGGGACAACGATCGATCTTTGGACCGAGAAATTTTAGAAGAGGGAATTATCAAATGAATCACCCTCCTATTCAGTAGTATAACTCTAATCCAGGCCTTCTTGAAACTAGACCTCCAAGTTAGTTCTCCTCTCAAGGGCGTGGTTTCAACCAGAGCATCATGCCTTCTCCTGGGACATTTGACAACTCCTTTCGCCCTCCTATCTTCTGTCAGATCTGTGGAAAAAGAGGTCATGAGGCCTATCATTGCTGGCGTCATTTTGACAACTCATACTAGAGCCTGGAGGTTCCCAAGACTCTTACTGAAGATGCAGTCACTGAACAAGCTAAGGCCATGGCAGCTATGCAGGTGTTTGAACCAAATGCTTTCAACATGAATGAGTGGCAAGTAGACTCTAGTGCTACCAATCACATTGCTCAGAGTGCAGGTATTCTTAGTAATGTCATTTCTTATAAGGGATACGACTTCATAATGATAGGATATGGTACTTATCTTCCTATCACATGTACTGATAGATCACATATTATACAAGATCATGCTATACCTCTTGAGAAAGTTTTGGTTGTCCCCTCCATAAAGAGGAACCTACTATCTGTTGCTCAGTTGACCCGTGAATTCCCTTGTTATTTCATCTTCTTCAAAGACTTATTTCTTATACAACATTTGCAGACGCACACAACCCTATCCAAGGGGGTACTTAAGGATGGAATGTACTTTATCATCTCTATCATACACAAAGCTTTTCTATCAATAAAAGGTTCTACCACAACTACTCTCACATGGCACAGACGACTTGGTCACATTCATAGAGAAGTACAGAAATACTTAGAAGATAGAAAGCTAATAAGTTCATCAAATAAGCAGCTAGATTTCTGCAATAGTTATCAATTAGGCAAAAGTCATAGACTACCTTTCTCAAATAGTCATGTTGAAAGTAGTGTTCCATTTGGACAAGTCTATTGTGATTTGTGGGGAAAGTCTCCTGTAATGTCTATACATGGATTCCACTACTATGCTTTATTCGTTGATGAATGTACTAGTTTCTCATGGTTTTATCCTTTGAAAGCTAAGTCTAATTTCTTTGATCATTTTGTTTTCTTCTACAAAATGATTGATAATCAGTTCCATACTAAAATTCAAACTCTCATGACTAATGGATGTGGAGATTTTGTTAATCATAAGATGGAAGATTTTCTTTCTTCAAATGGCAATGTTCATCATCTCTCTTACCCACATACCCATGAATAGGTTGGTTTAGTGGAAAGGAAGCACAGAGATATTGTTGAACTAGGACTAACTATGCTTCTGGATGCCAAAGTTCCTTTGTCCTATTGGCCTGAAGCTTTCTCATCTGCAAACTTCATCATCAATCATCTTCCATCCAAAAAAAATGATCAAGTGTCTCCTTTATTCAGATTGTTTGCAAAAGTACCTGACTATGATATGTTGTGTGTCTTTGGATGTTTGTATTTTCCCTACCTTTGAGATTTCAATAAGCACAAATTACAGCCAGGATCACTACCCTCTATTTTTCTGGGTTATAGTGATACTTACAAGGGATACAGATGCTTGAATGTTTCTACTAATCATATCTACTTCTCTTAACATGTGGTTTTTAATGAGAATGTATTTCCCTTTAAGGAACACATTCCACAAAATGTTGCTTTGGGCGATCTTTCTATTTTCTCATACTTTATTAATGTTGAGGATAATTCTTCAAATGTTATTGATGTAGTGTCATATGCATCAGTAACAAGAAAATATTACACTACTGGCGTCAATATACTTCCCAACATTACTCATGTTTAGTCTTTACTCAGGAGTCGAATGCATCTATGATTCCATCAAGCTCAGCTTCTATTTCTGATTGTCAACCAGTTACTATCTGCACATCAACTCAGCTAAGGTCTTCTCTAATTGTTCCTTCCACAACTACAAAAGCTTCTACTGTAACACAATCTGAATAAGTTTTAGAACCTGAGGAAGCTATTCCATCCACTATCAATAATCTTAATACACAACAAGTCAGAGATCATTTTATCTATTCAAAATATTCAAGCAGTTTCAAACCTAGCCCAAATATCCACCCTATGATCACCAGATCTAGAGCACGCCTTCTACATCACACTTCTCCTCATGCGATGATAGCTCAAATCATTCCTGAAATATCGCGCTCTATCAAAGGTGCTCTCAAGTGCCCTCACTAGGTTCAAGCTATGCAAGAGTACTACTCTTGAGCACAATGCCACTTGTACTTTAGTTCCTCATCCGACTCATGCTCATGTTATCAGCTCCAAATGGGTATTTAAGTCTAAATTAAAAGTTGATGGTAGCTTAGAAAGGCTAAAAGCACGAATAGTGGCCAAAGGTTACAGTCAAGAGGAAGATGTCGACTACATTGAAACCTATAGTCTGGTTGTCAAAGCTACTAC
Organism: Alisma plantago-aquatica; assembly: GCA_963693085.1. Lineage (NCBI taxonomy): Eukaryota > Viridiplantae > Streptophyta > Magnoliopsida > Alismatales > Alismataceae > Alisma > Alisma plantago-aquatica. The sequence goes on from OY856415.1 coordinate 242,269,864, forward strand.
CATTCGTGTAGTTCTTACATTAGCCACTACCTTTTGCTAGAAGCTAGTACAAATTGACATATGCAATGCCTTCTTAAATGGTGATCTAGTTGAGCCACTTTTTCTCAAACAACCTCCTGGCTTTGTCAACCTACATTTTCCTAATTATGTCTACAAACTTAATAAAGCCCTCTATGGCCTCAAACAAGCTCCACGAGCCTGGTTTAACAAGCTCAGTGGTTTTCTTCTCGAGGTTGGATTCTTCTGCAGTAGTGTTGATCCCTCTCTCTTTGTACATTCTCATCACTAGGATGTCATATACCTTCTTCTATATGTTGATGATATAATTCTTATTGGCAATAGTACAATTTTACTCAGTCAATTTCAAAATGCCCTAAGTGCTACATTCAACTTTCGAGATCTTAGGAAGTTGTCCTACTTTCTAGGCATTCAAGTATTTGCCTCCTCTTTTAGACTACTTCTTAGTCAGGAGAAATATATTGTTGATGTCCTTCATCAAGCTAATATGGCTGACTACAAACCTACATCTACTCCTATTGCTCTCAATTTTCACAAGGTTTTTTACTCTCCTAACTTCCTAGATGCTCAACTTTACAGGTGATTGGTTGGTTGCTTATAGTACATCACAATCACCAGACCTGATATATCATATGCAGTCAATACTACCTATCAATTTCTTGCCTCACCAACTCAACATCACTTTCCTCTAGTTAAACGTATTCTACAACTTGAAGGGCTCTCTCTCTGTTAGTCTAACCATTAAGCCAGCTATGTCTAATACCCTCACTGCTTTTAGTGATTCATACTGGATAGGATGTCCCTCCACTAAATGCTCAACAACAGGTTTTTGTATATTTCTCGGCAACACATATATCGCCTGGAGTGCTAAAAAGCAAACTACAGTTGCTCATTCTAGTTATGAAGTTGAGTACAGAGCTCTAGCTTCCATGGAAGCAGAGGTCACCTAGATTTTGTTTCTTCTTCGAGACCTACATGTTCATCTTCCTCGGCCTGCTCAACTTATCTTCAAGATTGATTATCACTTTATCTATAGATAAACTAGGACTTTAGCTACCCTCGTCCAGTTTGCGCGCGGGGGGGGGGGGGGGGTATTGGGCGATATAGAGCACTCTACCTATTTGAGGAATTGCCCAAGTTAAAATAGTGTATTTTTTATTCATCTACATTGTATTTCTTTACTTGTACATTACTTAGGCTTCAAGTAATGGGTCAGGTCTGTTTGTATAAATATAATGTCAAATAGTACAAGGAAAGATGATGCGAGTAATCAGCACAAACAATTCTTATGTCTCCTTCAATTTTGAATAGAACAGTAATCTATCTTCTCTCTCACACCTCTCTCTCTCAATCTCTTCTCATCCTAGATCTAGGGTTTCATCTATGAAACTATGAAACCTAATTGGCACTATCTCCAAGAGTATGCCTTTATCACCCATTTTAGTGGTTGAGGTGTTTGATGTTTGAGGAATTGACTTCATGGGTCTATTTCCTCCCTCTTTTGAATATGTGTACATTTTGGTGGCCATTGATTATGTAGCCAAGTGGATTGAAGCAGTTGCCACAAGGACGAATGATCACAAAGTGGTTTGCAATTTTTTCCAGTCAAACATCTTCAACCAATTTGGTGTGCCAAGGGCAATGATTAGTGATGGCAAAATCCATTTCATTCATAAAACCTTTGAAGGATTGCTAAAAAGACATGGTGTAAATCATGGCATGGCTACTCCTTACCACCCTAAAACTAGTGGTCAAGTTGAGTTAGCCAATTAGGAGATAAGCTCATTCTTAAGAAGATAGTGAGACCAGATCGCAAGGATTGGTCTCTACGCCTTAATGAAGCATTATGGGCGCATAGGACAGCATTCAAGGCCCTGATTGGCACCACACCGTTTAAACTTGTGTATGGTAAGAGCTGCCATCTACCAGTGGAAATGCAACACAAGGCACTTTGGGCTTTGAAGTCTATGGACATAGATTTGGACACCACTGGAGTTGAAAAGGAAATTGTAGCTCCATGAATTGTAGGAGATGAGGAATGAAGCATATGAGATGTCAAAAATCTACAAGGAGAGGACCAAGTTCTTGCATGACAAGTTAATCAAGAAGAAGAATTTTGAGCCTAAACAATGGGTATGGCTGTAAAATTCTAGGATGAGGTTCTTTCCCGAGAAACTTAGGTCTAGATGGGAAGGACCTTATCTAGTGAAGCATGTATATCCATCTAGAGCCATAGTGATTTGTGAGAAGGAAGGAGCAAAAGAGTTTACTGTCAATGGACAAAGGTTGAAAGTCATTGTTGAAGTCGATCTGGACAAAGCAAATCAAAGTTTTGACATCGTGATGCTAGTTGAGGAACACCCGGTTGATGAAGAGATGTGCTTAAATGCACATGAAAGAGACATCTACTTCAAAGATGATTTAAATATTCTGTGGGAATGAAAGAATCAAGAATCAATTAGTCTAGTTGAAGGTGTAAAATTTAGCACCAGTGGGAGGTAACCCACCTAGGTTTGGGAACGTTTTCACCCAACCTTCACTTTTTGATGCTTTTGCATTTTTTTTACACGGTTCCAAGAATACACACACACTTGTGCTTGATATTTTTCATTTATTTTTGATGTGACAGGGTTATAGGTCAAAGAGAGAGTGAGAAGATGGGTCCAACAGCTGTAAGGAAAGAGAAACAAGAAATCACTTTGTTTGCATTGAAGAATCTGAACTTCCATGAAGTGTTGTGATTTTTTTGCACTCAAGAAAAACACCACGGCCATGGCCCTTGGAACGTGTGTGGGGGAAAATACCCAACCTTGTCGGGGTAGTGTGCCATGGGCGAGACAAAGTGGAAGAAAATCACAGGAGAATAAAGGACAAATAGGGACATTCAGCAGGTTGTGGCGCATGGGATGGGCGTGGTGCAAGACCACCTCCACACATGTGGCGCTTGGCACTGGCATGGTGAGAAATTCATGACACATCTGTGGTAGTTCTCCATGGGTAAGGCGGATTCAGCAAAAATCATATAGGAACTTCAAAGATTTGGAGGTGGATCAACACGGGTGTGGTGTCAGTCTAGTGCAACAGTCGTGGTAGCCCCCATGGGTATAGCCAGGGTGGACTCCTAGAAGCATTGACGACCCCACCATGATTGTGGTATCTATCATGGTCGTTCTACTCTCATCGCCCCTCGCCCGTGGCCATCATCATGGTCTTGGTAAGACTTGACCTCTCTAGGAATTTCACGTAACCCTCCACCACGACCCCCCCCCCATTCTAACCTACACCGCGTGAGCACCCACAGCCGTGGTAGCATTTAGGCGACCTTCTCCAGCCACAACGATCTCCTCCAGCCACCATCAAGAACCAATCCACATTCTAAACTCCTCCCCCATCTTCGTTGCACCTTCCCTTCTCTTTTCCATCTAGAAATCTCCACTGAATCACCCTCTAGCCCTTTTCCTCGACCACATTTCCCTCTACCACTACTTCCGTGAATCTCCCCAAAAATCTGACCCTCTTCACCCAAACCTCACACCCAATCAATACCTCACACCCATCACACCTCCACTAATCCCTTCCATCCATTCTCTACCTTTATTTCACCCCTACTCCATAAATCTAAAAATTACAGTCCTCGCCTCCATCATCACCACCACACCATGAAAGGAATAGGGAAGGTTGTGAAGAAGGGAGCTCAAAAGAGCCTCAAGGTAATCACGGGGGGAAAGGTACGAACCAAGAAAGCATCCTCCAACATCTCCATTCCATCACACACCCCATCACCTTCAAACTCCATCTCTACCTTTCTTTGTCACTCAACATCCATGAATGCCTCTCACACCCGCTCATCAGGGACTTGCCACAACACTAACGCCACGTATGAGGAGGAAGAATAAGAATAAGCATCGGAGATAAATGTGGATTCCATGATCAACTCCTTGGAACCAGAGATCACCACTCGCCCAAAGCGAGGCAAAGGGACTGATGCTCCTTCTTCATGTGCTACGCCTCAACCTACACCAGCCTGCCACTGCACTTCATCAGCAATGAAGAGGCTGCGGTAGCACCTACAAACCCATAGATAGTTGGTGATAGAGGAGGAAGAGGATGCTCAAAAGGAGCAACCAGAGCAAAGAATACCATTGAATCTTGATACAAGCTCTAGATCACAATCTTATATGGTTGAGGAGGAAGATGAGGACACATGTGATGAGGAGATGAGTCCAGAGCCAATGGATATTATGGTTGTGCTAGAGGAAGATAGGTTAAAAGGGATTGGTAAGATCCCTGAGAGAATGTCATATGGGCAGGGGAGCAAGAGAAAAATCAAAGTAACCCCCTATACCCTGAGTGCATGAAAAGAAGAGTCATTGCAACCAAGTATGTCTGCCAACATGTGATGAATACACTTGGGATTAGACAACAAATGGGAAATGACTTGTATAGATGTAGATTGTATTGGATGATCTCTGATGCACAAGACACTTATGTTGAACTAACACAACAATTATTTGCATCATTGGAGAAAGTCAAGTACAGAGGTGAGGAAGCTGTAAGGAGTGGGATCCCATAGGGGAACCACTCCCTACTAAAATAAAAAGGCAACATCCCAAACAACACACCAACAAAAACTTTTTCTTGAAAGGGATGAAACCAAATATATTTAACATGATTGTACCATAACACAAAGTAGCAATGGAATAAAAGATGTATCTAACCATTACAAAGCTTCTTATCATACTAATCTTTCACCACGTAGGGTGACATAAAGGAAAAACTAACTACATATAGGACGAGTTGAGGATCACCTAACAACTTCAAGCAAAGTCTCCCATGAAGTCAGCTACACTTGTTGTGGTCCAGGTCCTCCTAGATTTCCTTCTTCTTATCCAGTAGTTGGGGTTGAAAGCATACCCCACAAAAGGAAAAGAAAAGAGGATATCAGCAAAAAGCTAGTATGTGCATGCTAAAAAGAAATTGAGCAATATATATTAGGAAAAAGGTACGTCAAGTATAAAAGGCTTCCCATGAAAAGAGGTAATAACTACCCAAACGGGCATAAGAAGAACGAAGCACTATAAAAGAAGTACTTGCCATAAAATCAATAATAAAATTGGTGCCACAAAAGCACACAAAATATTTTAGGGCACAAAATCCATAACAACTTGCACGTAGGTGAGATAAACATAGCACTAGAACAACATAAATAACAAAGGCGTCCAAGCCTCATAAACTTGAAACCTGGTAGAGATTGGCACATAACCAAACTCCCAATAAATATAAATGTTGGGCCAAACCTCATAAATTTGAAATCCAGGTATGGGGCACATAACCTCCATCCCAAAAATAAATAAGGGAACATAACCCAAAAACTAATGCAAATTATATTACTCTAGGGCTACAGAGTCATACAGCATGCTCAATTGAAAGGCAAGTAAAAAGTATAGTCAAATTTTACAAATTAATTACCACATAAGTGATCATCATAATCAACCACCTCAAAGTGGGCATATAACAACAAATTGAGTTCCATCATGAACAAAGCATAGCAAAGATCCAAGAGAAAGTCAAAGAAGATATTATGATCACAAGATCGGTAACACGTAGGCTACTTCGAAGCATAATTTCAAAAGAAAAGGACATTGTGTATAGGCCATAGGACCAAGAGATAGAATATAGGTTAATTGCTCAAAAGAATAATTGAGGATGCAAACATACCTCTCCACAGAGTTTAACATAACAACATTACTTCTAGATCCAAATCGAGGTTTCCAAAGCACCTAATATCATGTTTGTGAAATTAGGGTTAGAATTGCATTGATTATTCAAAATCCTAGAAATCGCCATTTTATTATTAGTGAACTATGTTATCAAAACCACGCCATGTTTTAGTTTATATTTTGTTGAGTTCAAAACATATTTTATTATATTTTTTGACTTATATATATTTAGTTATGAATTTTACAAGTTATTACTTATTGAGATTAATCCATTAAAATCACATGCTTTCAATCATTGGATTTAGGAGACAATACCATTAGAAGATTACATTTTTTTTAAATCCAACGAGTATTTGTTTGTAATTTTTGGACAACCAGAGCAAAAGATATGAATTTCATAAAGTCGGCCAATCATAATTCACCAAAAAAGCCAAATAAGCGAAAGGAAATCCACGACAGAGGAAGAGAGAGAGTGGGGTCGGGCTGACTTGGCCCAATAGGAAGAGGCCAAGTTTCTTAGTAAAAGGTCCACTTGAATTCGCCCAAAACAAAGAAAAAGAAGGCAAAATGACTAAACCTCCCATGGCAAGAAAAGTAAAGAAAGAACGACAAGGTGAGGGTAAAAGCATCAAAATACAGAGGTCAATGTCCCCTACCTCACTCGCCTGCCATGGTGGAAAGCAGCTTGAGGTCATATTTGGGGCTTCCCTTGATAGCGGATCGCGTGAGAAAATAACAACTTGAAGACTAAGAAACCAAGTTCACGATCCTTACCACGAGATTAATTGGACTCTAGCAAAGTATCGTGTTGAGGAGATGGGTCGTAAGGTCAGAGCAAAACATGAGCTAGGCGGTGGTCAAAAGAGTAGAACGTGGAGCAATTGCCTCTGGAGGATCACTCATTGGGGTGAGGCGAATCCCCCGGATGGTTCATATATATATATATATATATATATATATATATATATATATATATATATATATATATATATATATATATATATAAGCTCAATCTAGGGCCTCTCTGGTCTAGGCGTGGGGAGGCTTGTCCAGCAAGAATTAGGCAAATCGCATATACACGACGAAAGGATAAGTGCAAGGGGTCGTGAGATGCTGATTTTGATGAGGAGAATGTAGAAGAAAGAATCATTGAAAATATTAAGAATCAAATGAGATATTGTGATTTGAAATTTCACCCTATTTCCTTTTCGGTCGGGAGGTAGGAGATGACTCGACCCCCATCCGATCTAGTGGACACACGTCTATAGCAGATCTCGACCGTTTAAAGGCGTGTGACACATTGAATTTGATTTCCAATTAAAATCGAATAAAGTGAGACATTAAACTTATTTCCCTTTTTTCTCTCCTCATTCAAGGGTGAAAATGAGTCCCAAATTGGATGAAATTTTACACATAGGCTAATTTTGATATGTAGAATCCAAATATAAAATTATATTTTCCTTTTGAGAACATTTAATGTGTTAAATAAATCAATTACTATTTTCTCTTTCCTACTTCATTAATGACTTTAAGATTCTCCAAATTTTATGAAACTTCACCCACAAGTCATATTTAATGTGTTGAATATGAATTTGCCATCAATTTTACATGTTGGAGTAATTTGTTCACTTATTTTATATTTTGAAGGTTCTACACACCTTCTCTCTCCTGATTTCATCTTTTGATCAAACTTTCTCCAAATAGAGTGAAAATTCACCCAAAGGCATATTTTAATGTGTAGATTATGAATCTAAGATTATTTTCCACTTTTATTACATTAACATGTTTTAAGCATTATTATTGATTCCTTTTTCTCTTCCTTACACCATAAGGCAAAGGAATGATCTAGAACAAATCTACTCTATCATTATCTCACATAAGTTTATTTATTTCATATTTTGTTGAATTATATCATTATTCTCAACTATGGACACCTTGTCCTATTATGCACATTATTACCTCATGTGACATATCTTATGTACCTTTCATTAATTTTATGATTAATTTGAATGTATCGGGTAATATTTATTTATATTCTACATTTTAGGGTGATTTATTCATGCATTAACATATTTAAGGTCACCAAAGAGCATAACCTTATCCTTGTTTGGATAAACCTCAAAGACTAAGGTTTCTAACTTCTTAACCCTAGAATAATATTAAGTTCTAGATTTTAGTATGTTACATCATACCATCCCTTAAAGGGATTTCGTCCTCAAAATCTAAATGTCCACAAAAAATGACTATCTACCACCCCTTAAAAAGTTTCATCCTAGTAAGGCAAGCAAAACTATAGATACAAAGGTAACTTCTTTACATATATCCACAAGGTACCATGCAAAAGGAAACATAACTTGAAATTCTAAATATGGGACTAAGGGTTACCTTCAACTTCATCATCATCATAAACTTCTTGACCATCCAAAGAAAAAACTCTTCCAGCTCACCTTTCCATAGGTCTTCTACCATTATTGTTACCATTATTCTGATGAGGCACTTGAGGTTGTTGTTGTTGAGCTGGTGCAGGTCCATTGTAAAGTTGAGGGCACCTAGGGTGAATATGTCCAGGTTCATCACAATGATGGCACACAACCCGAAAGTCAGACTGATACTTTGCTTGGTTCTTATCTTGAGAGCACTTTCCTGGAGGATGGTAACCATTGCACTTAGCACACTTGTCTCTTCTCTACTCATCTCCTGAGGACTTCCTCTTCTTATCAAACTCCCTAGGTTGAAAACCTGGGTAAGACTCCACGGCCAAAGCTTTATCAACCATCTGCTAAAAGGTCAAGGGTAGTTGTGGAATAAGAGCACGACCCACATTGTAGTTGAGTCCTTGAAGGAATAGGTCAACCCTACGTTCCTCACTCAAACCAACTGCATAACGTTCCAACAATAGAAACTTTTGTACAAATGCAGAAACGGATAAGGAACCTTGCTTCAAGCTGTAGAAAACGGCTTCTTTCTTCTTTAGGGAAGTAGTGCAGATGTATTCCCACGAAAAACACCAAGAAATGCTCCCAGGTCATGGTAGAGATATCACATGTCCTTCCTATCCCGTTCCACCAAACTTGAGCGGGTCCATCCAAAACATATGAAGCAAACCTAACATCTGGTGGGGAGGACATGCCATACCATCAAAGGTCCTCTCTTAGGCTAGCACCCAATCATCATCTTTGTTTAACATCTCTATTTCACCTTCACCCTTGAAGGAGGGTGGTTGCATTTTCATGAATTCCATGATGAAAAACTCCTTAAGATTTTTAGGCACATACGGGTTTTTCATCTTCCCCGCCATGGTTGTAGCAAAAAGTTGTCAAAACATAGCTAAATCTTGCTCTGGAGAGATGACTACACCCATACTAGTAGAATTTGGGGTCTCCTTACCTACTGATGGTCCACTTCCATATGGAGGAGTAACTTGAGTCACTGGGGTTTTTGCCTACACAAGGCAAGGATACTAGGTATAAGCAACCTATGGAAAAATTAAACATCCTAAGAGAGATAAGTTTGAAATATTTAGATAACTGACAGCTACAGGCTTTGATACCATGTTGTAAGGAGTGGGATCCCATAGGGGAACCATTCCCTACTAAAATAAAAAGGCAACATCCCAAACAACACATCAATAAAAACTTTTTCTTGAAAGGGGTGAAACAAAATTTATTTAACATGATTGTATCATTACACAAAGTAGTAGTGGAATAAAGGATGTATCTAACCATTACAAAGATTCTTATCATACTAATCTTTCACCACGTAGGGTGACATAAAGGAAAAACTAACTACATATAGGACTAGTTGAGGATCACCTAACAACTTCAAGCAAAGTCTCCCACAAAGTCAGCTACACTTGTTGTGGTCTAGGTTCTCCTAGATTTCCTTCTCCTTGTCCAACACCTAGGGTTGGAAATATACCCCACAAAAGGAAAAGAAAAGAGGATATCAACAAAAAGCTTGTATGTACATGCTAAAAAGAATTTGAGCAATATATATTAGGAAAAAGGTACGTCAAGTATAAAAGGCTTCCCATGAAAAGAGTTAAGAACTACCCAAATGGGCATAACAGGAATGAAGCACTATAAAAGAAGTACTAGCCATAAAATCAATAATAAAAGTGGTGCCACAAAAGAACACAAAATCTTTTAGGGCACAAAACCCATAACAACCTACATGTAGGTGAGATAAACATAGCACTAGAACAACATAAATAGAAAAGGTGGCCAAGCCTCATAAACTTGAAACCAAGACTCGTAAACTTTAAACTTGATAGAGATTGGAACATAACCAAACTCCCAATAAATATAAATGTTGGGCCAAACCTCATAAATTTGAAACTCGGGTATGGGGCACATAACCTCCATCCTAAAAATAAATAAGGTCACATAACCCAAAAACCAATGCAAATTATATTACTCTAGGGCTACCGAGTCACACAATATGCTTAATCGAAAGGCAAGTAAAAAGGATAGATTTTACAAATTAATCACCACATAAGTGATCATCATAAACATCCACCTCAAAGTGGGCATATAACAACAAATTGAGTTCCATCATGAACAAAACATAATAAAGATTCTAAGAGAAAGTCAAATAAGATATTATGATCACAAGATCAATAACAAGTAGGGTACTTCACATGAAGTGTAATTTCAAAAGAAGAAGACATTGTGTATAGGCTAATGTCCATAGGACCAAGAGATAGAAGAAATATAGATTAATTGCTCAAAAGAATAATTGAGGATGCAAACATACCTCTCCATTGAGTCTAACAGAACAAGATTACTTCTAGATCTAAATCTAGGTTTCCAAAGCACCTAATATCATGTATGTGCAATTAGGGTTAGAATTGCATTGATTATTCAAAATCCTAAAAATCGCCTTTTTATTATTATTGAATTGTGTTATCAAAATCATGACATGTTTTAGGCTATATTTTTCTGAGTTCAAAACATATTTTATTATATTTTTCTGACTTATATATATTTAGTTATGAATTTTACAAGTTATTACTTATTGAGATTAATCCATTAAAATCACATGCTTTCAATCATTGGATTTAGGCATAAAAACCAATACCATTAGAAAGCTTATATTTTTCTGAATCCAACAAGTATTTATTTGTAATTTTTGGACAACCAGAGCAAAAGATATGAATTTTATAAAGTTGGTCAATCATAATTCACCAAAAAGCCAAATACGCAAAAGGAAATTTGTGAGAGAGGGAGAGAGAGAGTGGGGCCGGGATGACTTGGCTCAATAGGGAGATGCCAAGTTGCTCGGTCAAAGGTCCACTTGACCTCACCCAAAACAAAGAAAAAGAAGGCAAAATGACTCAATTGCCCATGGCAAGAAAAACAAAGAAAGAACGACAAGGCGAGGGTAAAAGCATCAAAATACAAGGGTCAATGTCCCCTACCTTACTCGCCTTCCATAGAGGCAAGCAGCTTGAGGTCATATTTGGGGCTTCCCTTGATAGCGGATCACGTGAGAAAATAACAACCTGAAGATTAAGAAACCAAGTTGACAATCCTTACCACGAGATGAATTGGACTCCATCGAAGTATCATGCCGAGGAGATGGGCCACAAGGTCAGAGCAAAATGTGAGCTAGGGGTGGTTGAAAGATTAGAACGTGGAGCAATTGCCTTCGTAGGATCACTCGTTGGGGTGAGGCAAATCCCCTGGATGGTTCATATATATATATATATATATATATATATATATATATATATATATATATATATATATATAAAGCTCAACCTAGGGCCTCTGTGGTATAGGCATGGGGAGGCTTTGCCCGCAAGAATTGGGCAAATCACATATACACGATGAGAGGAAAAGTGCAAGGGGTTGTGAGATGTGGATTTTGGTGAGGAGAACGTAGGCAAAATAATCGTTGAAAAATATTAAGAATCAAACGAGATATTGCGATTTGAAATTTCACCCTATATCCTTTTTGGTTGGGAGGTAGGAGATGACTCAGCCCCTGTCTCATTCGATAGACATCGGTATACAGTAGATCTCGACTGTCCAAAGGTGTGCGACACATTGAATTTGATTTCCAATCAAAATCCAATAAAGTGAGACATTAAATTTATTTCCCTTTTCTCTCTCCTCATTCGAGAGTGTAAAGGAGTCCCAAATTGGATGAAATTTTGCACATAGGCTAATTTCAATATGTAGAATCTGAATATAAATTTAGATTTGTCTTTTGAGAACTTTTAATGTGTTAAATAAATCAATTACTTTTTTCTCTTTCCTCCTTCATTAATGACTTTAAGATTCTCCAAATTTTATGAAACTTCACCCACTAGTCATATTTAATGTGTTGAATACGAATTTTTCATCAATTTTACATGTTAGAGTTATTTGTTCACTTATTTAATATTTTAAAGGTTCTACACACTCTCTCTCTATCCTGATTTCATCTTTTCATCAAACTTTCTCCAAATTGAGTGAAAATTCACCCAAATGCATATTTTAATGTGTAGATTACGAAGCTAAGATTATTTTCCACTTTTTGTGTCATTAAATTTGTTATTTAATATTTTTAAGGGAAAACATATTTTCTTTTCTAAATAAAATAGATGTGGTTATTATTATCCTAAATTGGTGAAAGTTGGCCTCCAAGCCAAAGCATATCCAAACAAAATGAATATGAGGTTAATCTTATCCAATAAGTTTTCCTTTTAACCCATTATCCATTATTTCTATTATTTCTCTCATTAATAATGCAATATTACATTAACATGTTTTAAGCATTATTATTGATTCCTTTTTCTCTTCCTTGCACCATAAGGCAAAGGAATGGTCTAGAACGAATCTACTCTATCATTATCTCACATTAGTTTATTTATTTTGTATTTTGTTGAATTATATCATTATTCTCAATTATGGACACCTTGTCCTATTATGCACATTATTACCTCATGTGACATATCTTATGTACCTTTCATTGATTTTATGATTCATTTGAGGTAATATTTATTTATATTCTACATTTTAGGGTGATTTATTCATGCATTAACATATTTAAGGTCACCAAAGAGCATATCCTTATCCTTATTTGGCTAAACCTCAAAGACTAAGGTTTCTAACTACTTAACCCTAGAATAAGATTAGTTCTAGGTTTTGGTATGTTACAAAAGCAATCAGATCTAGGTTGTAGAATCATGTACATAAATCATAACTGAATAACATCTTTGCTAGGGTTGGCAAAGAAGAAAAGTTGCTTGATGACAGATGCATCAAAAGAGAGATAGATATAGATTATCCATCCTTGTGGTATAGCATGACTGGGCAAAGAAACTTCATAATTGGCAAGTCAAAGACCAGTGGAATCTACAATTCATATTTTAGATATACACAAAATGTCATTGCTAATATCATTTTTGGCCGCTATGATAACCGGGGGAGATGCTCACAAAAAGATCTTTTCGTGTTGCATGGGGTGTTTAGAAGAAATTATTGCAACCTAGAGGTGCTACTCATTGATCATGTGCGGTCAATTTCATTCAAGAGCAAAACACCTTTCATCATGGGAGTATTCGTTACCTCCATATCTAAATCTCTATGTGACTTGATGGGGCTTATAATTACCAAAGTCGAGGGAGTAAAGTTTGTGGATTTGAAATACTTAGTCCTCTCCCGCATGATCACAATGATTGACAAGAAGATGATGTATAATGTCAATCCCACTCTTCCTAGATTAAACCTTGAATTACCATATCATGCATAACCACTCTATAGCATTGTAGGACCACTAAATAAAATAGAAGAAGTGTTGAAGAAAATGGGAAGAAAAGCACCCTAGACAAAGATTTAGATAAAAAGCCCCTACCCTAAATGAAGAAGTTGGGGAGATAAATGTCTTTGAGCAGAAACTAGCAGAACATCATTATAGACAACCCTATAGAGTGAGAAGAAGAGAGGAAGAAGCATCATCACATCACTAGCCTACAGTGAATGCCTATGACATGTCCACCATATAGGCACAGTTGGAAGGCATTAGAGAAACCCAGCAAACAATGCAACATACCCAACAGTACATGTGGAAAGATCAACAGCTGATGCATTATCAGATCAACTACATGTACTACTACCAACATGCATAGGTTTAGAGGAACCCCCAATGGGGGGAGGATTATAAAAGCACCCTTTTTGCCTTCCCAAAGACTTATTCTCCTCCCCAGGCTGACTATTGGGGTTATTACTACCAGTTCCCGCTAGCTCATTCAGTTCCTCCACCACCACAGGAAGATCCCCCACCTCCTCAAGCCAACCCTCAGCAGCAGTAAGGAGACCTACCACCTTACTCGCCCCAGAAATAGTGATTCTTACTCTACCTTCTCTGAGCCATAGTTTCATGTTGAGGACACTATGATTCAAAAGTTTGGGGTGGTAAGGCAGTATGCTCCCTATTCTTGTCTTATCTCATTTTGTTTGACATGTCCTACCTTACTGTTTCATTGATTGATACCACCATATCTAGCATAGAATTCCTTTTGCTTGCATTCATGCATACATGTAAATGTTTCATGCATTTTTTATAAATTTTTCAATAATTTTGCTCTTTTTGCTTTTTCATGCCATGCATTGTATTTTCATGTAGATTTTGGTAATTTTTGTGTGTTTTAGCTAGAATTTGTTGTTTTATGCTTTAATTCCCCTAAAGTAGGTTTATATGTGATCAAAGTGCAAATTGGCACCATATTGGCCAATTTTGCCCAAACTTGAATGTTCTCACCCAATAGCATGTTTCAACTGAATCTCTATCTGTTGTGATAAGAATGATTAAATCTGTTGGATAATGCAACTTGTTTTGATATTTTTGGCTAGAAAGAGTCCTATGTAAGAATTTGCATGTGCTCCAAGTCTCTTGAAATAATATGTTATTTTGAATAAAAAGTTTGATTCTTGTAAGTCTTGAACGTTTGGGATTTATTTGTTCTATATGAAAAGTATGTAATCTACCATAGTGTTTATTTTATGCATGACTTGTTTGATTGGTGAATGTTACATGAACTAGCTTGTTTGAGTGAGATTATACATGAATTTCCACTGCTTGTGACCCCTCTTTGACCCAATATTTCTTCTACCATCTTGTTACCTCTCTGCCTCATGAAAAGATGCCAAAGTGCATGTATTAGCCTTTGCCACCCCCAAAAGTTTGGGGTGACCATATTTTTACCTCCCCGCTTCACTCTCACCACCATGCATCATACCTATACCAAGGGCAAAGAAAAGAAAGAGAAAAAAGAAATAGAGGGTGCTCATGTATAAGAGCATCCAAATAAAGAAAAGATGAGTGTAATAGCACTCCACTCCTTTCCATAACCCTTTCTTCTCTTTTTATGCCTAGTAGGGCTAGGTAAACCAACTCTAACCCTCATACCCCTACACAAGCCAAGTGGGTCATGAGAAGTGGAATGAAGTGTATGAGGTATCTCTAGAAAGTGAAACAGTAATCCTAACCTTTTAATTGTATTTCATGCATGATACCATTTACCTAGAACTTTGTGAAAATTGCATCACTTGCATATGTGAATGGTGTCCCATATTCTTAGTTGTTGTGTTATGTGCTTGATTCACACTTGAAAGCTGAAAATGAGTAGAGGGTAGTGGATTGCATGCCTAATTCCACATGTAAACTCATTTTAGCCTATAAACATCACAATGATTGTATCATCCATGAACTTCTTGATTGAATTGAAAGAGAGATGAAGTTGGAGCATAATTTAGGACAAGTATGTTTTAAGTTTTGGGTGGTGATGCAACCCCATTTTACAGATGAAAGACCAAAAGATTGTCGATTGACACTTATTAGAAGGTCGACAACTGTCTAAAGGAATAGAATAGCATTGTTCATCGACATGAAGTGACGTCGACAAGGTAATAAGGAAAATTTTGAAGTAAAAAATCCGATAAGTCAGACCAGAATTTAGGTTGACAGTTCATGGTAAAATGACTATCTTCCCGTCATCACTTAGAAAGAAAACACTTGTCCACCTTGATTTAGATGTGACAATCTATATAAAGTTTTTGTACAAGAAAAACAAAATCATCAAAAACTAATCTAAATGATAGGAAAGATAAATTCTTGGGTTGTCTCCCAAGTAGTGCTTTGTTTATAGTCATGTAGCTTGACTTCTTGATCATCTCATGCAGCTTCTGGGGCGTCTGACAGCTCCAAGTACACCTTTTTGGTGATGGCTTCATCTTCTAGTACCTCTTAGTCGGTGACCATTAACTGAAAATTTCCCTAAGTTCTCACTATAAATTTCCATCATTCCAGAGGGATAAATGGTAATCACTGTGAATGGTCCAAACCAACGAGAATGGAGTTTTCCTGGGAAGAGATGAAGTAGAAATGAATAGCAGAACCTTGTCTCCTTCTGAAATGTCCTTTCGCTTGATATGAGAGTCATGCCAAATCTTGGTGTGCTCTTTGTAGATTCTTGTATTCTCATTAGTGTGCAGACGGAGTTCTTCCAACTCCTATAATTGTAAAAGGCATTTCTCTTTGGCAAGTCCAACATCCATGTTCATGGTTTTAATTACTCGATAGGCTTTGTTTTCCAGTTCTAACGAGAGATGACAAGATTTACCATAGATTAGCCAATAAGGGGTAGTTCATGTGGTTGTCTTGTAAGCAGTTCGATATGCCCAAAGGGCATCATTGAGTTTAGATGACCAATCTTTTCTTGACTTGCTCACTGACTTATTGAGAATTTGCTTGATTTTCCTGTTGGAGACATCTACTTGGCATGCAGTCTGAGGATGATACATAGTAGATATCCTATGTCTTACTCTATATCGCTTAAAAGAGCCTCAAATTGTTTTTCAATGAAGTGTGATCCTCCGTCACTGATTAATGTATGGTGAACTCCAAACCCGGGGAATATGATTTTTGTGAACAAACACATTACCATCTTGGAGTCACAGGTTGGTGGTGATATAGCCTCCACCCATTTGGAAACGTAGTCAATGGCCACCAGAATATTTTTGTTTCCATAAGATGGTGGGAAAGGTACCATGAAGTCTATCCCCCAAACATCAAAGATTTCTACTTCGATCCATTCATCAAGAGACATATGTGTTTCGCTTGCTAATGTTCCCAGTGCGCTGACATGCATCACATTGTTTAGTGAAAGCATGCACATCTTTAAATATAGTTGGTCAATAAAAACCAGAATTCAGGATTTTCAATGTTGCCTTCTCAGCGCCCAGCTGTCCTCCATAGGGAGGCGCATGACATTTCTCTAAGATTGAACATTCTTCATCGTGATCCATGCAATGATTATACATACTATCTACACACTTTCTGAAAAGGAGGGTTTCATCCCAAAAATAGTTTTTGATGTCAGAAAAGAACTTCTTCTTTTGATTGTAAGTCATCCCTAGAGGTAAATGTAGACATGCCAGGTAATTACAGAAATTGGCATACCATGGGGTTACTTGATCAAGAGAATGAATAAGAAGCAAGGATTCATCTTGATAGGATTTGTTGATGGGAAGTGTATTGCCATTTTCTACCCTTATTTGTGATAGGTGATCAATGACAACATTCTTTAATCCCTTTTTGTCAATAATTTCATGATCAAATTCTTACAAGAGGAGGACCCATCTAAGAAGATGTGGTTTGGTGTCTTTCTTCTGCATAAGATACTTAATTTCTCCATGATCATTATAGATTGTCACCTTCCCACCTAATAAATAAGATCTGAATTTATTGAAGGCGTAGACGATGGCTGACATCTCTTTTTTAGTTGTTGTGTAATTAATTTGAGCCTCATCAAGAGTCACTAGTACATAACATGCCTTTACTGTCGGGTTTTTAAGGCCTTCAGTGTCGGTTCTTAAGCAACACCTATGTGGGAGCCGCTAAAAGCCCAACCGTTACGTGTAGGTTCTCAAACTGATGCCAAAACCCTTCGTGCACCACTGAAAATGCGCAGCAG
Source organism: Alisma plantago-aquatica (assembly GCA_963693085.1). Lineage (NCBI taxonomy): Eukaryota > Viridiplantae > Streptophyta > Magnoliopsida > Alismatales > Alismataceae > Alisma > Alisma plantago-aquatica. Next base: position 242,287,564 of record OY856415.1, read on the forward strand.
GGGGTATAGGCGTCGTTATTAGGTTCGAAACCGACACCACATACTTTCGCGCCACAGAAAAGGCGCCATCTGGGGCACTATCGGCGTCATTTTCTTAGTGATAACCGACAGCCATCTCACCTGCTGCCACGGCCGTGCTGACCAGCACGGCCATGTTGTCTGGCCTCTAGGGAATTCGACGTCGGTTACTAGTAGGGAAACCGACACTGTTATCCTATTTCGTCAGTTGTATATAAATATCCGACGTCTATTTTATGTCTGGTCCGCTTCCACGGCTGTGCTGGCCAGAACAGTCGTGGTTAGGGAAATCGATGTCGGTTACTAGTATGGAAACCGACATTGTAACCATATATCGTCGGTTTGGTTCAAATAACCGACGTCGATGTTTTTTTTTCTATCAGTCTGCAGACCTGCTGTGGCTGGTCGCAGGATGAGAAACCTGCAGTTCAGTTATGAACTGCAGGTTTTACGACATCCATTGATATCAGCCAACAACAGGCCACAAACCTGCAAACATTTTATCTCTTTTCACATTCAGACACATGTAGAAACATTCATTTATTGATGATTTTCACACACAATTCATAAAAATTCATTCACATTGTCATCATTGTCAACAAAATCATATATTCAAAGAGCCATGAAACAGTAAAAGAAGCCACAATGAAGGGAAGTATGATACATATACAATACATAAAGTGCAGCACGCTAAAGTGTTTCAGATTCATATAACAACATGACAGACTAACACATATATAGTGCATAATAACAGCAGTGTTGAATTTACATACAACACTATAGCTTAGTACATATATATAGTGGGACACCTTCTTCAATGTTAACTCATGGTGAAATCTGTTTGTCCTCCTGCTAATGCATACGGTTGCTGAATCACGACCTCCCAGTCGTAACATGTAGTTGTCGGTAACCTGTTTTAGCAGGTGGGATCGTCACCTTAGTCCCACTATATATATGTACTAAGCTATAGTGTGGGATGCTTGCTTTCTCTCCGACTGTTGCGCTTTGGATTTACAAAGCAATGTCGATGGCCTACATAGCTATGTCATGGCCGTCCTGCATAGCCTGTAGTCTTTGGCGAACGCCTACAAATTAAATAGAATTGCTATTAACTAGTATCCTAAAAATTTGATAAAAAACACACTTACATAATATAATTATAAATGAACATATAGATAGAAACCTCACGGATATATTCTTAAAACTTACATTGTCAGGCGGTGCAAGCACGTCCTCACCTTCAGGGTGATCATCAGCACGGTCATCGTGGGAACATAATAAAAATATAAACATCCATGCCTCTAATATTGTGATCTTTTATCAATTAACAATCCTTCATTATGATCCCCGCGAACATACAAGTCATTGTCATCCCCAGCTTCAATGTTTGGTGGTGTTGGCAACCCAACTGAGAATGGATTGGAGTCATCATACTTATCATAGTACTCTTCTTCATCTATAGGATCTTCAATGAACTGTCTTTTACCATGAAGAACAACCGACCATTTATCATTTGCATGATCATCGATATAAAATACTTGTTTTGCCTGTGATGCCAATATGAATGGTTCACCCTTCTCGCCAATCTTTTCAAAGTTCACTAACGTGAAACCCAATTCATCCACTATAACTCCTTTTTTGTTGTCAACCCAATTACATTTAAAGAGTGGAATTCTGAAATCTACATAGTCAAACTCCCATATGTCTTCAATGACACCGTAATATGACATTTTAGCTTCACGTGGACTTTTATCCTTTGCACTTGCAAAATACATAGTCGACGCTTTAAGGGTGACCCCGCTATTTTGGACGACACTCTTATCATCTTGACGCTTTGTGTAATATGAGAAACCATTTATGTCAAACCCTTCATAAGACATAACATTCAATTTTGGTTTAAAGGTGAGGCATTTGATGGTTTCAGTAACATTATCTGGTGTTTGAGATAGTTGATGTAAGACTTTATCTTCAAACCACTTAATAAATGTCTTATTATGCTCTCTAGCAAGCCACATTGAATTGGATCGAGGATATTGTCTCTTGATGAAATTGGTATGTTCCTCGATATAAACACTCACTTCGTCGATGTTGTGTAAAACATACAAGTGACCTTGCTCCAACTGCTCACGGTTGATTACTTTCACCCGTGCTCCCAAAACTCCTTTGCCAAAATGCTCCTCAATATTCTTGTCATTCACGGGAGCATCATTACCACTCAGAAAGTCATTGCAAAAATCCATAACCTCTCTCGCCACATAACCCTCAATAATACTCCCTTCAGGCCGATAACGGTTTCAAACATCACCTTTAAAAATGCTCATGTATCGTTCAAAGGGATACATCCAAAGCAAAAAAACTGGTCCCAACATTTTCACTTCCCTAGTCAAGTGGACAACAAGATGTACCATGATATCAAAGAATGACGGAGGAAAATACATCTCAAGCTAACATAGGGTAACAACCACTTCTCTTTGCGAATTATCGAGAGTATCAGGGTCAATAACTTTGTTGCATAGACTGTTCAAAAAGAAACAAAGTCTGGTGATTGCAAACCTTACATGCTTCGGCAATATAGATTTAATTGCCACAGGCAATATTTGTTGCATTAGAATGTGACAATCATGAGATTTAAGACCTATCAACTTCAGATCTTTCATTGATACCAATGTACGGATGTTGGATGAGTAACCCTATGGCACCTTAACATTTACCAAGCATTCACAAAATACTTTCTTCTCCTTTCTAGACAACGTGTAACAAGCGGGAGGTAAGTATGTTCTTTTATTACCCATTTCACATAATTTTGTTAATTCTGACCTTATTCCCATTTCACGTAGGTCCATTCTAGATTTTATCCCATCTTTAGTCTTACCTGGTATATTCAATAGAGTACCGATGACGCTATCACATACATTTTTCTCAACGTGCATGACATCGATACAATGCCTGACTGTCAAAGAACTCCAATAAGGAAGATCCCAAAATATTGACTTCTTCTTGAATAAAGACTTGTCACTCCTTGTGGCCATCGTACATTGTGATCTCTTACCAAATTCATTGGCGATGTCTTTCACTCTTTCATAAACATCCTCCCCTGATATAGGTTTAGGTGCACTACATTCCTCATTCTGTCCATTGAATGCTTTGCGCAACCTACGATACAGATGAAATTTTGGAAGAAACCTTCGATGAGCAAGATATACAGTCTTTTCGCCGTGTTTTAGTCATATTGAATCAGTGTTCTCTTCACATATAAGACATGCTTTAGATCCTTTGACACTATATCCAGACAAATTCCCATATGCTGGAAAGTCATTCACAGTGCAAAACAACATAGCGTGCAAACAAAATGTCTCTCTTCATGAAGCATCATAGGTCATCACACCTTCACCCCAGAGTTTCTTTAAGTCATCAATCAAAGGTTCAGGATAAACATTGATATCATTTCTAGGTTGTTTAGGGCCTGATATCAACAACTACAGCATAACGTACTTATTTTTCATACACAACCAGGGAGGAAGATTGTATATAACAAGCATGACTGGCCAAGTGCTATGTTGGATTCTCAATGTCCCGTACAGATTCATCCCATCTGTACAAATCCCAAGTCTTAGATTCTTGTCCTCTTCACCGAATTCAGGGTACAATAGATCAATCTTCTTCCACTGTGGGGAATCAGACGCATGTCGTATGATCCCATCATTTTTTTTCTTAACATCTGCATGCCACCTCAAATTATTTGCATCTATAGGATTGGCAAACAAGCGTTGAAACCATGGTATTATAGGTAGATATCACATCACCTTGGCGGGAGAACCAGTTTTGGACTCCCCGAAGTCGTCAATTTATACCTTGACGCACCACATTTCGGACAATCTTTCAAATTTACATAGTCCTTTTGAAATAATACACAATCATTCGGTCATGTGTGTATCTTCTTAGCCTCCATTCCCATTGGGCACAACAATTTCTTTAACCGGTATGTTGAGATTGGCAGCTCATTTCCTTCAGGAAGAATTTCTTTCAACAAAGACAACAATGACGTGAAGCTTTTGTCGCTCCATCGATTGTTAGCTTTTAGTTTATACAATCTCAACATAGCGCTAAGCTTCGTAAACTTACAACCCGTGTATAATGGTATCTCATCATCATGCACAATGTTTCTAAACATGGGAGGTGGATCAGTGTGCTCTACCCCACAACTATCCAGCATCGCATCAACGATGTCTACTGGAACTGGTTCATTCACATCTACGTCATCGGAGGTAATTTCTTCTTCCACACAAGCACTGTTATCGACATCCACTGGTTTCAGGTTTGAAATCTCTCCATGCTAGTGCTATTCTGTATAGCCTTGTACAATCCCGTTGCACATGACATGACTTTTGATTTCATCACCAGTACTGACTTTCAAGTTGTTACCGCAATGCCTACATGGACAGTAGAACCTATCTCCATGTTGTTTCCTATGTTCCTCGACAAATCTAACAAATTGATCAAGACCAGAAATAAACTCTGGGGTGTAGCGATTGCGAATGGACATCCATGATCTATCCATTCTCTGATCAAAGAGAAAATAAGTATATATTACAACAAGATTAGGGTCTAGGGTAAATAGATTAGAGTTTATGGTTAAAACTTTAGGGTTTAAACATGTGATGTCATTCTTAAATGTGTACCATCTATCCCATTCTTGAACACCTAATCTCACTAGTAAGTGTATAATGTGTATTGGGTTTTCAAGAAAATTTCGGAAGCATTTCCTCGTTGTTCTCCAAGTACATATGTACTTAGAGAACAAAAGGGGAAATGTTGTTGAAATTTTCTTGAAAACCCAATACACATTATACACTTACATCCTAAGTGAGATTAGGTTTTCAAGAACAATCCCAAATTGGGGACTATCTAAGATTTACTCCTAATGAGTAAATCTTGGATGGGTTTCTAGGACAACAAATACAACACCAATTCCTTGTTCACAACCCCATTAAACACACAATTTCTTATAAAAACATTTGTGGACATCCATAACAACATATCAATGCTTCCTAAATTAATCAACATTAATAGCTTTATGAATGTTTAGATGCATTTAAATATAAAGCCCTAAATTTAAATAATGTGATGAATAAAAAATTATTAGATGAACGAGTGGATAAGTAAATACAAATCAGTATTTAAGTAAATACAAATCAGAGGGTGAGACAGAGGGTTTTTGGGGATGTTTACCTCTGTTTGAGCCCAGTCGGGCGTCTTGCTCTGGAGCAGGGAGAGGGGCGAGACGGATGGGTGCACGTGGAAGCCGAACGGGTGGGCAGAAGGCCGGCGAGCTCCTGAATCGTAATGGAAGTTATCATTGAAAACATAGTTATAATAAGGATAAAAGAACATTTATAATGAAATTTATCAGTAATTTGTAACATTCAATAACCAAGCCAATCATCAATTCAGTTAGAAGCATTCATGTAGCAACTTTCAGTTCCATTCATTAATCTCTTTTTACATCCACACACAGGGGTTGGTGTACCCCTAAACAGTAACTAAACAAAGGGGTTGGTGTACCCCTAAACATGCGCATAATTAAAATAACTATTAATACAGACAAGTCTAGATAGATAGAAAACTAAATACTACACCAACATGGTCCCGCATCAGTAACTTCGAGGACTTATCATTGTGGTGATCTTCTCCTGAAGTTTAGAAAAGAAAGCATCTATGAGTATTGATTGCTTTCAGACAAAAAGTGTAAACACAAATTTTTTGTCTTGACAATTATATTTGTTAATTGGACCTACCGTGGCCTTTTTGATGATGTTGTGTCACGGAGCTCCTCACTATATTTAGAAAAATCTGAACTGACATGGGCCTCATAATCAGATTCTTCATAGATGATATCCTCTACCATGCGCTCATACCGTAGTAGATGATCGGGGGTCTCGCAGTTGATGTTGGTTATCCAAACGTTGATGGTATTATGGCCAACTGGACGGAGAAAAAGCCTGTCGCTATGGCCCACATGCATCTTTCCAATCCAACCATGCCAACCGGATTTTGATACAAGATTTCCCGCCAAATCATACTCAACCTCGATAACATGTGAATACTTGCCAAAATTTAGGGTCACTTCACTAGGCCTATAGTGTCTTCCTTATAGAAAATGCCAATGTTTGTGTATAGCCAATTGGTTTAAGGAACGATCATCTAGGATGATGTCCAATTGTTCTTCAATAGGGAACGTTAACATTGACATAGAGGCCGAGTTCATAGTAATTGTTGTGGGTGGACAGAGACTGCATAATATTAGTATTAACAAAGTATACGTAAGTACATATAATGATGTTATATATTTTCAGAAAAAGTGTAAGTACATATAATGATGTTATAAATTTTCAGACTAGTATTTTCTATAATTTGATGTATCTTGGTATTTCATAAAATGAGGTGACACGTATTATCTATTTGTTTAATCAACACTCATATTTTGTTTTATGAGTACATGACACTATGTTTGAAATACTTTTTAAAAGGATAAAAGAACATACTTATAATAAGGACCCAGGCACATTCTAATCATTTTGAAGTGAATCAGAAAATGAACAGGAGCTTGGCTCCTATCCGCTAGTAACATCAAAAAAGTCAAACCTAAAACTGGAAATGCACACTACAAATTTTAGCACGATCGTGTATGAATGCAAAACAATACTGAACTGAATTAGGATCAATCATAAGGATTGGTTAACTAAATTATCATTGACATCTACTTGTTTAAAAAATAGGTTAAGCCAAGGTCAACACGCATTAAAAAAATAAGTTAAGCCAAGGATGAATTGAGGATGCAAACCTAGTCAATTGGAGGCTTTACCTCTAGCAGTGGCAGTGGTGACGATAATGGCAAGCTCTGGTTCTGACTGCTGTTGTTGGCACTGGCTACTGGCACTGGCTCTGGTTCCGGCTGCTAATGTTGGCGCTGGTTACTGCTAGCACCGGCGAGAGGAGGACCGGCTGGAGGAGAGGACCAACGACGGTGGCGGCTCCACAAATGGCGAGCTCCACAGAGGCGGCGAGCTCCACGAACGCCGGCGAGCTCCACGACGGCGCTTCACAACGGTGGCAAGGAGATCAGTGCTTCACGGTGGCGCTTCATGGCGTCGGTGAGCCAGGAGATCGGCGGCGGCGAGCAAGGATAATGCCGGAATCGCCAGACCCCTAATAACTGATTGCAATCACAGAGAGAAAGGGGAAGAGTCGGGCTCGCTCGTGCGATATTAAGTTAACATTCGGTGTCGGTTGCTAACAAAAACCGACAATAAAAACTTTAAGTTTCGATTTGCAACAAACCACCGACACTAAAGGGAGGTGAAAATTTTTGCGGTTATTCGCGCGAAAACACAACGACGTCAGTTATTGTCACAAAACTGACGATAAAAAGTGAGCAAATTTCTGTCTCGCAGAAAACCTTTAGTTATCGGTTCCTCTCTTAAAAACCGACGATGTATGTCAATTTTTGGAGGCAATTTTTTTCACTGGAAATTTTGGTTTTGGTGGTTACTTTTAGGTGTCGGTTTCTTATTAAGGAACCGACACTGAATAAAAGTGATACCCGTGTCTGGTCGCCCTTCACAGATTGATGTCGGCTTATTTTAAACACTGACGCTGTATGATTTAGGTGTCGGTTTTTTATTACAATCGACACCAGAAAAAGTGACGTTATAAGCCATTTCTGTAGTAGTGAGTTTTGTTGGCATAGTAGATAACATGATGTTTCTTATCCTTCTTTTGTCCCAAGACAGCCCCAAATGCATAATCACTAGCGTCAAACATTAACTCAAAGGGCAAGTCTCAATCTGGAGCTTGCATAATTGGTGTGCCTTAAACATGGGTCTAAAAGATGGAGTCATGTCTAGGTAATCAAACTTATAAAATTTATAATACCTGAATGTTCAAGACGCTTGCAACTAGCACAGGGTCGAAGTAGTTCGGGTTCGAACACAGGGATAGGAAGAACGGTGCTTTGGAACTCAAGTTTTACTTGTCTAAGCACATCAAAAGGGGTAAAAAGGTAGAGTTGTTGTAATATGAAAGAATCTTAAAGAATTAAACTAAAAGCCTATCTCCAAAGGGAGTTACCAGAAAGATTAAAGTTTTGGGTTAGTAGTTTTATAGAGGTTTTGTATATCAGAAATCGAGGAGATAAATCCATTGTTAAGGTAAAGTATGAAGGAAGAAAACTTAAGCATAACAAGCATCAGTAGAAATCACCTAACATTCTCTTCTCTCAAAGAGGATGTCTCTGGCTATGCACAAATTCTCTCTCTCAAGTGTACTGAACATATACCAGAGTGGAAAGATAAGCCAGGGAAGCCCTAATCCTGGGTACACTCGAATTGGACCAAACTCTAGAGTTGAGACTTCCCTCTCTCAAAGGAGTCTAATCGAGAAACACGATTCGATAGCTAGTCAAAAGTGTGATCCTACAGAAGAGGCTAGAGTTCATATGATATAAAGAAATCATCCAACAAAAAGGAACCATACACAGAACAATATGAGATAAACTCCACATATTCCAACAAGCTTAGATATATGAAGAGGTTTAGTTACAATGCATAAATAACTAAAAGTAAAATGCTGAGAAAGGGAAGATAGGTGTCGGCCTCCTTGATGTAGGAGTTCAACATACATTAGCGGACCCCTAAGGTACTGCTAACCCAGTATCGGGTAGGAGCCTCAGCGGGATACGCTCGTGTCGGGTTCTTGACCGTGTCGGGTCGTGAACCGTGGCGGGTGCAGCATATCGGGAAAGGGCTCCCTACCTGATATGGCCATGTCGGGCATCTAGTCCTATCGGGCAACATGTCGTGATGGTTGGTCCATATCAGGTTTTGTATCGTGCTGGGTTAGCGTTCACTTAGGTTCTCAGATTCCTTGTATCGGGTGTGGAAGGGTGAGTCGTCTCAGGTTGAGGCCCATCTAGGAACCTGACATGTGGAGGTGGTCTTCTCAGTCGTATCCTGCTGTTGCGGCTACCAGGACGAGTTCTAAGTGAACTTCCCCCCGCCCCTCTTGGTTTTGGGATGTGCTCGCCTAGTATTGCCCGAGATGCCTGGGAACTCAACACACTAGCTCCTTGTGGATTCCCAAGTTAGCTCTCATCGGGTTCCAACCCGTCCCATCAAAGTCATGTAGCTGCTATTTATAGGCAGTGGATGGTGGGGGTTGTGGTCCTCGTTGGGCCACGTGTCCTTTGTCTGCTTTTCCCACCTAGCTTTGGGAGAGGGTCGATATGTTCATTGCCCAGCACGGGTTGGCGGGGGCCATCATGTGCCGGGTTGCGAGTGAATCTCGCTAGATCATGATGGGTAAAAGCTCTGTCAAGTTGCTGCACCAAAGGGTGGCCTTGTCAGTCAGGTCGTGGCGGGCAAGACTCCATGTAGGGTAAGTAGCATGCCGGATGGGCCCATTAGCATTCTTTGGGTGGAAAAACAAGGGAGACTCTACAAAAGATGGGAAATGTTGTTAGGAGCATAGTGTGGGTCATTTCTGTACAAATGACAAGATAAAATGGAGAGGAAGACAGTTTAGGAGGTAGATTTGATAATAAAACATATGACTTAACAACCATAAAATGGATGTTATCAATAATTGGAGTAGTGGTCAAGGCATCTTTGAGGGTATTGAAAGTCTTCTGGAACTTTTCATCAAAGATTAATGGAGTGTCCTTCACCAATAGTTGGGACAAGGGCTTTGCGATCTTTGAAAAGTCCTTGATAAAATGACAATAATACTCTGCATGTCCCAAAAAACTACGAACATAAGAGATTGAAGAAGGAAGTGAAAAATTAGAGATGGCCTCTATTTTACTTTTATACACTTCTATACCAGCTTTGGATACCTTGTGTCCCAGAACTATTCCTTCTCGTATCATAAAGTGGCACTTCTCCCAGTTGAGAACTAGCTGCTTTTCTTCACATCTTTGGAGAACTAAGGATAAATTCTTTAAACACTCTTCAAATGATGACCCATACACAGAGAAGTCATCCATGAAGACTTCCATGACTTCTTCTATAAGATCAGAAAATATAGCTTACATCGGAAGGCCTTTTGCAAGGTGGGTAATTAGATGAGGAGACCACCAATAGGTGGAACCCTGGTTCCAAAAATTACATGACATGGGCGACAGGCACAAGGCCAGCGACCCACCCATACCCAATGGCTCCAAACAAAAGCCAAACCTTACACTCGGGGAGTATCATTGGGGGCCCTCACAGGGACAGACCCCTAGCTAACCCGAGGAACAGAAAGGCCCACGCAGGGGTCAGTTTATAAAGGTAGAACCCACGCAGGGGCCATCTAAATAAACATGGGAGAAGGGAGCAACCTATTTTCACCACTTGTTGCCACGACAAGCTGGAACTGACAGGCTGCACCCACTCGGCCGAGGGGCCCAAGTAGCAGTAGGATCCTCAACCGACGTGTCAAGGGGCGACCACCACAAGGTCACGGGACCAAGAAGGGGGGAAGGAGGGGGGCCACTGTCCCGAAGGCAAGGGCACCCGGAGGCGCACACCAGTATAAACCGCCCCAAGCTCCCCCCAAGCCGCCGGGGTGCCACAAACCTGAGCAGATAAACTGTGTAGGTCAAGAGATCTACGGCCCAGGCAAGGTGACTAGTCCCACTCAGGCCACACCATGCCCGTACCAAGGCCACGGCTTCAAACACCACAACCTGCCCCTGGAGGGAGGCCCAAAAAGGGTGAGGTACCTACAAACGGAAGCAGGTAACGTCACCCAACGGTAGAGAATGAGTGGAAACCCCTCCGAAGAGACCACTCCATCAAAGACCAAGGAGGGTATCATGTCCAAACACGGATCATCCAGTCCTACCCACCCACCCAAGATGTGGTACAAAGCCAAAAGTCTCAAACAACTCGACATACCCAAACAGCCCAGCCAGGCAGGGTATAAATGTGTAGACGGACCGCATAGCACTCAGGCCCCAGCGTCAAAGGCCACCATGCACCTAGGGGCAGGCAAAACGAGAAGGGGGGAGGTGGGTAAGGTCAACGATGTGCGGGGCAAAGCCCCCAAAACCCCAGCAAGGAACACACGGCCTAGAGCAACAGGAAAACCACCCCTGGTCGTAAGGCTCGAGCTCGGACCAGGCACCCACATAGCAAGGGAAGTGGGGCCCTCCAGCCAGCCACCAGCGAGGTGGAAAACACTACGACTAGAGGGTGCACAAGGCACCCATCCGACGAACGTGAAAAGCGATAAGGGTGGCCCAGTCACCGGTCATAATATGGGGAACACACAGGGCGGAACGGCACCCCTCGCCGAGCATGGAGGGGGGCCCTGTCGTCAGCCACCAACGTGACTGGGCAGACCCGAACGGCAAACAAAGGGGGGGGGGGCACAAGGCCCACCCACCACGACGAAGGCCTCCTGAGGAGGCAGGCCCGGACTCGCATAGGATTACACCTCGACCCCTCACCAAAGGTGAGGGGGAGACCTGTCAACAGTTGCACACGACTGGGAAGACCACCAGGCATCAGGGGAGGCGCGAAGGCCAGCCTACCACAAAGAAGCCTGCAAACACCCAGGGTTATCCTCAACCCCTCACCATAAGTGAGGGGGAGACCCCGCCACAGAAACCACCACGCAAGACACACAGGGGAGGCACGAAGCCCAACCCCACCACAAGGAATCCCAGAGGGAAGGGCAGTACAAGGCCGAGGCCCGGAGCCCACGTAGGGGCGAAGACCCACCCAAAGGGTCAGAGAAAGGATGTATCCCGACAGCCACAGAGGGCACCACGGGAGCCTGGCACAAGGCCGAGCCACTAGACCCATGCAGGGGTCGTAAAGGCCAAAGGCCCACAAAACAACGTTCTCAGAAGGACCCACAAAAACAACAAAACCAACCCATCCGAGAAGACGCCCCGCAGCAGCAGTGAACCGGGTCCACACGGGAGAACCGGGTACAGGCGAGCCGAGGACCAAGTCGTGTGCGCCCAAGCAGTCGGAGTAGCGAACCCTAGGGCACACTGGCGCAGCCGCCGAGGTGCCCAAGCAGGTGACGCCACCGTGCCATGTCAGGGTGATGCCAAGCAGGGGAAGATGGGGCAAGGCCGCAAGGACCGCCGCAACAAAGCGACGCAGCCGGGTCGAGGACGGGGCCACCAGCAACAACATGGTGGAGCACCAAAGAGAACAGAAAGCACCGCCGGGAGAGCCCCCAAAGGCCACCATGCCCACCGGCGCTGGCGGGACAGCATGACGGCGTGAGGGGGGCAAGAGGGGAAACCGGCGGTGAAGAGATGCAGAGCCACATGAGGCCTGGGGCCGGACAAGCCAGTCACCGGTACACGAGGAGCGCGTCCAACAGCGCCGAGCGGGGGCCCAGGACCACTGTCCAGGGCCAGCGGAGCCACCAAGGAGGCTCAAGACATCACCGTAGGAGGAGCAGCATCGGGGGAGCAGCCCTAGACCACCGTCTAGAACTGAGAAGGTAGGCGTGGTGAAGCCAAAGCAGCGTCAAGGAGCCACGCTCTCTAGGTCACCAAGGTGTCGATAAAGCAAGCCTGGACCACCGTCCAAGGCCAAGAGATCACAGCATGAACCAAGCCTGGACCATCGGCGGGCACCAGGGGATCGATGGAGCGAGGAGGGGTAGGAGAGGGTAAGGAGGGGTTGGGGGAGAGGAGAAACGAGGTAGAGAAGGCCGGGGGGAGGGCTCTCCCTAGCTTAGCGGCGCCCCTCCCCCAAGCAAAGAAAACCCTAGTGAGGGTTAGAGAGAAGGCAGAGCACGTCTTCTAGAGAGAGGATTGATAGTGTGTAAGTGCTCCATGAAAATATAGCTTACATGCACCTATGAAAGGTGGCAGGGGTGTTGCATAGACCAAACGACATACGTTGAAAAGCATATGTCCCATATAAACCAGTGAATGTGGTCTTTTCCTGATCTTCTGGGTGAATGGGAATCCGATAAAACCCAAAATAACCATCAACATAACAGAAGTGAGAATGATGTGCCAACCTCTCCAGATGTTGGTCAATGAAAGTAAGAGGGAAATGATCCTTGCGTGTTGCTGCATTCAATAGTTTGTAGTCAATGCACATATGCCAACCAGTAATTGTATGAGTGGCTAATTCCTTTCCTTCACTAACTCTTACTATTTTCATCCCTCCCTTCTTGGGAACCAAATGAACCGTACTTACCCAGTTTCTATCACTAATAGCATAGACAATATCAACATCTATTAGTTTTATGACTTCTTTATGTACGACCTATCGCATTTTTTCACTCAGTTTTCTTTGACCTTGGACTCGTGACTTTGCAACATTGTCGAGTTTGATTCTATGCATGCATACTGTCAGGTTGAGACCTTTGATATCATGTATACAATACCCAAGAGCCTTCTTTCAAGTTTTTAGTTTAGATAACAGTTGCTCTTGCTGATCATAGGGCAGTTGTGCAATAATGATCACCAGATTTCTCTTCTCCTCATCGAGAAATTTGTACTTTAAACCTTTGGGGAGGGGTTTGAGCTCTGGAAATGGTTTTGGAACTGACTCGTCTTTTGGTTCACGCTGAAGAGAAACATATTACTATTTTAGTAGCTCCATGCAGTTCTTCTTCCTTGTTAGTGGCCGCCAAGTATGCTAAGATTTCTTCAACCTCGGGATCATCAAATCAGGGGGTCGACTATAGCATTGTGTTCTTCTATTTCTGCAAATACCTTATTGCAAAAATTGGTGAAGTAGCTTGTTTCTACTGAGAAAAGGCCTCTCATACGATCGAGTATGTGGAAGTCGATAGATTCATTCCCAACTCTTATTATGATTAACCCATCTACCACATCAATCAGCACTTGTACTATGGAAAGGAAGGGTCGTACGAAGATCATTGTGGGGTCTTCCACTACATCGATAATGATGACGTCACAAGGAATGAAGAAATTTTCTATCTTGGTTGGTACATCCTCCACGACTCCATCTGGTTTGGTATAAGAATTATCTACTAATTGAATTCTCATACTGGATTTAATAATGTCGGTGAGGCCCAACTTAGCGGCCAAACTGTAGGGCATGAGACTGATGTTGGACCCTACATCTGTAAGGCCATATATTATTGATGTATCCCCAATGAGGAGGAATAGTAAAGGCACCAGGGTCATATTATATATAGACTTTTGATGTTGTTGAAAGAGACTCCCCCTTTGCCCGTTGAAAGTTCCATGTTGTTGTGGTTGTGGCTGATGTCTGCTTTGTTTAAATCCAGGTGGGGTTCCTCAGCCCGTTGCTTGCCCTCTACCCATTTCTTATGAGGGTTGATTCAGTTGGAATGAGTTTTCTACTATAGAGGTGTTCCCATAGGAGAATCTAGGATGATCAGGTTGTTTGCAATTAACATAGGACACATTCTCAGTCTGAGTATCCTTCACTTCATGAGTGTAAACACAGTGATCTATGTCATGACCACCTTCTCTGCAAGTGACAAACTTTATGGATGCCTTAGTAGAGTATCTAGAATTGACTTCCTTCAGATTCTGGACGTATGATGTCATCTTATCAAGTTTGTTGTTCAATTTCACGTGGCTTAGAATCTAGGGAATCGTTAACGGTGGACACGATTGTTGTAGAACCCCTATCATAGTCGCATCCTGCTTAAAGAGATGCCATGTTATTGATTATCTCTTTGGAGGTTTCAACATCATGTTTCATGAAATTGTTGCCATCTATAGAGCTTAAAGATGTTCTCTCGATGGAGGTAAGGCTCTCATAGAAAGTAGTGATGATAAACCCATCATCATAGGCATGATGTGGACGGTCTCTCAAGTACTCCTGATATCTCTTCCATGCATCATGCAGCATTTTGGTAGCTTTCTGTGTAAAATTGGTAATCTTAAGCTTACACCTAACTGTCTTCTCAACTGGATATAACTTGTTCACAAAGGCTTCAAACAGTTGTTGCCACAAAGTAATGCCATTTTGAGAAAGATACCATTGTAAGGCTTTGTCCCTAAGCGAGAAACAGAAACCCTTCATGTAGATGACATCTTGAGGTACTCTGTTTGCCTTGATAGTATTGTATAGGTTTTTAAAAACATCTATATGATGATAAGGGTTTTATTCAATAGAATTCCCCCCAAACATTTGATTTTGAATCGTGTTGATGAACCCAAGCTTCAAATCGAAGTTTGCTCATGTACATGAGGAAGGACTATAGGGTCCTTGTCGTCATTGACATACCTTGTGACCAATGATCATAGAGAGGGCTTTTCTTTAGGAACATTTGTGTTAGGGGGTCCTCGTATCACCATTACATTGGTGAGGAGAATATCTACCTCTGAAAATTCAGTGAGGAGCTCTAGGAATGGTAAGAGATGATAGTAAGCTACCTATAAGCAAAATATTGAATGAATTATAGTCAAAGACTGGAAACATAACCAATATTCTAGAAGATATGTAGTAAAAGGATGTGCTAGTAAACTTTTAGAAAAATTGAGAAGCAATGACTAGTGCTAAGTAGACCCCAAGTTCTTAAAGATTATCCATTGCCTTATCCCCAGAAATGGCGCAAAAAGTTGATGACTCTTTTTTTATCAAAAGTATAAACATGATTGTCCATTCAAAGATATCAGACTTCAAAATTTATATGAGACTAGAAGAGACGTCCACAACTAAATATGGAGTCCTTCTAGTTGTTGGGTTTTGTGGAAAGAAACATGCACACAAGCAACAAAATAAGATAGATTTCCACACAACCCGTAACGGAATCTCGTCGACAATAGCGCATTCAGAAAGAGTGTTTACGAGATATATCTTGTCGCGGAGCAAGTCCAGCGACGTCCCGCTACACGATGGTGTGCAATGCTCCTAGCTTACACAGATGATACTTCTCTCTCGTCCTCTAAATGCATCATGGGAAGATCTGGTGGAGATCCTCTCGTGTGATGATCTACGCTGCTTGTAGCGCGTATGGATGGTCATTGACGTCCTCCGAATGCAAGCATCTTAGCATATGCATCTCTACTTCGTCCATGCAGATGGACTAGAACTCCATGTCATAATTCCTAAGCCGGCAGGAAGGAGTAGCCTCTGTGCGATGACATGCTAGCGTCGTGATGCTCTTCTTTGTCTCCTAAGGACGGTGATGGCTAGGGTCTATGTACGTGAGCATAAACTGAAAAGCCTCTCTCAATATCTTATAAAGACATCAGACGTCAAACCCCTTTAAATAGGAGATGAAAGGAAGCAGAGTTTCCTAAATCCATCGGTAAACTGAAAGACTCTATTAATTAAAATGCTCGTTGATTAATGAGAATATTCTATAATTGATTAATTAACCAATTAATCGTATTAATTGATTAATTAATATTCGACTCCAAGCAATTGCTCGGGATGGCTCTATGGGCATACATACCAACAAACTTCTACTTGCACTTAGAGCCAGTCACTCCAATTAATTGGGTCAAACATTTTAATATATTCTAATGGATTACATAAAATTTTTAGTAATCAATGTGATTCGGAACAATTCCAATCAAATCCACAATTATACTCCTATTCCAACACATCCTATGTGTGTGACCCGGTAGGCTCCAAATTATGTTGGTAGTGATATCCATAATCATATTATGATTTCACAAGCAATGATTGGTATCTAGCAAGACTTCATTGCCACCTAAGTAATTGGAGAAGTTGGAGAACAACTTGGCTTATCATCCATGACTGGTGTTACAATGATTGTATAGTTTCTTTGTCACTGATATTCAGATTGAACTCAAGTCATGGAATTGTTATCCTCTTCAACGTTCAATCCATGTTCCTTGAAGTAGAGCAGACTGTATGAGATATATGTAAGATCAATATCACATATTGACTCACATCAGCATGGCTATGCATTTCTCAATCTCGCTTATCAAGTGGTCAGAATATCAAACTCATATAGGAAGGACAAATTCCATATGCATCACTCACAGTCATCCCCATGTGTCACAATGCACCCAAGCACCATCTTTATGGCAATCCTTATTCAGGACCATGGTGTATGATGTAAAAGTACACTGAACGACATGTGATAAGTGTAGTGACTTCAGGTCTAAGAACCACAATCACCGCCATCACTATGAGATGTGACTATAACTACCAATCATGGTATCCATGTGTCACTCTCAAGGTGGGTCTGTCTAATACACTATTCTCTAACAAGTATCTATGTATTTGGTTTGATATCTCCATATCATGGCTAATGAGATTCTTCCATCAACCAACATACATTCTAATCTTATGTGTTATTGATGTCTATGGATATTTCCACCATAACAACCGATTAGGGACAACACAAGAATACATACTCTTATCATACATATGATCTCACTATTTAGGTCATCAACCTGAAGACATATGTCATTGAATATATTATTTTGTAGACATGTATAAGTTTTGTGGTCATCTCACAATATAAAGCACAAACATATAGATTGGAAACTTATTTTTGTTGATATGATCAATATAGTATTACAAATCGTTTACATAGTATCCCATTACAATCATCAAATGATAGTCTCTATGGGCATACATACCAACAGATTCACACTTGCACTTATACCCAATCACTCATGAATCTCAATCCAAGTGATCGAACATGCCCGTCATGCTTCTATTGTGAAAGTGCTTTTGTGATCAGGTCAAACACATTGCTTTCTGTAGGTACTCTACAAATCTTCACATTTCCTTGTTGTACAATCTCTCGTATGAGATGGAACCGCCATAGAATATGTTTGGAATGTTGGTGTGATCTTGGTTCTTTAGCATGTACAATTGCTCTGTTGTTGTCACAAAACAACTCAATTACATCACTAGCGCTTGGAACCACTCCAAGTTCAGAAATGAACTTCTTGATCCACACAGCTTCCTTTGCATCATTAGATGCAGAAATATATTCAACCTCTATTGTAGAATCCACAACCATCTCTTTCTTAGAACTCTTCTAGCTCACAGCTCTGTTGTCCAGGCAAAACACAAATCCAGATTGTGATCTATAGTCATCTTTGTCGGTTTGGAAGCTAGCATCGGCGCAACCCTTTACCACGAGCTCTCCCTCACCACCGTATATCAAGAATTGATCCTTAGTCCTTCTCAAGTACTTTAGGATGTTCTTTATGGTTTTCTAGTGACATTCACCTAAATCTAACTGATACCAGCTCGTCATGATCAAAGCATATGACACGTCAGGACGAGTACATAACATAGCGTAAGTGATAGATCCAATTGTTGATGCATATGGAATCTTACTCATGTGCACTCGTTCATCACATGAACTAGGACATTGGGCTTTAGAGATAGTAACCCCATGGGATATGGGCAAGTTACCTCTCTTAGAACCCTCCATGCTAAACCTATTTAGCACCTTGTCAATATATGTGCTCTGGCTTAGGCCTAGAAGCCTTCTAGATCGATCTCTATAAATCTTGATTCCTAGTATATAGGATGCTTTGCCTAAATCCTTCATAGAGAAGGCCTTCCCCAACCAACCTTTTATTGTCTGAAGAGTAGGGATGTCATTTACCATTAATAGTATGTCATCCACATACAATATGAGAAATACAATTGTGCTCCCACTAACCTTTTTGTAAACACAAGGTTCATCTTCATTTTGACTAAAGCCAAACTTTTTGACTACTTGGTTAAAACATAGATTCTAGCTCTGAGATGCTTGCTTCAATCCATAGATTGACCTTTGTATCTTACATACTTTATTGTCTTCCTTCATATTGATAAAACCCGTAGGTTGTGTCATATACACATCCTCAAGTAAATTCCTATTAAGTAATGTTGTTTTAACATCCATTTGCCAAATCTCATAGTCATGATAAGCTATAATGGCAACCATGATCCTGATGGATTTAACCATGGCAACTAGTAAGAAGGTCTCGTCATAATCAACACCTTGAATTTTATGTAATCCTTTTGCAACCAATCTACCTTTATAGGTCTGAAAAATGTCCATGTCGGTCTTCTTCTTGAAGACCCACTTGCACCCTATGGGTTTTACCCCTTCGGGTGGATCAACCAAGGTCCATACCTTGTTGGTGTACATGGATTCCATCTCAGATCTCATGGCTTCGAGCCATTTCTCATATTCTAGTCCCTTAGTAGATTCTAGATAGAAAGTTGGCTCATCTGTTATGCCCAATTTGTCACTATCTTAAGTCACGAGAAATCCAAATCTCTCGAGCTCAATTCATGTCCTACTAGACCTACGAGGTTCACGTGTTACATTTGGAACTTGAAATTCCACAACAGTTTGTGAGTCTTCATGTTCCTTATGTACCTCCTCGGGTTCTCTGCTTTCTTGTTGATCTTGAACTTCTTCGAGCTCTATATTCCTCCCATTGATTCCTTTGGAAATAAATTCCTTTTCAAGAAATACAGTAGCCCTAGAAACAAACTCTTTGTTGTCAGTTGGTGTGTAGAAGTTGTATCCCTGAGTTTCCTTGGGGTATCCAACAAAATAGCATTTTTCAGATTTGGGTCCAAGCTTTTCCAAAAATTGTTTCCTAACATAAGCTTCACATCCCCAAATCTTTAACATAGACAAATTGGGATGATTCCCATTCCATATCTCATATGGTGTCTTTTGAACTGATTTGGAAGGTACGCGGTTAAGTGTAAATGTTGTGGTTTCAAGAGCATATCCCCAAAATGATATTGGAAGTTCGACTGAACTCATCATTGATCATACCATGTCTAATAATGTACAGTTCCTTCTTTCTAACACACCATTATGTTGTGGTGCACTAGGTGGAGTCCATTGTGATACAATACCATGGTCTCTCATAAGGTCCTCAAACTATTGGCTTAAGTATTCGCTACCTCAATCTGAACGTAGTGCTTTAATACTCTTACTAAGTTGCTTATCTACTTCATTCATGAAAGTTTAAAACATTTAAAGAGTTTTTGACTTGTGTTTCCTAAGATATACATAGCCATACCAACTGAGGTCATCACTGAAGGTAATGAAGTATTGATAGCCTCCTCTAGCATTTGATTTAAAAGGTCCACATACATCAATATGTATGAGCCCTAGCAGATCACTGGCTCACTCACTGTGTCTCGTAAAAGGATTCTTGGTCATCTTGCCTAATAAACAAGCCTCACATGTCTCTAATGATTCAAAGTCAAAAGAGTCTAGATAACCATCCTTATGGAGTCTAGATATGCGCTTCTTGTTTATGTGCCCAAGATGACAATGTCATAAGTATGTTTTGTTTGAGTTGTCAAGATTTAGCCTTTTAGTATTTATGATGTTAATGCTAGTCTCAAGTTCTAACAAGTAGTTACCATAAGACATAGGGGCATTGCCATAAAATATCTCATATCTAGAAATAGAAATCATTCCATTCTTAATGTGAAATTCAAATCCACTCTTGTCCATACAAGATATAGAAATAATATTTCTATTAATGGAAGGTACATAATAGCAATTGTCTAATTCTATTACAAGTCTTGTAGGAAAAGATAAACTAATAACTCCAACTATGATGGCAACAACTCTTACTCCATTAGCGACCCACATCTCAACTTGGCCCTTTGATAAAGGCTTACTTCTTATTAGATCTTGCATATTTGAACATATGTGAGATCCACATCCGGTATCCAGTACCCATGATGAATAAGTATTTAAGTTTATAAATAATGCATATACTTGAAGTGGAGATCTCTATCCCCTGCTTCTTCTTCCTCAATTTCTCTAAGTAGAGAGGACAAATTCTTTTCCAATGTCCAGCCTGGTGACAATGGTGACAACTTCCTTCTTTGGAGATCCCACCTTTAGTTTTGGGCGTGGATGACTTTGGCTTATGCCCAACTTTAGAACCTTTCTCAGCCTTTCCTTTGCCTTTTGACTTTCCCTTTGTCCTGCTGATCATCATCACAGACTTGGGCATTTCTTTCTTCATCTGTGCTTCAGCTGTCCTCAACATGTCCAACAATTCTGACAATGGCTTGTCAAGATTGTTCAAGTTGTAGTTCATGACAAAATGACTATATGATTCAGGAAACGATTTCAGAATCACGTCAATGGCCAACTCTTAACCAAGGGGAAATCCCAACTTAGATAGGCTTTCCACATACCCAATCAAAGTGATTATATGGGTGCCAACTAAGTCTCCCTCTTTCATCTTGTTTCTAAATAAAGCCTTGGAGACATCATATCTCTCCTATCTTGCTTGATGTTGATACATATTCTTGAGATGTGTTACCATATCCATGTCATTCATGTTCTCATGCTGCTCTTGCAACTCATAGTTCGTTGAGCACAACATCAAGCACTTGACATCCACGATGTCATCAAGGTGCTTCTTGTAAGCATCCTTTTCAGCCTTAAGGCACATTTGAGGCGGGTTTTGCTAGCTCTGGTGTTTCAAGGACATAGAACTTACGCTCCTATGTGAGAACAATTCTCAACGTCCTAAACCAGTTTTGAAAGTTGATTCTGGTAAGTTTGTCCTTCTCAAGGACCGATAGCAACGAGAATGTGTGAGTGTTGTTTGCCATTTGATTGCTACAAAAGAAAAAGTTTGCATTTAGTCCAAAACATTTTGACTTGTAAAGATTTGATAAATGAGATTAATTAGGCCTTTAATTAATTATGCTCCCACTATTTTATTCAAACTGATGGCCCTCACTATCAACCCAGAAGATTGCAGCATACAACCTTCTAGTGATCCAAGATCCAGAATAATTGGATCAATGCCCAGCCAACGCCGGCGTCAAAGACCAAATACTAAGGTAGGAAACTTTTGCTAATTGCATCATATGTAACTCTTAGCTAGATGATCATGCACAACTCCTTGTCATGATGCATATGTGTGCCTCTTAGTACTTGATCCTATCAAGGTTCCCTAGTTAAGTCCAACCCATAAGCCAACACGATGGGTGTGCACCCTGCGTAGGCAAACCCACACATCCCCCATCACACTTCCACGAGATAGACAGTGTACCACGCGGAGGCGTGCCCACACATAGTCGATCAAGATTTTTGTGTGTGTTTCTATATGGAAGGCAACTAAAACTTAATATTATTAATTGAGGGGTTTTATTAATACATATACATATCCACACACACCATACTTATAGTATGTACCATATACTATTATATCCACAACCACAAACAATAGATGTGCAATCACAAATACAAAAACATCAGTTATGGTCATAATATTATAATCCTTTGGAGCCAAAAAGGATTACGGTACACCTAAGGTCTTATGCATCTCATGCAACAACACATGTGAATCAATCTGTAAGGATCAACATTACAATGAACAACTTCATGGATTCTCTGTGAGGTTGGAACTTCAAGTTGCTTCTTCATGGATGCACCTTGGAGTTGGATCTTTAGGTTGCTTCTTGGAATTGGATCTTTATGTTGCTTCTCCATGGATGCTCCTTAGAGTTGGATCTTCAATTTGCTTCTTGGAATTGGATCTTCATGGTTCTTCTCCATGGACGCTCCTTGGAGTTGGATCTTCAAGTGGTCTCCTTACATCAAGTTTACAAAGACTAAAACTAATCCTATATCTATTACATCATATGAGTACAAATATAAAGAGAGAATTAATTACACTTTGAAATAAGAGATGAGGCTCGACATACAAGTCAAATACTTTATACAAAGGATCCAGGTACAACCATTATACATCCATAGCATTCACAAACAAACATATCCACAACATTCACAACCACATTCATTCACAACATTCATAAAAGAGGATCCTAGGCCATAACTGTGCATGCATTCACCACATAAAATAGATTTTAAAGGTGACGTATATGATATCATAGGTGTATCTACATATACATATATACATATTAAAATTGTAGTACTTTTAATGCGGTACATTCCCCATTAAATAATTTTTTGACTCCCACACAGACTATGCAGGATACACATGGGCAGCGGGGTCTCAGGGGTAGAGCCCCTGAAAGTTCTATGAAATTTTACTTCTATGCACTTAGGAAAATCAGTATTTTCCATAGTCGACCCCGTCCAAAATGTCAAAAATAGAAGCTTGTGGTGTATGTAGAATTAGGTTTAGATATGCACATTAATAGTTTTAAGTTCACAACGTATGCAACCACAAAAAATAGTATACAGTGATTTGGTCATATCAAAATGAATCCAAATACGACGTAGATCGATGCTGCTCTAATACCACTGTTGGGTTTTGTCGAAAGAAACATGTGTGGTGGAAGAAACAAAATAAAATAGATTTTTACACAACCTGCAATAGGATCTTGTCGACAACATCATATTCAGAAAGAGTGTTCATGAGATATACATTTTCATGGAGCAAGTCTGGCGACGTCTCGCTGCATGATGGTGTGCAACGCTGCTGGCTTACACAGACGATACTTCTCTCCCATCCTCCGAACATGTCATGGGAAGATCCAGCGACGCTCCTCTCATGCGATGATCTACGCCGCTTGTAGTGCATATGGACGGTCATTGACATCCTCTGAATGCAAGTGTCTCAACGTCTACATCTCTATTCCATCCACGTGGATGGACTGGAACTCCATGTCACGCTTCCTAAGTTGGCAGGAAGGAGTAGCCTCTATGCAATTACATGTTAGCATCACGGTACTCTCCTTTCTCTCCTAAGGATGGTGATGGATAGGGTTTACGTACATGAGCATAAACTGAAAAGACTCTCCCAATATCTTATAAAGACATCCACCATCAAGCCCCTTTAAATAGGAGACAAAAGGAAGTAGGTTTCCTAAACCCATCGGTAAATAGAAAGACTGCATTAATTAAAACACTCATGGGTTAATTAGAATATTCTCGAATTAATTAATTGACCAATTAATCATATTAAGTGATTAATTAATATCTGACTTCATGCAATTTCTTGGGATGGCTCTATGGGCATACATACCAATACTAGTAGTGTGGGGTCAAACACAGGAACAAGGAGAATAATAGAGTAAGAATGTGAAATCTTGGCTTAGTATAATCTAACCAAGGAACAAATTTGATGGTGTTCCGATTAAGGAACATATTAATCTAATTGTAGCAGTAAACCTAAGTTAAGAGAGATCAAAGAAGTAACAAAGATAAATTGAAAAAAAGGGACTTGGACTGGGTTTCACCCATCAAACCATCTACAACTATGTAAAACCTTCACTCTTATTTTATATATGTTCTCTACTCATTTGGAAAACAGCGATAAGAAAATATATATTCCTTCCTCTCGAGATCCAGGCAGATTTCTATCTAACAGGGTTCTCTCTTTTGAGGTAATAACCAAAAGATCAAGGAATATTATATGACTTTTGTTATAGCAACTCCTCACTCTCATGTATTGTTACTATATTATACTCCAAATATTGTTGAAATCATTCTCTCAAACAATATTCATATCAAACATCAGAAGAGGGTAGCTAATCATCAATCTATGCAATAAAACAAGAGTATACAAATAGAACTTCAAAGAACATATGTCATAAAATAAAAAGATGAACAATTACATGGTTGAGAGGGTTTGACGACTACTCCCAACCCAAGTTATGGGGTTTAGCCATGTATGACTGAAGAAATGCAAAAAGAGTACAACTAGAATAATTCATGATAAAGAAAGAGAAAGGAGGAGATGGATACAAGGGTAGATCGAATGATCGATCTACCAACCTCTCGGCTGATATCACAGAAGTCGACAGTGAGGTCAACAACTTATTCCTTTCATATGATCTTGGATTAAAGCAAGAAGGTCCTTTTGATCGGTGATGATGGAACAGATTTGCCAAAGAGTGAGGTCGACAGGCTGAATCGGTATACCTAGATAGGTTGACAAATCTCGTCCTTCGACACTGGAATTTGGGAAGACTTGGTGGTAGCCTCTCGGTATCTTGACTCCAAGGATCTAAGATGTGTTGAAGTGATGTCGTGGGGGTCTATCTATAGTCTTTGACCGGAGGTCTATTGAGGCAACTTATCCATGTGAAATCAATGCAGATGTCGATAAAGACATTGACATGATACTTTATCAACAGATCTTTGTCGATCCATACATATGTCGATCTCTTATATTGTAACACCTCTGACCTAGGTTAAAGCCTAACCCTAGATGTTTTTCTTAAGTAAGTTGCTTACTGACTTGTTCTTATCTTTTGATAAGTAATTAAGGCCCTTGTGATAAATTATGTTCAAAATTGAGCTTATATGCAAACTATGTGTGTGTTGTATGATAATCTAAGTGAAAAGTCCAATTTACCCAAGATGAGGGGTTATGTTGCAAATGTTGCATAATGAATGAATTCTAAGTGTTTTGTATGTCATGAAAGAGAATATGATGCTAAGTGGTGGCTTATGCTAAGCCTAGTCCTATGTGAGAACTTGAGTAAACCATGCTAAGTGATTGGAACATCAATTACAGTACAATTTGTAGTATATACTAAATGAAGGGTAAATGTGTAATTTATCACCTCTAGATTATTTTACTCTTACCTAGTGTTCTAGAGGAGAGAGAAAGGAGGATACAATATGTTTGAAACATCTTCAAGTGTTAGTACTCTTAGTAATAAAGAAATCAAGCAAATGAATAAGTTGAAAGCTATGTGCATAAGCCATATTGAGTTGTAGACTTGAGAGAAGAAGTCCCTATCGACCATAGATCCATGGGGAGAGCATCCTATCAGTTTTTGAAGCTTTGGCTTGACCCATGATGGGTAAGGCACTTCAAGGAAGAATGAGGCATCAATTTGCTTTTGTCTTGGAAATGATGGAGTTGAATAAAATAATAAGTTAGTGGAAGAGAGATTGCCCTAGGAGACAACTCAAGAGCCACTCCTTATCTTTTCTTTATCCTTTTTGCATGGCAAGAAAATAGTGGCATGCACAAGACTATGTGTCAACCTTTCATGGCTAGGTGTCATGAAGCTAATGACACCTATGACACTCTTTTCTATAAACCTCAAGTATAAATACCTTGACCTTCATTTGTTGGCAAGATTTTCGGATCAAGCAAGTACCTTTCCTCTTGTATCATGCAAACACCTTCCCTTGTGTCACCCATAGTGAGGAGAGTTGAGTGGTGAAGGCTTGGTATCAGCCAAAGAGGGAAGATATCGGCCAAAGAAGGTTGAAGCAACTAAGTAAGGTGATATCACCCAAGGTGGTTGGAGATATCATGCAAGAGCTTGGAGTTCAAGTCTTGGAGCTTGGAGAAGGCTCATCTTCAACCTTGGGATGTGTGGAGTTAAAGCTTGAAGCTTGTAATCTCTTTGAGAGGCGGGTTATATAACTTAAACCCTTCAATATTATTATCTTTTCTTTGATAATTTGTTGATTATTTGCAAATTAGGGTTTCCTATGATCGATTAGTATAATCATGAGTTCCATTAAGTAATTAGGACTGCTATCTATATATTTGAATCAATTAATGATTTTGAGGCTAATTATGATGACATCATCATTGGATACCCGACATGAGTTGATCACTCTTGAGCAACCCGATATGGGTTGAAGACCTTGCAACCCGATATGGATTGAGGACTCTAGAAAATCGATATGGAAAGAACGATATGGGTGTCTACCCGACATGAAGATAGTATATAAGAAGTCCTATGAACGATAAGGAAGATCTCCATCTATCACTTTGAACAAGACACAAGGGTAGAGCAACATTTTGCCCGATATGAGTCAAACCCTAGAAACTCGATATGCTTTTGACCTTGGGAACTCGATATACTCCTTCAATCTACCTTGAGTATGATTTGAGTTCAAGTCTCTTATCAGTTAGGGGTACACGATATGCTCATGAGGTATCACTTAACATAGATGCCCGATATGGTACCCAATACCTATGCCCAATATGGTACCCAATACCTATGCCCGATATGGTACCCAATACCTATGCCCGATATGGTACCCAATACCTATGCCTGATATGGTGAACCTATGAGATAAACCAATATGGTAAAAATTGATATGATGCCCAACATAAGATCACAATATGATATCCAACATATGGCAATTCCAATGTGAGTGCACAATATGGTAACCCTAGATGGAGCCTGATATGATGTACTCTAGCATACAATGTGAGGACTCAATTCACTTTCATACCCAATATGGTAATAATGATATGAACCATACTTGTTATGAGATTGACTTAAGATGAGAAAGGTTAAAGTGATAACTAACCCTACTTGGCTACACGATATGGTAATAAGGGGTATGCCCTATACCCGATATGAAGATGTGGTTTCACCAATGTGATTAATTGAATAGTTTTTGAAAGAATATATGTTTTTCCTAATACAATAGAGTAATGTTATCAATCATGCTACTTGATATGATTAAGTATGTCCTTAACTACCAAGTTTATCTAAGTGATGAATATGACTAATGCAATACTGAGATACAATGAGTTCAACTCAATAATCATGAGCTAGTAAACCTTGAAGATGTGAAATAAGTAAGTTACATCCTAGTAAGGATGAGAGAGAAACTAAGACTTGAAAGATAAGTATGTAATTAGCATATACTAATACTCTTGAGATGAGTGGAGTATGAGTTAGTGTATAACCTATGTTGATGAAATCTTGAAACCCTAATCGATTGAATATAACCCTAATTCATTAGGAGGATGTGTTCCTCAGTAATCCGTGGTTAAAGACATATGTTGAAATTGTTGATAACATGATATAATAATCAAGAAAGTATCTGATAAGGCAATACGCATGGCTAAGTAAGAGCTAGGTGGCTATGTGATATAAATCTAATGAGTTATGTGACTATGTGATATAAATCTAATCAACTATGTGGACTATGTAAATAAATATTTGGGTCTAATGACCTAGAGGTAATGATCATCTGCTAAGTGGTGACAGTACTTAGTGATGAACGAAGGGTTTGAATACCCAAGTACAATGATGACAAGAGATTGAGATTCTAAGTGATCTATGTGTTTCAGTGAATATTAAAGTATTTGATAAATGCAATTATGTTTTCTTTGTTCAATTTGATATAATTCTTGTTTGTAACTTGGTTGATGATAAAAGATACAGTAATGCACTTAATTAAGAAAGATGAACATTATCATGTAGTTTCCTAGACCATATATCCATTCAGTGTCAGCATTTGCTGAATGGTGAAACGAGTTTTTATTCGGAATGCATATTTTTGAATATGTAATAATATAAGGGTGCTCAGTGGACTCCCTAAATACATCAGGTTGCTCAGTGTACTTCCTGATAAAAAAATCAAACATGATTGCTCAGTGGTCATCCTGATAATTCGGGAAAGCTAAGTGGTCTTCTCCCGAAGAGAGTACATGCTATGGCAATAACTCTATAGTGAAGATGTTGCTATACCACAACATAGCTAATTACATTAGACACAAAATGTCATGCTAAACCTAAGTGTTACCTAAGTGTTCTCATGCTGACCGACAAAGGTGAGGTCTTGACAGCTGGCTCTAGCATTGACCTTGTATGGTATCGATTTTGACTTACTAGTGGTCGGTTGGAGTATGAGTGGTATATCTCATCTCCTCTGGGTATAAGTATGAATGTGAACATGTAATCAGCCATGTAGTATATTTGTTTAAGGACCAAATACGAAAACATTGGTTGGTGCCTTATTACTTTTGTACACCTTGATAGATAGATGTTATACATGTTCTTTATATTCCTTTTCAAGCAAAAGATATTTTATAGAATTGTGATTAATGTCTATACCTTGCACTTAAAAATATATATGTTAATCAATGAAATACCTGCAGTTCAATTTTATATTATTTTCTGTGATAATAATATTGTTGGCGGAGAGTTATATCTCTCACTGGGACAATAGTCTCACCCTATGGGATCCAAAAAATTTAGGTGGACGCGGACAAGGGACTAGGAACTGGACTACAGAAGAAGGATCGTTGTAGCAAGAACATCGATAGTATTCCAGGTTGAGTACGTTGCCTATCAGGGTTTTGTAGATAGATGTCTATGTGTCGTCTTTGTACTCTCAGGTCCTTGGAAGATAGTTCTTAGTGGCTTTTCACAAACGACTTGAGATTTTGGTTTGCTTATCTTGAGGTTTTTGTAATGCCGATGTATATGTATCAAGGTAAAGTAACTGATACTTGTCATCCTCAAGAAGAGACGGCACACTAAATGTATGACATGAACTATGTGTATGTAAAGCTTTGGTCCTTTGTGTAAAAGCTTATTGGACAGGAATCTATGTGCAAATATGGTTTAAATTTTTGGTGATTTTTGTTAGCTCTATTATTTGTATTAATTCTGTGCTTTACCTGGTGATGGCTTGATTTGTAATTGGGTTGTCACATATATCATCGACAAAGTTCTTCTTTGTTGGGAATTTGTCGGTGTGATGATGTTGACCGGGGAGGTCGATCGAGTTGTCAAGGTGACTCATTGTCATGAGTCCTTTGGACATCGATAGTGTTGTCGACTTGGCTATCATTAGAGTAATCGATGGGGGTATCGAGGATCCTCTGCTCGACATGTGTGTTGAGGATTGGTTCGATATCTTCATACTGATAAGAATCCACCAGTGTCGATGGAGTGGATTGTCGATGTCTAATCGATGAGTGTGAGATTTGAATTAGCTCGACATTCATTACTTGACAGATGGTTGTCGAGGTTCTTCAATTCGATAGGTTGGTGCTTGATGAGTCTATCAAGTTTGAGTCGGTAGTCTTTTTGTCGACCTCTTAGTGAAGACGTATCTTGTCGACCGGTTGGTAGATTGTTTATAGCAAGGTCTTTTAGACTTCATTAATTTCATTGGATTTGCATCCAATTCCTTCAAATATCATCAACACTGAATTAGAACTTATAATTTAAGTGAACTAGAGTAAAATGGGTAAAACTAAACATCTACAC
The DNA here is from genome assembly GCA_963693085.1 of Alisma plantago-aquatica. Classification (NCBI taxonomy): domain Eukaryota; kingdom Viridiplantae; phylum Streptophyta; class Magnoliopsida; order Alismatales; family Alismataceae; genus Alisma; species Alisma plantago-aquatica. The sequence goes on from OY856415.1 coordinate 242,317,497, forward strand.
ATTATTTTTAATGATTTTTATCATGAAAAAGGCTAATAAAAGTGGATCAAAACTGATGTTATCAGCTTCTTTATGGAAGCCACCTCTACTGCTAACTGAGAAATTTGATTCTCTATGTTGCAAATCTGAGCTCCTTGATTTTGCAACTCCCTTTGTGTCTGGCCAATGATCACCTCATTTTGACTGACCATCTTGCCTAGCATGTCTTCAATGTGGTCTATCTTACTGGGACACTTGTCCTGGTATTGTGCATTACCTTGGTGTTGCTTGGCCTATTGTGCTTGAGATGGGTCATGCTCAAAGTTATTGGGATCCTTCCAAGAAAAATTAGGATCTTGCCTCCAAGAGTAATCATTACCCCTGTAATTCTGTTGTGGTGCAAACATCATTCTTCTTCCTCTCCTCCATAGGAATTTCCATCCTTCTGATATAGTTTCTTGGCTATGAGGTCAAGCTTTTCATATAATGTTGTGATAACTTTAGACTCTCCAACACTTTTAATAGTTTTTGGACACTCTCTTTCTTCTCCCCATGATTGTTTCTTAGCCATATTCTGCATAATCTTGTGACACCTAGATGGCTTATTGTTAAGGAAAAAGTATGTTCCTGCACTATCAAGTGTGGTCCTCTCTCCTTGATGCAACCCATAATAGAAGATCTTTACTTGGCCATAAAGATCGATCCCCTGATGAGGGACCTTCTTTAGCATGTTCTGGAACCTCTCCCATGCTTCAGAATATGATTCTTCTGCCTGTTGCTTGAAACGATATATCTTCCTAACCAACTCATTTGTCTTTCTAGGTGGGAAATAACGTCCAAAGAACACGTCTATCATCCCTCCCATGTTTCTATTGAATCAGGCGGGAGATTGAGGAACTAGGACTTTGCATTGTCTGCTAGAGAAGATGGGAAAAGTTTCAGATAGATGATAGTTGTTGGGACCCTATCAATTTTCACCATATCACATCTCTCGATGAAATTGTTGATATGTGGCATTGGATCCTCCGTGTTGTGGCCATGGAACGCTTGTGACTTGACTAGTGTCACCAAGTCAGGGTCTATCTTTTAGCTACCCACATTTATAGCCTACCTTTTAATCAGGCCCAACTGCGTTGTTGTAGATGACACCTTGATCTTTTCCCAGATAGTTTGCTCTTCTACTTTTGCGTCACCCATCTTTGCTTGTTGTGGTTTTTGTTGGGGGTGTCGGAATCTCAGGTGATGGCGTCTCAGGTGGTGGAGTCTGGATTAGTCTTGGTGCAGAACCATTGTACTCGTGTGCTCTGCCTAAGAAATCCTCCTGAAATGCACTTTGTGGCGATGAGGCTCTGTAGTCGGTGCTTCTTGTTTTCACCATACACTAGCACCTGAAATTTATGAAATCTGTGAGAAATCAATACTAGTGATTGAATAAAAATTTAGAATTCAGCTTAGAAATATTTAAGAAAACTAAAAATAAAATTGTGGCTTAGAATGGTCAGTCACAACGCTCATAGCGTTGGACACATCATTTTCTCTGACAACGGTGCCAAAAACTTGATGTGCATAAACTACACGTTAAAATCGTACACGTATAAATGTAATATAGGCCTAAAGAGGCACATATATCGAACACAGGGAAAACGTGTACCCAAAAACTACTACTAACAATGACTCAATCAGCTAGGCCGATGAAAAAGAGTGAATTGGTTGAATTAATAACTAATTTGCAAGAATTAAAACTAAAAGTATTGGTTGTGATCACAAGTGGAATGAATTCCTTAGGATTGTGGTTTCACCACGAATCACATTACAATTAACATCATTTCATTAATATTAATTTCTCCTAAACCTGGACAAAGAGACATGTAGAAAGAATATCTCACTCTCGTAGCGCAACTCACTACCTATCCTAATACCAATCTCACTCTCATAGTGATTGTGTTATTAGCTAGGTGTTTTATTAAAATATCTGGGTTACCCTATTTACATTTGTAAGCCCTTTCTCAAAGTGTGATATAAAATGTGTAATTTGATGAGTTTTCCAACCCTTAATCCCTCTCTGAAAGCAATTAATAGTCTAAACAATTACCTATGGTGATCAAGCACAGATAATTTGTGATGCGCTCATAGAAATATGTCCAAAAATTAAGAGAAACATGTATATTAAATCATAGCCATCAATTATAATGCAAAACTGGGTACTTCCAGATCCTAAGGAACAACAGGATTAGCCCCACATGATTTCAATTGCTTTTCACATAGAAAATGAAGAAGGGAAGGAAGAAAACATCAAGAACAAGGAAAAAAACCTAGAGAAAGACGGTTTGGAGGGTTCCTCCCGATGAACCTAGTGATTTTTCATCTTCCAACTACAAATCGAGCCACCGACAAGGCACGAACCACCCAGAATATTGCTTTCTCCTCTCCTTTCTCTCTTCTCCCCTCCCCTCTGTTGTACAACTATATAGGATGTGATAATTGGGTCTGGACGAACTCCCCCTAAGTCAATGTCATGACTTAGGGCGTCATTAATTGTCAACCATTAGATTAACTACAATTTCAGATCTTGCCTACAACCACTGAGTCGGTACTACCGACTAGGTATCGATACTACTGCATCCCTTGATAAGTCACGACCCTCTGTGCATTGTTGATACTACCAAATTGATGTCGGTAGTATCGAGATTTCCTGAGAATTTTTGAAGTCCTCCTTGTAAGGTTGTCGATAGTACCAACTTCTTTGGTCGGTACTACCAAGTTTTCTTGATTTCACATGTTCCTTTATGATAAAGTGTGGGTACCACCGACAAACAGGTCGGTAGTACCGAGCTGTGTAGTTTCTTGTAGATTCACCTAAAATTCCACAAAAATAAACATAAGATCCCAAATGATAATGAATCTATCAGGAACATTAAAAATACATCTATTTGATGCAATTAAGTGTCACAAGCTAATAATGATAAATAATGCACAAATGATATTAAAATGAACAATAAGCGCACAAAATCCCAAATAAATAGCCTGTGAGAACGACAATTATTCAGTGCATCAAGCATCATCACCCAAAATATATATGTATTAAAGTTTTTTGGTAGTCATGTCAATGTGGAATTTTCTTGATCACTAGGTGATGGTTGGATCAAGTAATTTTAAATCCTAGCTTTCATGTGTGAATTTGGTATTTAATGCATATTGTGTAGCACATGATCTTGTACATACAGAATAGTTATAATCAACCCAATTTTATTTGGCACTACAAACCTTACCATCCATTCTTTCAAACTTTTTTGATATGCTCGTCTACCCTTTTTATAGATGAAGCATGCCCTTTTAACTTCTATCATGTTGAACAAAAATACTACTCATATACATTTCTCAAGGATTCCAAATGATCGAAGTCAAATGACCCTTACGATTTCACAACCGCCTAATGATAACATGAATGTCCATAAATTAAGCATAAAATTCTTGATCAATAGTCGTTTTAGTTGACCAACCTACATAAACAATAAATGGCCCATTTTGATCATAAATTTGCTTTTTATGGTCAACACAGACTCTCCAACTGACAATCATTCTCATGTGAATCACCTGTCCTTCAACCTTTTGGGCCATTACAATATCTAAATTATGCTCAAATGGTAATTTGTGGAGCTAAAGTAAATATGTACTTGTTTCACCACCTCAAATATATTTCTATGGCCTGCTTTTGTATCACCGTCTCATACACCAATACCTCATTCACACTTAGAATAGAATAACCTTTGCATGAGGGCTTACATTTTCATCAAGTTAAACCCATGCATGCATATGGAATAGCCCAAATGACAACAACAAATGCAACCTACTTGATCATGAGGACTGAGGTGAGTGAGGGGGTGACAACCAAGGCGACGACAGTGGCTGACCCTCCAAATCCAGATCCCGGTGATGGATATCTAGCAAGAATAGTGAAAGGATCGTCCAAAAACATTTATGTGGCTAAAGAATTTGTTACACCCACATCATACAATTACCATAAATCATGAGATTAGGACATAAGTTTAGGGATTATACTTAATATAAAGTTCACTCTCGACTTTTTTTTCTTTTTTTTCAAACTCTTTGTTTTCTCGCATTTACTCACATAAAAAAACTTTACAAGAGAATTAAACCTTGATTACTCTAATATGATCTCAAAATTAATGATACACATCTAGACATTCATTTTGTTTCTCACACTTCCATGTACATAGAACATGATAACCAGATATATACTCTATTATTAAGGAAACAAAGATACAAATCATCATTTAGAACTCTCTCTCAATTCTATATAAGGACCTAGAGTGACAGGGACCGGCCGAACTTAACTAATCTTATACATAACTCATGTGGCAGATCTACTTTGATGCATTGACATCATCAATCCATGAGTTATCCCTAAAAATTTTGAGTAGAGGGGTGAGCCTACTCGCTCAGTGAATGAGTACTTCATAGAAACATTTTAAAGCACTTAAATAATTACATATATACTATTTAGCAACTGATATCAATTATAACAATAGTAAGCTTTAAAGAGACTAATCATTCACAAACATAAATATGGCATAATACTCTAGACATCTATAAGAGTGAATCAATATATGAACATGCTTGATTGATCATAAAGAGAACTAATAATTCAGAAACATAAAAAGAATAATTGAATAACTGCACACACTTGTTTAACCTCTCATTCATCTTGTTATGCCCTGAACCGATATGAGGTGTACCACAACAGGTGAAAGAATCGTAACAAGCTATGATCTCACTGTACAAGGCTTAGAAGCATGCCTGGGTTCCTAAGCCCATCTATCGAGTAAGACCCTGTCTACATTGGGCCTCGGCATGTCTACCTCTCGGCGGCTAATGGGAGCGGTCGGATATCTTAGACTCCACCTCTCAACATGGGTACTCAGGAGGAGAGTCAAAGCCCTCAGGCTTATTGTGCATTAGTGGACCTATTGACCACTAATCACTACAACATGTAACATAGGTACCACTGACATCCCCAGTTGGTTTTGGGTACCACACAACTATAAGGAGTCTGCCCTACTAGTCAAGTCCCCTACACCCTACTGGTGCGCTCCGGCTTACCTCAATCTGGACTATCTCCAGTCGGGAAATTGTTTCCTCTCCACAAAGCAGGCCTCATTCTGTGAGGATTCTACAATGTTCAGGGCATCTACATGTCTAATTCACTCTTTAAATTTAGGATTCAATCATCACATCAACATATCATAATTTGGCTTTGTAAATTGTTCATTTCATATATCATCTTGTAATATTTACCACAACTGAACTGTTAAGCATCACCAAATCTCATACTGAGAAACATTGATATCACAATACATGTACAATTGAACACCCTATCCTTAGGGTTTCATTTACCTCATTCACTTATCGCATGACTCGCATAAGGATTTAATGTGTCATCAACATTCACTGAATAAAGATTGTTTTCAACAAGTCATATACAATTAACATATGTATGAAATCTTCAAATTGAGCTAAATTAGGGTTTCTACACCATTCATTGAGATATCATGCATCAAGAATAACATTGAATAAATAAAGTCTATGATGTCAAGAAAAGCACTTCAAATGGATTTCACAATATCTATTCGCAAATTTCCAACTTCTCATTCATCTAGGGTTTCACCCTCTTTACTGAGATATCAAGAAAACACTATTCACATCACATGAATACAAGATAATATCTGACACATATGTACTATGCATTCAGATAGACAATCATTCATAATCAATGAGATTTAGATAGACACATTTCTCTATTTAATTATACAAGAATTTCTATCATAGCCGAAAATCCTAAATTTTAGTATATTCATGTAACCTCTACAATTACTTTAAGAATTCTCATTTAGATGGATTGTAATTATTTCTAATGTGATTTCATAATCTGAAATTCATCACAACAGAGAAATAATCCATTTCATATCATCTTGCAAAAGCTAGATCAAAAAGGTAATTTAGGGTTTGTACTCACACACTAAGCAATTGAAATTTTTTGATGATTTAACTCATTTTCATGCAATCTACTATTTAAAGGAAGTACCCACTCACCCCTAAGGTGTGAAACACCTTAAAAACACAACCCATCTCTGAAAATCTCGAATTTATATCAAGACCCTAGCAAATCAGTAGTTTCTTCTTCCTTTCAACCCTAAAGGAGGTCTGATGTAGGTAGAAGATGAAGATTGGAGGTTAACCCAAACTTCAAATTTGTTGTATTAGGGATTTCGAGTGAGGGTAAATGAAGAGAAGGAAGAATCAACAGTTAAAACTACTTACCAAGTCAAATCTATGGCAACCCCCTTGAATTTCCGCCGTTCTTCACATTCTTCCCCAAACATCACCCCAGAAATCACCTTATAGGTCACCCTCTCATTGAGAAAAGAGTTTGAGATGATAGATGATCAAGTCGCGGTTCCAATGTACTTCATTTCGTTGAAAACAGATAAGTATAGCCCGAGATATGATCATTTTATGATTGGCTGTCCTGGGCGGCATCTATCGCGGTCGCGATGCAGCGTCGTGGCGTCGTGGTCGCGGCACACGACACAGCGTCGCGGTCGCGACACTCTGTATATATTTACTAAAAAGGGCATAACTCTCTCGTTTTAAATCTAATTTGGTTCATTCTTTTTTTGTTGGATTCATAATTGAATTATATATAATCTTATAATATTTTTTTGATAATATTATCAAATTAAAAATTATTTATTAATTACTTCCTTCAATATCATTAACTCTCTTCTTGCATACATGTAGGGGTTAATGTTATATTAACTCCAACTCAAATCTTTATAGTATGCTTAAGTCATGATTATGAGTTGTACAAATAAGTATTTAAGGTTATTAAATTTAAGATAAAGCACAACATAGAATATTACTAATAAAAGCATGACAAGCATTAAGATTATCTTAAATCTGTAGGATTACCAATAAAGATAGGAACGGATTGTAACAATTCTCCTCCTCAAATAAAAATTTCATCTTGAAATTTCTAAAAGAGGAAAGGATACTTGTTAAACTTCTCTGGTTCTAATTCCCAAGTAGCATCTTCTACACATGATTCCTCCAAAGAACCTTTACTAGGGATATTTCTCTCTTTTTAAACTTTTGAATTTTGCGATCTAGAATTTTATTTTCAACATTGAGTCATTTGTTCCTCTTCTAATCACAACAAATTTTAAGCAAGCCTTACCAATGATAACAAAATAATTCTTTATGCCATAATCAATCATAGGAAAGAGAAAGATAAACAACCATTTTCAGTATTTTCATACTCTTGAGGTGTTACCTCAACATTGATAATCTGATCCAACTATCTCAATTCATACGACTCAATATGTACTATTGTTTTGTATTACCTCCGAGTCACAAAAGAGAGTTTACCACATTGTTTTGAATTTTACTATTGTGCTACTCAAATAGTAAAGTGCTCATGAGTTGGATGACTAGATTCAACAATAATTGTACAACTGAAATCATATGTAAAACTAATTTACATCCCTTAATATACCTTTAACAAATTATGCTTCTAAAAACAAATTCACATATTACTGAAAGCCATTGTTTTCTCTTATTTCTCTCCTCGTTCATTATTGCTTACTTCTCATTAATTATCCTTCTTATTTTGATCATATAGAATAAACATCCCTAAAATTGAAACATACAAGGTAAGAAAAGATTATTCATCATTCTTGATATCACTGTAAGAATTTATTTGATATCACACTTTCCTCATGTTATATTTCTCCTTTTGTTCAAAACACAGTTGTTGCATTTCAAATTTATTTCTTACTCTTTTCTCTAAATCATTTCCATATTTTTATCTACCTTTTAGATTTGCTACATTTAAACCATGGATTACTATCAGTGCTAGTTTACTTCTCATAGTGCTAATCTCATGATCATGTTTTATAGAGATGCTAGTATTCAAGGTCAAATCACTAGTGACATCCCTTGAACTATTACAACTCTAAACATTCTAGGATTTGATCCTTATCAATAACATGGCGTTATTGTGATGTGACTTTACTCCCTTAATTTGGAATTCAAACTTTGGATTTCACAAGTTTTACTAAGGTCTTCCTTATCTTATCACTTGAATTTTCTTTCTCTTACTTGACCATTTTGATAGATTACTTTCTTGATCTATCCTACTAGGGTTTCATCATCATATTATGTGTCGTTAATACATTCAATAGATGTCTCTACAATGGTGGGTATGCATCATATATGATTCATTTTCTTATTACTTCATCCCCACATTACTCTCATGAGGGAGGATGCAAAAGAGAAGGTGATTATGAGATTTAGAATTCCAATCTTCAAGTATTCACTTAACATGTTTCTTGTATCTAGGTTTAATTAATCATCATCAAAGAGATTATACCACTTATCATCTTCTCACATCTCCCATTCTCTCTCTTTTATCATCTATATTACTCCTACATGTTTTAAATACTTCTTTATTTTCCATAATCATCTTACCATATGCTACTCTTCCACCTATCATCTTTAGCTTCTATTTATCTCTTAAGACTGTGTTTCTCACTCTTGTGTATGATTCCATATCCCATGCCATATAAACTTTCTTATCATCCTTTTACTTTTATCTAGTTGAAATTCTAAATCAATATTCTCTCTACTAGCTTCAACTTATGCATAATACATTACATGTCCTTCATTTCAAATCAAATGGCTCATGCAGGGGTTAACCATAGTTTCCTTTTCAATCAAGCTTTAACGTTCTGAATACAATTTACCTTTATATGAGTTGTTTCATTTATTTAGCCACACCTTTATTCTTCTTTTAAGAACTAGCTCCATTTCATCATTAGAAACCTATTGAACACACTTGATGTCAGCTAGGTTGCTACTAAATAGAGACTTTTTTTTTCCAGTACTAAATAGAGACTTTGAATCAAAAGCTTGTAAGGATGAATTATTTAAACTTTATGATAAAAGTACACATCCCATGCTCCATGTTATATCATGTAACCATTCTTTCTAAATCAAACTCATCATTTCCATCACTTCCTTTTTTGTTTCATCTTAGTTTCTTATCCTAGTCTTATAATTTACATGTTTATCTAGTTCTCTTTACTTTCATTCTTCTGAACTTCACTTCTATGTACTTATTGCATACTTAACTCTTTTCTCCTATTTTCCTTTTGTTGTAAAGTAAAATTTTACTCGGTTATATAATCCATTCATTCTAATTGATTCTTTCTTGGCTTTCCATGTAGTTTTCTCTTATCTTTCCTTGATTTCAGATTGGATAAAGTGCCACAATTAGTTACATAGTTCAGTTCTCTTTATCCATCCTTTCTTATTCATTTTGTATGTTACATACTAATGTATGTCTTGTATCTATATCATTCCCAATTTAGGGTTTCTTATCTGAGGCCCCAAATTGGATCTCGGATATCAGTTCCAATTGATTCTTAGCTATTCTAATATTTTCCTTATATTTCAACATCTTAGTGTATGTGCATTCTCACTATGATTTGGGTTTAATTTATTCAGAGTCTACTCTTATTATATTGTTAATAGGAATCATTAGATCCCAGTAACGCATCCTGCTAGCCAGACCAGGCTGAACCTACAGTCCTGAAGCCAAGAGCTACTCAAGATTAACCGACTTCTATATATCTCAAACATAAAGAAATAATATCCACTTAGGGTAAATTCATTTAAAGATAACTTTTGGTCTAGTTGATACAACGAATGTAAACAATAATTGAATTGACTTCATAGTGTACAAAAATCTTACAGGACCACATATATTTCTACAAACTGAATATCTGAATTCAAATATATAAGAGCATTTCCATTGATATCCAATAAAAGCAACAATATAACACAAGAGTAACATCACATTCTATTCTTATGCTCAATTCATTCATTTCTTTCTAGTCTTATAACCCTAATATTTCTAGGGTTTCTCTCTAGCCCATCTTCCCACTACATGCATGGCCAGGACATTCAAAGAAGAATAGACAAAGTAGCTTGATACTGGTCAACCTAGGTATCCAGATACCAGACCAGGGTATCCAAATACACAGATGTCAGGACCCACTCTTTTGATCAGCACAAATACCAACCATTAGAGGTAATCCCAAAACCTAAACCCAGATTATGAAATAAAACAATGAATTCTCGACTAAGGCAATTAAACAATATACGAAAAACACAGATAAATTTTTCCTTGTTCTTTCTTCACAAACCCATAAATCAATGTCACGTCAAGGACATCACATTCAGATATCACAAATCATATTCAACTCCATTAAATCCAGAATCAAATCTTGTTCTCATATGCGGTTCAGTTTACATCAGATACATGTACATTGATGAACAAACAAAATCTACAACCCATCCCGGGAAAGAGAGAGTACAGGGACATTCTAATCTATCTAGATTATACTATTTATATCTTCTTTGTCACGACCTCTCCACTGGATAGCATTATACCTAAAAACATTTGAAACAACCTCATGAGACTCATATAGAGCCCCAGTGAGTGGATACCTCCCACTCAAGCTAGGTACATGCATCAGCATCAGATTAAGTATAAAACTTAAAAGAAACATGCATATATTTAAAAGTATAGCAAAAAGTTCTATATTCAAATCTATCTTGCAATGGTAATCTAATCCAACATATAAGGCAATCACTTGAACCAATTATAACCTTGAAACATCTTTTAGAAGATGTCTATGAACAAATCAGTAGATACTTCTCAGTTCAGATTAAGAGTCCTACTGCATATGAAATAAGATAAGTTCTAAGCACTTTTGAATCAATACATAACAATAACATTACCCTTTTGACACTCCACCAACTGGACATGAACAAATCAACATATACTTCTAGTTCAGATTAAGAATCTTACTACATGAGTAATAAGTCAAGTTCTAAGCATTTTGAACCAATACATAACAATAACATTATCTTTGTGACACTCCACCAGCCGGACCAGGAACACATCCTGCAGTCCTGAAGCTGAAGTACACATAATACATATCTACCAAACTATGCTATCAAATAGTAAGCAATCCAACTCATAATCAGAATGGATATGAATCCCATCATTTATAACTTGTCAACATGACATATCATAATGTGAAATAGAAAATGTTTATAGCAACATGATTACTTTCCACAATAAGAAGTATAATCAACAATGACAAATCATCAAGTGGTATTACAAGGAATGTAATAATCATTCAAATCATATTCTACACGGCTTATCATCTTTTATTCATTTTCCCTAAAACTACTTGGCTTGTACCTCACCAAGTAGAAGTCGCCACGCCTGATTCTCGTGTCAACGACTCACCGTCACTATCTTAGGGTTTAGTCGACCACCCTAAGATATCAACAACAGACCCTGGCCACCTCAGGGTTGCCTAAAGAGGCTCACGTCCTCATCTCGGGTACACGAGATAGGAACCAACAAAATAGTATATCACATATCACAGTATTTCACATATTTTTCATTTCACATTTCACATATTTCATTTCAACAGAGTCTATTCCATCTGGACATAGACTTCACAGCAAGGATTTAGAGCCAGAGCCACTCCATATGACTCACTCTTAAATCCTGATGGTCTAACCTTTAAGGTCTCGATCCGCACTCCGAAAATCCTTCTCATAATTCATCGATTACTACAAGGAGATCCATTTTGTTTCCCCAGTGTGGTCCTCGGGGGAAACTCACGGTGTTCAGGGCACCTAACTAGATGTTCAATCATTTCATTTGTTATTAATCTCCTTCAGTCATCTTAAAAGAATTCAAAACATCATACATCGTATATGTGTATTCTCACGTAACTATAATAACATGAAACAGATTAAGTTTATCAATAAGGGCAATGATCAAAGCAAGAAGCATAATAATTCTATAGATTACAACAAATATGATTATTTCTATCTTCTAAATCAATTCATAGCAATCATCAATAGTGGGCTTTCTACCCGAGACATAATCTTATTGTCCATCATTTACCCCATCAGGGTTTTATCATCATCATTGGGCCTTCAGCCCTGGACATAATCTCATTATGCAACATTTACCATTATCAGGGTTTCTCAATATAAGGAGTGCATATTAAATTCCATTTCAACATAAATCTTATCAGCTCATTATATATCACAGTTCTGAACAAATATTAGCAGAGGCATTAAAACTAGCAACAGTAAAAGCATATAGATATCATGTATCATTCCTCATACCTAGAATAGATTTATCATACAACATATGCATGTTCCATCCAATCTGAATAGATGCCAATAAATTTTATGCATATACATGCATACCAGACTTAGTTCTCTTCTTCTTTTATTTCACATTCTTCATATGGAGTTACTAGTCATCAAATGTTCACTATCAATTGAAGATTGTACTATTAGTCCATTCTCAGAGTACAACTCACAATTCAAGAACACATTCTTATAAATCAATTCAAATACTTGACTTTCATCTTTTCGTTGAATTCAATTACAGTTATGTGCATCTCTTAATTCCCCATTTGATATTATCATTCACTAGCATCATCAAACTCATCATTTTAGGGTAAGAGTTACATTCTTAGAATCATCTATTAATTCCTATCTTTTTCCATCATTTTATACTCAGTAGTCTCAACTTCTTTCATTTCATGTTCATTACATTATCTGGACCAATCTTTCTTGATTCACTTTACATATAATGCTTCTCTTCTACATAACATTTATCAAAGTACAGTTCTTAGTATATTTTATTTAATTTGGGTTAATCCATATGTAATTAATTTAAAGATAAAATACTTCATCATACTATCTTCATTAGTTTCATCTTTATCTTGCAATCACCATTAAGTACATCTTGTTCATATTGTCTCTTATATTCAGATAAGTGTACCTTGATGTTGACTAGCAATATCATTCCCATAATCAACAATGATCATCCTTTATTATACTAAAACAAATGCATTAGACTTAGATGATATTAGTAAGACTCATCATATTCAATTGATGTATTAATACCTTCAACTTTAGCATTTGATCACATTTATAACATCATACACAAGTTCTAGCTTTATCACTCATAATATTCTTAATAATAATCTTTTAGGGTTTTCAAGAAGTCATTCCTTAGTTCAACATATCATAAGAATCATATCATTCAGTAATCCAATCATGATCCAAGGGTTCATTAAGGTTATTCACAAACATGGAAACCCTAGTTTCCATTTTCACACATTTCATTCATCAATCATAAGTATACATTGATTAATTGACCCATTTGATTCACTTCCTCAACACAAATCCTAATCAGGATATGTGGTCATTCAAATCCATTAACATTCAACAATACACTTGTATAATACAACCTAGCACAATTTAGATATGAATTTATACATGTCAATTCAATTCCAAGCATATCGGCCATTGGGCTGATTTTTAGGAAAATTTCACATGAAATACCATATTCATCTACCCATAAGAATACTCATGCATCCTCAATCAATATAACAAGAACTAATCAAGTTTCAATCAATGATAAATAATCAAAATTAGTAAAATTGGATTCCCCAATATCTTTCCCAAATCAAATCCAATCACATACATATATAAACAAGGTTTCTGATTGTTTTAGCCGCATTGAATTAGGATTTCAACATGGATACAAAGCTTGGGAGGGAGAAAAACACTCACCTCAGGTGTGAAACACCTGAAATTTGTAGCCCAGCTACTACTGCTAATTCTTGAATCAAATCCTTGCTTCAAGAAAATAGAATCTTCCTGCTCCTCTTCACTCAAGAACCTAGAAGAAGAAGAATTGAAGAAGAAAGAATGAAAGAAGAGATAAATTTGGATTCTTTTGATCCAAATCAGGGGAGTGACGAGTTCTATACATAGGAGAGAATAGAAGCAAATAAACCTAGTAAAGATTTATAATCTATACAGAATTTACCAACCTTGGAAAGAGAAAATCTAGAAATCTGAAATTTCCACTTCAGATTCTCCAAACCCTAAATCCCCTCCTCTCTCAAGAATTACGAAGCTCTGAAGTGTGGGACGGAAATGAGAGGTGCTTGGGTCGTAATAGAGTCCTATATACGCATTAAGGTGCTTGGAATAATTAATTATAAACATTTTTCAGTCTTTTTTATTTTTCCAGAAAAATCTGGTCGGTCGAGTTTGTCTCTCTCAGAACTCGACCGATCAAGGTTCTGTTGTGATACAAAACCTCTTCCAAAAATTCTGAAAATTTAATATGTTGTTCAAAACTGAGTATCAAACCATCATTTAAAATTTGAGATTAATTGAATAATCCAATAAATTATAAAAAATAAAATACTACACTACTATATTGCAGTCAGCAGCATGGTCGGTCGAGTTTGTCCTGCACATAACTCGACCGACACCCTCTATGTAGAGATCAAAAGTCATTCAAAAATTACTAAAATTTAACAGGGTATTTAAAATTGTGTTTTCAATTATAGTTAAAATTTTAGATCAATTGGATATACCAATAAAAAGATAAAATTCAATTACCACACTGCTATCTCAATCTGAAAATATGATCGGTCGAGTTTGAAACTCGACCGATAAATAGGTCAGAACATTCTTTAAAAAATCTGATATTTTCCAATATTGTTCACATTTTATAAATGAAAATCATATACAAATTTGGTATAAATCAGATTCACACATAAAATACTAAATATCATTTAGTGAGACACTATATTTATCAAATTCTGTATTCATGTGTCATCAAAACCCTAATTTGGGCCGATTAGGGTTTCCAAACCTTAACCCTAATTTGGTGGATCAAAGTATGATTAAAACTTATCATTATATTTAAAACATGAACATTTAACTACCATCACTAATCAAGCTTGAAACCATGATCAACTTAATTAAGCATACAATTATCCAAGTAAACCCTAATCAGATGACTAATTTGAAAACGAGTCATTACACCAGACTTCCCAGAGATATCCACACACCACCTCTTAACTACCACAATTATAACTCTGAATTTCTATCCTAATGATCCCTGACGACTCAGCCTAAGCTCTGATACCAAGTTGTTAAACCCACATCCCATTATTACCACAAATCATGAGATTAGGGCATAAGTTTGAGGATTATACTTAATACAAAGTTCACTCATGACTTTTTTTTTTAAAACTCTTTGTTTTCTCGCATTCAACCACATAAAAAAAACTTTACAAGAGAATTAAACCTTGATTACTCTAATATGATCTCAACATTAATGATACACATCCGGACATTCATCTTATTTCTCACACTTCCATGTACATAGAACATGATAACAAGATGTATACTCTATTATTAAGGAAACAAAGATACAAATCATCATTTAGAAATCTCTCTCAATTCTATACAAGGACCTAGAGTGACAGGGACCGACTGAACTTAACTAATCTCATACATAACTCTTGTGGTAGATCTACTTTGATTCATTGACATCTTCAATCCATGAGTTGTCCCTAAAAAAAATGAGTAGAGGGGTGAGCCTACTCGCTCAGTGAATAAGTACTTCATAGAAACAGTTTAAAGCACTTAAATAATTACATATATACTATTTAGTAAATGATATCAATTATAATAGCAGTAAGATTTAAAGAGACTAATCATTTAGAAACATAAATATGGCACAATACTCTAGACACCTACAAGAGTGAATCAATATATGAACATGCTTGATTGATCATAAAGAGAACTAATAATTTAGAAACATACAAAGAATAATTGAATAACTACACATACTTGTTTAACCTCTCATTCATCTTATTATGCCCTGAACCCACATGAGGTTTACCACAACATGTGAAAGAATCGCAACAAGCTACGATCTTATTATACAAGGCTTAGAAGCATGAATGGGTTCCTAAGCCTATCTCTCGAGTAAGACCCGTCTGTAGCCGGCCTCAGAACGTCTGCCTCTCGAAGGCTAATGGGAGCGGTCGAATATCTCAGACTCCACCTCTCAACTTGGGTACTCATGTGGTGAGTCAAATCCCTCAGGTTTATTGTGCATAAATGGACCTACTGACCACTGATCACTAAAACATGTAATACATTTACCACTAGGATCCCCTGTTGGTGTTGGGTACCACACAACTGTAAGGAGTCTTCCCTACTGGTCAAGACCGCTGCACCCTACTGGTGCGCTCCAACTTACCTCGATTTGGAATACCTCCAGTCGGGAAACTATTTCCTCTCCACAGAGTAGGCCTCATCTTGTGAGGATTCTACAGTGTTCAGGGCATCTACATGTCTAATTCACTCTTTAAATTCAGGATTCAATCATCACATCGACATAGCATAATTCGTCTTTGTAAACTGTTCATTTCATAGATCATCTGATAATATTTACCACAACTGAACTGTTAAGCATCACCAAATCTCATACTGAGAAACATTGATATCACAATACTTGTATAATTGAACACCCTATCCTTAGGGTTTCATTTACCTCATTCACTTATCACATGACTCACATAAGGATTTAATGTGTCATCAACATTCACTGAATAAAGATTGCTTTCAACAAGTCATCTACAATCAACATATGTATGAAATCTTCAAATTGAGATAAATTAGGGTTTCCACACCATTCATTTAGATATCATGCATCAAGAATAACATTGAATAAATAAAGTATATTATGTTAAGAAAAGCACTTCAAATGGATTTCACAGTATCTATTCATAAATTTCCAACTTTCCACTCATCTAGGGTTTCACCCTCTTTTCTGAGACATTAAGCAAACACTATTCACATCACATGAAATCCAAGATAATATCATGTACTATACATTCAGATAGACAATCATTCATAATCAATGAGATTCATATAGACAAATTTCTCTATTTAATTATACAACAATTTCTATCATAGCTGAAAATCCTAAATTTTAGTATATTCATGTAACCTCTACAATTACTTCAAGAATTCTCATTTATATGGATTCTAATCATTTCTAATGTGATTTCATAATATAAAATTCATCACAACAGAGAAATAATCCATTTCATATCATCTTGCAAAAGCTAGATCAAAATGGCAATTTAGGGTTTGTACTCGCATAATAAGCAATTGAATTTTTTTGATGATTTAACTCATTTTCATGCAATTTACTATTTAAAGGAATTATGCACTCACCCTAAGGTGTGAAACACCTTAAAAACGCAGCCCATTTCTGAAAATCTCAAATCAATATCAAAACCCTAGCAAATCAGCAGTTTCCTCTTCCTTTCAACCCTAAAGGAGGTCTGCTATAGGTAGAAGATGAAGACTGGAGGTTAACCCAAACTTCAAATTCACTAGATTAGGGATTTTGAGCAAGGAGAAATGAAGAGAAGGAAGAATCAATGGTTAAAACTACTTACCAAGTTGAATCTATGGCAACCCCCTTAGATTTCTATTGTTCTTCACGTTCTTCCCCAAAAATCACCCCAGAAATTGCCTTGCAGATTGCCCTCTCTCTGAGTAAAGAATCTAAGATGATAAAGGATTTGCGGTTCCAACACACTTTGTTTCATTGAAAACGGATAAGTATAGCCCAAGATATGATCGTTTTACGATTGGCTGTCCTGGGCGGCATCTGTCGCAGTCGCGACGCAGCATCACGGTCGCGACACATGACAAAGTTATAGCATTTGGCAATGTGATTGGTGAGTCAACGCTCTGGTATGGTGAGATGGACCACCGCAAGATTTTTGTCCGGTGAGAAAAGGCTACCGTTGAACGCTATTCAACACTTAAAACAATACAAATTCAAAGCGATGAGTGATCTTAGGTTTGGTAACAGTGATTACAAGCGATTGCAACCTGCCCGACCCTGTCCCATCACTGCCCGAACAGTCACACCGCTTTACCAAATGGAGCAAGTCATGACACATGACATAGCGTCTTAGTCACGACACTTTGTACATGTTTACTAAAAAAGCACATAACTCTCTCATTTTAACTTTGATTTGGTTCATTCTTTTTTTGTTGGATTCATAATTGAATTCTATACAGTCCTATAATATTATTTTGATAATATTATCAAATAAAAAAATATTTATTAATTATTTCCTCCAATATCATTAACTCTCTTCTTGTATACATGTATGGGTTAATGCTATATATTAACTCCAACTTAGATCTTTATAGTATGCTTAAGTCATGATTATGAGTTTCCCAAACAAGTATTTAAAGTTACTAAATTTTAAAATAAAGCACAACATAAAATATTACTAACAAAAGCATGATAAGCATTAAGATTATCTTAAATCTCTAGGATTTCCAGCAAAGCTAGGAACGGGTTGTAATAAAACCTATGGATTGGTCTGGTCTGTTCAAGAAAGGCAATGTAGGCGGTCATGTTAACCTAAGCAAAATGAAATTTCAAATGGTTGAAAGGAGGTTTATGTACTCAAAGGCCATTGCGCAACGAAATTTGGCAAGGTGGAGCATGACGATGGCTGGCTATGCTGAGGGACTCAAGCCACATTAGCCTATGTTTTTCTGTCACCTTGCTTTGATATGGAAGGTTAAAGGTTCTTACATATAATGGAAGGTCATGTTTGCTAACGATGAAGATAGGGTGACTGTTGTCGATGGAGGTCCCCGGTTTTTTGCAAGAAAACCGCTCATTACCAAAAAGGTGGGAACGTGGAAAATCATTTGAGAAGATGAAATTGACTGAGATTCTTGTTTGTATGAAGATTTATAATCTAGCATTGGAATTATGAGATGTGGAAACGTTTAACAATATTGGCTCAGTTTTGGGCAAGTCATTGTGACCAAATAAGCTAACTTTAGAATTTAGAAGATGGGAGTATGTGAGGATACAAGTGATTATTCCTTCTGACTTTACCTTTCCAAAGGATCTTTAGATCATTGGTGATGATGGACAAACTGATCAAATCAAATTTGAGTATGAATGGGAGCCATCAAGGTGTTCGACATGCAGTCTCTTTGGCCATGAGTCCTATTTATGTGGTGCTTCAAGGATTTTGGAGGGAAGGGCTCCTAAGAAGAAGGTGATGAGAAATTGGGTTCCTAAGAAGAACTCAGAAGATGAAGATGCATAAGTTTTCATAGATCATGAGGAAGGTATGTTGGAGTCAGACCTGAACAGTGCAGTGATTAGTGTCAAATATGATGACTCTACACTTTTTGATTGGAGTGGCAGAGAAGTTATTGCCCCCACTCCTTCTCTAGATTTGGGATGGGAAACTAGTATAAAGAAGTTGAGATTTGTTCCTAAGGTCATTCCTAAAAGCTAATTGAGGATTATTCTTGAATGTATGGATAAGTATTCTTCCCTATCTAACTATGATGATAAGATAATGGTTAGGAGAAGGTTGGTACACCTATTAAATAGGTGGAACAGTGGGGGTAGTTCTTCCTCCAAATGGTTGATTCCTTTATGACTTTATCCTGGAATGTGAGAGGAGGGGCCAATAAGATTCGTCACATTCGGGATGAGATGAATAGGCTATATATATGTCATTCTTGAATTTAGATTTCATAACGAGGATGTTGTTAAGTTCGTTGATAAACTTTGTCCTGGAGCTCTCTTCATTGACAACTCGGAGTTTTATTCTTATACTCGAATCCTGATTATGTGGGTGGACAGAGATATTGATAAGAAGAAGATTATGAGTAATGAGAAAGTCTTTCAATGTGATGTTAGTAAAGGTTTACTTATGTTCCAATTATCTAATGTTTATGGTGCGAACTTGGACTCTAAATGAATGCTTCTATGGAACTCTTTGATATCCATTTGTAATCTCAATCTTACTAATTGGTGTGTCTTGGGGGATTTCAATGCGGTCAGGCTGGTTAAAGAGAAGACTGGTAAGTAACCTCCATCAAATTACTATATGGCTGATTTTAATAAGGTGATCTCTAATACTAGTTTTATGGAGCTCTCTATGAAGGGTGTATTTTTTACCTAGGACAGTCATATAAGGAGAGGTAAGAGTTCTTTTTTCTAGAGTTGATTGTATCTTCATTAATATTGGTTTTCTCTCTGAGTATCCTTACTGTTAGGATGAGGTGATTATGACTGTGGTTAGTAATCATAAAATCATAGCTTAGAGATTGGGATCTGGAAAGAAGGGTGCTTCCCCTTTTTGTTTGTTTTATCAATTATTGGGTCAAGCAGGGTTCTTGTAAATATATTGTAACTAGTACTTGGAGAAATACCTCTTTCCAAGGTATGCCTATGTTTTGGGTTTATAAGAAACTTGATGAAGTCTCCTTTTCTCTGAGGAAATGGAACATGGAAAAGGTTGGCAATTTTGTATCTAAAGCTAGAGAATTGAAAGTGGGTCTTATGTATTTACATATAGAAGTGGATGAGGATCCTTTGAATGAAGTCAAGCAAATGCAGCTTGTTACTCTAAGAGATGATACTGCTAAATCCTTGAAAGATGAATAAATCCTACTTCGGCAAAAATGTAGGGTTCAATGGTTGAAGTTAGGGTACAAGAAACTCGGCCTTCTTTTATGCTTCTTTAAAAATAGAAGAATCAAGAATAACATAAAATTTTTGAAGGATCTGTAGGGAGAAAGTATTTATGATACTGACACCATTCACATCAACAATACAAGGAAGTTTTATAATAGTGATCCTAAAGATATGGTACACTAGAAGGATGAGTGGATCTTGTCAGATATTTCTCATAAACAGTTTAACAATCTTAGAAGTATTATCTCTGGGGAAGAGGTAGAACAGGTGATGATGAAGATGAATGATGATAAGGCTCCAAGCCTTGATGGGTTCAATTTGGTTTTTTTTAATTTGTGTGGGACTGTAAAGACAAAGTCTCTACTATAAAACATGATAAACAAATCACCAATTGTGTGGCAGCGGAAGAATTAAATCTTGACTTTATTCAAAATGTATAAAAAGTACATTACAAAATTTTCCCAAAAGGGAGTACAACTTTATATGAGCATAGGATCTAGGTAGAGGAAGACTAGACTAATACAACATTGTCTCCATACAAAGCAATCAAACATATATATAAAGGCAACTATGTCCAAGCAAGCTATATGTTCCTTTTCTTCTTATCCTATCCTTAGCCTTAGGTCCACCAAGCTTCCACTGCGCACTCTGATCCTAACCTGGATGGTTGGGGTCATCCAGCAAGAGAAAGATAAAAGGTATGTGTTAAAAATAGGAATAAGGCAATCAATAAGCTAAGCAAAAATAATCCATTAAGGGATTTCAAGAAGTGAGAGCAAATGAGTGAATAAGATTCTAGAAAAACTGCCACATTTAAATATCAACAAAATATCACAATTGCATGAATATAAATTATGACTCAACATCCTCTCAATGTAGGGTGAGGCACCTACCGAACCTCACCAATGGCAGGGGGACTAAAACCCCAGTGCCTAAAAAGTGGCAGGGGGACTAAAACTCCAGTGCCTAATATATAAAATGGCAGGGGGACTGAAACCCCAGTGCCCGGCAGGGGGACTAAAACCCCAGTGCCCTGTGGGTAGTTTGTATTCATGTACACTACATTGTCAATTGGCCAATAACTATATCATGCATAACATTCACTTGGCAGTAGAGTGAAAAGTATAACAAGATAACATCATAGCATTGGGAATAAAACCCAAAAATTAATTAAATAGGACATCATAGGCCACAACAATATCCAAGAACTCCAAGAAGTAAATGAGTCAACAAGCAACAACATTATAAAATGCTTCCAAATATATCAAAAGGATGAGCCACATAGGCAATAGCAAGATTTAAGCAATTCCAAGTAAAGGAGCAACATATGTAGTAGCATGATTCACATGATTCAAATGATTGAGCCACAATGGCATAAACTAAGTAAAGAGCCAATAAATGTAATTAGAAGGATAACAAGGCTAGCACAACTTTAAGGTAGGGTTGGATAAGGTCCCAACTGAAGAGTAGGTTGATTGCACAATATACATTCCACATTCATCTTTGATAGGATTCAGATATATAAATAGAGTCCACATACCTATTTTATTTAATTACCATAACATTCCCCAAGTCGATTGCATCCATTTCCATATTTCCCTAGTTACATAATTACACATGTATTAATATATATAAGACATAAAGCATATGGAAAACCCTAATTTTCTACCTTGAAAATCAAAGGTCGATTTGTGACTCAAAATCTTGACCAACCAATTATTCATATTCTCATGATTAATAAAACATATTTTATTTCCTCATTTGGAGTTAAAATGAATTAATTAGGTATTTTAGAACATTTTATACACTTAAAAAGCATTCAAGGCAAACTTCGAAAAATCATTTAGAATCAGGATTCAAAAACAACAAAATTGGATTCTACTAGAAAAATCCTTTCCATTGACTATTTATTTGCATTTTTCTGACAATGGATCGATTTACTATGAATTAAGTAAATCTAACCAATCAGATTGCAAGGAAACCATAGCGTGACATGTATTTAAATGAAAATGAAATTCGATGTAAATAGAAGGTGAAATGACTAAACTACCCTTGCTCGTCAAAACAAAGCAATTAAAACTACGAGGGTAGATTAGTCATTTGTGAGTGTCAATGTTGTTGGCGAGAAACAAAAGGGGATGATGAAATTACACAATTCCCCCTGCGAATCAAATCGTTTGATTAAAGGAGCGTGTCCATCTGGGTAAATATATTACCTGGATTCTTTGCACATCCATGGCGCACGACATGTGCTTGGTTGATCCAGGTTCCAGCCAAAGGGGTTGAATGGCGATTGTTCTTCACAAACTAAGCCCGACGTTGGCTTCCTTGCTCTAGTCCGAAATGAACGAGCTATCACTGGTCACCTCTGACATCCTGAGTATCCGACCACGCTCACCGGAAGCAGAGGGAGCTCGGGGCTGGAAACTGGGCTATTAGTTGGGGAAGGCCGAAGATATAGGTAGGACTTCGGTCCTTGAGGACTACTGGAGTCGCGGGGGTAGTTTCCGTGGTCACAGAGCCACTGAGGTGTCCTGGCAAGGAGCGCCGACGCGTAGCTAACCTAGTCTTAAGGACCGAGTACTTGGGGGCGTCGCGAGGTAAGGTGATCAAACGGAATTGATGGACAGGTGTCTAGGGTTCTTACTACGCGAGCAATTGAACTTAGGGAGTGGGACTCGTCGGAGGTAGCATGGAGCTCTCCGGAGATGAAAGTGAGCTGGTCGGGGTCTTCGGGGGCAAATGAGAAGAAATTGGAGGGAGAGGAGGAATAGGGTTGGAGTGAGGGTGCTCTAAGGCCCCTTATACAGCCGGGAGAAAAGGCCGAGACCCCTCAGTGAACTGGCGGCGAAGAAGGGAAGAAGGGGCGAGTTGGGTGTTTCTCGCACAGCGTACGAAAGAACTCTAGTAGGCGCTCAAACAAATCGTCGTGATGAGACGAACCTAAAGGGCGAAGAATTGCGCTAAAAGGTGAAGAGGAGAGGCAGAACGACCCGAGGAGTTGGGGTGTCGCACCTGTTCAGCTGGGCGGAGGTAGGGGACGACCTCTCTGTTGTTAGATCATGGAGTGATTCAATCGCGGCCGTCAGATGATCAGCTAAGGGCGCGTGACAACTAAAATAACCGAACATTAGCGTGACAAGTCGATATAAATGAAATCGATTCAGCTACTATAGTCACACCATAATAAAAGCTTATAAAATGGATTTGAAGGGTCAAATGAAGTCCAAATGACACCAAATTTGGACCATAGGTTCATGTTATCATTTATAACGATGCTATATAATTAGATTTCGTATTTATATCCAATAAGGTCCTCAATTAATATATTGCTCATTAAAGTGTATTTTAGCACATTAAAAGGTGTGAATTATTATGAAATGACTATATTAATGCAATTAGTGAGTCAAATTCGAGGTGATAGATATGTATGAGTAGTAAGAGCAAAATATCAACCTTTAAATATGTTTTCACACATTTATCATCAAATTGGAGGAGAGAGAAAGTAAAGAGGTTAATGTACTCATAATTAATTCAAATGCTTATTATTATTAATATATTTATCCAAAAAGCTCCACATTAATATTATCTACTTATCTCCATCCTTAATGACCAAATTACATTATTAACCTTCACTTATCTCCTTAATTGGGTTATTTGTGCAAACACCCCTCCATTATCATAAATGAGGGAAAAAGGTGATTTTAAACATTGAATTGTGCTCAAATTGCACAAGGGGTCCAAAAAGAATATAAAACAAGGGAAATTTATGAAAAAGGTCCAACTGGACTAGAAAGCAAAGAAAAGCTCAAAAGTGGGTAAATTGCAGGGAAGATCATGAATTTTAGTATGTTACAGCACACCACCCCTTAAAGAGGATTTTGTCCCTGAAATCACAACAAGAGGAAAGAGAGGGTAAGTGTGTAACATCCCAACCTTAAACACTAGGTTATAACCCTTAATCTAGGATACAACACAAAATCTACATAGGTCAGGTGTTACTAAGGTTTCCACAAAACCTATAGCCTTTTATTAAACTCAAATTAACATTTTTGTCTTATTAATATATTCTCCATCATGAAAAGGTATCATATTCATTATACTATCATTTGTGCCACATTTTATTCAAAACAATTACATCTCAATATTATATCATGTGTATTTCCCCCATCAAGGGTTTTAAGCCAATTAGGGTTTATTAAGCCACAACAACATTAATTAATGTATTAGGTCAAAAACCTTAATAACATGAATTCATTTTCCATTATCCTCTTAAAACCATTACGTAGAGTTATAACAAATTATTTTGTAGAAAAGGTTAATATTATCCAACAAGTTATTAAGCCTATTATAATTCCAAATAATAGCCATATTATACATTTTCATATCATCTTTCATACTCGTATTAATGACATCATTAATCATTTTCATCCATTACACTTCATATTATAAATTATACATATTTTACTTCACATAAGGCATTTTATGAATATTTATGTGAATTCAATTATTCATTATCATGTTTGAGTCATTATATGCATTTTAGTGAATATGATGTAACACATTAAATATTAATGAATTAATTCATATATCAAATTATGATGAGGTGTACCTTACATATATTGATAACTTAGTGACTATAATCCATTTACATGCATTAAGGTATATTATGTGATGATGATACCTAATGTCACTAATGTATCATGAAAGGCATTAAGGGTATATAAATATATATATATATATATATATATATATATATATATATATATATATATATATATATATATGTATATGTTGTCAAAGCTAGATGATTACATATTAGGGTTTAGGTCAACATGATCATTACATGTTAAAGCATCCTTAGGGTGCATTATCCATACACATTTTACCATTAGGGTGACATAGTCAACATTATGTATATTCACAATTAGTAATGAGTAACTCATTATTATGTGCATCAAGCCTATATTAAGGTTCAAGCATATGAATTATTCCTATATGACTTACTACATATTCATGTGTGTATAAACAAACAAGTTGAATTACAAGTATAATGTGTTTGGTAAATTATTGTTCACATAAGTTATTATGTACATATGCCCACATGGATAGGGTTTCTAACTCCAAAGGAATTTGATTTTGTTTTTAGTTGGGATTCCATCCCCCTAAAAAGGGATTTCATCCTCAAAATCAGATTTGCAAAACCAAATAGGGTACTAACACCATTACCCTCATCCTACCCCTTAAAAGGGTCAAACTAAGTCAAACTAAGCTAAGGGTAAAAGGGTACATAAAACTCAACACTAAAAGGATTTACTAACCAAGCTTCAGGGTGTAACATAAGGTACACTAAACCCTAAACATAGGAGTATAAGGTATTAAGGATGATTTTTGTGTAAGAGATCAAATCATCACTTAAGGTTTTCCTAAGGTATTCAACATTAAGCAACATGCCCAAAGATAGACTATTTCGAGTTGTCTGTATCAGATCAGGCCAGGCCAGGTCATATGAGCTCAGGAGTCCTCGTTACCAAGCTAGTGGGGCAGAGGAAAATATTGCCAGCCCCCAAGCTCTGACCCTTTCTAAACACCATCACTTTCAACTTCTTGCTCTAGTAGCTTCTCAATAGACAATTCACCAAAAAGTTGACAAATTTTATTCTTAATTAATTATTATTATCAAACATTCACGCTAGGTCAACTCTAGGGTGAAATACTAACTAAAGGGAAACTATATATGATAAGGGTTCTATCTAGGAGACAAATTGAATTAGTCAAGAATCTGACTACCTTGATGCTATGATACCATGCTGTAAAGACATAGTCTCTACTATAAAACATGATAAACAAATCACCAATTGTGTGGCAGTGGAAGAATTAAATCTTGACTTTATTCAAAATGTATAAAGAGTACATTACAAATTTTTCCCAAAAGGGAGTACAACTTTATACGAGCATAGGATCTAGGTAGAGGAAGACTAGACTAATACAACATTGTCTCCATACAAAGCAACCAAACATATATAAAGGCAACTATGTCCAAGCAAGCTATATGTTCCTTTTCTTCTTATCCTATCCTTAGCCTTAGGTCCACCAAGCTTCCACTGCGCACTCTGATCCTAACCTGGATGGTTGGGGTCATACAGCAAGAGAAAGATAAAAGGTATGTGTTAAAAATAGGAATAAGGCAATCAATAAGCTAAGCAAAAATAATCCATTAAGGGATTTCAAGAAGTGAGAGCAAATGAGTGAATAAGATTCTAGAAAAACTGCCACATTTAAATATCAACAAAATATCACAATTGCATGAATATAAATTATGACTCAACATCCTCTCAATGTAGGGTGAGGCACCTACCAGACCTCACCAATGGCAGGGGGACTAAAACCCCAGTGCCTAAAAGTGGCAGGGGGACTAAAACCCCAGTGCCTAATATATAAAATGGCAGGGGGACTAAAACCCCAGTGCCCGGCAGGGGGACTAACCCGAGTGCCCTGTGGGTGGTTTGTACTCATGTACACTACATTGTCAATTGGCCAATAACTATATCATGCATAACATTCACTTGGCAGTAGAGTGAAAAGTATAACAAGATAACATCCTAGCATTGGGAATAAAACCCAAAAATTAATTAAATAGGCCATCATAGGCCACAAAAATATCCAAGAACTCCAAGAAGTAAATGAGTCAACAAGCAACAACATTATACAATGCTTCCAAATATATCAAAAGGATGAGCCACATAGGAAATAGCAAGATTTGAGCAATTCCAAGTAAAGGAGCAACATATGTAGTAGCATGATTCACATGATTCAAATGATTGAGCCACAATGGCATAAACTGAGTAAAGAGCCAATAAATGTAATTAGAAGGATAACAAGGCTAGCACAACTTTAAGGTAGGGTTGGATAAGATCCCAACTGAAGAGTAGGTTGATTGCACAATATACATTCCACATTCATATTTGATAGGATTCACATATATAAATAGAGTCCACATACCTATTTTATTTAATTACCATAACATTCCCCAAGTTGATTGCATTCATTTCCATATTTCCCTAGTTACATAATTACACATGTATTAATATATATAAGACATAAAGCATATGGAAAACCCTAATTTTCTACCTTGAAAACCAAAGGTCGATTTGTGACTCAAAATCTTGACCAACCGATTATTCATATTCTCCCGATTAATAAAACATATTTTATTTCCTCATTTGGAGTTAAAATGAATTAATTAGGTATTTTAGAACATTTTATACACTTAAAAAGCATTCAAGGCAAAATTCGAAAAATCATTTAGAATCAGGCTTCAAAAACCACAAAATTCGATTCTACTCGAAAAATCCTTTCCATTGACTATTTATTTGCATTTTTCTGACAATGGATCGATTTACTATGAATTAAGTAAATCTGACCAATCAGATTGCAAGGAAACATAGCGTGACATGTATTTAAATGAAAATGAAATTCGATGTAAATAGAAGGTAAAATGACTAAACTACCCTTGCTCGTCAAAACAAAGCAATTAAAACTACGAGGGCAGATCAGTCATTTACGAGTGTCAATGTTGTTGGCGAGAAACAAAAGGGGATGATGAAATTACATAATTCCCCCTGCGAATCAAATCGTTTGATTAAAGGAGCGTGTCCATCTGGGTAAATCGATTACCTGGATTCTTTGCACATCCATGGCGCAGGACCTGTGCTTGGTTGATCCAGGTTCCAGCCAAAGGGGTTGAATGGCGACTGTTCTTCACAAACTAAGCCCGGCGTTGGCTTCCTTGCTCTAGTCCGAAACGAACGAGCTATCACTGGTCACCTCCGACATCCTGAGTATCTGACCACGCTCACCGGAAGCAGAGGGAGCTCGGGGCTGGAAACTGGGCTATTAGTTGGGGAAGGCCGAAGATATAGGTAGGACTTCGGTCCTTGAGGACTACTTGAGTCGCGGGGGTAGTTTCTGTGGTCACAGAGCCACCGAGGTGTCTTGGCAAGGAGTGCCAGTGCGGAGGTAACCTGGTCTTAAGGACCGAGTACCTGGGGGCGTCGCGAGGTAAGGTGATCAAACGGAATTGATGGACAGGTGTCTAGGGTTCTTACTACGCGAGCAATTGAACTTAGGGAGTGGGACTCGTCAGAGGTAGCATGGAGCTCGCCGGAGATGAAAGCGAGCTGGTCGGGGTCTTCGGGGGCAAATGAGAAGAAATTGGAGGGAGAGGAGGAACAGGGTTGGAGTGAGGGTGCTCTAAGGCCCCTTATACAGCCGGGAGAAAAGGTCGAGACCCCTCAGTGAACTGGCGGCGGAGAAGGGAAGAAGGGGCGAGTTGGGCATTTCTCGCACAGCGTACGAAAGAACTCGAGTAGGTGTTAAAACAAATCGTCGTGATGAGACGAACCCAAAGGGCAAAGAATCACGCTAAAAGGTGGAGAGGAGAGGCAGAACGGCCCAAGGAGCTGGAGCGCCGCACCTGTTCAGCTGGTCGGAGGTAGGGGACGACCTCTCTGTCATTAGATCAGGGAGCGATTCAATCACAACCGTCAGATGATCAGCTAAGGGCACGTGACAGCTAAAATAACCGAACATTAGCGTGACAAGTCGATATAAATGAAATCGATTCAGCTACTATAGTCACACCATAATAAAAGCTTATAAAATGGATTTGAAGGGTCAAATGAAGTCCAAATGACACCAAATTTGGACCATAGGTTCATGTTAGCATTTAGAACGATGCTATATAATTATATTTCGTATTTATATCCAATAAGGTCCTCAATTAATATATTTCTCATTAAAGTGTATTTTAGCACATTAAAAGGTGTGAATTATTATGAAATGACTATATTAATGCAATTAGTGAGTCAAATTCAAGGTGATAGATATGTATGAGTATTAAGAGCAAAATATCAACCTGTAAATATGTTTTCACACATTTATCATCAAATTGGAGGAGAGAGAAAGTAAAGAGGTTAATATACTCATAATTAATTCAAATGCTTATTATTATTAATATATTTATCCAAAAAGCTCCACATTAATATTATCTACTTATCTCCATCCTTAATGACCAAATTACATTATTAACCTTCACTTATCTCCTTAATTGGGTTATTTGTGCAAACACCCCTCCATTATCATAAATGAGGGAAAAAGGTGATTTTAAACATTGAATTGTGCTCAAATTGCACAAGGGGTCCAAAAAGAATATAAAACAAGGGAAATTTATGAAAAAGGTCCAGCTGGACTAGAAAGTAAAGAAAAGCTCAAAAGTTGGTAAATTGCAGGGAAGACCCTGAATTTCAGTATGTTACAGGGACATCATTGGGGGTGAGGTTATTGATGTGATTTTGAACTTCTTTAGTTCAGGTAAGATCTTAAAGGAATGTAATAGCACTATGATAACTTTGATCCCAAAGATTATTGGTGTAGTTTGGTTAAAGGACTTTAGACCAAACTCTCTTTGCAATATTATTTATAAGGTGATAATGAAGATTTTAGCAAATAGGCTTAAGCACATTCTTCTTCTTTAAAAAAAAAGAAGGATCATCGTATTCATCTCGCTCCTCCAGCAAGAAAGTAAAGTCATCCACATTACATTGGGTCATTCTTGACCAAAGAAAAATGTTGAAAACAAACAACCCACGCATCAACACATTCGCATCCAAAACCACCCTCATCTCAGCTTACCCATCAACCTCAAAAAATCAGCATGGCTACCTCCTAGCCCTATAGCCAAGAGGGGAGTGAGCATCATCCTCCAGCTCCCTCACATAGGGGTCATCGTTCGAGCATCCATCCATCGATCCGACTGAAGAACTGCCATCACCACCCGGGTCTGTATCGCCACGGGCTCGAAAGGAGGAGATTGAGGGGGAAACATCAATAGGAGGGGATGGGAGATGATGCAGGAGGGGAGCCATCTCTCCGGTCTGTTGCCTCAATGTACACCGACCGGTCTACGACCTCCAAGTCGTAGTGTCACGCTCCGTGACAGCCCACACTAGCCGAACACTCCTCAATGCTCAAGGAAGCCAGAGGAACCGCCGCCGCCAACCGTCTAAGAGAACGGCCGCCCACTGCAGAGGCCCAAGACCGATTCGCTCCTAGGCCAGCTGCCTGAGAAGCCGCCTAGAAACCCACCAGGGCACCGGAGAGGCCAACAACCTCCCCTCCCCCGACCCGCCGCCGCCCAAGGGCGCCATTAACCATGTTGCTTTATTCAAGGAAGGAGAATTGGAGATGCCATTTTTCTAGCTAATGAGGTCTCAGTATTTTTGTGGATACTAAAAAAAACATGTGTGTCAAAGTGGATTTAGCGAAGGCTTATGATACTATCAGGAGGGATTATATCCTTTTCTTGATGAGTAAGATGGGTTTCCACGCTTGCTGGTTAAATTGGGTTTACAAAACCTCTGATTCTACTTCTTATAGAGTGCTAGTGAATGGGAGTCATATTGATACCTTTTGGGCATCCAATGGAGTGAGACAAGGGGGTCGCTTGTCTCCCTATTTGTTTGTCATAGCAATGCAAGGGTTAACTGCTATTGTCAATGTCGAGGTTAAAGATGATAGATTGAGAACACTCCAGACTGGGGATATTGGTATTTATCATATCAGTTTCACTTATGATTTTCTCTTGTTTTATAAGGTTGAAGATTAGGATGCTCTTTGTCTAAAACATATATTGTATAACTTCTGTGTGGTTTCAGGTTTAAGGTTCAATAATGAAAAAGGTGAGGTTTTTCTTAGTAGAAGTGTTGATTGTGCTAATGTATATGAGATTTTGAAGATTGATATTGCTAAACTATCAGTGAGATATTTAGGAATTTCTTTATTCATTGGTAGGTTAATCAAGGAGACGTGATCCCCTATTATAGACAAATTTAAATCTAGATTGGAGTCATGGGAAGGAAACCTTTTGTCTCAAGTGGGTAGACAGGAACTTATAATTTCTACTTTATTTGCTTACCATATCTTTTAGAGTTATACTTTTCCCTTGCTGAAATCTTTCATTAAGACACTAGAGAAGCTTATGAGAGACTTTCTTTGGAATGACACTGAAGATAAGAAAGACATGCATAATGTCTTCTGGGAGCTTATTTGTACACCTAATAAAGAGGGAGGGCTCGACATTAGACTCATTGATGATTGGGTTGAAGATGGGTTGATTAAGAATCTATAGAGTATAGCCACTAACAAAGAAACTCTACGGGTAAAATGGTTGCATGGAATATATATTAAGGAGGAATCTATATGGTCTGTGAAGGCTAGAGCCAACTCATTGTGGCTTTGGAAAAGATTACTTGAGTAATAAGCTTTTGGGTGAAGTGAACTTCTGCTTGGGTAATGGGAAAAAGTTTCTTTGATGGAGAGATCCCTGAACTACAGGGAGAAGAAAACTAATTGATGTTATTGATCCCAAATTCATATACAGGTTGGGGAATGGATTAAACTATAAGGTTTTCACTTTCATTTATGGAAGTGATTGGAAGGTCCCCAACTTTAGGGGAGCTCAACATTTGAATTTTTTTTTGAACTTACAGACCAAACCATCTCAGTCTGAAGACATTATCTTATATAGAGGAAAACATGACCTGAAATGAAAGCTAATTGGAACATTGTGAGGAGGAAAGTGTTGTGTGACACCCCGCCACATGAAACCAGATTACTCAAAACAAAACAGATGATCAACAACTAAACATCCATGTTACTAGAAAAGAGGGTAAATTAAAACCGATTTGACATTACTATCATGTTTAGAAACACTACATTAGGCCCAACAACTTGTATCACATCACATACCATACCAAGTATTTACATATGTGCACAGTGGCCTCAGCCACAACCTGTATACAAAATGTTGGATCCTAGATGGGTGATTAGATGCTCTAGAGGGGGGGTGAATAGAGCTTAATGCACTTAAACAAAATTCATTAGACCTTCAAGATATATCACAAGATAAGGTTGCTAAATTGGATGCAACTAAAACATGCATAGCAAGGGAGAGAGATATTGAACATACACCAATTGACAAGCTATTTAGAGTGGTTCCACACTTCAAACTATAAGTGAGTCAGTCCACTATGTAGAGAGGTCAACCTCTAGGATTTCTTAACCTTGCATCTTCATTATATTCATTATAAGAGAGACAATACATGACCACCAAAGGACTTACCTATCCAATACAAAGAGTCTTCCACCTTACCAAGTACTTACCCACTTTGCAAGGAGTCTTTCGCCTTCTTCCAAGGACTTACCCACCCTTGCACAAGTCTTCATCCTTCCAGGGATTACCCACTCTTCTTGGATCTTCCGCCTTTGACTTCACCTTCACTCAGAGGAGCTTCCACTAAGGACTTACCCACTTGAGCAAGGAGTCTTCTGCCTTCACCAAGGGCTTACCCACTCTAGCTCCAAGTCTTCAACCTTGATCTTCACCAAGGGACACCTTCCCTTATTCTTCTTCACCTCTCTTAGCTAAGAGAGAGATCCTTCATCTTCATGGTTGAAATGAGGGATAGGGAGGTGGTGGAAGTGAGAGCCTCACAAGATATACATGTAGGACTAGCTCTCTTATAGATTTTCTACTCACTTTAACGAATGAAGCAAGTGATTAAGCTTAGAGAGAGAGAGAGAGGAGGCTGTAGGAAGCACTCAACTATAGAATAGGGACTTCACATAGAGTTTTGCATTGAATGATCAACCTTGGAATGAAGCCCAAGGGGTCCTATTTATAGCTGGGGATGCCTCTTAGCCTTTGAGAACACTTGAGAACGAAAACTAGCCATTTTGTGGCTTGCAACGGATATATTTTTACTTGTTGCAACTCTACGACGGCTAGAGGCACTTTTCTGCACTTTTCCGTACAGTGCAATCAGTTGAGTTTCTATAAGGGTAACTCGACCGATAGAGTAAATGACAAAGCCGAGTAAATGAAACTCGACCGACCAATGAAAATCGAATTGGTCAGGTACTCCATCAGTCGAGTTCTATGAAGTGTAAACTCGACTGATCAAAAGTCATTTTCAAGATCCAATCAGGATCGGTCGAGTTTGCAACTCACAGAACTCGACCGATGAACATCCTGATGTGAATTTTAGAAAATGGCTTTTGAGTGCTTAAACATTCGATCTAAGTGCTCCTGATTTTTTCTAAGCTTAATTACAAGTCATACAATCATTACAAGTGGTTTACAACATGATTCTAATGGATTTACATCATATTAAAAAAACATGCACTTGTATTGACTTTGACTTGTATTTTCTCCAATTTGATATGCGCAAGTTAGGGCATTTGGAGTGTGTCTATACCTAATCTGAAATCACTCAAGTAGAGACATTAGACACAAATATGTGGAATGGTTAGTCATCATCAAAACACGAGTTTAGTCAATTTAGACGTGAGTCAACATTGACTGAATTGACCTTGAGTCAACACAAAAGAGATGTTCCGCATATACATTCCATATATAAAAACATAAGCATACCACCAAAACCACGTGTCATTATAAAGCATCTACAAAACATCCTCTACCCGGACATGAGAGTATAGGGATGACTCTAGGACTCTACTAACGATTGTCCAACCTTCTGCTTCTACTACTCTCCCAGGTGCTTCCACAACCTGTACACAAAAGAGATGTTCTACATATACATTCCATATTGATTACTATAGGTAGCATTATTAATTAGGATAAGCATATTAAAAAGATTGATCATATTAAACATACTAAGATAATTAAACATATAGGCATAGCAACAGGTAAATCTAGCAAGTACATGAAGGAACATGTAAGACTATCATCTACTAAACAATTAACTTTTCTTATCGCATTATATAACAACTAAGTAGTATAAGAAACAAGACAAGGGTTAACATCCAATGTGAAGCGTGTTTAACCCTAAACAGACATACTACATGACTATATTACGTATTTTATCATGCCTTAAGGAGTTTGAGGTATACCACTCAGACTCCAATTGACCACTATTAAGTCAAAATCAGTGCCATACAAAATCTAGAGAGCCAGACTCCTAACATCTCATCCGCCCTCAGTCATTATGAGTCCTCCACAATGACATATATAGTCAAACTATAAAACAACCTAGTCTGCCTTGGTTTATAGGTCACGACACTAGTAACTAGTGTATACAAAGCCCAACATCCGAGGTACAACCACAACTGTCCTCAATCACATATACAAATATCTAAAATACGACCATAGTCATTCTCCTAACGAGGTATGACCGCAGCCATCCTCAAAATCTTAGGATTAGGGTGACAAGGACACATAGTCTCAAGCACCCCAGTTTCACTTAGGAGTACTCATTTCACCATCCAGCAAGTCATGACACTGGAATGGATCTATGGCACATGGCACTACATGATTATGGTTTCACTTGATTAGTTAATGCCAATCAGGTATGTTTTAACTGCATCAATCAAGTTACATACAAACCCTAAAGGATTCTAAAAAAACATGGGTAGATTGCAACCTTATAAGATATAAAACGTATGAGACATAAAGCTTATCACATCACCACATGGTAGTATTACATTGCCATACATGTAGCCGTGCTCATCATCATACCATCATAAGATCAAATCCTTGACACATCATACAGAGGATAACACCTCAATTAGGGCACAAAGCCATGTCTAAGGTCATAAGACCATTCACATTGTTCCCTACAAGAATATCATTATCTTTCCATGCCTCATAAAGGTTCATCATACCATCACCAAACATGTGAGACATAAGTTTGTTATAACATTACATTTGGGAGTTATGATATTTATAAGATAGCAAATTAGGGTTATAACAACATAGAGAGAGAGGGTACTCTGTTATCATGCTAGTCAATTAAGAAGATATGTAACACCATCACTTACTTGTATTAGGGTTAGGTTCATTGAGAATAGTTGAATTAACATTTCCAAACAACATTTTGCAAAAACTTCAGGTTTGTATTCATTCCAGGGAAAAGGTGAGACTGTTAGATCATGTGTAACAAAAAACCAACGAATTAGGGTTACTACAAAGACCTAAAAGATAAACCCTAATTCTAAACATTACCATTGTATCATGAAAGCATAAGATCAACAATCACCAATCATAAGTCAGGAAACATAGCGACCATGAAGCCAGAAATTCTCATCGACCACTAAGGGTCAGAAATGTCATTGACCGCTAAGAGTCAAGGGGTTGGTGACCACTAAAGTTAGGAAATACTAGTGAATGGAAAAGTTATCCATATTTGGTGACCATTAGGGTTGGCCATCTCTAAACGAAAATCAAGGGTCAGGAACATCAACGACCGCTAAGGTTGAATGACATTGGCGACCAATGAAAATATGAAGCATTGGCGGCGATCAATTGGAATTAAAAACTTGGAGACCACTTAGGGTTCACCATTCTCATTGACTGCTAAGGGTCAAAGACTTCAAAGACTGCTAAGGGTCCAAACCTTGGCAACCATCAAACATGTATAAACTTCATCGACCACCAAGACACAAAAATTATTTGCGACCACATAAGATTTATCATTCTTAACGACCACATACATCAAAACTCTGTGAACCATCAAGAGACCAAAATATCGGTTGGTAACTACTAAGAATATGAAAGGTCATCAAGTTGCATATCAAGGAGAGAAATTAGTCCAAAACCCTAATTAGCAACTATCAAGAGAGAGTATGCGTGTGTGCATAAAAACCATCATTTGAGAGAACAAAACCAATGTTTCCACAAGCATGCAAGGACCAAGACTTCCATAATCAAAGAAGGTTCATGCATAAAGATTTATGGTTCATCTAGGTAGAGTTATCTACTCAAGATCACCATGTAAATACAAACCCTTGGTAAAGAATATTATCTTTTTACTTATAACCATGTCTTAGGGTAAAATCATGTGCATGCAAAGTAGAAGTAAACAATAATCATGGAGAAAGTTATATAACTCACCTTGGAGATGATGTAGAAACTCCAAATAGCAAGGTAGCTTGTAGAATAAAGGTATAACCCTAGCTTGAGCACTCCTTTTGGCCAAACTAGGTCCACTACCAAGAAAGAAGCAAGCCCTAGGTAGAAGAGGCAAGAAAAAGATGTTCCTCAAGCTCTAACTCAAGCAGTGCTATGGGATACAATGAATTCGTCAGGATTAAGAGAAAGAAGAAGAGGGTAGAGCAAGTAAAATGAAGGTGTAGAGAGAGTTATCACTTACCAAGACCAAGAAGAAGAGTAAGGATGAACCAAGCAATCACAAGAAGGGTAGATCCAAACCCTAACTCCACATGCAAGGGAGATCGACTCACCTTCTTTCACCTTGAGCTCCTACTTCTCCACCAAGTAGAGAGGACGATCTCCAAGAGCAACCAAGGAAGGATAGAGATGAAACTAGGTGTGTAAAGAGGTTGTTTGCATGCAAAGAGAGAGGTTTATATAACAAAGGGTTGGAGAGAGAGAGGTTTATATAAACATATCATGTGGCCAAATCCAACACATATCTACCATGCAAGAACCACACTCATGAAACTAGCACAACCAAACAAAGAAAAATAAATGACCAACTTGGTCCAGAAAAAGCAAATGACCGCTAAGAAAAATTGGCAATCAACT
Source organism: Alisma plantago-aquatica (assembly GCA_963693085.1). Lineage (NCBI taxonomy): Eukaryota > Viridiplantae > Streptophyta > Magnoliopsida > Alismatales > Alismataceae > Alisma > Alisma plantago-aquatica. The sequence continues at coordinate 242,354,651 of OY856415.1, forward strand.
GATCAAAAATTCAAACGAACGCTAAAGCCAACTCTAGGGATTCTTGGTGACCTAGAGGAGTCACAAGCCTCACAGACCACTAAGATTAGAGGTCACACACAAAAAATCATCGACCGTCAAAACTTAGGATCACAAGAACCTTGGCGATCATAAAACTAGGGGACTCACCTCAAGGTCAACTGTTGACTTAGAACATCCATTCAAACCCTAATCTCAACATGAGATGTCACCACTCAAACCAAGGTGCGATATAAGGTGTCCCAAAGCACAAACATATCAAACATGATGTTAAACATGTGAGGAACAAAAAGCATGTGACAAATTACAAGAAAATCCTAGAAGTGGGTAAATTACAATTAGGTCTAAAACAAGCACATATATGCATAACTCACCCAAACAGTGTCCAAACTGGACCAAACTTGAAACATAGGCCTGTTACATGATATCAAAGCACATAACAAGGTTTTATTAAGGTTTAAGAACCTAATTATGATAAGCAAGCATGTTCAACCAAAAAACAAGGCAGGGGACTTACATGTTGGATGTCTGTTGGGGAAATTGGGTATAGTCTGGTATACCAAGGAGATGATCTCTTTTGTTATGGAAGGGGTTCCTTAGAAAAATATATACTTGTTATTATCTTTAGAGGACTGGTGTAAAGAGTGGGACCCGAAATGGGATCCACTCACATGATATAACACAAGAGCCATGTAATAATAAAGTAGCGGAAACAAAACTATTACAAAGTCACTTCATTTTTCATTTATACAATTGTTCCTCACCGTAATAGGTGGTTTTACAAAAACTTGAACTAAGCACAACTAAAGCCAGTAGCAGAGGGTAACCTGGCCATTCCAAGCCATCCTTAGGTACAATTTCCTTTATATGATCACCGAGCATCCTTGATCTTTTAATGCACCTAAACCTGGGTGGAAGGGAACATCACCCAAAACATAGGAAACAATATAGAGGTCAGCAAAGGCTGAGTATGTACATATATAAAATAATTTGGGCATTATATAGGATTATGAGTGCAAAAAGAGATGTTCCCACAAGAAGGGGGATATTAGCAATTAGGTAAGTTCAAAAGAAATGTAACAAAAGAAATGAGGCATATTAAATTTTAGATTACAAACATGATAATAAAAGAGTGTCTTGCCATAACAATCATCCACAGATTCATATTGAAACAATGAATATTTGCATGCATAACAATGTAGACTAAATATACCTAAAATAGGGCCATAACACCATAGGATCATGGCCTAAAAGAAATAAGGGTGGAAACGCACACCCCGGGCGGAATACGCACGCCCTAAATAAATATGGTTGTACATAAGTACCACTATTCTAGATATTCTAGTCAAACACGTAGCATGCATAAATAGAGTGGCAAGACTATCATTTTAGTCAATATCAACAAAAAATCAACAAGGCAGGAGGGGCCTAAAGACCCATACAACATTTCAAAATTATAATCACAACAGTAAAAGAGATTTATATCAAGAAGTAGAAATGTCCATGAGTATTATATTTCCAAGAGAAACAATATTTCAAGAGATGCCTCATTAATAGAAATTAAGTTTTAGTCAAATAATGCCCAAAATAAAATAGAGGATGTACATACCTGATTCTCATGACTAATGGCTAACTTAGTTGATATACTTGGTCCACGAAGTCAGGTTTTCACCCTAAGAGTATATTAGCATTGTCAGTAAAACCAAAATGAATGTGTGTACACCATATTATAGCTATACATAGCTTGTATCCAAATAGTTATCATCTAATTGTGTGTTAGGGTTTTCAATATTATTATATGTATATATGACTTAATATGTATCACAATATTGATAGGGTTTATAACATATGTGGATTATATTGCTTGTCCATTGGTTTCAAGTGACTGATTCATTTCCCTAGAGTTGTCCTGGACATCTTCTCCATATACTTCTAGGGTTATAATTTTCCAATGGAGTATTCTAGCCATATCATTATAAATTATAGGTTCTCATTTATGTGATGTTGCCCTTCTACCTCTAATGCATTAAGGCCTTAATATGTGTCTATGGTGGTTGTTACATCCCATTAGTTCATCAGATTCATAAATGTATTAATTGACTCAAATTCTCATTACTAATAATAATTCATGGGACCTACATTATTCATACCAAAATTCAAGTCAATTTCATGTGTATCCTTATGTACTTATGAATACTTTCTAGTTTAATAATATGAGATTTAAAAAGAAAAATGATTTTATCTACATTAGTGTAGTGTCCATTATTATGACCATGTATGAAATTGTCTTTGCATATTATCCTCTTATATACCGACCTATGCAAAATTAGTTCAAACTAAATGACCATACAACCTAGATAATTTTTTCTTCTAAAGTGACGTTTAATGTATGTATGCGGAATAGTATCATAGCTTTAGGATAACACATCCTACCAATTAAGATTCTACTAACATGCTTTATCTTAAAGGTACTCTACTCAACATTATTGTCTATTATGCCATTAGGTATAGTATTCTCATCTATCGTTTTCTAAACTCTAATGTGTAGAAGATTGTTTACTGACCTGTGTACTTTGGAGAATTTCTGATCTCTATTGGATCTGATGGATTGCATCGAGGTACAAGGAACTACCCCGATATTTGTCACTTAATTCTTGCAGACCTAGACGAAGTGGATAGCCCTCCTCCAACAAGAAATCACATTTGGATCCAGGGAGACACCATGCCATCCTTAATTTGTAGAATCTTCAACCTCACAAAACCTCCAGGCTAGAACAGTAGGTCACGGTCACAGTGGAGACGGGATCAGATGAACAAGTTAGTTGGAGGGCTCGCCTGTGCACTTGACGATGTTCGGTGTTGCTGGGTGCAGATCGTGGAGGAAGAAGAGAGGACACCAAGGAAGGAAAGGAGGTAGAGGAGAAATCGACAATGCAGAGAGGTGAGGGACAGGTCGTCGATGGTGGTGACTGGTCGTAGATGGTAGATATAGAAGTTGACAATGCTGATTAGGATTGGTGGCATGGTGATTTGCATCTGCTGAACCAGCGGTGTGGATGGTGAATCTGTAGATGCAAGGAGGTGGCTGGAAAGTTGATGCAAGTTAGATGGCAAGAGGGGGGTTAAGGTAGGCACTGGTGAGGTTTAAGCAACCATGATCACATACAGAGGAAGGATGGGACACAACTACGAGTTCAGGCCTGAATCTCATCATGGACACCATGGCTTGAGCTGTGATTCTGGTTGTGATGGTGGGCGAGATGGCCGTCATGACCAACTGGCGTGGTGCTCTGAAGGAGGCAGTGATGACGTGAAGGTGACTCCTTTCAGGTAGGCATAGATCTAGGGTGTTTCTTCCCTAGTCGGCAGTGGTGTTCGACTTGGGTGTAAGGAGGCTAGTAGGGCGTCATGGTTGAGGGATGAAGGGTGAAAGGGAAGTTGGAGAGACGATTGCTGCTCCTCTAGGCGTTGAAGGGTATAGAAGGAAGAAGAAGATGGCTTGGCGGAAACTTGTGTTCCGTAGGTGCAGAGCAAGGGGTGTCGTCGACCAGGGAGATGGAGGCTGTTGCAGCAATGAGAGTGGTGTTGATGAAGCTCGTGGACATTGTCTCTACAAGTCTCGTGGTTGCAGGCGGCGGTTGGGGAAAGGAAAGGAAGGCTGAAGGGAGGAGAAGAGGGACGGTGGAAACATGCCTGTGGTCGCACGACTGCTAGGAACATGGAGGATGGGGAGTTGACTAGGGTTGCAGGGAGAAGGGGATGGATGAGAAAGAGAAGAAGAGAGAGACCGAGGAAGGGGTGAAGAAGAAAAGGAGCCAGAGGGAGGGGAAGAGGTCTTGGATCCGCATTGTGCACCCACTGCACTAGCGCAAGACGCGCGACTAGGAAGGAGAAGGTGTGGGTAGGAACCAGCCACGTGAACTGAGGGGGAAGGGAGGCGTTAAGTGAAAAGAAGGGAAATGGTCGGTGATGGCAAACAATGTAAATATAAGTGTGTTATTAAGTATTTAAACTATACTATTCAACTATTTGATTGATTAGGCAATTGAAGTCTGATTGGGATGGAAATTAGTAGGTAGACTAAAGAGGATGTGAGGAACCTGATTTTAACATAAATTTTATGTTTTGAAAATATTTAATACTAGATTCAATCATTTGTATAATAAGCATCCATTTGATGTATTTTCTTGGCTTAATTACTCAACAGTGACACCAAGCCACACATTGAATCAATTTATTTTAGTTTATACTCCTATGACTATCTTAGTGTGTCAATTTAGTGTCAAACCTACTATTTGGGTATTTATATCTTATTATGAATGTATTATGGTCATTTTACCCTAACTATCAATTATTAAGTTTTTTTTTAATGTATATATATAGAGTCAGGCTAGAATACACTCGAGTGTACGGATCGCAGGAATACACTCAAGTGTGTTTGCATATAAAGACCATTTTTTGCAAAATTTAAACCATAGATCTTCACCGTCATACTATAACTAGGCTACATACAAATTTTGAGCCCATTTGGATGAGTGTAAGTCACTCATCCAAGGGAAACAAAATCGACGCGCGAAACTAATTTGAAATGCATAATTTTTGCGGTCTTCATAACATGAGCTATACATATCCAAATGTGCTCAAATTTTGTGTATGAGTTGTTCATGAGATGTTTAAGAAGATCAATGGATTAGATTTTCAAAAAAAATATTGCATCATGAAAAACTACTTGAGTGTATTCCGCTCTGGATACACTCGAGTGTATTCTAGCCTCACTCTCTCTCTCTCTATATATATATATATATAATACTAATTGACTCCAAAGATTCCTAATATGATTCATATTGTAGGGAGAGATATTATAGGTTTACATAATCAAACAGGGGCCTAGAAGAAGGGAGGTTACACATCTAGACGTGTTATGTGTGAAGCTTGTGAAGAGAATACTATTGATATCTTCTTTTGCTGCCAATTAGTTCGATATGTTTGGGGGTTTTGGTATATTGATCAGAATATTTCCTCAGCTCCATGTTCTTTTGATGATATGCTTTTGTTGAAGAAGGAAGAGAAGTTCCCAGCTGTCCATATTATATATATGCTATGGAGAGAAAGGAACAACAGATTGTTTAGAGATTTTAGAAGAAGTCCTGAAGATCTTTGATCTCTATGCAAAAAGGATATTGTGGCCATGTATACCAAATCTCTCTATTTTTGTTTTTATGTTTCTTCTTTTACCTTTCTTTGTACAGTTAGGTTTGTGTCTGTGATTGCACAATGTAATAATTGAACCACTTTTATATCAGTAAAGAGGCAGGACACCCTAAGTTCACCAAAAAAAGAGTAGAAAATTGGCATCCATATGGTGGCACAATATACTCATTTAAAGCTACCACAATCATATTCCTCTAAGGCTCCAGTTGGCTTGTTGTAATTGGTCTGTAAAATTTATGGATTGAAGTTCGTAAAATAGTTTTCCATGATTGGTTTAAAGTAAGTGATAAAATTTGAGCTTCATGACTTTCGATTGAGTTACAAAGTTACAAGAAAAATAAAGTTCCTAAACCTCCCTCTTAGAAAGAGCAAAAAATGATTTCCGAAACAATTGACAATACTTCATGTACAATTATATTTTTTCATTCATCATAAATGACACATGTAGAATATTTATCACTGTGAATGTTAGCAGTGTGGATATGGTTTATTGCCAAATTATAACACAACCTGACCAAATATTATACACTATAAGCGACACTTTGTCAAACATTTATACTACAACTACCATTATCATTGTGGCCTATAAAATAAATAAAAAATTATGAATACCATGAAAAAGTAATCACACAACACCTTATGAAAAAAAATATAATTTATCTAACATATTTTTATCAAGTTTAAACAATATTATGTGAAAAATGATAATTCACTATAATTGTATGCAAAGAATATATTAAAATTAATGTTGTACATTTTTTTAAACAATTATGAATAAAAAATGATATTTTACAAACACATAAAGTTTAGATAATATCATACTACTTTTTACATAAAAAGTGAAATAAAAATATTATGACGTGATTGAACCACAATACTTTTATTAAAATTATAATTATACTACATTAATTTTTTTAAAAGAGAAACATCCACATCATGACCATTTGTTGAGGTTATTGTGGCAAAGAAATATTATGACTATTCACAATTTATGATTCTTTCTTTATTTTTTTCCATCCTTACTTATTATATATTACATAGTAAAAATAATAATATTTTTAACTGATTTCCATATTTACACTTACAACAAACAATCATGTGGAAGTGAATGAAACTTAAGTTCCAGAAACTGAATCAAGTTCTCTAAAAATGAGTTTCACATAACTTATGACTTACAACAAACCAATCAGAGCCTAAAAAGAACAAAATCGAGTACATCACATGGAACGACATGCATTAGTATCAAGACAAGCTTAAATATGATAAGCATAAACTATCTAAAATTGATATTAAAGATGCCCAACGATCTCAACTTTATTATAAAACCCAACCTTGCTATATAAACACTAGTAGAATGCACAATGTCATCCACGGTCAAGGGTATTCTTACTCCATTCTCTCTTTGCATTTGAGATGCTACCATTATTTTATGACCAACTTTACATGACAAAGTTTAAAATATAGTCACGGCCAGTGGCAAATTCAAATTTTTTTTCATAAGAGGGCTAAATTAGATTCATCATTACAGTTTTTTTCCAAAAAGATAGTGTTCCCTAAAAAAAAACATGATGGGGATATAAACTTTGAAACATTATTTAGTGGTAAAGCAAATAGTACTAAAGAGACTACATTTTTCACAATTATTATGTTATGCTTCATGCTTGTACATTTTGTAAGTTGGTGAGCGACGCTAGATCTTTATTTTTTACCCAAAAATAACGTTGCATGGATTCAAACCAGCACCTACTCGAAATAGCTAAGAAAAGGGTACCGGTCGGGCTACATTTCTAAGTGAGCCAATTATAGGAGACAACATATATATATCTATTACTTAAATTTTCTTAATGTATATATGTGTATTTAGGATTTTTATTGTGGGGTGGGGGGCTAGAGTCTCTACAGCCCCGGTAGATACACCCTTGGTCATGACTTATTTTCTAATATAAGCATACATTGGCGGAGGGGGAGGGCAAAGTAGGGTAGGTGCCCCCTAAAATTAAAAAAATCAATAGCAATAGTAAATGCTACATTTTAAACCTTCATAAAACCAATTTAGTAGTAATACTAAACTTCGACTAGATGATACTATATACTTTTCTAAAAAAAAACTCCAGCGACCACTCCATTAAATATAGGTTAACTCCCTAAAATTTAAATATGTTAACTAGAAAAATCATGACTATTCAGTTTATATAAAATGTGTGCAAGGGAGTGCATAATATGCATGTTTTTTCTCTAAGATAGTCTTTAAATAATTGACTAAAATAAGTATCTCCAGAAAATATTTCAGCAATAGAAATTAAAAAAAAATTTGTGGACTAGACCATTTGCGGTTGTTTAGTTTCAACAAAACAATGTCATCAGACACACAATTTTTTTACAAACTGTATGCATGACAAAGTGCATAAAACAAAAATATATTGAAATATGATTGACTAGATTAGTGATCCAATGTATTTGTCTAGTGTCCTTCATGGTAGATAGAGTGCATCCTAAATAAGATTATTATTCAAATAAGAATTTTTTTGAATATTATATTTATGGTTCAGAAATTTAGATGAACACATTGTCAATACAACTGTTATATGTGGTTGTGTCAACACTTATCATATCAAGACTGTCTTTTCAACAACAACATAAGTTTTAGAGTTTATTTTTATGTCAATTATCATAATATGTACATCATTGTAGTCCTTGATCCAGATACATATGATGTTTTTTTCTTATTGATCTTGTGACAACTGTTAATAACGACAAGCGATCATTAATATTTCAGTCAGTCATTGTTGTTCCTCATCAGTTGGCAACTGAAAAACACTATTGAGTTTCCAAGGAGCAGTATGTACTTTCTTGTATATATTTAGTTGTTTTAAATTGTATTCTTGGTTTCACTATAATAGAGTCGATGTAAAAACAATGGCAAATTAAATATATTGGTGATTGATGTTGTGGATGTACCAATGTGTATTTGTTTATTCTTGTTAAATTCTCAGATATTACTAAATGTAAATCCTTATCATATTTAATATGAATAATTGAAAAACACAGTTTAGATCAATGTATATAAGTTAAAATTAATATTGATGTTGTCATTGACAACATCGACAATAGAAAGACCATTCTCTATCATACATTTTATTAAAACTTGTCCGTAGAAACCATATGAATGATAAGCGACCCAATAATTTAATGATTATTAATATTATATACGCCATTAGTATTAAACTAACATTAGAGCGATTTCATGAGATGATGACTCAAATATTTTTTAACATGTTGAATTAGATTATATTTTCCATTATGGAACCTATTAATATATCCAAGCATTGTTAATCTGAGCGTGCTTTACATATGAATTGTCAGCTACTGAAGCATCGGATTCTTTTTGTAGATTTTAGTTAGTGACAATTTTTATTTGTAACCTCATTCAAAATCTGGCCAACTTCGCCCACGTAAACTTGCATAAGAATTTACTTGGAAATTTTTTCCTTTTACATGAAGATGTATTTTTTTTCACCTGATCAAGATATTAAATTTTCATTTAAGAGAAGTTGAGTGGTGCTATTTATTGTACACATTTTGATTGGAATGAAATACTGTACACATACGTAAACTGTACAGAAGGTGGACTGTGGAGGGGAGAGAGCCGAGAGCGTGCAAGCGCGACTATGCTCGATCGGCTCGTTCGAGCAAAGAGCAAAGCCCGTTCTTCCTCTGTACGCCCTTCCCTCCAATTTTTACCCCTTTTTTCAAAACCCTAGAAAGCCGGAACACATTCGACGGGAATTCGAAATCCCTCGTCCGCGCATGATCCCTGCACGCTGCCCCGACAACCTTGTTCGTCGTCAATTCGTTCCTCAGCCACCTCAATAGCCTTACACGCCGGCATCTCAGTGCCCTAGCTCCGCCGGTTCCCGCCCCTCCTTGGCTAGCCTTCTCGCGCAACCCAGCCTCGTAGCCCTAGAGACAGTCTGTCGTGATCTCTCCTCCCAATTTCTCGTCGTCATCGGAGCCTCGCGTGGCATAGCTCGGTCTAGGTGACCTCCCTACTCGTCCTTGGGCGTCCCTTTGGAATTAGGGCTGCGGGAGCTGGTGCACATTAGTGGCCCTTGGATACTGAATTAGGGCTCCGTTAAATTTTGGCGCTATTCCTAACGTCACGTTGAAGTCCAGACTTGGGCTTCCACTTCTACTTGCTGGGCCCTCGTTCCACTGTCACCTTGCTCTGTTTTGGCCGTTTTTCCCTGAAACTGCAGACGTAATTCTTAAACTCTGCCTGGTTTGTGTTGGATACGAAACAATGAGCTGAATTCTGGGCATTTGCCCTGTGGGACGCATGCTTTAATTCTTGCGAGCTGGGTGCAATCTCAATCATTCCAGTAACAGAAGGGAATGCCAACAACTATTACGCCGTGACTACCTGTTTGTATCATCACTTAACGCCCTCTTCCTTCCGTGGGACATTTTGGCTCTGTTACTGGTTCTACTATTGCTGACGACGCATTCGCAACTTGCATCGAATGGGTCCTCTGGCATTAGCGCCACCAAAGTTTCTATTCAACAGGAGATGAGCGGACATGAGTAGGCTGTCATTCAGACCTCGTCCTCTTGACATTCACAAAAAGCTCCCCATTGTAAAATCTATCAAGGAGTTTGAAGACGATGATGTGCCTACTGCTACCTCTACCCGTAATTCCCAGTTGCAGAGAATTGCGGCAGAGGCTGAGAATGAGGTAACAAATGCACCCCTTCTTAATCACTTCATCCATTCCCTTTCATCTCTCGTTACTGTAACCTTCCTCCTCTTTGATATCTAGCAAGATACCAATGAAAAGTTTCAAAGTTTCTGACATCACCGTCTAATGATCAGGTGCAACATACTTACACTAGGAAAAGCACTCAGGAGATACCCATTCCACAATTTAATGTTGTAGATACTTACGAAAGAGATTATTCCCGTACATTTAACCAACCGAATTCTTATGTGCGTGGCAGAGGAGGTTTGTTTTCCACTGTCCCAGAATATTTGTCTGAATTTGTCGTTTCAAGAGAGGCGGTGCTTAGGTTTGACTATATACAATGTAATAAGTGCAGCTAGGGCCGAGCTTGGTGAGTTTGTGGAGTATGACTTGGACAACGAGGATGAAGATTGGCTACACGAGTTTAACAATGAGAAGAAGGCATTATCATCGGAAAAGTAACGCCTATATCTTAGTGTGACCTGTTATCTTAGTGTGACCTGTTATTTTCTTTATATCAGTGCTTTACTTTTTGAAGTTTGCATCTACTAAATTTGTCTCTCTTCCTCCTCCGGGAAAAAGCTGAGCTTATTCTTTGCAATTGCATTTTATACGTGACAATAAATATGGTAGGTATATGAATATCATTGTCAATTATGCTTCTTAATTCTTATAGCCCACTTTATATTTTTCAAAAATCCTAAAAACAATTAATTTCAGTCTTGTACTGCTAAACACCTATAAGATAATGTAGTATTGTTGCTACTTACTGAAATTGCTATAATAGCATGCCTAACTATGGTCCGCTCCATGGTAGAGAAGGCCAACCTTGAGTCGACTTCGTCCATCTGGAAGTGTAAGTCTATCGAAACTCTTGGAAGATTTCACACTAATACAAATGGTAATAAAACTTTGCTGCGAATTTTGTAAGAAATTTGTTTGTATGCAACAAAATTTAATGGAAAACATCAAGTTCTTGTATAAATATATATTCTGCATACAGAATAAGACAAAATCTCAAATATACATCTCGAGATTGATTTATTAGTTACAAATTACGGTTCTAGCAATAACAACATTTTAACCTAAATTTGGGGGCAAATCTACCAAAGTAGCTATTTTTTTCTTCTTCAAGAAAACCGAGTCTGGGGTAGTGTGGATTTTATGAATCCTATCTTAGATGTAGTCATTTAACTATCGAATTACGGTCTACCTAGCTCTAGAGTCTAGACAATAGCAATAAAATAGGTGGGAATGCGACACTTTAGCTTCAAACAAAGAAAAACGAGAAATTAAACATTTATATAGCACTGAATACCCTGTTTATCTCTTTATCAATTCCAATCTTTTGCACCTTCTAGTTAATAGCAATAGAAAATAATGTTGATCACAGTGATAAAATAATGGATATGTTCCCGGTGTTGCCCCAAATGTTGACTTTGAAATGTCTTGTCTACATGGCATGGGTCAATCTTTTGCATCCAACATTGATGACACGGGGCAAAAGTTGGTCTGACACTTGGGTGCTGTCGAGGTATCTGGCCGTTGGGTATTAGCATTGGCAAAATGGAAAAATTTACTCTACTTCAATGACATATCATCAAGAAATATATGAACAACTATGGTAACAAAAGTATCATTGTTATCAATATCACCATCATCATGAGTCGTACCCAGCACCTTAATTCTCATATGAATCTATGGAACAAACGCTTGAATGTTAAAGCTATCCCATTCACAAGCTTGGTTTTGTTTCTTGAGGTCAAGAAAAGATTCAATTGGAATTGTAGTTTTAATTATTGTCAATGTCCATTCCTTTTTCCATATTTAGTTTGCTTCAAGCGACTTGGTTGTTTCTATTTGACGCAATCTCCCTTATCTTGTAATGCACTATTAAGAGTATACTATCCTACCATTTTACATCTACCATATCACGCCCTTACTTTCATAGGAATGCTTGGGAAACTAGGCGAGTCTAGTCAACCATTCCCTTTGCAATATCTGAATTTTTTTTGTCTGCAATAGGTAGAGGAGGGGTTACAAATGATTCATCCAAGGTGTTGAAAATGAAAGTAAAAGTAAATACTGATGTTTTATCGGTTTAAGTCTTCCAAAATCAAGAGAGAACATTGTGTGAAAAATAATCAGAAACCAAAATGTGTACATTGGTGCCAATTGGTATAATCTGTCTATGGGTATTAAGCATCACTACAGTTTTTTATTGAATGATTTTCATCGATATCTCGTTGATATAATAAAAATCTTTGGGTAGGCAGATATGAATTGTTGACTATCAATTTAGTTAAATGTTATCTTGTGTCCCAATCTATCATTGTAACGCGTTTCATATGTTCATTTGATTATGGTTTGGTTGAAGGTGAGAAAAATAAAAGAGCGACAACCATTGAAGCACTCTCTCTCTCTCTCTCTCTCTCACTCACACACACACACACACACACACACACACACACAGACACACACACAGTAACATGTCTATTAATGTCTAGAGACTATGCTTACAAAACTTCATAAATCTTTTGTTTCTTTGCCGAAATGACCAACAAACTATTTGTCCAAATTCTGTTAATTCTGATTTCTAGGCTATTGAAACAGTGTCAAAATTTTATACTTTAATCTATGCCCAGTTTATGGAGAAGCTCCCTATGGCCTCTCAGCAAATCTTCTTTGATCTGAGCTGGGAATAAATATTTACGGGCAACCAAATTACTGAAAGTGGTACACTTGTGGTCTGAGGCAGCATTATTGACTTTGCAAATTCCATATTTCATTTTCAAAGAACATCACACGTCATTGATTAAAAAAATGGCATCTTCGACCACTTGAGCACCCACTTAAGCGGTATGGCTCATGTACCTGAAGAATCTTCACTTAAGCGGCTGGTGATGCATTAAACTATTAAGTGGGCACTTTTTCCATTTCCTGCTGCTTTATCTCTCTTCTCATGACTTGTTTAACCGCTTGTTAAAGTTAATGTCTAAGCCTAGTCCAACAACATATATACAAAAAAGAAAAATTGGCTGCTCGGCGCTTTGTATGCATAGCATATTGGCCGTAATATAAATTTCATCTCTATCCTATATGGAATTAGTATACCAATATTATACCTATTACCATCAGTCTATTACCTCTTCTATAGACGTATTACGTTATTGCTATTGAGTATATAATACAGGGCTTATACTTATTTCAATGTATAAGAAATATTATGCTAGTATCTTATAAGTACCACATAGAAGTATCACAAAAGTGCTATAAGAGTACTGTATATATGTAAAAGTACTATGCAAATCGTATAAAGTATATTATATGTATATGGTATTATGTTTTACCCGGCTATGTTATTAGGTATAAAGTATACTGTACATGTGTACTAAATTTTGGTGGTTGGCTGCTATAATTTTCTGTACGATTTCCCAGTCTAATATAATATATAGATAATAATTCTGCAACTGTTATTGTATAGTAAGTCGATAGTATAACATTCTTTTATATTGTAAGTTCAAATAGCTGTCATAAATACTAAAATTTAAATATTTACTTTTACCTGCCCTACTCTAATAAACATATCCTTATTGCTGGGTTATTGAGTCGTTACTCGATAATTTACAATTAAGTGTTCCTAAATTGTTACTGTCTGCTTTTTCAAAAAGCGCTTGCTTAGTTGGTTGCTTCACACTTAAGCACCCAGGGAGGGTTGGCTACACTTCCTGCTTCACGCCTTCCCAAACTTCGCCACATATTAGTCTAGTTTTTGTACGAGAACTTGTTTATGTATAGGTGCTTAGGTCCTGGTCTAGTATCACTTATTAACTTTGCTTGAAGAGAGACTGGGAAAGTGAGACGGATTGAGCCAGTTTTTGACAAGGATAGTATAAATCTGGGCCACCTCTAGCCATAAATGAGGCTGAGTTCTACAAAGAAAATTGTCTAAAACGGGTTAGAAGAGAACCACAACCTCATTATTTGTAGCTTGATATCAACCAAGTTTTTACATTTAGCTACAGGTTCACAACCCACATCTATCTGCATATCAATTGAGACCAGCTTTCACATTGACGATCTACCACTATGAATCATTACTTTTTGAATCAATGTCAGTTTGGTAGTAGATAATTATGAAACGTTTAAGCAGTTCATTACATATATCACTCTTCTAAATCCTGAAAAAACAGTTTTGGATTTTCAAAGATTAAGTTATTTGTGAAGTTGTTGATATTATAGGAAGAGATGCTTGTAAGGAAACGCCACTTATTTTGATACAACTACTACATATATCGATCGAGAATATCAGTCAAGCCTTGCTGTCTTACAGATTCTCAGTTGACATTATTCCTGTTTTAGCACCTTGTTAACAGTGTCCAACTAAGCTGATAAAACATGTGAACACATGTATTCCATTGGATTTATGCTTGTATTACATGTAAAAATAATTTGATACCACCATGTTATTTGTAAATTGTACTTGCATTTTGATACCATGGTGGTGCTTAATCGACTAGTCATAACATCTGTTAAACATGACATAAGTGGTTAGTGGTTACATGTTAATGCCTTGCACACTCCGTTATACCAAGAAGAAACCCTTGCATCTTCAAGAATAGCACTCTGAAAATCATATTCATCAGATTATGTGCTCGAACAAGCATCTAGCTGTTTTAGTTGTTAATTTATTATGTATATTTGGCTGAGAACCTTTTATTGGATAACTCAACAACACATTATGTTTGTCTGTCCTGGTCCTTGTTTCGTGGAGAGACCAGGTTTTGCTGAGGCAGACTCTACGCTTGTTGCTGTCTCTAGCAAGCTCCTTGATTTGTGGTGTATTTTTATCTGTATATATAGGCCGTTTATTTTCTAACTCAAATTGAATACCTCAGGCTCCAAAAAACTGCATCTATTCTTGTGGTTGTTGTTTAGTCTGGCCTTATTTTTAGCTTCTGCAATGGCAGTTTGCTGTTGCTCAATGTACTTAAGAGCATGTGGCGTTGTAATCAATCAAATCTTATAGCAGTAACGGAAACCTGATTATGCATTTTTTTGCTGTTCTCGTCTGATGATCCATCTCATTTTAGATTGGAACTGCTCCTCTTCAAACTGGAGGTTTTGGATCATAAAGCTCGCGAAAGGGCAGGAATTATTACTCCAACTCTTATTGGCCCCATTCCTGCTATACTCCAGTTTGATTCTGCATCCGAGGTATCTTATTATTGTATTTATGCAGCTAGTATCTTCATATTGTTCTAAAGGAATGCACATTCATTATGTTTCCATCAATAGGATAAATTCTGAGTTATAGGTATGTAGAGACACATTAAATAATTAAAATGAGGAAATGCTAGCTACAACGAATGTAGGTACACATGCTTTAATTGCGGATAACTTTTGGCTGCAAATATTATAGCTCGGATCTATGGGCTTTGGATCATTGTACCTAATGTTGACTTTTGAGTTGACTTGTTAGGGGGTGGAAGTGGAAGCTTATGGAAACTTTGAGGGATTGGACGAGTGAAATTTTGACACAACTAACGTCAGAAACCGACAACACTGAGGAATTAGGCGAAAGACATAAAATTTTGCCCATAAACATGATCGACATGGCTTTTATTATAAAAACAACATTTCAACAAGTGTGTCAATTAGTTTTCAGTTATCATCAACAAGTTTTCCCTGCAAGAAACAAGAAGAGGGATTCACATGTTTAAAATGGCTTTGACATCTAAGATCAAAACCAATTATGGATAAATGTTATCAATCAACTTTTGAGTTTAAAAAACCTTTATTCTGTGAAGTATGCATTCTTATGTATGTAGTAATGCATAATATAATGGGTGTTTGACTACTTATATAATGTGCAAGTCTCTAGGCATATAGTTTTTTAATAACACATTATATTTGTCTCATTATGATAGTTGATGTATAATATAACGTGCACATAAGGTGTTTTCTTTCAACTTTTTCAGGTCTACATCTTAACATGATACATTTAAGAAAATGGCTATTTTTTCTAATTGTTGGAGGACACTTAAATTACGAGATAATCACCCGTATTGTAGTTTTTCTTCAAAATATACAATTCACTAAATCTGTAATAAATTCTTTTAATATACTTTGTCTTTTACTAAAAATATTAGATAAACAGTACAAATGCATCAAACATATCTAGGTCCACTTAAATTCAAGATATGTTGTTGCTAATATTACAAAAAACCCTCTTAGTTGTATGTGTTAAGTGAATCAAAACTGAGATGATTTCCAACAAATATCATATTTGAAAAGGGAGTTGAGATGGAAGAGTTGATCTGGTGTTAGACCTATCTAAAATTTGCGTTATAAGTGGTTAGGTCTTCTATAGAAGGGGTAGATCTAATGCTTTTCAGCTTGAACATAAATCTAAAATCTTTGGTGCTTTTGTGGCCGATGTTTTAAGAAAAGGCTTCCTATAAGGCCATTTAGTCGGCGATTTTAGATGGACATTTGTTATCTCGGCCCAGACAAGATTATATTTGTATTCATAACATTCTCTTGATGTACTATTTTGTTGTATGTTGTGTACATGACACACATGCTTATTAAGTGTTGTTGTTTTGGACCGATAGGGCATTCGAGTATCTTTTATATGATATGGTTAGTCTTTATTGTTATTGTTAACATATTTATTTTTATATTTATTTTGTGCTCTTTCGTATCTTGTCTTTTATCGCATATTGGTGAACTCTGTAGCTAGTGACTCCTATCCTATATAAGGTGGAGGGTCTATGCTTGTATTTGTTAAATCAATAATAGAATCTTGTTCTAGTCACGTGGTACTAGTCACATGGTATCAGAGCGGTTCGACCCCCCAAGCCCCTCTCAACCCTAATGCTTCCCTCTCCTCCCCTAGCCGCGACCACCCACCCTTTCTCCTTTCCTCTTTCTCTTCACTAACCTGTCACCCTACCCCTCTCTACTTAACCCCCTCTCTAGTTGCAACCCCTGACCCTCCATCCAACTTCTTTACACCCCTGACCGCCGCCCCTTCCCCTTTCGTACACCATCCTTCACCCCCTCTTCTCTTCCTCAAATCTCGCCGTCCTTGCCCTTGATCCAACACTACACCATACCGTCTCAGATCTGGCCACCTCTCTCCTCCCCCTGCCGATATCACCGCCCCTCCAGCCTACCATCACCCCTCTCCTCTAAATCCTGACACCACCCCTTCAGCCGCCACCCCCAACACCTCGTCGCTGCTGCCATCATCCTCCAATCTCCCTTTAGCCCAACAACTCGCCAACAACCCACCCTTTAGCCACCACCCCTCATAGCTGCCGCCACCCTGCACCTCCAACCCATCCATCCACCTCACCACCTAGCTCCAGCCTCCTGCCCGCACCTTCCCTACCTCTCTTTTGCCTCCCTCCCACCACCAACCTTGCCCCTTCATCTTTGTTCCCGACCATTCTCTGATTCAGGTCACGTCTTCTTGGTTCCGCTTCAGGAAAGTGAGGCACTTTCTCTCTCCCATCAACCTTTGTCACATGTCGGTCTAAATTGATGATGTGGCATTGATTTATCAAATTAAATTCTTTGGGTCTTTAAACTCTTCTACTGGTAACTTATGTCATACTTCACGCCCTTCTGAACATATAACTTGTGTGGACTGATCAAGAACTGATTACCATCATAGTCTCTAATGATTACTTTAGAACTCTGTACGTGACCACAATAAAATTGGATGGCTCTAACTACCATACACAATCTACTTTTGAGTTGTGCGTCAAGGCCCAAGGCCAATACTCTCACCTTATTATTAAAGCACATGCTAACCCTGTCAAGAATGCTGATGAAAAAACTTAACAATCCTATGACTTGTGGATCGAGGATGACCCGAGAGTGATGACCTGGACGGTCAACAATGTAGGACCAAAAATAAGCAATCTCTTTTAAGACTTAGAATGGCAAAGCTCATGTGGGATTATTTATCTCATGTTTACTCACATCAACGAAACCCTGAAAAGGTGTTTGAAATCTTTAAAAATAGGCTAAAAAGAATTCTTTAATGATACATTAGTTGAGGATTATCATAATCAATGTTGATCTTTTATAGGATGAATTTGAAATGTCTCGACTTTTGACATCACTTGTAAGGAGTGGGACTCGATAGGGGAGCCACTCTCTTACTCGAGGGATCAATTGAAAACCATCTAATGCCAAACATGATAATTGTTTTTCACAAAGGATGATGAACTAATATCCAAGTATGAATATAAGACTAAAGGAAACCAACTATAACTAAGAGGTTGCGGAGGGCAACCTGGCTACTCCAATCTATCTCCAAGCAAAAGACTATTGTGCAGGCTGCAGGTCGAGGTCACCTATGGTAAGATCTTCCCCACCTAATGGGTTGGAAGCATACCCACAAGAGAATACAAAGTGGAAATTGTCAGCATAAAAGCCGGTATGTGCATATTAATAGAGATTGGACAACATTAGTATAAAAGGACAACAAATAATATAACAAGGCTTCCCAAGCAAAAGACAAAGAAAGAATCATCCAAATGGATAGCAAAATAAATCTTCATATAGTAAGACAAATTATATCAAGAAACAATTAGCATTGCAATCAACAATTTTTGCCTTTAAATCTCAAATTAGAGAACATCATTAAATAATAAGAATTATGCATGCAGATTATTGATAAAATATAATAAAATTCAAGGTATATGGCATCACTACCATATCCACATATTATGGGATCACCTCCATAATCTTTGGGGGAGTAATGACATCACAACACTATTAGCCAGGGACATGAATCACCATCTATCCCTCTATAGGTAGTACACGCAATATGGGCACATCACCTAGTGTGTACATTATACAAGTTATTTAAATAAAAAATTGCTTTTAAATAGAGAGGCAAGGCTCAATTTAGTAAGATCACAATATAGTATGTAAATGAGAAAAATATCATAAAGATTTATAAATGTGATCATTGATACAATCATGGCCAACATATGGCAATTAGGGTTTTGCATTGAAAATGGATCAATAAATTCAGCACGGTGCAAATTGAATGAAATGACAATAAAATACAAGAATTTGTTTTCAACTTGCAATTACAACAATACATAATACTGACTAATTTCAAGAGTCTGGACCCAATCAAGTCAAATAGTAACATGTGACATTCAAAATAATGCCACCATCCAGTCAAAGAGAAGAGAAAATATAAATCATTGTTGATTATAGAATTGAAGGGATGCAACATACCTCAAAATGTGTATTTAAAGTCAAAGCCCAATACTAGATCCAATCAGGGTGCTTCTTCACCTAATATTACATTAGATGTAGGTCATAATTAAGATGTGTATTATAAATCCTAAAATTATCGACTCCTTGTTATAGTGAAATCAAGTTATCAAAACCTAAGCTAATAGATAGGATTTATTTTTTGATCCCAACAAGTATTTATTTGTATTTTCTGATGAGTAAATAATAAGATATGAATCATCCAATTTAATACTATTAACTGGTATTTAAATCGAAATCTCGAGACAAAAGACCAATAAGTTCCTGCATCACACATCATTATTTATGGCGTGACAGGGCACACTTGCAAAATCATGCACTTAAATCAACTCGCAACCATATATCACATTAGGATTGGAATGCGTGACATAAATTAAATGACATCGAGGGCAAACGAGTAAAGCAACCGACGTTCATCTTCTTCACCTCGCAAATATATCCTAGGAGACTAGTGGACCTTCAACCAAGCTCGACTGGAAAGCAACTTGAGTTTCCACAAAATAGGTTGAAAGAACATCACCTTTTTCGTCTAGACTTGCCGGTCTCCCCGAGTTCAGGGATTGGCCGCAGGGCGAACCAAACCTTACCCACAATCGCCGCTATGGCAAGCTTGAAGCAATCGAAGGAACATAGAGCCGGGAACCAACACGGAGAGAAAGCCTATGCATCAAGTCTGAAATCTCATGCCAAAAACAAAGACGAGATAAAAAGCTGAAAATGCTCATCGAAGCGCCCACTCACTGTATGAACACGATCACAGATAAAGAACCAAGCAAAGAGGGAAAACTCATACACACCTCTATGTATGAAATAAAAGCAAGGAGAAGCTTTCTTGAGGTTTCCTGAAATCGAACAGCTTCTTCACTTGACAAGATACCGACCCATGAACAACGCCGACAAACTCTAGCTATGAAGCACCGACCGCCATAGTTGGGGAATTTGCTAGCGACCAATCAAACACCACTTGAAGGGTCCAGACAGGGTTGAGGGGGGGTGCGTCGATGGTTTCAGTGGATCTTCTTATTGGTGTGAAGCCCCAGTATGGTCAGAAATCTCAATCGGGAAGGGAAACAGGGGAAGGAAGCACCCCTCCATCGATTGGATGCTGGGGCAACGAAGTCCCTCTAGAACTAGGATCTCTGGGTTGAGAACGTGAGAGGAACACTGAGGGAATGAGATCGGAGGGCGACATTGAGATGAGAGAGAGCACACGGGAGGAAAGGAGGAGCGCAACACAAACAGTAGAGTTCCAGACACAGTTGGACTCGACAAAGAAGATAAGTTTTGAACCATCAGATCCAAATCCGAGGGTATGGATAAGAGTCGAATATAGGGAGACCGCGTGACATACAAACTAGGGAGAAATGCGATTTACATACAAACTAAAATTTGAATAGCATTATGATTAATATTTAGATACTTTCTTCTATAATTAAATTCACATAGCTACCATTATCCAAAAAGATTGAAAATAGGTATCCTAGCTAATTAGGACCCAAAGAGTTCGATTTTGGAGTTAGATTTCACTTTTAGGATTATCTTATGAGTTCTAGAATAATTAGGATTTAACTCAATTATCTTAATATTAATTATATACATCACATAAATTATCACTATTTAGGATTTAGAGTCCAACTATCATCCTCTTACTGCCATCAAGGTTACACAATATTATTTTACACGAATTCTGATATTTTACTCATATAACCTATTAAGACCATTAATGTCATTATTTACTTAGATAAGTACATTAATCATTCCCAACTATCTAGAAAGTCCAATTATTATTTCGTTAAATATATATTAATCAAATTAGAGCCCACATTAACCCTTTATTCATATTAACTCACATCCAATTAGTAATTAGTCACATGTAAGTCATTATGTGTGTATTAGTGAACATTATAGCATGAACGACATATTTGATGACTGATGAGCTCAATTTACATATTGGATCTTAGTCAGGTAAGTGGGTCCCTTTTATGTGTATTAATATATGTTATATGATTATGGTACCTAGTCTCACTATTGTATCATGAATGTCACCAAGGATGTACAGGTTAGGGTTGGTCAACTCCAACTTAGGGTTTAGGTCGACATGATTACTTTACATCACACACACATCATATTTTTTGTATGTAATCCATATGTTCCATTTATTCAAATCATCTTATTAGGGGTTTATTGGTTCCGAGCACGGTCAGGGTCACATGTATCCATGGTTAGGGTTACATTTGAGCTATTCATGTTATGTGCATTAAATGTTCATTAGGTTTCAAGCATGGGTATTAGGATATATCTCTAACCTTGTTTGGCCAATTTTTGAGATCCAAGCATACCAACTTCCTAATCATAGGATTAGGATTTCTAGATTCAGGACAACCACATTTTACATCACTGAAATCCAAAGATAGTGAAATGAAGTGCAAATGGTACAATTCCTCGTTGGACTACCTGCCTCCTTTGTAGTTGTGGACCAGATCATGTCTAGTGATCCTCTACCTAAACTGCGAGATGTCCAAAAATAGGTCTTACGCCTTCCGTATGTTTCTTCTCCTGCTGATTCTGCTTAGGCATCAACCCTTGCAGTACGATCTCAAGATTTTGGCTGTGGCAGAGGCCATGGCTGTGGTAGAGGACGTGGTCATTTTGGCCCGTCGGGACCTGGATGTGGCCAACCCCCTTCTGGACCGGGATGTGGTAAGCCCTCCACTGGGCCTAGTAACGCCCCTCCTCCTGGATCTCAACATTCTAACTTCTGTGGGCACAATAATCACATTAAGGATTGTTGCCGGGCGAAACATGGCTACCTCAACATGTGGACAAATCAAGCATCTAATGACTACACGAGGATGAATTGGCCCATACCTCCACTGCTTTTGCGGATTGGGTCCGAGCTGAATTTGAAAAACTTTTTGGAGGACTTCTTATGATAAAAACAAATAGGTCATAGACTTTGGTGATTCTGTTCATATTTTTGGTAATTCGAATTTTCTTACTAGTATGACTCCTACTATTCCACTTGTAACTGTTGCTGATGGCACCCGACCCCTAGTTCATGGGGTTGGTAATATTCGAACTACAAACAACTTCTTGCTCAAATTTACATTATAAGTTCCCCATTTTCCTCTAAATCTTCTTTCTATTGGTAAAATTGTCAAACAACTTCAATGTCCTATTACATTTGACCCTGATGGATGTGTCTTTCAGGATCTCCGCACGAGGATGAGGTTTGGTTCGGGCCATGAGGGACCATACGACTTATACTATCTTGATGCTCCGCGAAATGCTGCTCTTCTCTCTTCGACAATTTCAGGACTTTAATGGCACTACAGATTGGGACATCCATCAGCATCCAAGCTCAAGCATATGATTCCTTTTGTATCTGAAACTTTGTTTAAATGTGAAGTTTGTTAGCTTGGAAAGCAAACTCGACATGTGTTTCCTAGAAACATGACTGTCTCCAAAATCTGTTTTTGATTTTGTTCATGTTAATATATGGGGTCTGTGTTCTGATACAAGTGTAACTGGATTGACCTTTTTCCATGGTCTCTCTAGGACTACTTGGTTGTTTTTACTTAAAGACAAGGCACATGTTCTTGAACGTTACTACATTCTTTGCTGAGATTAATACTCAACAAGCCCATCAATATTTTTCAGAAAGATGATGCCCTTGAATTCATGCAACAGTATGTTAGCCTTTTTTTGTTAAAACTTGGCACCATTCATCAAACATCCTGTTCTTACACTTCTCCGCAGAATGATGTTGCCTCGCGTAAGAATCACCATCTCTTTGAAGTTGCCTGAACTCTTATGTCTCACTATCATTGACCTAAGTCTTTTTGGGCTGATGCTGTCTCCACACCTGTTTACTGATCAATAGAATGCCCTTGTCTTTCTTAAACAACCAAGTCCCATATAGTGCTTTGTACCCAGAGCTCCCCTGGTTCTGTGCCACCTAGAATTTTCAGTAGTACTTGTTTTGTATGGAATCTTCAGGCTGGTTTAAGCAAACTTGATCCTAGATCTACGAAGTGCATCTTCTTGGGGTATTGATGAACTCATAAGGGGTTTGTATGTTATTATCCAAATACTATGAAATGGTTGCTAGTGCGGACATCATCTTTTTAAAGATACTCAATATTTTTCTACTATGGGTTTGACTCTGTCTACGATTCTTCTTGTTGACACTCCTCTTCCTACTCCTGTTGAGCCATACTCTTCAGAATCTGTTGTTCCTGTTGCCCCTCTCAAAGTTTATCAAAGACGCTGCAAGACTACAACTCCCTCAATGCCCCTCCCCTCAATCGATCCCTTATCTTCGTCGGCAGATCATTACACCAATCAGGTATAATGTGACTTGGATACTCCGATTAGCATAAGAAAAAGGATGTGCTCTTGTACTTTACATCCTATCATGAATTTCTTTTGTGATGCTAATCTTGGTTCAAGTTTTGCAATTTTTATTGCTGTCCTTTCCACTATTTGTGTTCCTAAAACTACGGCTGAGTTCTTGATACATCCTTTTTGGCGCTGTGCCATGGAAGTGGAAATGGAAGCTCTATGTTCACAATAGGCATGGGACTTGGTGGACGCTCCTGGTCATGTTTCACCTGTAGACTGTTGTTGGATCTTTACTGTGAAGTATCAACCTGATGGCAAGTTGAACGTCTTGAGGCTCGTCTTGTTGCTAAGGGCTACACATACTTATCGACGTGGATTATTTTGAGACTTTCTTGCATGTTGCTCGTCTTAACTCTATTCGAATTCTTATTTTTATTGCTGGTTATTAAAAGTTGGCCTCTTTTTCAACTTGATGTTAAAAATCCTTTCTTATATGGTGATCTGTATGGGGAGGTATATATGGATCAACCTCACGGATTTGCTGCTCAAGGTGAGTGTTATAAAGTATGCCATCTTAAGAAGCCATTTATGGTCTACAATAGAGCCCAAAGGTGTGGTTTGTAAAATTTGACATTCGATAGTCACGAGAGCCCAAAGGTGTGGTTTTAAGAAGCCACGATAAATCAAGTCAGATCCTTGCTAAATTTGACATTCGACACTCGCACTCTGATCACTCTGTTTTTGTAAAAACCTACTGTGGGAATAGTCATTTGGATCATGTATGTGGATGGCATCATCCTTTTTGGGAGTGACCATCAAGGTATTCAAGATACCAAAGAATACTTACGGAAACACTTTGTTACAAAAGATCTAGGAAAACTGTGCTATTTTTGGGAATCAAAGTATCCCATTCCTCTTCCGGTGTTTGTTTATCTCAACTCAAATGTGTCCTTGATCTTCTACAAGAAACTGGCATGTTGGGTGCCAAGCCAGTTGACACGCCTCTAGATCTCGATACAAATTGGGATGATGATTCTTCTCCATCTTACCTTGATAGCAAGAAATATAGAAGACATGTAGGAAGCTTATACTTGACTGTTACTCGACCATATATATTAGCGGTTGGACTTGTCAGCAGGTATCTTAATAAACCTCGACAATGTCATTGGGGTGCTGTGTGCCACATTCTCAAATAATTAAAAAGCTCTCATGGAAAGGGTCTTCTATACAAAAAACTGAGCATTGTAAGATTACTGGTTTTTTCTGAACCTATCTATGCCGACAGCAGGATCAATTGTAAATCTACTTCAGGTTAATGCACCTTTGTAGGTGGTAACCTTGTCACTTGGAGAAGTAAGAAGCAAACTGTTGTGGCTAGATCCAGTGTTGAAGTTGAGTATCAACCATGCCTCATACTACCTGCAAGCATAGTCACAAATTTGGTATTCGGGATACATATGACCAAGTCGAAAAATTCGGAAATCGGGAATTATGCGGAAAATTCGGATAAAAATCGGTCAACGTACGGTAAAAGTTCGGTCAACTATTCGGTAAAAGTTCGGTCAACTAGTCGGAAAAAAGTTGGCAAAAAAACGGAATATATATATATATATACATACAAAATATATATAAATCCACACATATAATGATTGAAAATGACTAAACATCAAACTGATTACTCTAATATTGGAAGAAGTGGGAGTAGCAGGCACAAATCAGGGAAGAAAGGGGGAGAATGGAGGAGAAAGATGGAGCGTACATGTAGAATGTCGAGGGTTACTCCTCCTGATGTGTCGAGGGATAGAGGAGGAAGGTTGGACGGTTTAGTGGAACCCTACTACAAGTTAAAAAGGACGTGGAAAAAATAAATGTGAAGCAAAAGTACAAAACTGTTTAAAACGGCAAAAAAACATATTAAACGCGTTTAAAACGCAATACGTGAAGAAAACACGAATAAAACGTATTATTCGGTTTGGAGTTTAAAACAGCCGTCATATACGTCACGTGAATAATACACGTTTTAAACGCTTTTTTTTTCAAAAAAACAAAGTATATTGTGACTATGCCTGCAAGCTCATATGGGTTCAAGGCTTACTGAAGGAGTTTGAGGTCTGTGGTTCTGAAATCTGCCTATGTATTGTGATAATAAGACATCCATCTTCATTGCTAGTAATCCCACATTCCATGAGCGCACCAAGCACATTGAAGTCGACTGTTACTTTGTCAGGGAGTGTATTCTATCCAGACGCATATCTACTCCATATGTCATGACTGAGGATTAGCTAGCTGACATCTTTACAAAACCACTGCCAAAGACAAGATTCATCACTATTGTGACAAGCTGGGCATGCATGATATCCATGCTCCAGCTTGAGAGGGAATGTTAACATATTTATTTTTATATTTATGTTGTGTTCTTTAGTATCTTGTCTTTTACCCCTTTTGGTGAATTTGTAGTTAGTGACTCCTATCTTATATAAGGACAGGGTCTATGCTTGTATTTGTTATCTCAATAATAATCCTATTCTAATCATAGTTATGTACTTGTGTTAAACTATTTCTTGCGTGCTTCTTTGGAGTTTATGCTTAAATGATTCTAAATGCATTCTAAATGGTGTTTTACTTTTCATTGAAACTTTATCTTTGAATCTATCTCAAGTTTTAGGGTCCAAATATGTATTGTACAAATCAAATCTACAATTGTGTGATTACTTCATATATAGTAATTAAATTATTAAAAAGAAATTCAAAGTCGCATATGCTCCAGCATATACTCCCGCATACCGCATAAACTATATAAGTGACCTCTCCGCATGCATAACACATACTACTTTTTGAAACACTACTTTTGGCACGAGTTCAGCGCCTCTAAACTTTTGAGTGAGACTACTTGTGATCTTAATCCAAGTGACTGGAATTTCTTCTATTTCCGTTAGGTATATTTTGTGAATATTACTGACATTGTTGATTTTCATGCGGACTTTACAGTTCTATCTACTTTAGAAGCTTCAGGGGATATGCCTTGATCTGCATCTTGACATTTATGAGTTTGGATTTGTAGCGGTTCGTTGGCCTGTTTTTGTGTATTAGTGTCCCTCTTTAAGGTCTTATTATTCAAGTAAAAAATATTGTCCATGCTAACTGTTTAATGTCCTTACTTTTTTAGGGTTTGTACTTTGTACCCTTAATTTATATTGTCAGTCTTGTATCCTTGAATTTGGTTTTCTTGTTGATGACTGCATTATCACAACTGGGGATTTGCAATATTAGAGGGCATATAACTCATAGAAGAGCCATTGTCCATTTGATAATAACTTCAATTGCCGACATTAATCACTAAATAATTTAATAGAAGACTTATAGGGTAATGTAAATTATGTAACCACAATGATACAGCCTTTAGCTGTTTATACTATTTGGGGACTGTTACTATGAAGGAATTTTTTTGTTTAAGATCTTATTTTTCCCATTAAATTTTAGTTTCTTCATGGCTTTTTTGCTTCTTATATTTGAACTTTTCTCTGCCTATGAGTTATTGTAAACAGAAATTAATCAAATTGTACTTTGTGTATATTAACACATAGTTTTAGCTTATCAAAGGGATGGACCATAAAGTATATGCATATGTATATTAGAAAACACTGGATGATCATAACATGTGTTTATAATTTAGAAAAGGGACTGATTTTTTCAATGAAAACTCTTTGTTATGCTGAGGCACACCAACGCAAAGGTGCACACTTTGGTGCTTTAGCAGACTGTCACCTTTTAAGTATGGCTTAGAACAGTCAGATATTTATGCCCCGGGCAGATATATCATTTGTAACTGAATCGGGTTGAGTCCTGTAATGTCCCCTCAATTTCCATCTGGTTGAATGGCTGTCCTTTTCAAAACAATGCAAACTTGGAATTGACCACTTTGCTCTGGTAATGACAGAAGTGACCTAAACAGTGATTATATATTCTGGAATTGTTGGTGATGGAACTTTAGATGAACTGATTTTTAGCTAGTCTGGGCAGTGAAACCTGCTGCATTAGTGAACTAAATTTCTTTTATTTATTATTGGCATAAGTACCGCAACTTTCTTTCAGCTCAGCTTATATAAATGGTCATTTACCATCACAAGATAGCATTCTTTGGCATAGTAGCAAGTACATAAGAAATCTTTCAAGCAGCAAGACACGTGCTACATTTGGATATTTCTTTTCACGATGTGCTAATTCCATACTCATTCATTGCAGGCCCTGCATTCTCTCTCCATACGAAGTGCCATTCTCCAATCTGTATATAACTACTGGAGAAGAAAGGTAGGTGGTCTTCTTTGCAGAAAATTGTGCAATTTAGTGTTCATATGATGCTTTGTAAGATATTATATTTTGGAGTGAGTTTCTGTCATCAGCAAGAAAATGATGATTTAGTAGCATTAACAATGGAGTAAAATGACATGCGAAAAACATGGAGGAAAATTCACTAAGGATTAAGATGGAAAAGTTGTATTTTTTAGCTATGAAGATGTTTCAGGTAGGAGAGACGAGAGGCCGAACTTATCTCCCAACAAGATGCTTATATTCAATTAGACCTTAAAAGAGTATATACTTATGAAGCACTAACCTGTTATGTTAAGAAGATAATGCTTGATAAATGATAAGGTATTCCAAATTCTTATTAAGTTTGGTTCTTTTACGACACATACTGATTGATCTTTTCATGTTTTCACGAAATCCCCGAATGGAACTGTGAAAAACTTGGTGCAAAATCTTGTAAAAGATATTGAAATTGCAAGGAATTGTATGTTACTTCTAAATCACCATTTAACTTTTGAAATTAAAGAAACATGATATAGTAATGCTTAATTCTTTATTTTCTGTAGACATTCTTTAGGCCTCCTACTTTGTAATTTGGTTCACTGAGCTATGTGAAAATTCACAAGCTCTGCCAGTTTTAAAACCTATTCTACATGGATGGAAAGTTACTAGTAAAAAACCTCATAGGATCACATAGACTAGACAACAAGAGGAAACCTTATTCTGTCCATTGGTAAATGGGTGATATACACATTTTGAGACTAGTGAGTCAGTGAGGATATAGCAAAATCTCTTTTTGTTCTCATATTGAAGAAAAAAGTACCATAGAACTGCAATCAATTGGAAAAAGTCAACTTGCATGCACATAGGAGCAAAACTTAAAATTGGAATTGCCTACTTCATTCTTCCAGCCGCCTTCTCAAGATAGAATGTGGCTGTGCCTGCTTATTCTCGACATTGAACACCATTTTTACGTTTTTATAATATGATTTACTATACTACTACATCCTGATATGTGCACATAATTCTATTATGTTTATAGTATGCACATAATTCTGATCATATATTATCATATAATCTATTAGGTTCATTGGAATTCATTTGTAATATGATGCCGAACAATAAGAGAATACTTCTATTTTATGAGCATGTGGCTTAAGTGAGTTTATCGTTATATGGGGTTCCATACCCTTAATTAAATTAGAAAACTTTTTACAAATAAAAACAATAATTAATGGAGCAAAATCTAAAAAAGAAGAAATTTTGTGTTCCATTCATATCATCTACGTCTTTACCCAATTTGTGATAGAATTTCATCAAATTTGTGTACTACTGCAAGATTATTGTGCATTACTGTTGATGTAATTACATTTGTAATTTATACGCTCACAGTGCACTAGCCGCAAATATGATGGATTTGCCAAAATACGACTATGGGCTTGGAAGAGCTTATATCCACACAAAATCACAGAACTAAATTTTTTTGTAGGAAGTCTAGAAGAGTAGCTCTGTTATAGGCTTAAAAAAAGGAAAACCCAATTCATTTTTGTGTGTCTAGATCTATCATCTATGATCTCCTTTCTCTACTACCTTCTATATACTATACAAAATCCCTGGGATTGTTGGAGTTGCAATATTTTGTGACCTTGTCCTTAACAAGGTAGATGAAAAAGAATAAATGAAGGTTAATATTGTTGACATTTGGATCAAGGTCGCGTCCACTTATGGAAAATGGAAGTTAAGGACGTCTGTACTTATTGATGTCGACATTTTCTATGAATTCACCGTACTGTTTATCTTTACTAACATTGGTCTCATTGTCTATGGTCATAAAGCAGAACTTGAGACAAAGATAAGACCAGTATGCATGGCTCTACTACATGTGCAAGCCTCAAGTGACGTCGAAGGATTGTGGCAAGTTGGCTACCTGTTAGGCATTGAAGTGGTTTCTATCATGTGTTTTGTTTATTTTTTGATAGCGGAAAGTGTAAAGATTTGTTGGGAAACTTGTATATCTAACCATGAGACAGACTGATATTACAATCGCTCATTGGCCCAGTCAGCCAGTGTTTAGCTAACCCAAGATAATCTCATCGGAACCCCGTTTGCCACAGTATACACATGGAGCGTAGAAATGTTGATATTGTTGGTTATTTAGATGCAAACTAAGTTGCTAATGGTACTAACCTGCCATATACATATGGACTTCACACTGTTGAAGACAAACTTGGAATTTACATGGCATAGTGATTAGTAAACAAGGAAAAGTGTGGTTGCTAGTTTGATGCTGTATCTGAACTTGAATATATGGCTATGTCCTCCTGTACTAATTCTGAAAAAAGGGGCTCTGTTCTTTGCTCCCAAGAGTTTGGTTTCCAACCCGCTTCTCATGTGCCAATGTGTTGTCATAATAAGGCTTCCATCTTAGATACTAGTAACCCAGTCTTCCTTTGAAGGACAAGACATATAGACTTTGTTTGTCTAGGTAAGTGAGCTGTGACGACTAAGCAAAATAATATGCTTTTAATAAAATGCCAAGACCAGGTGATCGATTTATATGCACAAATTAGTTCTCTGCCTTAATCGCCAAAGCTAAACATGATATCTATGTCCCTGCTTGATAGGGAGCGTTAGAATTTATGCTTTCGTATTCTTTTCCAGTTATACTTCTATGTTAAATCATTTTTTATCTTGTTTATGTAAAAGTTATTCAACCTATAGATGAAGGGAAGCCATGCACGAATAGCTGCTATTTAACAACACAATCATATCTGCATGAAAAAATGTAATCTTACTTGTAGTGGCACGATTGATGCTTTGATCCGGGCTTTGGATATTTAATAAAGTTGTGAATGGCTTCCGCAAAATAATTTTTGTGAAGCTTCTCTTTTATATAAATGCGTTTAGTATCTCATATTGAATTTTTTTTTTCAGCGGGAGAGGTGGCAAAAACCTGTTTTGCGGCGGTTGCAGGTAAGTTTGACTAGTAGCACTTTATTGGTCATCGTTCTAACTTTAGATTTTAAATGATCTTTGACGCTTCTCTCATTACTTTGTCAGTCCGCTATCTTGACATTTTTCTTCTCTATATATCTCCAGCCTCCTCCCCCTGTCAACGATACAAATCCATATAATGTCTTTCGACCAAGGGAGAAAGCTCACAAGCTCCATACAAGACGAGTATGTTATATGGTTGTATGCTTGTAGAATATCTGTTACCTTCACTTGTAGCTGCTAAATGTTTCTTGTGATCTATATTTTCAAGATGCAAAGGCGGGAAAACAATGTTCAGTCTTTTGAGAAACTACGCCAGGTAACATGCCTACAGACATTTGTACATAGTTCATGCTACATGGAGTGATGTAGTTTTTGCTAATTTTTTACATTTAGACTAAATGTTATCATCTTCCACTAAGCACTGGCTAATCATTAAGGTTGTTTTGAAGTTACATGAATATAAAGTGCGTACTGCAATTGTACTTTTTTTAGCCTAACATCTTATCGCAGATTTTTAAGGACTTAGATACGTTGTATTTTAAGATGCGACCAATAGTAGCGAGAAATATGATCAAGGACATATTTCGGGAGGTGTATTCTCTCTTATCCTTGGGAGTGTTGAATGGTTGTAGGTGGATGCTGCCCTCCTTCCCTTGTCACTTTTTGCATAATTTAAACACAGGCTTTTGTAGATGCAGGCATGCAAAATTTATAATTTTCGTATAAATAACTGAATGTTCACAACTGTGTTATGCAGTCCTCTGCATTAAGGCAGTTGTATTGCACTTTTAACCAGTATAGATCATAATTTTTAAACTTCAGGGCATATGAGAAACATGTCTGCAATTTATACTTGAGAAATCTTTAATCATTGAGCTATGAAATAGCATTGCTTATAATTTGTTTATGAAACTATTCTAGTAAGATAATATGCATGCCAGTGTAATTTTTACCGGTATATCTGATGTTCCTTGTTAAGTACACTGGTGTTAGTTGCATGTGCCTCTGTATGCAATATACTTTTGTGCTTTTGTTATATTTTAGTTGAGATCTAGATAGAAACTGAATATATCTCCAACTAGATCTTCACATGTATAATTTTTTTGAGATGTCTATCCCTTTGCCTCCAAATTCTAGTCAACTATACTGTTCTAGTCATTATAATAGGTACATTTTTCAGTCTAAGGTAGACTTGCCCACCATTTTAGTTGGGTCTTCCAATGTTTGGCGCTACTGTTTGATTCTCCTACTTGATTTAATGGCCATTTCTCATCTACCCTTTTATTCTCACTTATGCTTATTTAGAAAGAACAAGAGCCCCTTTACAATATTCTATTTGAAGATGTGGAAATGTGCTTGTTCTGTTCATTTCCCAAGCACTTTATTTTTCAATGCCTTCCCATATAATATGGTTGGAGGTGCCTCTTAAGTCGATCATAATTTTACAATCAAAACCTGTCACATCTTCCTTTTTTCATTTTACTTTGATTACATGAGAAACTGTCTACTTTTCTATTTTGGGTGATAGAGTTCGTATAATGAAACCATCTGTTTTTTAAAATCTTAACCATATCACCACCATCGCGCAATTTTATAGTGGGTAAGATATACTAAATAAACACAGTTTTCGTATACTAATCTTTAAACCGTTAAAACACAGTTTTCGTATACTAATCTTTTAAACAGTTAAGACTCTAATTATAATTCATACTCATCCTTTCCATCACATATCCATGCTTCCGTTTCACTCATGTTGCCCCTCTTCAATCCCACTATATGTCACTCTGTCTAGCATGCCTGTTGCTAAACTTTCAATATATAGCCGTATGATCTAACTATGAACATGTTTGTTTTTCCAGAATTTTACCATATTGGATTGTATTCTGGAATTCATATGTGCGAATTTCATGTTTGGTGTCCAAGATTTGAAAAATGGAGCTAATTCCGTTTTCAGACATGATAAGAATCACACATTTTGGTCTCCATCAAAATAATGCCAGACGCCAAAATCCAACTCTTATTGGCCGTTGGACTAACAAATAGTAAATTCTGCATTTATCAAATCCAACAAACCAAACATAATATTTAAGTTTTCTAGATTACGAAAATTCAGCATTTAGCTATGCGGGATGGGCTAGATGCATGATTTTGAAAGTCTTACTAACCAAACATGTCCTATAAGTGTCTGGTTTCTTCTAAAGTAGGTTCACCCTCCCATATGGTTTCATATGGCTGTAGATTCATTGTTTTCTTGAAATATATACATGCGCTTTGAAAGGTATATGACAATAAGTATCACCTGGCAAATTATAGTAGTTCAGAATTAATAATAAAGAAGTATTTGTAACTCACAACAATTTAAAAGAGCGCCTTGCATTTTGAAATTTGGTTGAGCTTTGCTGTTTTTATTTATGATTAGGAAGATGGTCAAATGATAGGTGGTAGGCTCAATAACAAAAATCTCCCTACTAGAAGTCATGTCTCAATCACAGTCCATATGCACCTTGAATTTGCAACACGGCATCATAAAATCATTACTGACTGTACAAAAAATAATGAATGTAGTCAAATTGTTATATTCAGTAAAATCAGTGTAAAAGTAAAAACAATGGCTACTCAATGGTGCCTTTTACTTATTTTCAAGAACTATATGCCTCAAGCAGTATTCTGCACTCTTGAGGGCATGTTTGGTTTGCATGTTTTTCAAAAACCTAATATTTTGCCCATCCTGCATTAGTGAATTGTTACATTCTCAGAAATTGGGTTAAGTTAAAATTTTATATTTTTTTGTTGGATTTGGTAAGTTTGGGATTCACTTGTTTCCACTCCACCGTCTAGCTCAAACTGGAATTTGGCGTATGGGAGAATTTTGACGGAAGCCAGAGTGCGAGATTCTCCTTATGTCTTAAAATCCTAAGATTCGCCCCACTTTCTCAATCCCACAAAACAAACGTAAAATTTGTGTAAAAGGATTTCAAGGTACAATCGAATATGAAAAATCCAGGTTGCCAAACATGCCCAGAGTAAAGCAGCGATGTGGTCATTGGGAAAGTGAAAACGTTGTCTTGTACTTCTTTGGCAGTATCCATTGACTGTGATGTTGAACCTTGTGAAGATGACTTCTGAACTGTTGGATGTTGCTTTGGCATTGACTCCATGGCTATTGGAACCTTTGGAAGCATTGCTAGCTCCGTTTGCGAGTTTGACCTTCATTGGTTCATGTGTAGAAGAGCAGTAGAGTCGAAATTTGCATCTTAGGAGTTATGGCTGCATCACATCCTAGTTTATAAAGTCTTGTTGCCTTCAAATACACCCTAGTGAGGCATTTCATCCAGGTGCATGGCGCATGAAAGTGTGCTTCATATAGAGCTTTGGGACATAAGCCTTAATCTGGCACATCTTCCAGTTCATGGCAATATTGTCCCGCCCAACAAGGTCATCATCATTATCATCATTGTCATCGTCTAAGCCTCAATCGCAAGCTCGTCGGGGTCAGCTCCAATCAGCTCTGTTATGGGTCATATGCTGATTAAAGATGTCGAGATTCAAAATCTCTCTTTATAAGCTCTTCCCATGTGAATTTAGGTCTGCCTCTTCTTTTTTCAAATTGTGCTTGACTCGATAGCATACCATGTCATCATAAAAAGAATGACAGTGTTTTATAGCTGGCTGTCAACCTACTGCCAACCCTCCTCCTTTATGTGCGCTTGGGACCGACTACATTTGCACATGATATACGGAACAGAAGGAGTTTCCCACCCAACAAGATCTTATAAACAATTTTAGGCTCGTGTTTTGCAGAATTTGTATAATGTTCATTTTGTAGATGTTCATTCATTATCAACGGATTTTAATAACATTGCAAGGCATTATCCCTATATAAGCTGAATACTGATTACATTTATAATCAATCCTTTCCTGTATGCTATTTGATTGCTTGTTTCCGTTATTGATTTTGTTATTTTGTCCTTTTCAGGTTAGGCGCAACTTGGATCAAGCAAAGACAATAGTGGGAGCTCTTATCAAGGTTGCTTTTAATTGAGTTTTAGGAAATATTTGACATTGAGTTTGTTAGTAGTTATGCTGCTCATACGAAAGCTTTGTGTTTTTCTGACAGAGAGAAGAGAAGAAACGAGAATTAACTGAGACGGAGGTCAAGTTTCAGCAATATCGAATGAAACATAAGGTAATTTATGCTACATATTGTATTGAACATATTAAAACCTTGTAATGAACTTCTCAGTGTGAATCTTGGTGCTTGGACATTTTGTTTATATATTATAGATGCAATAATGCACTATTTTCTGCAGAATATTATTTGTTATATGGGATGCTTATCCTTGACTACTTCCATATCTATAGAATATAGGTGAGATGATGATTTTGCTGCTTTCCCTGGCAAGTCTCTGAATTTGCTTTTTACAAACTGTGATGAAGATCACTGTTGTTTTGAAATACATTAGGAAAAGAGTGAATTTATGAGTAAGGGAATAACGAGCTTCAACATGTCATTGCAGCTAAAACCCGGTCCTTCCACTTTCTATCAGTAACTCTCTTAGTCTCAAGCACTTCATTTGAAAATATATTTTCTCAATTACCTTTTGCAAAATCTCTCAAGTAGTAAGAAGGTCCCAGTAAGCTACTTGCTATTTTTTCTTCTTCATACTCAGTACATGAGCAGCCCACAGCTCCACATTACCCAAGAAAGGTGCAAGCAAAACCAATCCCTCTGGGAGTCTGGGTTCATAGAAGTCTAAAGTGAACACATTACAGGCTACAACTATGGGAAAATGTCTTGGTACAGGTGAACATGTGTTGAACTCTAAAATATTTATATCATACAAAAGCATTTAAAACAATTTTAATGGTGCATCCCTGGCTGAAAGATATCATTCATGTATCTTTTTTATAACGGAAGACTTCTATTCCTCCCTCTACACCTAATGGATCAAATGACGTTTATCATGAGACAATGTAAGACACTAAACCTTGCAAAAGAAGCTTGTTTATTGATTGGGAAAGATGAACACATGATGCATACATGTTGCTCATCTAAAGCCTGGCTGGGGATTGGACGCCTCTTGATTAAAGTGCGTCATATTCATCTTTTATTTGTGTTTATCCTTAGCAGGGTGGGTGTGGATTGGAAAGTATGCAAGGATTGTAAAGTGATCCTTGGCGTCACCACCCAACGTAGGTTGGTGGTTTTAGATATAAACATGAAAAACAACAAAGGTAAGCATAATAGAAACTAAGATAGAAGGATCAAGTGGTGGAATCTTAAAAGAGAAAGGGAAGTCGACATTTTATAATCAACTTATCTAGAGGGGCACTTGGACTTGGGAGTCCGATGCTAACATTATGTTGCATAATTTGAACTCATGTCTAACAAAAATAGCTAAAGAGGTTTTGGAGAGTCCAAAGCGTGTGGGGGTTTACAGAAAGAGACTTGATAGTGGAATGATTAAGTACATAAGGCTAGTAAACTCAAAAGGGAGATTTATAGGAGCTTGCCCACATTTCGAGATGATGCAACTTTTTAGAGATACACAAAGGTAAAAAAAGAAGCTGAGAAGGCAGTTCAAGAGGCAAGGTCTAGATACTTGGAAGAAATATATAAGAAGATGGAAACTGGAGAAGGGGATATATATAGTGGCTTAAATAATGAAAAGAAGAGACCTGAGTCAAGTTGAATGCATCAAGAATTAAGATGTTAGAGTTGGTGAAGGATGATGATATCAAGAACCAATGGAGAAATTACTTTCTTAAGCTTCTCAATGTAGATATTGTGAATAATGTAAGAGACTCGTATGACATGAATGCAATAGATATCACTTACACATGATGAGTTTCACTATTTGACATCAAGAATGCTTTGTAAAAGATGAAAATGAGAAAGCATGCTTTGTAAAATGACTTGTATGATAGCTCAACTACAAGTTTAGTACCCCTGGAGGAGAGACACCAACATTTCCTATCATAATTGAGATACAATAAGGATCGACAACCAACCCATATCTATTTGTTCTTTTTATGGATGAGTTGCAAAGCATGTTTAGCATGATATTCCCTTGTGCATGTTATTTGTTGATGATATTGTGTTGATTGATGAAATTAAAGAAAGATTGTATGATAAATTAATCTTTAGAGAAATTCGTGGGATCTATGGATTTATGATTCGTAGAAGCAAAACTGAGTATATGCATTGCAATGTTATCCAATATAGAATTAATAATTGTGGGTCAATTTGGATGGACTAATGGAGTGAATGTACCAAAATGTGACAAGTTTCATTACTCGGTTTCTATTATTCAAATGGATAGTGATGTTCAAGATGATGTTTGTCATGTGATCACGTCATGGTGGTTCAAATGGAGTAGTGCAACCAGAGCAGTTAGTGATCCAAAAATCCCCTTCCAATTAAAAATTAAATTTTATACAATAGTTATGCAGCGACAACTATGCTATATGCATGGTTGTCAGAACCAAACCGGTGAGGCCTTCGGTTCCCGGTTCACTGGTTCAACCAGTGGTCGGACTGGTTCAACCGGTGTCGTCATCATGACGTCATAAATCATCATTATCATCATCATCATCATCTAAGCCTCAGTCCCAACTATGTTGGGGTCGGGGTCGGCTACATGGATCCTTCGTTTCCATTTAGCTCTATCAATGGCCATATTCTGATTGAGATGTAGAGATTCAAAATATCTCTTTATAAGCTCATCCCATGTTAATTTAGGCCTTCCTCTTCTTCTATTTATAGTGTTTGGCTCAATAGCATTGCTTCGTATAGGCGCACTAATAGGTCTGCGTTGCACATGTCCTTACCATCTGAGTCGACCCTCGCGCAACTTGTCCTCGATGCTCGCACCCCCACTTTATTCCTGATATAGTAATTTCTCAAGCTATATTTTCTTGTCTTCCCACACATCCATCTCAGCATACACATTTCAGCCACGTTTATCTTGTTAGACCTTGTTTCTTCACCGCCCAACATTCACTCCCATAGAGCATGGCTGGTTGTATAGCTGTTCTATAAAACTTACTTTTTAACCTGAGAGGGATCTTCTAACTGCATAATACTCCAGTTGCACTCCTCCATTTCAACCATCCTGCAGTGATCTAGTGACAAACATCATTTTGGACATCCCCGTCTATTTGAATAATAGAACCCAAGTAACAGGATTTATCATGACGTCGTAAATGATTTAAAAAATCTAGAATATATAAAAATCAAGCAGAGTGGACATATAAAGAAGATATGAGAAAACATCATTGATATTGTAAGTGCACAGTTGCACACAATAATCATGCTTAACTAATTATCATTCGATCTGATGAACAATAAGGAAAACAAGAAACAATGTTTATAAATAATGCAATCATCGTAATCAGTACATTAATAGTTTTAAAGTTATACATAGATGAGAATTGAATTATATAAGAGTAGATAAGAATACTTAGCTGACAGTAGAATGAGAAGAACTTGCAGCAGTGAGCAGCCCGAAAGAGCAGTAGGCTAATAAAAGCTAAGCAACATCACGACAACTTAAGGGAAAGCAGTAGTCGTCCCTCTATGTGAAAGAAAGTTGGAGAGGGAGGGTGATCAATAAAAAGGAAGGGGAGAAAAAAAAGGAAGGGATGATTAGCGGATGTCTGCATTTATGACCGTAAGAGGCAAGTAGAGAGGGGAGGAGGCGAGTAGTTGAGTAGAATAATAGAATAAGAGGAAAAAGAGGAAGAGGAAGCCTACTGTGAACCTTGCGACAACAGTAGCATAGGTGCTTGTCGGCAGCGCCCAAAGAGGCTCGCAATCGTAGGGCTTCAAGGAGACGTGGCCGTTGGGCTTCAAGGAGACACAACAATTGGGCTTCAAGGAGATGGTAGCAGCAAGGCTTAAAAGATAGGGCGGCGAGGCTTGAAAGAGCAACGATGGAGTTTGTAAGGGACCTCACCGACAACACGAGATGCTAGACGCCATGAAGCCTAGGGCTTAAGCAACATCAGCAAGGGGAAGGGTTCAGCGGATGTCGGGGCCCGAATGAAAATTCAGGGGTGATCGAGGCTTTTTCTGCCCGGTTTAGCTAACACGTGAAGTTACACAGCTATTAAGTGGGCACAAAGTCAGACTCAGCCGATTGGCAAGTAACCGGACTGGTCCACCGGTTCAATCAATCGGTTCACCGATTATTGGGCGAGTTAGAGGCTATTTCGGGTTTGGAAGTAGACCACACCGCTACACTGATCGGTTCCCGGTTCAACTGGTTGAACCGACCGGTTCGGTTTGGTTCTAATAACCATGGCTATATGGGAGTGAATATTAGGCGGTGAAGAAACAAGGTCTCAACAACATGAATGTTGCAAAAATGTATGTGTGAGATGGATGCGTTGGAAGAAAAGAAAGGATGACTTGAGAAATGACTATATCTGGAACAAAGGAAGGGTGGCGAGTATTGAGAGATGGCTTGGACATGTGCAATGCAGTCCGACTTATGCACCTGTTCGAAGCCATGTTATTGAGTCAAACACAGTTAAAAGAAGAAGAGGCATGGAAGAGCTCATAAATAGAAATTTTGAATTTTTACATCTTGATCAGAATATGAGCCATAACAAAATTAATTGGAAAAGAAGGATCCATGTACCTCACCCAAACATGGTTGGTATTAAGGCTTAGATGTGATGATGATGATTTGTGTTTGTCTTTTGATTAGTAGTCTTTTATTGGTTTTTGTCTAGGGTTTCATTCACAATTATTTCGATATTAGGATTTATATGTAATGTTTGGGGACTGGTTTGAAAGTTCTTGATTTATTAATTTTTCTATTTTGTTTCAGTTGGCTCATGAGGGGAAATAAATTGACCATGGCTCCCACGTGTTTTCTTATAAATCCACCTCAGGGGGTATTGTCTGACAGTTGAATTTAGATGAATTAGTTTCACTAGTTGGTATCAGAGTTTGAGACTAAACCCCACGTTTAGATCCCAAGACCTCGGGTGACGAGCAAAACCCTAGCTACAATGAAACCCACCTATCATCCACCTTTGTTTAATACCAAACCTTAGGTTAGGATTGTTGTTATCCACTCAAGTTAATTATCTTTACTGTTCATTGTGAACAATACATAGCTCCACCCTATTCATCTGACGATCCGTCTTCTTCCTCCAGATTCCTCCAAATCTTTCTCCCTCCACATCAATACTTTTCCTCTTATTTCTTTGACCCCAATAGGACAACTGATTTCCCTTTCTCCTTTTTCCCTTTTCTTCTTTTTGGGTGCTATAACGCACAACAAATAGTCGTTGACCTAAGGAAGCTCACTGCACCACTGATGGCCATCTAGGGTCCCTTCCTTGGGTTCCTAGCTACCCTCGAGGGAGGAGCCCTACCCTAGTGAATTGCGGGAGGAAGCTTGGGGCCTCTCTCTCTTCACCTATGACGGCCAATTGGTCGGCAACAACATGTGACCCCTCCACTCTATTGTCTAGAGACCATCTAGATACGGGACCGCCGATAGGGGCGCCTAGGCCCCCTTTCGGCTCCTCCCAGGCCCCATAACCATTGAAGCAATGAGGCAGGAGTAAAAAGCTCTGCTCGTGTGCCATGTAGCTGCAAGTAGCAATGATACAACATGGCTTTTTTGGCCCCAAGTCCGCATATTTTAGTGAGCATTCTCTCCGTTCTTCGCCATTGGCTTGGGGAGTGTTCAACAACAACCCATGATTTTTAGATCGCACTTTGGTCCCCGTGAAATCCGCGTGTGCCTAAGTACCTAAAGTTAGTTTTTTTCTTTCTTTTATGCAGACAACTAGAACCTTCACTAACACACACCATGGTATGCAACAAGGAGTTCAACTTCAAAGTTGTAGAGCTAGAAGGACACATGGCAGGCCACCAAGAGAGATTTGACCACTTAGATGCCTTTATTGAAGGCATGCAACAAGAGATGCAAGCAACGTTTGATCGCATAAAAGAATATCTTGAACCACAATGTCCACCACCTCAGGAGGGTCTTCCTCGATAAGATCGTATGCTTAAGATTGATGTTCAAATGCATACGCAACCCCTGAAGTATTCCACTGATTGGGCCCACTACATGGAATTAATCTATAATTGGCACTAATTGACAACAAATCGCAAGATCCAATACACAGAGGCCAAGCTCCGTGGTGCAACATTTTGTTGAAGCGATTGCACGCAATGCACCTTTCAACATGAGGGTAGGGATTAAAGTTGACATGATGTCCTTTGTCCCCGCCAATTCCAAATAAGGGATTTGATTCAGTGGAGAATACTCCAGCCTCTCCAGCAAGTTCTACAACTTGATCTAGAAGTCAAATGTCACATGGGATACCACCACTGAGATCACCATCTTCTGTTGTGGGCTCAATTCGTCTATCGCTGCAACATTAACTACTTCACATATCTCTTCTAGTGACAATGCAATTTACTTGACTACACAAATAGAGCATGAGCAGAAACAACACTCAAAAGAGTCCACCTATGGCTGATGTTCTTCTTTGATCAATCCCATCCATTGACTCCACCACAGCCACAACGACACTCACTCCAATGTCTTCTACAACATCCTCTCATATTCGGGTGCAAGGGGTTTAAGTATCACTCCAACCAAGGCCTTAATCATCTGACAATTACAGCTTCAAAGACTAAGAAAGACGCTGAAGAATACGAGGGTATCCTTCCTGCAAGCATGCTTAGCGACGGCGAGTAGGACGAGGACTCAACTCAACTCACCATGTACATTGGAGGCTTGCAATATCACAACTATACCCCTCGTTTTGTCAACCCTGGGGGAGTTGATGTAGGACAGACTGCTCATTTAGAGTCTAACCTTGGCCAGGGTTTGGGCCTCTTGATTAGGGCATGTCATATTCATTTTTTATGCGTTTGACTTTCGATAAGTTGTCTTTTATTCATTTATGAGGGAGCTTTGTTCGTAATTATTTCCGTATTAGGAGCATAGTTTAATGTTGATTTCGACGCCGTTTCCGATGATCCAGTAACATGACTTTTTCAATACATAATTGGAATTGCGATCATATCTCTCCGGTTGAAACAATATTGGGATACACATTTTGATGACCAAATAAAGGAATTAAATCATGAGTTGTTACCGGGATGATCTACATATATAAATACACCTAATTATGCAATAGTATCATATGTTGATATTGGGTGGGTGCTCTTTCATGTGTGAGAGAAAAGAAAAACTGTTTCTATGGGGATTTTGAATATTCAAGGTATATATATATGTGTGTGTGTGTATGTGTGTGCAATAACATGTTATATATCATATTTTGCATTCGTTTAAGTGAAGAGGGGTCCCCACGTCTCCTAAAGGGACGATGACCTGCAACTCCCCTTCCAAATGTCCGAATGGACTGCTGTTTGCATCAGGGAGCCTTAGAGTGGGCAACAGAGGCAGCGGCTACAGACCGGCTAGACCCATAGCTGCGGTGTGGTACAGGCTGCATGTGGAGCCCGGCCGGTGGTGCATTGCGGCTGCTGCACAGGTCAGCAGACGCTGGAGAGCATCGGGATGGAGGGGATGGCTATAGAGGTGTGGGATGGAGAGCGTTTAAGAGAGGGGGAGGGGAGGCTGTTCCTCCCTAAACCCTTGGGGTTTCTTAAAAGCTCTTCATACCATGTGAAAAGTGTTTCTTATTATATTATAAAAGAGGTACATAGAGTCATATGTATAGACTCGTACAGTGTACCGGAGACGCAACGTAACACAAATGTGACCAACACTAACCGGCTTAAGTAAAGCCAGCTCATTAGCTATTACATAATTAGTAAATAACACAAAATAACACCAACACCTAGGAAGGTTGAAAACTTGGGACTTGATAACATTTTTAGTGATTCAATAGTAATCAACGATTCAAGAGTAGGTAATGAATAATAAGTAAAGAATAATAATGCCAAGCTACCAAAAACAACAATAGCATTCAAAGAAAATGTTAAGTAGCTTCTGGAATAGATGTATAATACGCATATTACATGATGCATTAGTACATCTTTTTGTTGTTTGCTTATGAATCTGAAATTTGTTTGGTATAAGACAAAATTGCTGCAAGATGATAAGAGGAAGGCAGTTTGAAGAAGATCCCCATACTATCTGGTAGAAGGTGATTCTTTTTGATAGCATAAGGCATAAGCAAATGTCTTTTGTCGCATTTAGTTTTGATAATAACTAGTTTGATAAATAATCGATGCAGTATGGAATATAGCATTTACAGGGTGGTTGTACTGCCGGCTCAACTGCTTTTCTAATGAAAGCACACTTAATAAGAGCCTCAGCGGTTGCACTTAGCATCCCAAAGCCGGAAAAGTGGTCCAAAGCGTCCGCTTCGCTGCAATCCGCTCAGCATGCCGCTCCAACACTAATTCCAATAGGGCTCCTGGGCTGACCTCTTAATTGCTGAGCTGACAGCTTTTTTAATCAATGGACGATACTCACCTCAACTGTTACAGTTTTTGGATTTTATTGATCATTGATTCCTTTAGAAGTAACTACTGTTGCTAGCATGAAATTCTTAGTAGTTTTCTA
The DNA here is from genome assembly GCA_963693085.1 of Alisma plantago-aquatica. Taxonomy (NCBI): domain Eukaryota; kingdom Viridiplantae; phylum Streptophyta; class Magnoliopsida; order Alismatales; family Alismataceae; genus Alisma; species Alisma plantago-aquatica. Next base: position 242,398,149 of record OY856415.1, read on the forward strand.
ATATTTTTTCTTTTAGAATTAGAATACCTGCTATACTTCTAGTTACTACTGTCTGATATCTGGTTCTCATCTGGAACCCGTCCCTCAAAAATGTAGTTCTCTTCCGTGTTTAATCTGTTAATGGAACAATGTGAATGTTTTTTCTTTATCTAGTATATATTTACAGCTCTTCAGTAACCTCTCAGGATTGGAAATAGAATAGGAATATCTAAGAATCAGCCTTTCTGTTTACATTATCATATGTTTCTTGTAAAGAGTGCTGATTTTTGCTCCTCTTAATAGCACGAGGCTCAGTTTGTTGATGATGGAATTGCATTGCCTGGCTTCTCTGCTGCCTATTGCAAATTTGGATCAAGTGAAGATGATCTCATGGACTCAGATGATGGAACAAACTTCCATCCTCGTCCATATGGCCGATTTGCTACCACGCGTAATCCTTCCTACATGGATTCCAAGCTGACAATGGTTCCTAGAGGTAACATGAAGAGAATTTTGAAGAGAGAGCACCTGACACCCGCGTGGCTCCCAAGAAAGGTGTGTGCATTCTACATCCATGTTTGCTTGCTCAATAACTTTATCACCTGGTGTGATATAATCCTAGCTGGTATTATATGTTTTTGAGCTTTACATCAGTATCTTGCTTTATGGTCAAATTTTTCACTCCCAACTCATTGTAGAGATGAGCTTTCTCGGACTAGATCATGTATCTCTATGTGTGAGCACGTGTGTTGTAGTACATTGAAGTGGCTCCTCACGTTTAACATGGGCATCTCTCAAGTGGGATCATTTGAACGATATGCTATTGACCCTTTGGTTTAAGATGAAAGAATCCAGAATTTTTAAGATCTGACTTGATATAGATTCTGGATTTTCAAATTTCGGGGCCAGTTTGAACAGAGTCCTGAATTCATGTAGAAACGAATCTTTAACTGTTGGGAACTGATGTTTCTAAGTCCAGATTCCTGAGAATTAAAATTCAATCAGAAGCTGAATCAACTGGATCGTAAGAAATACATAAACGTTTAAAAACCAAATGCACATCTGAATAATAATGTTTCAGTGCATCCAAGGTTGAACCAGTTGGTCAACAGGGTCTAGTCCAAAAAACTTACCCGTGAACAGCCTTTAGTTGGCAAATCTGACATTTTAGACAGTCAGATATGAAATTGCATTGTCTATGATGTTTGCATTCTTTTGATATGACTAGTTTGGAAGGAGAATAAGGTATTAGAGCATAAATCACAATTTATAAATTTTGTTGAGCAACTAAAATCACACTGATGGGCTTCCATTAACCAATTCTGGAATCTAGTTAATAGCGCCAGATACATTATGTCCAGCATCACAAAGTATCCCAATGGTCGTTTGACTCGTGTGAAATGAGGTGCAGTCGTCATCAGTGACCCTCTAAGCTGTTTGGTGGACTACTTGGGTACTTCAACCATGATAATAATGTTTTGTGCCTTATTGTTGCTAACTTCAATGTGTCCTTGAATTTTACAATGTTGCCTAGCGACTATGTTGTCTGTCAATGCTTTTCCTTTGCGAATAAGGGGATGCTGTCTGACATTTAGTGTTAGGCACATTCTTATGATTCTAAGTAAAGTGGTAGTTATTCTTTTAAATTCTGCTAGGAAAGATGACCTAAAGCAGTCAATATTATCTGGACTCCTGTATATTCTGATAAACTTGCTATGGTGAAAACATATGTGCAGGATCCTCATGAGCCTATTTTGCTGTTTACAAAGCCTCTTGATCTCGAGAAGTTGGCTGTGGCTGGAATTGTGCCACCATCAGATCCGCCTATTGAAAATGGTACAATGTTACCGATTGAAAATGGTATCAAAGCACAATACCGTTTCCACGGAAGAATCGGCAGAGGTGGGCGTATAATCTTTGACCGATGCAACCCGATGCTTAGAGCACCAACAGGACCTGATATATCATCGTATTCACCGGTTACTAAGAAGCCTCCACCGCATGGTTGATAGGCGATGACTTGTCATTTCTTTTTTACTATGGCTGGCTGGCCAGCCTATAGAGATATTTGGTGAAAGGAGTTCTGAAAGCCAGTTTCAATTCGGAGACTTGGTGAGAGGAACTAATTTTCAGCCAGATTGGAGCATTTTGTCAAGGACTGGTGCTGCCTTCTTCCACGTTCAAAGCTTCAAGGATGGATCCTAGATTTTCCAAGGGCAGTCCAGTCAAGTGTTCGTCCGGTGGAAAGGCAAGGCAGGTCTGATTTCCTTCTCTGATGGCTCCATCATTGACCTCACTGACGTCATTGTACAACTACCACCATGTGGTTTTCTGAAGCAACTCACGCAACTCATGGCGTTTGTTCCGAGTTGTTTGTAATATTTCAGTGCTGTTAGCTTTTTTATTTATGATTGTAATGCTATGCAAGTGCCCATTCTTATATTTAAATTCAGGTAGGTTTTTTGTTCCCTTGTTGTGCAGCTGTGTTCCATTCTTTTGTCCAGGTAAGGTGTGGGCTACCGTGTCATATTCACTAGAACTGAAGTACCCACACCAAGCTGGATTTCTGTTATGCTTTTAGTTGTAGGCCTGTCTCCATCCAATAGTGTTGGTAATTTTTGCAGCGAGTCATGTTGTATATACTAACTAGTAACGGTTTTGAAACTTCAGGAAGCTTAACTTGTGACATCTACTTTCTAGTTTAGCAACCGAGTTCTTACTCTTAATTTGACATTTCTTTGGTTTAGTATGGAATCAGCATTCTGGAATGCAGTCTCTTACTATAATAACAGAAAAGTTAGCATCAATTTTGCCACATTGTTTTAAATGCTCAGTTATGTTCACTAAATAAAATCTCTCCTATCTGCCTTCAAAAAAAATAAAAAAAATAAAATCTCTCCTATCTCTTTCGAGAGTTGCGTTGAATTTCATTTTTGGTAGTGGGAGTGAGGATTTTGTCAGCCACTTAGTTGATTTAGATGTCAAATTGCCAATAATGCCGCATTGTGTAGATCTATCTCCGAAATTGTATCTGAGATCTTTTTGGATGGGAATCAATTCTCTAGTCTGGCGAATGCTGGCTAAAGGCCTGTCTTGTTAGTCTGGAATATAATATAAACGGTTCATTTTGTAAAATCTGTTCTACTGCATCTGTTTGGTTGAGCGTAGGTGAAAAAGGTGCAGTTAAAACCAAAACCAATGTTTATTTCCATACGGCATCTGTGTCCAATCGATATTATTCTTAGTCGACTAAGGGCATGTTTGCTTAGAGGGATTTAGGGCCTGTCTGGTTGTGTGTAGATCCAACCAACACCGATAATTGTAAAATAGGAAAACCAAAAGGATGAGTTGGAATTCAACTATTTCTGTCTGGTTCCAAGTAGTTCAAGTGTGACGATTTAATTTGCAAATATTTGGTTCCAAGTAGTTCATAAACTTTATCAGATACGTTGACAATGCATGCATCTACAGAGACGCCATACAGTTGTATCCATGTATACAATTGCCGTGAATTGGAACCGTGCCCGAAAACAATGCAGTCAGTTTTCTACATTTTCTGTAGGGTTGAAAGTCATCGTGCAGTTTATTTTCCTACTGTGGGTTGAAGCCACATCCAACCAAACGCTTGGAATTAGAATTCTCTTGTACTTGCAACTGCATGGGTTTGTTTGCAGCTCTACCAAACGAGCCCTTAGTTGGATTATCAGATATGCTGCATTCGATTCATCCTGGTTTCGCAAATAGCTGGATTTGATAAATGCAACAGTTTAAGACAATATGTTTGTTTATCAGGACGAGCATTTTATTTGCTTCATGTGTACAAAGACGGTACTGCCATGTTGCGGAGGAAATAGCACCAGAGAGAGTAGCTGACAACCCTATAACTTATAGACTAGCAGCTAGAGCGGAAGTTCAACAGCTTAGTAATCGTGGGCCACAGACTGCGGTGAGTAGTTGGTAGCTGGCAGCTGGCGTTGGTCAGGCGGTGGTGGTCGCTGCTGCATTCCCGGCGTCCGGCACTTTTCAAATGGAAAAGTTAATCCAGCATTTATTGTATGTTAAAAAGTGCAGGATTCCTTCCAATCTCCCGCTCCGTGAAAGCAAACATATTTTTTGTGATTCTGGACTCCCAATTACAACCCAATCCGGTCAAGTACGCTAAACGAAACGTGCCATAACTGGACAGCCAGTCTTTGCCGTCATATTATATCAGTCAACACTAAACCAAAGCATTTTGTTTTGAACCACGTCCGATTCAATCCAGGGCTGTACATCGGGACTGGACCAAAACCTTGCTTAAATAAGAATTTGTTTGTCCAGTCTGAACCAAGTGGAAAGATAGTGAGTGATTGGTAAGTAGTAATTTTTGGGAGTGTAGTTTCATTCATTCATGTCAACAATTGTGTGAATAGTTATGGAGGCATTCAACTCTTCATCAAATGTAGTTTGGGAGAACTTCGTAACCGCCTTAATTGCAAATGTGTGGGCCATTCGTATCACCCGAGTAATATGCTTGTATTCCCATTCTTACTAAACAATATCTAAAGCGAACAAGGCAATAAAATGGTGTTCTATTTGTTAATGGCATTGAACACTTACATGGTGTGTCCAGACAATTATCGAGGAGAGCTTAACATCTTGCTACTTTAGGCTCGACAGGTAGCCGTTCCTTTCACGCGGGGTGGGTTTGTCTTTGTGAGCTGTAGTAGATCTTGATTGTTTCTTTACCACACACGGTCTTGTAATACCTGTTGCCCTCTAGGATGCGTCGATGTTAACCTTGATGAGACTTACAATTGGTCCATACAAATCTTATGCCTCCTGTGACATGACAAGAACCCCATTGATGCTCAGCCTAGAAAATTAGGATTCCATGAACCATGGATACGCCTTTTGCGCCACACCTATAAAGCTATAAATTAACATCCGCTCTTCGTATGTCACGTGGCTATATCTTTACAGACGCATTACACCTCTACCGCCATTATAAAATAAATGCTAACACCAAAATGAATATGGAGATAGATTCCTAAAAAATATAAGCCATCTAACTCACACCAGTAATAGTAAGACTATTGCTGTCGCGATCATATGGGGCTATACGAAACAAATATAAATATAAGCATAAAAAGACGTCTACAACGCAGCTCATACGAAATATGCTCACACTCTACAACGACTTTTTTCTATGTAGATGAAGTAGGCATCGATCACATATTGGCTATTAGAACCACTCCAAACAATGAAGGCATTAGCAATTGGACGATAAATTATCACCATGACGTAAATTCTGGAGGAGACAGATGAGAACTAGGGAGTCTTATTATCAACACATGGCTATGAGGGGCTTGTATAAGGAGTAACACCCCCCCCCCCATTTGCGAATTCTCCTTTTGTATGTTTGTCTAAGGATATGTTGGTAGACACCTCTGGTGACCAGTGGCGTAGCCACAGTCAGGCACACTTAGGCAAGTGCCCGACCCATCTTTACAAAATAACGGTACTTTACATACAGAAAACCAGTCTTCGTGAATTTACAGTAGTCGGGGCCCACCCCAATTAAATTTGCGTGCCTCGAGTTGTCCCGTCCTTCGACTTCTCCGTGTGTCTTTTCTCATTCTCACTGTAACTGATCTCGTATCTTTAATTGTAATAATAACTATCTATTCTTGTAGTCAAAGAATAATTGTTGACCAACTATGGGATATTACGAAACAACTTCCCATTTTTCAGTTTCTAATTACATAATTGTACATAATATCAATATGTATTGTGTTGTGTTTCTCCCAAATCAATAATAGTTACCTATGACTATTACCAAGCACAAATATTTTCTTTTGAATATTTCTTTATTTATGGTATCTGTAAAATTATTTTCTCATTATTATATATGTATACTACCGTTTCTAGTATAACAAATTTAGTTTGACCGATAAAGTTCTAACTCTCAGTTCTATATAACTATTGTGTCAATTGTATTTTCCTATTGTGTAGAAATCGGTGACTGCATAGATGTACGATTTATTTCTATGGGAGTAGCACCAGTATGTGATACATATCCCTTCTCAACTAGATGCTCCCGTAATAAAGAGTGTGTGCTATAGTAATAAAACTGATCCTCTGGTAGCATCAAAAGACTGCGTGTTGGAAGTTTGTTGTTTATTTGAGTAGTGCGCAAAGTTCTTCATACGGTAACCATTTTTTATTTTCACCTTGTTGTTTAGACTTGGTTGAAGTTAGTAGTTATGCCTATTAGTGAGCCGTGAAGTGTCACTCAAAAAACGTTAAGTCATCAAATATTTTCAATTTTAAGATGATAATCATAAAATTCTTTAATGTGTATGTTATTTCTTATTTCTTATGACATTCATAGTATGATCAATGCTCTAAAATCTTTTTTCTTATCATTGTAGTTATTTTAGTCTATCATGCGAAGATTTTGTAAGAGAAATTCTCCTCACCTTGTGGAGTATCACATTGTATGGTTCTCAAAATACTTTACATTGATTATTGGATTTTGAATTTTTTTACATTAGAAAATGATTATATTTGGAGCATGACATTGTGTAGTGCCCTCCCTGATCAAAATTCCTGGCTCCGCCACTGCTGGTGACTCACTGCCAGCTTATAATGTAATGTGTATGCTACTATCACCTCTATGCCATTGCACATGCGTTTATTTATTAATATATCATGAAGGATTATTAAAAAAAATTGGTCCATTCAAAATGCTCTTTCAACCTACCTCAAGTAGCGAAGCACCTGCTCAATACAATATGTTTTCGGTTCACGTCACTCATATTTTCCTATCTGGATTGATGTTTGTCCTTAATGTGCGTATTCCACATAGCACTGCTGCCAGCGTTACTATACCCATAAGATATTTTACGGTCAAGCTTCATGACATTGTATCTTCTTTCTGGTGTTGAGAGGTGGGAATCGTTACTCTATGCTCCACAAGTTATGGGCCTCCTTCAATCTTTACTGTTTTTTTTCCACATTCTTCCTTTGACATGCGTAAAGACTTCCTTCACATATCTACCCATCTCAGTAGGTAAATTCAAGAACTTTGCATGCCTTTCTACTTCATGCATCTAGAGTTTCTTATTGACGTCCTCTCTTCTTTGCTCTTGCACATTGTTGCTAAGAGCAACCTCAGATTTTGATACATCAATTTTTTTCTAAGTTCACTCATACTTGATGATAATTAAATATAAAAATATTTCCGAAGAGCCACCCATACAAATAATTACTGTCTCAATGAATACATAGGAATATCCTCAGTCCTCCTTAGACCAGTCGAGCCCAAGAATGTGCTCATCCTGCATTGATAGACATGAAAAATATTCAACACAATGAAAAAAGAAAGATATAGGGATACCTTTGCATAATCCTTTGGTAGGCTTGATGCTTCCTTGAATACCCGAGTATGACACACTAGATATACAACCGATAATATCTTATTTTCATCTTTCCCAAAATCTCACCCCTCATCACTACATTCACAAACTAAACTTGATCCTTTCATAAGTTCTACTTATATCATGGTTGATTGCTATAATACCTTCTTGCACTTTGTTCATTACACAAAGTGGACTACCTCATAGGCCACTTGCACATTATTTGTGATCAATATCCTCGAAAATTTAGTTTTAAAATATCTAGTCTTGTCCATATGAGGTTTAAGTTTGTTGGCCATTGAAGAATCCCGATACCAGAAGAAAGGTTGTGACTAATTTAAAATTTCACGTGAATGGATAGTTGACACGGAGGTTACTAAAAGGATGAATGTGCGTAGTTATAACATCGAGAAACCCTTGATGGATTTGGTATATCTTCCTATATACCGAGAGTTGATGGTAGCTACAATTCAATTTTGGGATAAAAACTCACACTCATTTTAGTTTGGCAATGTGATCTTGACACTGATGTTTGTGACATAGACTTGATCACCCAATTGAAGCTGAATGATAAATTGCCTCAGATCACATAAAGACTACATTGGCGTACATAACTTAGTCGATTGCTCAACATGAAGAAGAAAGTCATAAACAAATTCATGGATATAGAGTAATGTTGTATACATGTTCGTACTTTATGGGATAGTTTCATCAAGGCAACAACTTATAAGAAGCCAAAGTGAGGAAAGGGTCCCTTTCACGCCTTCTTAATAATTTTGTTTGGTACTTTATTCTTTGGAAGTCAAAATAAAAAGGTTACTGCTAATGTGGTAGGCATGGTGGCCGTTGTAGAAAATCAAGAGACTTCCATCCCTTGGATTCTAAGTGAGCTTTATCGATGTCTTGATGCTGCCAAGGATTCTAAGCAAATGGTGGGTCACAACTATAGTTTGGGATGCGAATGAGTTCTAATGCCTTTCCATTGACTGTAATCCAATGACTAGCCTTGCAAAAAACTATCTTACTAGGTGAGATGTGTTAAATTTGCCCTTCTAGAAGAAAGGTGAGGCATCCATGTGGTTAATAAATCTGGAAGATGAGGTGATCAGATGAAAAGGGATGCCACGAGGGATTGATACATCATCACATGGTATTTCTATGTCAAGTTTTGATAATATTGTCATTCTTCGATCTTTGGGAGCTTTTAGGCGTACATCCCTATTACATTATTATGCCAATTTGGGAAAAATTAGGTTGCATACTAGCTGGATCAAATTCCACACTACTAAATACAAGATGTTGAAAAGGGTGATTGTCATTTGTTATCCAAGTTAGCATACATGTGGAATAACTACAAAATGATTGTCGTGGAAGAATTCCCTATTGATTGGAGTTCCACACTAGAGTATCTACATCAACAAAAGTATTTGAGTACGTATAAGTGACTTGCAATCTGGATGGGGATCTCACAGATGAAGAAACTAGTAGAGGAAGAGCTGAAGATTAGATATAGCTTTATCATTATCTTTTACTTTTTTAGTTTGGCTGATTAGGGTAGAAGTGGCTGATTTGATGAGATTGTACATTTCATATTGCATGTTAGTCTCTTTTTTTGATAGATTTATCATTAAAAAACATGTTTTGAGTGTTGTCTATTTTATATTATCCAACTTGATTAATTTAGACTTTAGGCCTTGAGACTTTTCGAGAAGAAACAAGAATCATTCTTTTCTCTGGAACATCGGGGCTCAGAATCCAAATTATTGTAGATGTGACCATCATTTTTAGTTCCCTTTCTAAATATGCTCACTTGGTTTAGGCAAATGAATGAAAATGTGTTTAATTGTGATGATCTCATAGTGGAAATGATTATATGTGAATGGAAGTGGATGATCACTCTATGCATTAGGAACTACCTTTATTACCTTTGATAGTGATCCAGTCAACATGTCAAGCTATTTAAGTAATGTCATAACCTCTCTGAGTTACTAATAGGTAGTTATTACTCACATGATGTTCCTATGGGAGTCACTTTATCAAGGATATAATAAAAACTTGGTGCCCCACTGGATCTGGATAACATGACCTGCCAAATAACAAAGACCAAATTGCCCCCCATTAGACGATTTGGCACAAACACATATCGATTTGGCCCAATTGCAAAAGGAACATGGGAAAATGGCGTTCAAGACCTTAGGATGAAGGCTTTTACACCTCAATGGTCTTTGACATCTTGTCTGATCACTTTATAATCTTGGGACATCAGTTCTCAAGACCTTAGCATGGGGGATTTTGTGCGTCACTATTCCTTGACATTAGTTCTAATCATTATTGAGTTCAAGAAGTTTCTCACAACAACATATCCCTTCTGGTTCAATCTGGTTTTGGATTGTAGGACATAAATTGACTTTTAAAAAATTTCATGTAAACCCTCTGCCAATGATACAGGGAAAATTCTAATCCCTCACAAAGGCATGTCTCAAAAGTCAAAACAAAAAGCTCATGTATATAGTATCAAAATTGTACCATAGTACCCATGTTCACCAACTTCCCATCTGAAAAGGTACACACACACATACATACACACCCACACATACACACACACACACACACACACACACACACACACACACACACACACACACACACACACACACACACACACATATATATATATATATATATATATATATATATATATATATATATATATATATATATAGAGAGAGAGAGAGAGAGAGAGTCAGGCTAGAATACACTCAAGTGTATTCAGAGCAGAATACACTCAAGTAGTTTTTCATGATGCAATATTTTTTTCAAAAATATAATCCATTGATCTTCTTAAACATCTTGTGAATAGCTCATATGCAAAATTTGAGCACATTTGGACATTTATAGGTCATGTTATAAAGACTGCAAAAATTATGCATTTTAAATTAGTTTCATGCAATGATTTTGTTGCCCTTGGATGAGTGACTTATACTCATCCAAATGGGCTTAAAATTTGTATGTAGCCTAGTTATAGTATGACGGTGAAGATCAATGGTTTATATTTTGCAAAAAATAGTCTTAATATGCAAACACACTTGAGTGTATTCGTGTGATTTGTACACTCGAGTGTATTCTAGCCTGACTATATATATATATATATATATATATATATATATATATATCAAGTCAAACATAATTAGTTACAAGTATAGATCAAGGAGGGAACAACAAGATAAGTCATGACTCACTCAAGAATCTAGCAGCAGTGGGAAATGATGATATTAACCCACTCCTTCATTTTCAGTATGAAAGGTTTACATCAGTTAGATGCCTTCATCCGAATATGTACACATTTGCCATGGTCAATATCCACAACACTCATCACTTACATGGTCACTGTGCTAGTAGGACATGCAAGGATGGTGGTTATAATTGTGGCTAGTCAACATTTCTTCTTGTGATATCTAGAACTCACTCAATGAGCATAGGTGCCATCCTCCATGGATACTCCTTGTGAGGGAATGGCATGCTTAAGGGAAACCCAGACAATGATTGAGTTAATAAAATTATTCCCCAACTCTAAGGCTCTCAGCGTTTATGAACTATTGGGCCTCAATATGACGGGCCATGGTCTTCCATGATAGGCCCATATCTTAGTTTTTTGTTTCTTAGGCTGCCATAGATTTTTTATCGTTTTATTTGTTCTTATGTTGTTTTTTTAATACCTTGTGTTCTCAAGTGATCCACAAATATCACTATCCTTGTCGACAAGAGTATGATGTATTTTAAGTGCCTTATAGGGATTTACTGCCATTGGAACTCATCAACAATTGTATAGATTCACATGACTTGTGTTGATGTGTGACAAGTGTATGTCTCCATCCATATCTTATAAAAGTAGATCTCTACTGGAATATAAGTCATGGACAATGTAGGGCCCCTATGCCTTTGGATAAAACTTTATGTGAGTATCAAGGTTGATGAGCATGCAAAGAAAATGATCACCTTTTTTGATCTATCATGGAGACACTTTCTTAGTGAAGGCATAATTCATTCTATCCTGGTAGCATTTTGTGTGACGAAGTGTTCCTATTTGTTTCTATTCAATCGTATTCAAGGAATATATACGATCTTGTACCAAATATATCTCTGTATTGTTGGATTCTTGAAGGATTCTAAATAAAGAGATTTCAACCTCATTAGGTAAAATGACTTCTTCCCCACATATTAAAGAATAAGGGGAGACATCCATTGATGTCTGGAATGATGTTCGATAAGCCCATAATGCTAGAGAAGTTGTTTGTGCTACTCTCTAGATGAGTGGATTGTCTTTTTCAAGATTTTAAAAATATTTTTATTTGCAGCTTCCACTACACCATTCATACATGGGTGGCACAAAGTTGTTTGATGCTTGATGCCAAGAGAATTCAAGTATTTCTATATATTTACAACAACAAAGTTGGTGCCATTGTTAGGTATTATCTCACTAGGAATGCCATAATGAGTGATGATGTTATTTTTGAGGAATTCGATAACCTGAGAAGATGAAGCCACTGATATAGATATGGCCTCCACCCATTTAGTGAAATAATAAATTGACACCAAGATGAAGCAATGACCATTAGAGGCTCTAGGATGGATTTTACTAATCATATCTATATCCCAAATAGAAAACGGCCAAGGCATGTCCATGTTGTAAAGGTTATTAGTCAACATGAAGTTGACATATTCACATTTACAAAAAATAATGAGAAAAATCGACCTCCATTGTGCTCCAAAAATATCCTAATAGATGAATTTTCTTGTCTAGAATCACTCCTCCCATGTGGGCACCACAAACATCTACATGAACCTCTCTTTTTCTTCTTTATGGGTTAAACATCAAAGTAGAGTTTGATTATGAGAGAGATGATAAAGTTGTCTAACACCTAGTGCATATTGAGAAGACACAATCCTAATTGTCTATTTATCACTTTTAGAAGATCCTTGAGTGAAGGGTTGACCTTCTAAGAATCTTTTGATATCATAAAATGAGGGGTGTCCATCACTCAGATCTATTTTCTCTATCTAATGTAATAGGCTGGTTTGGCTAATGTCTTTACTTCAATTGGAAACTTTCTAGACCTTGAATTTTTACCCATGATACAAGTATAGTAACTGCATCAACGTAAGTGTTTCTTTCTCATTTTTAATGACTGAATTCAACTTCTTCAAAATCCTCAGTTAGGACAACGAGATAATCATGATAAGGAATGAGATGATGTTGCCCAGTCTTCCATTTGCAATTGATTTGAGAAACTATTATTAGAGATTCACCAATGACATGAAAGCAAAGAGCTCCCATCCTCTTTGCAACTTATATACCTAGAATACAATCTTCATATTCAATCACATTGTTTGTGGCATCAAACTCCAATCTTTGAGCAATAGATATATGTTTGCCTTTAGGATCAATGGCAACAATGCCAATTCCCCTTCTGTGTTGATGGGATGCTCCATCAAAGAAAATGTCCAAGTATATGGATCATAATGATCGTTTGTCACAGAAGATTCAACCATGTTGATATCTTCTTCTAGAAAAACTAAACCCCATTCCTCTATATGTAAATTTGGGTTATCAACTAACTGATCAACAAGAGCTTGGTGATTTTACAACCTTCATTGATACATAAGTGACACTAAATTCTGATATAATACCTACCATTTGGCACACCGACCTATCAATGATGGGCGATCATATAAATATAATAAAGGGTCATGTCGAGCCACAAGTTGTATTGGATATGACAAGAGGTAATGACATTATTTAATGGTGGCATACACCAACGATAAACAATGTTCCTCCACCAGATGTACTTACTTTTAGTGTGTGAAAACATTTTTGACTTATAGTAGACTGCATGTTCAACAATTTTGACCTTATGGGTTAGTACTTTTCCCATAGATCCTTCCATCATAGATAAACACAGGGTCATAGGGTAACTTGATAATGACAGTTTGAACATTGGTGGATTGGATAAGTATACCTTGATCTTAGTGGACACAACTTGACATTGGTCATTCCATCTGGGGTTTGAGTTCTTCTTTAGAAGCTTAAAAGTAGGTTCATAAACGGGTGTAAACCTTGAAATAAACCAACTACAATATTGAATTATTCCAAGAAACCACAAATTTCTTTTTTTAATTTGGAGAGGGGTAGATCAATAATGGCTAGAGATTTCCTCGGATCCACTTCAATGCCTCGTTGGCTGACTATGAGCCTAACAGATTGCCACAGGTGACCCCTTAGGTACACTTTTTTGGGTTAAGATGAAGATGAAAATGTATAAGCCTTTCAAAAATCTTTTTTAAGAAATCTACTTTTTCATCTTCATGATTTGACTTAGCAATCATGTCATCAAGGTACACCTCAATTTGTGCATGAGGTCATGACACAAATCTACCATAGCATGTTGATATGTAGCACCTACATTTTTCAAACTAAATGGCATAATCAATAGTTGAAGACTCCCCATAATGTAGTAAATACTATCTTTTCCATGTCATAAGGTGCTATATTAATCTAGTTATATCCTAATAACCCATCCATGAAGCTAAAATACCATTTCCTGCTATATTATCAACTAATAAATTAATATGTCAAAGTGGAAAGTCATTTTTGGGACTAGTTTTATTCAAGTCTCTATAATCAACACATAGTCGGATGCAACCATCTTTCTTTGGAAGTGGTATGACATTGGATAAACACGTTCAATATGATACATGACAAATAAAACATGCATCATATTTTTTTGCACCTCTTCTCCAATTTTGAGTCCCCATTCGAGCCGAACACAATGAGATTTCTATTTAAAAGGGCGTACACCGGGTATACTAGGAAGGTGGTGTACTACAATGAATTCATTGAGGCTCAACATTTTTAGCATAAATCAAAGCAAAAACCTCAATGTATCAGTGGAGATGATCTATTAGTCTAATTTTGATAGATGAAGATAATGATGCTCCAATCTTTGATTGACTTATTATGGTTCCCACACCAGTATTTACTAATTATATTACATCTGCAATGTGGAATGGTTGATGTTCATGTGTCATATATTTAGATATTGGGAACTCATCATAATTAAGGGATGAATTTGTGAGTAATTCTGCCACTTCTTTCATAAATTCATCTTCCATTGTCATCCATACTGGAATGGTGCCAACTTGTTGGTGTCAGCCTTTATGATTCTTTTAATCCTACCTATAAGTCGTTGACACTCAGAAATCTAATGAGGAGACTGGAATAAGAGCCCAGATGGTACCTCCTCATCAACTATTGACTATTTTTTGACATGGGCTTGTTTGACTTAATATTGGCCCTTATCTCATACTTGTAATTGGTGAAGAATTCATTCAGAAGGAATGGTCAGATTGTCTTCTTTATGAAGGTGTGTCCTTACTCAAGGAAAATATTGCGACTCCAGGTTCATACTTGGTGTATTCATCTTCACTTAATGTATAATATGAAGAGTCTTGATGGAATCTTCATATGTCTTGTGATAAATGGTGGAAATGTTCCTAATAGGTGTATGGATTTCATGTCTCCATTGAGTATATTCCTTCATGTTATGACATTTAAAAGACATATTTAAGAAACTCCATTTGTTTTGTTTCTGTTTGTTCAAATATTCTTTGGCTGACCATATAATAACATGGTGCCAATAAGGGATCCACTGTATCACATGATTACTCTTTGGGTCATCAGAGCATGGTAGCCGAGTCCCCTTTGATCACCATTTGTAGGAATAGTATTGAACTTGTGATTCCTTGTCAATGATACCCAAGTCTCTAGATGAGATGGAGTCCCATTCTATCTAGGAACTTCATATACACATCGTGAAGTATCTGAGGAAAAACTCAAAATTTATCAGGAATGTAGATGACAATTCCTACAGGACATGTATGAAACCACATGTCTACTTCTTCAAATTCTACAATCACTATTGTTTCTAGTAAGGGATCACCTTGAGCAATGACTATGTCATCAAGGTGAAATTTGAGACATAGATTCAATGTGAATGGTACACCTTTATTCATGTGGATCAATGAATTTTCAAGAGAACATTGAAAGATGCATTTATTTCCATTATGATGAAAGTTTTCTTGCACATTCTAGGGCCTATAGAATTAGTTAAAGTAATATCACCCATAACTTCTTTAGGAGATCCATATAATAATGCATCCTTTATCAATGTTGATTGTATGATGCTAGCTTCAATTCCTATTGTAACAAATGTTTTAAGGGTGAAAATGTTGAGTCCTGCCCCATTATCAATGGATACCTAATGGGCTCTTCATGTCTTCATGTCCTATAATGAATTATAAGGTAAGATGGGTATCTTCCCCACTTACGATTTCATCATATGAGAATGTTATCAACGTCGATTTGGTGATCAAATCTACTATATCAACCAGATTATCTAGGTCAACATCCTTTGGAACAAATGCTCCTTCTAGAACCTTTAAGATTGTAGATATTTGAGCTGATGAACTTTTAATAAGTCCCACATAGATATATCAACATACGTTTTCTTCGTCTATTAAAGTAAGTCAAATGAGGTTGTCGGCTTACTTGTTTCATTATTTAGTGAAGGGACAAGAATGCAACCCTATTTAGTAATATAAGAGTATTGGAGTTCTGATGTGGGTGGTATTTTTGCTTAACATGTATATATCTATTATCTTTATTGGTTTGATAGGGATCATAGTTGTTGTTGTAGAGGTCACATAATCTATTTTTGTGCCATTTGAAGTAGAATCTTTTCCCATGTATATAGTAACTTTGTCTTTTTCCTTTGTCAATCATATCTAAGGAGTGATAGCATTATCAAGGCCATATTCTGCAGTTTGAATATTTTCATTAACTTGAGTGGAGGAAGGAGAAGGTGCATCCATATTTCTATTCACATAATACAATCTAGGTATGCGAATTCGAGGTATACGACAAGGTCTGCTGGCTGTGGGTCTAATAAAAACCTGACGTGGTGTGGATGGAGGTGTTTGTATTGTCGGTACACAAATGCATGAAGTTAGCTGAAGTCATTGAACCATATGACTTTGGGAATTTAGGGACCTTGATGGTTTGTTTTACTGAGGGCATTGGTGACATGGTTTTCTTGCCTAGAACTTCTATTACACTAACAAATGTGGGATGAAAGATAAGAGAAACTATTTGGCCCATTTGTAAGTATAATGATTATTCTTTTAAAATCAAATGATCTCTTATTCTTTTAAAATCAAATGATCTCTTTTCACAATGCTTTACTATCATTGGTTCCATGTCTGAAAATATGATGAAAGTGATAAAACTTGTGTGAATCATGATTCTTAGAAGATCTTGTTGGTGGTGTCTTTATATAAAAATAATTTATATGTTCCTACAACTTGCACAATAGATCAATCAAAGGGATTCAACTTCTAAAAATTTTGGATTCAACTTCTTACGCTTTGGCCTCCATTGTCTTTGATGAGGTTGATTATGTGACATTGTTGGGGGTTGGTTGGAAGTATCTTCTGGATGGCTTGGTATGAATGGTTCATGTGATTCTTCAACATGAGTCTATTTTTCCTGTCTCCCTTGGTGTAGAATTTCAAACACTTTTGTGTATTTCTAAAAGGAGAGTAAGTTCATCTACATCCAGTTTGTCTACCACAAAAAATATTATTTTCAACACCGCATCAGATGAACCTAGATCAGAAAAACTTGGAGCTAGTAAGGCTAAGTCATATGAAGATATGGAATTAACATCATCTTCCCATATATATAGTTTCTCTTTTATATTCTAGTTAGCTAATGGTGCCCCAAATTAAAAGAAAGCCTACTAGTAAAGAAGAAATTTGCATGGTCATCAAAGCAGTGTTCCCTGCACTATTTACTATGTTAACTATTTTATCATACAAGATCTTTGCAAATTTAATTTAAGGTTTAACAAACATAGAGTCAACACTTGAAAAGGCAGTATATAAGAGCATCACCTTCAATCTCAACTCACCGATAGAAATCAATTACAAACTAGGAGTTAGTGCTCCTTTAAAAGTTGTAAATACAATCTCTATACCAGGTACAACTGCAAGGGCTAATCACAATAAGATTCGACAACCTACTAAAATTGAAAAATGGTGAAAATGTACTTCCTCCTCCTATTTAACAAGTGAAATATGCTACACTTTTGCCACAGCCACAAGGATATTATGCCCCACCAAACTATCATCCTCATTCAGGCTATACACCTTATGCCTCTACCCCTAGACACCTTCCACCTTTTCAACATATGAGTCAGACACATACAATGACTTAACCTAGAACCCCTTAACAAACTCAACTAGTGAGTTCATTTGTTCCATTCCAATCTCAAAATACTTAAGATTTCTACCTAGGTGCTCTCAAGAAATTTTACCCCATTATGTTGCACCTATGGTGATATATTTTTTATTTGTTCTAAAATTCCCTACACATAGACTACCTTTGAATCCCCTTTCAAAAGATTATGATGCAACAACACATGTTTAGTTTCATTAGTCTCATGGTCACCATATTGACATATGTAGGGCATTCATGCATGGCACACTCAAAGTCACAAATGAAAAAAACTAGCAACACAAATGACAACCATCTTGGAAGAAATATAGAAACGGAACCAATCACTAGAATGGTGAGAGGTCAACCTCTAGTATTTTTCAACAATTGCATGCTTTTGTTCAATTATAAGACATACAATATAAGACCTTCCTTTTTCAAGCTAAGGATAGCTAGCCTACCTTTTAAGGAGAAGGGAGACAACAACCTACCAAAGGACTTACCTATACAAGACCAAGAGTCTTCAACCTCCCAAAGGACTTATCCACTTTTGCAAGGAGTCTTCCTCCTTCACCAAGGACTTACCCACTATTGCAACAAGTCTTCTGCCTTTAAGAAAGTACCCACTCTTTTTGGATCTTTTGCCTTTGACTTCACCTTTGCCAAGGAGAAGCTTTCCCCATGGGACTCCTTCCCTTATTCGTCTTCACCTCTCTTAGACAAGAGAGAGAACCTTCATCTTCATGGTAGAAAGAGAGATTGGGAGGTGGAGGAAGTCAGAGCCTCACAAGATATAAATGTATGACTAGCTCTCTTACCAAACTCCTATTCACTCTAATGGATGTAGCAAGTGATTAAACTTGAGAATGGAAGGAGGCTCTTAGGGGCACTCAACTATAATATAGGGACCTTCATATTACTTGGCTAACTCTGGGATGAAGCCCAAGGGGTCCTATTTATAGTTGGGGATGCCTACTAGCCAATATGAACACTTAAGGATGAATTTTAGTCATTTAGGGTGTTGTAATAGATCTATTTTTAGTTTTTACAACACTCCAATAGCTAGAAACACTTTTTGTGCACACTTCGTACAGTGCATTTGGTCAAGTTTGCTTTTGGGAAACTCAACTGATAGAAATATGTGACAAATCAAATTTGAAGTACCAGTCGAGTTTATCCTGGATGAAACTCGGTCGATGGCTTAAATTTGGTTTGCCTTTGCAGGGTGTGAGTCGAGTTTGTCCTGAGGAAAACTCGTTCGAGCCTGGCACTTCCCAAAATCCATCAAGGGTGTCGGTCGAGTTTATCAAGGATGAAACTTGGCTGAAAAACACCCTATAATGATTTTTAGAAATTGTTATAAAAGTGCTTAAATATTCATTTTAAGTGCTCCTAATTTTTTCTAAGATCAATGACAATACATACAACCATTACAAGTTATTTATAATATGATTCTAATAGAGATATATCATATTCCACAAAAGTGCACTTGCATTGATTTTGACTTGTCTTTTCTCCAAGATAGGATGTTCAAGTTAGGGCATTTGGAGTGTGTCTATATCTAATCTAAAATCACTCAAGTAGAACCATTAGACACAAATAAGTGGAATGGTTATCCATCATCAAAACAAAGTTTTAGGCAATTTAGAGCTTGAGTCAACATTCTCCCCCTTTTTGAAGACGACAAACCATTCAATTAATGTATTGTAAGCTTTTAAGTAAAATCATACCTCTAGAGAAACCTAGGTGATTCAATAGAATTGAGTTCATATGCCCCCTCAATTGATGCTCATGGAGTTCTCTCACTCCCCCTAAATTGATGTTATTTCTCCTACATGGTTATCTTTCATAACATTTATAGAAATTATGTCTTCTACTCATATATGCTCTACATATATGTCTTCTCCCCTTTACATATCCCCTTACATAAGACATGTCTTCTCCCTCTTTGTCATTTCAAAAAGTGAGGGGGTAAAAACAAACACAACTTGTTAGTAAAAGGAGATACCAAAAGTTATAAAAGAGAGTAGAAGAGTAAAAACTAGGGGATTGTCCAAGCAATATAATAAATCAAATCAAGACATGCATTTGAACAACCCTAGATATAATTCTAGCATATAATCAAGGCAATGCTATGCAAGAAAGTAACTCTAGATAGTAGATATGCAAGTCAAGGAGCAAGGTTGAGTATGAAACAAGATACAAACATAGCATATAGTAGAATACCACTTGATCAAAAGATGAACAAAGCTAGAACTACATGTACATGAACTACTAGTAGATGATATCACAAGTTAAAGAATAAGCTATAAGAAGATGTAGAGAAAATATCCAAACAAATAGATATGCAGCTTCAGAAGCATGAAAGAATATTACTCACTAGGAAATATGCATCATTATCAAAAGATGATTACCACTAAGAGCCTCAAGTTACATACAAAGATATACTACTGGGTATATGTAGCAAGTTAGAACACAATGGAAACAATTTAGATCACAACTAAGAGATTAAAAAAGATCATCATCAAAATAAGCATAACAAATCAAGATAGGTAATAGCAAGATATAGATATACCAATTTATAGCAATTAGAGAAATATAGATGTATGCAAGATAGGAAAAATTAAAGCATGGTAATATGCATATATAAAGGTACCAAGGGGAGTGCCATGTAATAAGTCTATTGGTTGAGAAAGTCTAGTTGAGAGGGAAATTCCCATCCAAAAAGCCATTTGTGTATTTTGTGCACAGTGTCGTAGGTCGAGTTTCTAGGTTGAACTTCTCGGTCGACAAAAGATGTTGGCAATACCCAATGGTGTTTGTCGGTCAAGTTTCTTACAGGACAAAGTTGGCCGACAACAGTTGTTGTAAAAAAGCACATATATTTCAGAAAAAACATATCTACAGGAATGATAAAAATATAAACCATATCCAAACATGTGTCAGCAAGTTAGTACTGTACTATAAAAGCACCAAAAACCATTTTTGAGCAAGAAGGTGATGAGAATCACAATATATCACTTTTGACTCAAACACCATATGTACAATGCATACTAACTTGTTAAAAACACATCATGATTGGATATGAGAAAGAACAACATTATGTTCTTACCATTTCTTTTCCACTTGTTGCCACCCCTACACATCTCACCTTTCTTATTTAATGTGGATTGAGAAGTTAATTCACAAATCAATAGCTCATGTCAATCCTTTTCCAAATGACCTTCAATAAGAAAGATGAAATGGTCCCCAATCATGTATTTGGGTCCGATATGGGTAGTCCAATCATTCCTTTTAAGATCATGTTATCCAAGGCCTCAAATCCTGGGATGTTACAAGTTCCATGTCTTCTTCTACCTCTTTCTCCTTTCTTTTTGTATTTTCCATTTCCATGAGTAGCTAGGCCCCTTTTGGTGGGCTGTTTGGGGTGTAGAATGTTACTTTGATACCATGTTGGGGGGAAATGACATGTAAACTTTGTAATTCCATTTGCTAATGATTATGTTCTATTTCTATCTCATTCTCCATGAATTGTTTGTTGGTTTGTGTGTGAAATCACCTAGAAATTTAGGAAAATTGCTTATATGTGTGAATTTTGGGATTTTCCCCTAGGTCCAATTCTTGGATCCCTAGGTTGCCTCCCATCTTCATACATGCTAATCAATCTCCCTAAGCCTATGTGAGAGATCTAAGTAGCTAGATTAGGTGACTCTAGTGCAATTAGCATGGATCCTTCTCACGACTAGGCAGGGTTGGTTTCATCCTTAACCAAATTCATCTCACAATCGACCCAACACCCAAACGCTTGTCTCAACTCTTGAGACGGTCGTTCGACACATCTAGACGACCGTCTCAACACTTTGAGATGGGTGTTTGGTAGTGACATCAGCCTTCTAGTTTTCATAATCAATTGCCTAAACACTTTAGCACTTGATTCAACTATCATTTGAGATTTGAACTCCTCTTCTAGGTCGAGACCTATGTGTGTAACCCTCTATGTCCCATACTACATTGTTAGTGATTGTCCATAACAATTTGTGTCATCATAAGCTAAGAATGGTGCCTAGTTGCACATCATTGCTACCCAAGTAAATGGAACAATTGGGGAACAAATTCAACCTACAATTTGTGTATGGTGTTGCAGTGTTTGTATAGTTCCGTTCTCAAACTATGATTATCATGCATAAGAGAGGTAATAGTAGAAGAAAATTGATTGATATTATCTCTAGCATGCAAAAGATTATTTTCTATGCAAAGAGCTTTGGTCATATAAAAATATTTATTAATATTAAGAGCAACAACATTATTCTCTATACTAGTAAAACTACAACAAGATTAATAACATTGATTTTAGCAAGCAAGGAAGCATTTTCTTTTTCAAGTAAAGCAATCTTAGAAAGATAAAAACTATTTTCAGATTCTATACAAATCTTTATCCTCATTTTCAATTCTAATGACATCAATATCAAGCATGATAGTATTAACAATATTACTTTGATCTTCATAAGAACTAGGCATAAGAGGTTGAGCTTCTAGAAATATAATCTTACCAAGAAATTTAATATTTTCAAGTTTAAGAGAATCTACTTGACTAAGATAAGCATTGTTTTCATCTAGCAAGCAAATATTAGCATGTTCAAGATCATCCTTTTTATATGCAAATTATCAACACTTCTAGCAAGCTTTTTCATTTTCTTTTTAGAATACTTAAGTGAGGCACGAGTAGCATAAATAATAGCAATTAAATATTCTTTATCTAAAGAGTTTAGATTTACCTCATTTGAGTCTTCACTTGTTGAGGCCATGAGAGCAAAATGACATTCCCCATCTTCACTAGAGCTCGAGCTAGATCCTTCACTAGATTCTTCACTTGAGATTGAGTTGGAGGAGTCATTTGAACTTGAGTTGGAGGATTCACTTGAGCTTTTGTGTCATTTCTCCTTCTTCTTTTACTTCTCTTTTCTTCTCTTATGATGATGGGTCTTTTTGCCTTGTGGACAATCTTCCTTGAAGT
Organism: Alisma plantago-aquatica; assembly: GCA_963693085.1. Lineage (NCBI taxonomy): Eukaryota > Viridiplantae > Streptophyta > Magnoliopsida > Alismatales > Alismataceae > Alisma > Alisma plantago-aquatica. The sequence goes on from OY856415.1 coordinate 242,420,872, forward strand.
GACCCTTCTTTCCATATTTGAAGCACTGGGTGAAGGAGGTATTGACTTTGTAGAGTCTACCCTTAGAGTACATGGCATGTTCTTCGACTTGATAGAAAGGAGAGGCTTGACTAACAATGGTTTCAACTTGGGCTTTTATTTCAGCCTTCTTCGTTCTATAAAGTTCTTTCTCTTGTTCTCTTTCTTCTTCCTCTTGCTTGTTAAGTGTAACTTCATGGGCTTGTAGATTTCCTATGATCTCTTCAATAGGAATATCACCAAGAGACTTTACTTCTTCAATGGAAGTCACTTTATATTCCCACCTCTTCGGGAGAGTTCTAAGGATCTTTGAGTTCATCTCTCCTCTATCCATATGATGGCCTAGGATGGCAAGACCATTTACAATGGTGTTGAGCCTTGAGTACATATCGGCTACTCTCTCCTTCTTTCACACCTTGAAGTTCTCAAGAAGCCCTTTGAGCATATAGAACTTTATTTCCTTCACTTGATTTGTCCCTTCATAAGTGACACATATATTTTTCCATATCTCATAAGCCATCTCACAAGAAGAAATCTGGTTGAACTCGACAGGAGAAAGAGAGGCATAGATAATATCGATGGCTCTTGCATTCAAGGTTGTTTTCTTCAAAGTAGCCTCATCCCATTCTTCTATCTTTGTCTCTGGTATCTTGTATAGAAGGTCCACCATTCTCCATAGCTCAAGACTTGATCTGTAGATGTAGTATTGTAACCTTCTCTTCCAATAGAGGAAATTGCTCCCATCAAAGATTGGAATGTTGACGAGGTATCTCCCACCTTGATAATCGTCCATCTTCTCCTACTTATGGAGGTATACTTGGAGAAGACCCGCTCTGATACCACTTGTTGAATCTAGGATGGACTCTATAGTGGGTGAATAGAGCTAAATTCACTTAAATAAAACTCATTAGATCTTTAAGATATTTCTAAGATAATATGGCTAGTATGAACTTTGAGTGCAACTAAAACATACATAGAAAGGGATAGAGAACTCAAACAAGCACCAAATAACACAAATATTTATAGTGGTTCCAACCTCCAAACTATGAGATGTACTTCCCCTTCCTATAGAGGTCAACCTCTAGTATTTTTAACCATTGCATACTTATATTCCATTATAAGACACATTATATAAGACCTTCCTTTCCCGGAACAAGGATATCCGACCTTCCCTTTAATGAGAAGGGAGCCAACAACCTACTAAAGTACTTACCTATCCAAGACCAACAGTCTTCAACCTCACCAAGGGCGTACCCAATTTTGCAAGGAGTCTTCTGCCATCACCAAGGACTTATCCACTCTTGCAACAAGTCTTTCACTTTAAAGGAATTACTCACTCTTCTTAGATATCCCACCTTTGACTTCACCTTTGCCAAGGAGAAGTTTTCACCAAGGGAATCCTTCCCTTCTTCTTCACCTCTCTTAGCCAAGAGAGAGAACCTTCATCTTCATGGTAGAAAGAGAGATTGGTAGGTGGAGGAAGTGAGAGCCTCACAAGATATACGTGTAGGACTATCTCTCTTACAAATCTCATGTTCATTCCAAGTGATTAAGCTTGAGAGTATAACGAGGCTCTTAGAGGCACTCAACTATAATATAGGGACCTTCATAGTGCTTAGCTAACCATGGGATGAAGCCCAAGGGGTCCTATTTATAGTTGGGGATGCGTACCAGCCAGTAGGAGTACTTAAGGACAAATTCTAGTCATTTGGAGTGTTGATGGATCAATTTTTTTAATTTTGCAACACTCCAACGGATAGAAATACTTTTTCTGCAAACTTCATATTGTGCATTCGATCGAGTTTACCTTTAATAAACTCAGTCGATAACATTATGCGACAAATCAAATTTGAAGTGTCGGTCAAGTTTATCTTGGATGAAACTACATTTATGGCTTAAATTTGGGTTGTCTGTGCAGGGTGTTGATCGAGCTTGTCCTGAAGGAAACTCATCCAAACCTGGCACTTCCCAAAATCAATCAAGGGTGTCAGTCGAGTTTATTAGGGATGAAACTCGGCTGAAAAAACACCTAGTAATGAATTTTAGAAATTGCTATAAAAGTGATTAAATATTTTTTTATGTGCTCCTAGTTTTTCTAAGCTAATTACAAGTCATAGAATCATTATAAGTCATTTACAACATGATTCTAATAGAGATACATCATATTCCATAAAAGTGCACTTGTATTGATTTTGACGTATCTTTTCTCTAAGATACGATGCGCAAGTTAGGGCATTTGGAGTGTGTCTATACCTAATATGAAATCACTCAAGTAGAAGCAATAGATATAAATAAGTGGAATGGTTAGACATCATCAAAACAAGGGCTTAGTCAATTTAGACCTTGAGTCAACACCAACAATCGAAGTTTGTAGCACCACCAACAATTGATGTTGTGAAATGGTAAGAACTTGATAAATTTCCACATGCTTTGGGCTAGCTAAAACTTTAGTTATAGATGGATAAAACCCTATTCTAACATTTTCAAATCGTATGTCGGGTCATAGTGGCAATTTTATGTGATCTTGGGTCATTTTGAGAGAAGGAAAAGAATAACAATAAGTATGAAACTTAGAGGATGTTATTTATGAGATATCTTTTCTTCTCGTCTCATCCATAAATCAATTAACAACTCCTTCAGTATTTCTACAAGTCTTGATGAACTTCTATCTTCTTTTCCTTCTCTTTCTTCCTAGTTGAGAGATGAACCAAGATGAAGAATGAGGGTTTATGTTGAACTCAAGATTTTCAGCAAATTTGATATGGATTTGAGGTTCATATTCGATGGGGATCTCAATTAAAGAGTTGAAAAGATCCCCTAAGTCTACTCTAATTTAATCAACTCTAAACCAAATTTGTATGATGGGTTAAAAACATTTTGGTTTTAATGTTATTCAATAAAGTTCTAAATTTGTAAAGACAAAGTCATGTTTGGATAAATTGCATGTGTGATCAACAACAAATGGGATTTTGGTTGTAATTGTTTAAGCCTTTTTTATGATTTTATTAGTGTGGTCAGGCCTACTAAGATCAGTCTTGACTAAATTAAAAAATAATTGTAGTACTCAACAAGCTCTCAAATCTGGATATGTATCCTGATAATGGCCTATGAACGGTCATATATTTTTGTGTAACATCAGACCCGATTTGTATCGTTATGTATATCACTATGTATATCTTTCTGGAAAAAATATGTGCTTTCATGTGTATCAATGTGTAATATAAAAATATAGTTTTTGTGACCCAAGAACCAATAACTATAGCATCGACAACAACTATTGTGAAAGAGTGAAATTTGATAAATCTCCAATGCTTCAATTAACGTTTTAAACTCAAGTTCTAGAGCACTTTATCCCTGGTCTATATTTTTCAATCCTAGACACCATTGGAGTGGGAATTTAGACGAGTTAAAGTGATTTTGGAGGAAGGGAAAGAACAATAGTAAGTATGAACATAAACTTTAGATAAGGTTAGTTAAGAGATATGCTTTCTTCCTATCTCATAAGTATGTAAGTGGACATACCTCCTTCTAACATCTAGAAAAATAGATCAACTTGTGTTCTTTCTCTTTCTCCCTAGATGAGGGACCAAGACAGATAATGATGTATTATACTTAACTTTGCATTTCTAGAAAATTTGAGATTGAGTTGGAATTCAAATTCCAACATGGATCTTTGTCAACGAGGTGAACATTTTCCACATTTCTACATTAATTTAGTCAACTTTGAACCAAATTTGTATGAGAAGGTTTGCATTGTTCTTAATGTACTTGAATGAAGCTCAAAATTTGTGAAGAGTTGATGGTTTGATATATTGCATGTGATGGTCAATAATAAATGAGATTTGCAATGTAAATGTGTGAGACTTTTTTATTATTTTTTGTCATAATATTTTTTTTAGTTTGATGACGCCTAGTAAGAATTTTTGTAGGCCCAACTAAAAATAACTTTGATACACAACTCCCCCCCCCAAATCGAGATATATGTCTAGATAATGTCCTAATAACGGCCCCGTACTGGTCATGTAATGTTTAACCCTGACGTGTCTTTTTATGTGTATCATTGTGTATAGTTACACATAGAAATGTCTGTTGTCATGGTTATCAATGTTACCTCCTAAAATGTAGTCATTATGACTCAACAACACAAAAACCAACCTCTATAAGACCAAAAACCATAGATGCATTATAGGGGAGAAACATGATAAATTTCCACATGCTCCAATCTGAGCTATAAAACTCAAGTTGAAGATTGCTTGAGTCCTATTCTGTTACGACCCATATCAGGGTTAGTCAATAAATACCTCGAATTACGTGAAGACATCTCAATTAGTGTTGAGTATCAAATTAAACATCATGAATAATCAAGATAAGACAACATGTGAATCAATAGTCAAGATTTAATCATCTGAGGTAATTAATGATAATAGTAATGATGATTGTTGAGTTAATTGAGTTGAGTTGAGTGCTGACTAATGCAATTAGTGTTGAGTATCAAATTAAATATCATGGTTAATCAAATAAGTTAATATGTGAAGCAATAGTTGAGTTTGAATCACCGGAGACAATTAATGGTGTCAATGTTGATTATTTAGTACTTTATGTTGAGCTGAGTACTCACTGTTGCAATTAGCGATTTGACCTGTTGTGACAAACTAGTTAACATAATCTTATGCTTTGAGGTTATAGAGAATTCCGAGCTTAAACCGTTGCAAGAAAAATCACTCGAAACCGACTTCCGAGTTAAAAGATATGGACATTGGTGTGCTCAGGGACCTAGTTGTAATTTTCGGTTTTTTTGGGGCAAATTACATGTCGGCCCCCTCCGCGAACCGACCCTTGTCTCTTCTTCGTTCTTTCCCACCCGATCGAACAGGGGAACCGACTGTAGCGGCGCCCAAAGCAGTTGCTAGCCCGATCAGCCAACAGAGGGGCGAATTTGGGCGATTTTGAGCTCTCTAGCTCCGTTTCCAACGACGTCGTCCTCCTCTCTTCTTCTCTTTCCTTCTTCCTCTACCTCACCCCAACCACCGCAACCCTAACCTGCTTGGACGCCAGCCGGCCAGCAGCGGCGCAGTAGCTGTGCAGGTAGCAGCCAGGGCAGTTTGGGCGCGAGCTAGCACATGAATCCGGTGCCATTGACTTCGGCCAAGAGACTAGTGCTCGAAACCGCAGCTTCCCGCTTCCATTAAGCCACCTGTACCTCAATCTAACAAGGGGCGACGCCCCATCTAGCAAGCAGCAGAAGCTACTATAAGCAGCTCGTCCAACCTAGAGCCCTTTTGGCGCATGGCAGAGCAAGAGAAGATCAGCTCCGAGCTCGACCAAGATGATGGAGCAGGAAATCCGTAGCCTTAGTCTTCAATTCATCCTTAACCAGGTTCGTCTTCAACCTGTCGTACGGGAGCACCTGCACGTGAAGCAGGCTTGTTCCAGAACTGGACCAAAGTAGAAGAAGACTTGCGTTTGCCCAGGAAACATTTAGATAACAGTGTCCTTTAGTTCGTCCGAGGTTCGTAAGTATAAACCAGTAGTTGTTAGTCCTTGATTCGGCTTTAATCGAGTTCATCTTCAATGAGTTTCCCGTTTCTGCGCAGGTGCACGGCGTGCAAATCAGTTTGCACGGCGTGCAAAGTTACAGATAGCCGAACGAGTTTCTGCCCAGGTGCACGGCGTGCAGCCCAGGTGCACGGCGTGTACTCTGCTGTAAAGGGCAGAATTAGGCGTGGTTGTGGACGTCTTTCGGTGTATACGAACACACCGAAGTGGGTGAGTAGTAGTTCATTTAGAAATCAATATTTAACTCAAATTAATTGTTTAATTGCTTCTGTATCAATTGATATAACTTCTAAACAGTATAGTTCATACAATAGAGAATGTTAGATTCATTAGAATTGAACTACATGATATACTTAATGAAGATGATGAGATTTCCTGTATTATTGTTGCAATGTATTTACTGATTTCAAATATAGTTGTTTAGCATTGAAACTGGATAAATGATTCTGAATCATGTTTAATTATGATAATTATATATATGTGCTTTTGTGATGTTTAGATTGTGCAAAATGCATGAAATGTGATATTCCTGTTTAAATGTTTATTTGTTAATCAAGTATAGACCTAGATGCCCTAACACCGTAGAACCCCTAACAGGTGTCTGCAACTTAGGGGTGAAACTCGTGTTGCAACATCATCCGTGCTTGTGTCACGGACAAACGAGGAAAGAGAAAGGCAGTGTCTAACAACAATCGTGCTTGTGTCACGATGGCACTGCGATAACAACAGAAAACACGGTTATCTAACACCATTCGTGCTTGTGTCGCGAAGGTAACCCTGTGACTCTCCGCCGGTGTACTCAGGTTTAAGGAGGAGTCGAGAGCACACGTGGTTATGCAGCACACGTGGTTGTGCGATATGGCCGGCGAGTCAGTGACCCTGTGGCAGAGCAGGGCTGGCGTCAGACTTAGCATTTCCCGAGTGTGTCGCTAAGTCTTGTACGGTGGGATCGTAGCATGAACTTGCTGCGGATCTTTATATGCAGAGTACACTGCATATATTTAGGGCATAATAAAATGAATAAATAATCATGTAGGTTCACAGTAAATTTATATAACTGTTCATTTACCTGAATTACCTGTTGATGATTTAGAATGTGGTTATTATCTGTATATTTGTTATGTATTTAGAACTGCCTTGCTTAGTTCTGCATTTATGTTTAATTTCAATATTATAAACCTGATGAGTTGTTTAGTGATAGCTAAGTGAAATACTATTCACTGAGCGAGTAGGCTCATACCTCTACTCAAACATTTTCAGGTTATCATCAGCAGCAGGAAATCAGAAGGATCGATTTATCCTTACGCCTAGTCGATAGAAGGTTCGTAGTTAGTAGTTAGAGGTCTCTTAGTCCTTTCCCCTCGATCCTTGGGACATGGTGTGGGTGAGAGAGAGTGTGTATGTGGAATGTGTATAAAGATGTAAATTAACTGTTATGCTTTATCTTATGTCAGATAATGTAATATGTTGTAGATTCTGTGTATATTGCTATTCAGTTAATAAAGATGCTTCCGCAAATTTGTTTAGTTTCATTTTACAGCATAAATCGGATTATCCTATTAATCTCTTTAAAATGCTTTAAAAAGTAAAGAGTGGTTGGCTTATGTGTAAATCCCATCCTGTCGCGTCTTAATCTCGTGGTTTGTGGTTAATGTGAGATTGGGGCGTGACAACTCTTGGTATCAGAGCTTTGGTTTGAGTACATAGTTACTCAAGGTCAGGGGACGATAAGAGACCAATAGGATTAAGGTTTAGGTGTCTTTCTTCTATCTGTAATTTTCTAACAGGAAGTGTTCTGTTATACTATTGCAGATAGTAGGAAGAGGATGTGGTCACGAGAATCAAGTAATGAGCTTAAGATGAGTTGTTAAGAATCATTAGGGTCAAAAGATAAAGTTATAAATAAGGCGAATAATAAATGATGTGTTTTAGCTCTGGAAGGTCTGAGTGTTTAGATACCCTGGCCAGGTGTCTGAATACTTAGATTGACCAGTATCAAGCTACTCTGTCTGTTCTTCTCTGGATGCCCTGGCCAGGTATGCAGAGGAAGGATAGACTAGAGAGAAAACCCTAGAAATCTTAGGGTTAAGAGATCAGAAATTAATAAAGGAATAAGAGATTACATATAAGATGCGATTCAACTCTTGTCTATCATTGTTTATATGATTTAAAGATCACTGGAAATGCTTTTATATGCATGAAATGAAATTTTCAGTTTGCAAAGTAAACATGATTCTTTTATATTGTTGTGACATGAAGTGAATTGTTTAATGTTTGTTTTCTTTGTATTAAAGTAGATCCGAAATCATGTATAAGTAAGTTGCCCTAAGTGGATATTCTTTCCACATGTTTAAGGTTAATAGGGGTTGATTAATCTCGAGTAGCTCTTGGCTTCAGGACTACAGGTTCGGCCTGGTCCGGCTGGCAGGATGCGTTACTGGGATCTAATGACTCCTATTAACAAGTAAAATAAGAATAGAAGTCTAAATGTTCTTTTGTCTTGGGAATTAGGGTTTGAGAAGCATAGACCCTAATTGGCCCAAATTAGGATTCAAATAACACATGAATACAGAATTTGATAAATAGAATGTCTCACTAAATGATTTTTAGTATCTTATGTGTAACTCTAATTTGGCTAAAATTGGGATATGATTTGGATATATAAAATGTGAACAACATTGGAAGATATTAGAATTTTTGAATAATGCTCTGACTTGTTTATCGGCCGAGTTGCAAACTCGACCGATCACATTTTCAGATTTATATAGCAGTGTTGTAATTGAATTTTATCTTTTTATTGGTATATCCAATTGATCTCAAATTTTAACTATGTTTGAAAATCACAAATTTTAGACCCTCTATTAATTTGGCGTAATTTTTGGATGACGTTTGATCTCTACAGTAAGGTGTCGGTCGAGTTGCAACTCGACCGAATCTGCTGCAGACTGCTATATAGCAGCGCACTGTTTGATTTTTATTTAATTATTGGTAACTTGAAATGACCTGAAATTTTCACTGGAGGTCTAAAACTTTATTAGGCACAACATATAAAATTTTCAGAATTGTTGGAGTTTCTGTTAGCAGTTTAATAAGCGAATTACAGAAACTATTGTGAAAACTGAATTTTCAGCTAATGTAATTAAAGTTGAGTGTTGGGTTAATATGTTATTGACCCAAGCAACTCAATTTGATTTATATAATCGATTACATACACACAATAATGCTATGCTATTAATAAAGGATCAAACCCTAGAATGACTAAAGTTGTAGTAGTTTAAGGGATCTCATTAGTGATTAAACCTTGAATGCTAGTATCTCTGTAAAATAAGATATTGAGATTTGTTCTATGAAAGGTAAACCGGCTTTGATAGTGACCTAGGGTTTTGAAGTAGATAATCTGATCGGTACATGAACAACATGAAATGATTTAGAGGAATGAGTAAGACATAAACCTAAAATGTAACAATAAGTAAGTAACATAGAAAGCAGAGTATTATCCGATTATGATCTAAAGATAGTTGATGTAGTTCATGTTTTTAAGACATGGTGTCATTATCTTTATGATGTGACAATAGATTACCACCATGGTAAAGAGAATGTGGTGGATGATGTTTTCAGCAGAAAGTCAAGTTCAACAACCAATGCATTCTCTATGACAGGTTTCAATAGAGACCTGCTAGTAAAAATGTGGAAATTGAACTTAGACTTAGGGGTAATAACACAGAGTGATTTGATGGTACAGATGCAAGTTAAGATTACTTCTTATGATCAGATCAAGAAACTACAATAGGGTGATAGTGAGATAAACCAGACCATGTATGACATGATAGGAAGAAAAGAAACTAGAGTTTAAGTTTTTAGATGATAAGATGTTGTATTAGCATGACATGCTGTGTGTACCTCGTGATAGAGTAAAATTCTTTTAAGGGGAAAAAGCTGAAAGAAAAGATTCTTGTGGAAGTGCATGTATTGATGTATGCTATGCTATCAGGAAACACTAAGATGTATATGAATCCCAAGAAATTGAAATGGATGGTCAGATATGCAGAAGGATGTAGCAGAGTACATGGTTAGAAGTAGTGTGTACCAGTAGGTTAGGGCTGAACCCTAGGAAAATCTATAGCTACCTTGTAATCTTTTTCTATGCCTGTATGGGAATGGGAATTTATCACAATGGATTTTGTGGTAAGATTACCCAGGACACCTAGAGGTTGTGATTTTATATGAATGATTGTAGATAGACTAATTTAGTCTGCTCGCTTTCTTCATATTAAGTCGACCTTTGATGTCTTGATACATGACTAAGATATACATGGATGAAATAGTTAGGTTGCCTGGTAATCCAGTTTCAATCATATCATATTGAGATTCTAAGCTCACATTTAGAATTGTAGAAGCGGTTGCATCGTGCTTCGGGAACAAAGTTAAGATTCAATATAATCTTTTCATCCGCAGACGGATGGTTAGTCTGAGAGGACCATTCGGACTCCTAAGGACATGTTGAGAGCATGTGTTATGCATCTCAGTGGTGGTTGGGAAGAACATTTAAGTCTTATAGAGTTTGCTTAATGTGAATGTTGAGATTAGAAATACACAACTGGTAATGGTACAGTTTGACTATAAACCCAGACAATACAATTTTGGTAAATCATCAGGTGCATAATTTCAAGATAATGAGATAGTATCAAAATATGCAAATAAATCTTGTTGCATGCTTCCTGTTATGTTAATGTGTATGATTTAACATTTACATGAATGGGCACGATCCTCTGAGATATTATCAGAAACTCTCAAATACCATTAGATATTTGTGATACGATACATAAATAACTCTTAATTGAGTTATGTGATGCATAAACCAGGAATTTGGTTAATATGCACGTACTTCGAGAAATTTCAGATAATGGATAAATATTACAGATGATTTCTTATAAGTGGAGTAAATTACTCTTATTGGTATAATAAGAGGTTTAATTACATGAATTCAGTATGTATCTGCCAAAATTGATTTGAGTTTGGGATATTTATGAATTTTTAATCTGTCTACATGCATGATGTAAAGATTACTCAGTAATTACAATGATTTAAAATATACTGTTCTGCTAGTTGAAGAGTGATACCGTATTGTGAATTGAACTGCAATCAAACAGATGAGATAACCCTAAGAGTAGGGTGTTGGCATGTGATGAATGAATAAGGCAAATGAAACCCTAAGGATAGGGTGTACGATGAATCAAGTACTTTGATATCAATTCTCAGTATGAGATGTAGTGATGTTTAACAGTTAAAGTGCATGATTTAATTTTAGTACCAAGTTGACATGCATTCTGTTTATTTAAGAATTTAAAATGTTTGTCTGCATGAATAGTATGATAATTTCTCAGTAGTTATCATAAATTGAGATACTGTTATAACGGTTCTGGAAAGACAATGTTTTGTGGGTTGATCTGGAATCAGATCAGATGTATCCTAGGCTAAGGGACCTATATGGATGATTGATCAGTGGATCAAGAAACTCAAGAGTTGAGAAATCTTAACCTAGAGGAAGGCACGTGGAAACACGAGTTAGGAATGAATGACAAGTTTCCTTTTCTCTTTTAGGAATTTCGGGACGAAATTCTTATAAGGGAGGGAGATTGTTACGACCCATATCAGGGTTAGTCAATAAATACCTCGAATTACGTGAAGACATCTCAATTAGTGTTGAGTATCAAATTAAACATCATGAATAATCAAGATAAGACAACATGTGAATCAATAGTCAAGATTTAATCATCTGAGGTAATTAATGATAATAGTAATGATGATTGTTGAGTTAATTGAGTTGAGTTGAGTGCTGACTAATGCAATTAGTGTTGAATATCAAATTAAATATCATGGTTAATCAAATAAGTTAATATGTGAAGCAATAGTTGAGTTTGAATCACCTGAGACAATTAATGGTGTCAATGTTGATTATTTAGTACTTTATGTTGAGCTGAGTACTCACTGTTGCAATTAGCAATTTGACCTGTTGTGACAAACTAGTTAACATAATCTTATGCTTTGAGGTTATAGAGAATTCCGAGCTTAAACCGTTGCAAGAAAAATCACTCGAAACCGACTTCCGAGTTAAAAGATATGGACATTGGTGTGCTCAGGGACCTAGTTGTAATTTTCGGTTTTTTTTGGGCAAATTACATGTTGGCCCCCTCCGCGAACCGACCCTTGTCTCTTCTTCGTTCTTTCCCACCCGATCGAATAGGGGAACCGACTGTAGCGGCGCCCAAAGCAGTTGCTAGCCCGATCAGCCAACAGAGGGGCGAATTTGGGCGATTTTGAGCTCTCTAGCTCCGTTTCCAACGACGTCGTCCTCCTCTCTTCTTCTCTTTCCTTCTTCCTCTACCTCACCCCAACCACCGCAACCCTAACCTGCTTGGACGCCAGCCGGCCAGCAGCGGCGCAGTAGCTGTGCAGGTAGCAGCCAGGGCAGTTTGGGCACGAGCTAGCACATGAATCCGGTGCCATTGACTTCGGCCAAGAGCCTAGTGCTCAAAACCGCAGCTTCCCGCTTCCATTAAGCCACCTGTACCTCAATCTAACAAGGGGCGACGCCCCATCTAGCAAGCAGCAGAAGCTACTATAAGCAGCTCGTCCAACCTAGAGCCCTTTTGGCGCATGGCAGAGCAAGAGAAGATCAGCTCCGAGCTCGACCAAGATGATGGAGCAGGAAATCCGTAGCCTTAGTCTTCAATTCATCCTTAACTAGGTTCGTCTTCAACCTGTCGTACGGGAGCACCTGCACGTGAAGCAGGCTTGTTCCAGAACTGGACCAAAGTAGAAGAAGACTTGCGTTTGCCCAGGAAACATTTAGATAACAGTGTCCTTTAGTTCGTCCGAGGTTCGTAAGTATAAACCAGTAGTTGTTAGTCCTTGATTCGGCTTTAATCGAGTTCATCTTCAATGAGTTTCCCGTTTCTGCGCAGGTGCACGGCGTGCAAATCAGTTTGTACGGCGTGCAAAGTTACAGATAGCAGAACGAGTTTCTGCCCAGGTGCACGGCGTGCAGCCCAGGTGCACGGCGTGCATCCCAGGTGCACGGCGTGCACTCTGCTGTAAAGGGAAGAATTAGGCGTGGTTGTGGACGTCTTTCGGTGTATACGAACACACCGAAGTGGGTGAGTAGTAGTTCATTTAGAAATCAATATTTAACTCAAATTAATTGTTTAATTGCTTCTGTATCAATTGATATTACTTCTAAACAGTATAGTTCATACAATAGAGAATGTTAGATTCATTAGAATTGAACTACGTGATATACTTAATGAAGATGATGAGATTTCCTGTATTATTGTTGCAATGTATTTACTGATTTCAAATATAGTTGTTTAGCATTGAAACTGGATAAATGATTCTGAATCATGTTTAATTATGATAATTATATATATGTGCTTTTGTGATGTTTAGATTGTGCAAAATGCATGAAATGTGATATTCCTGTTTAAATGTTTATTTGTTAATCAAGTATAGACCTAGATGCCCTAACACCATAGAACCCCTAACAGGTGTCTGCAACTTAGGGGTGAAACTCGTGTTGCAACATCATCCGTGCTTGTGTCACGGACAAACGAGGAAAGAGAAAGGCAGTGTCTAACAACAATCGTGCTTGTGTCACGATGGCACTGCGATAACAACAGAAAACACGGTTATCTAACACCATTCGTGCTTGTGTCGCGAAGGTAACCCTGTGACTCTCCGCCGGTGTACTCAGGTTTAAGGAGGAGTCGAGAGCACACGTGGTTGTGCAACACACGTGGTTGTGCGATGAGGCCGGCGAGTCAGTGACCCTGTGGCAGAGCAGGGCTGGCGTCAGACTTAGCATTTCCCGAGTGTGTCGCTAAGTCTTGTACGGTGGGATCGTAGCATGAACTTGCTGCGGATCTTTATATGCAGAGTACACTGCATATATTTAGGGCATAATAAAATGAATAAATAATCATGTAGGTTCACAGTAAATTTATATAACTGTTCATTTACCTGAATTACCTGTTGATGATTTAGAATGTGGTTATTATCTGTATATTTGTTATGTATTTAGAACTGCCTTGCTTAGTTCTGCATTTATGTTTAATTTCAATATTATAAACCTGATGAGTTATTTAGTGATAGCTAAGTGAAATACTATTCACTGAGTGAGTAGGCTCATACCTCTACTCAAACATTTTCAGGTTATCATCAGCAGCAGGAAATCAGAAGGATCGATTTATCCTTACGCCTAGTCGATAGAAGGTTCGTAGTTAGTAGTTAGAGGTCTCTTAGTCCTTTCCCCTCGATCCTTGGGACATGGTGTGGGTGAGAGAGAGTGTGTATGTGGAATGTGTATAAAGATGTAAATTAACTGTTATGCTTTATCTTATGTCAGATAATGTAATATGTTGTAGATTCTGTGTATATTGCTATTCAGTTAATAAAGATGCTTCTGCAAATTTGTTTAGTTTCATTTTACAGCATAAATCGGATTATCCTATTAATCTCTTTAAAATGCTTTAAAAAGTAAAGAGTGGTTGGCTTATGTGTAAATCCCATCCTGTCACGTCTTAATCTCGTGGTTTGTGGTTAATGTGAGATTGGGGCGTGACATATTCTATCCTTTTCAAACCCTAGACAACATCATATTAGAAACTTAGAGTGATTTAGGTGATTCGGAAAGAAGGGAAAGAATTTTTTGGACCTAAGATAAGGCTAGTTATGATATATGCTTAATTCCTTTCACATGCATACATTAGTGGACAAACATGTTCTCCCCTTCTGGAACTCTTGATTGACTTGTTTCTACTTATTATTATTTCTCTTTATCCTTAGATGGGAGATGAATCAAGATGAAGAATGAGGGTTTATGTTGAACTTCCAATTTTGATGGATTCATCTTCCACCAAAGATCTCATTTACATAAGTAATAAATTATATAACTCTACCAAGATTTAATCAAGTCTTGACTAATTGTTTTATCAAATAGATACATTATTTCATCTCCAACCTTCTATGAAATTCTAAATTTATAGATCATGTGTTGTTTGGATAAATTGCCCCTGAAAGTGGATACAAAATGTGATTTCCAATGTAAATTTGTATGTTTGGCATGGTGTTTGGTCATGTTGTTTTTTTATATTTAAGTATGGTCAAAGACTTGTGAGAACCATTCTAGACCAAATTAAAAAGATATATATGAGACACAACATGCAGCGTAGATTAAGAAATATGACCTAGAATTGGCTTAATAATGGCCTAGCAATGGTCATGTAACAGTCAAGCCTTATGTGTATTGTTATGTGTATTAGTGTCACACTTTTTTGATAAATTTAGTTGCATTGATAGATATACTTGAATAAAACTACATACCATTAAAAAGTACATACTAGACAAACTAACCATTAGAATTTTAGTACCAAAAGTGCCAAGAGCCTATGTTTGGTTTTTTAGAGTTCTGAGTTGATAACAAGATATACTCTAATAACATTAGGAGGAACCTTGATAATAAGCCTCATAAAATTAACTGGAAGATGTTGCAATCAATCTTGATTTTCTCTAAAGTGTAGGCCATGTGTTCAGTGACAGAACCCCTGAAGAATGCATGTTTGTTTTTGTTGGCTTCCCTAATGATGGCCTCCAGTCCCAGACAATTTGCATTGAGAGAACATATCATTATGCATCATATACATTCCTAATCAATAGTTGTGTGTTTTGATTTCAGTTATTAAATTTTCTATGATTCTTCTTGTCCCTATAGTCTACAAAATGGTCGCAATAAAAGTTTTGGCTAAGTATGTACATATATCTTTAGGTTTGGTAGTGTGAATGGTGTGTGTCATATATGTTTGGTAGACTGAGATGGTGCATGTGTATGGTAATCAATGATATTGTGACTCACATCCATAGTCAAGTGAAGAATAGATGTAGTGAAGACTCTTCTTATATCGAGCGTAGTGAATCTAGGGAGTGCCTAAAATACCTCCTTTTCAAATATTAAGGTATGTTTGTAATTTTTCATGCCATATAAGCCATATAAGGATGTGGATCTAGGTGGACAATTGATTTTCCAAATGCATGTAAGGGGGATGAGATGTCCTTGGTAAGTGAAATGTTGATATCAATTTCTAAAGGTTTATGTTTTTTTCCCATCTCCATGATGTGTGATTTGTAGTTTTTGTTTCCAAATATTGTATAATGTCTTCTTGGTGTCATGTGAAAAAAATGTTGTAATGGTTCTTTTCCCTTTGTTGTTTCTATTTGTTCCCATAAGTTTTAGGGTTTGGTCTATAGTGTTGTGTGCCAATTCTACGAGAATATAGATTTTGATGGTTTGGTTGATGATTCTTTTTCCCTCAAACCAAGGGTCAAATCAAAATTTGACGTGGTTTGTGGTGTGGTAGTGTTATGATATTGTGTTGGAATATTTATAAGGTGTTATAGATCTAACACTATAAAGGGGCAACCTGGTGGTATTTCATATATTTCCATGTTTTATTCGTCTTATAGTAGTTATTTATGATGTATTCTTTCCATAGATTGGGGCTATCAGAGCATTAAGAGGCAACAATTTTGTGTATCACACAATGTGCATGGATCTTGATGTTGATGATGCCCCAACACCCATAATATTTTGGGGAGCATGTGGAATCCCAATTAGCAATGTGTATGTTATTTCCCATGTATTCTCGTAGGAAATAATTTTTATACGATCAATTGTGTTGAGAATGTTGGAAGGGAGTGGGATGCAACTGAGGAAGTATGTGGTCAACAAAGTGAGGAAGTTGTGGAGTAGTGTAAGTTGTCCAGCCAGATTGCGGTAAAGTGTTTTCAATGAGTTAAGATGGTTCTTTAGATCTTAGATGATCAGGTCCCAACAAGTATTTGGATGTTTATACAGTGAAATAGGTATACCAAGGTAGGTGAATGGGAGCTTTCCTATCTTGCAATTGAGAAAGGCTTTATATCTATCTATCTATTATTGGTCTATATGAATCGAAAGTATAGATTATTATTTGAAGTTGACCTAAGTTTATAAAGGTAAGAGAATAAACCCAATGCATACACTATTTATAACATAAGTATCACATTGGGAGATGAAAATAATCATATCACTGGTATATTGTATAATGTTCTTATGACATTGTATTGGGATCTCAATAAGTCCATGTTGTGGACCTAGTTGGATCTTCCAAGTGAGAATGGATGTTCCTATGATGAATAAGTAGGGATATAAGGGATCACCTTGTCTAAGACCATTGGATTTCTTGAAGTATCCAAATGGTGTACCATAAATAAGCGTTGAGAAGTGGCAAAAGATAATACAACAAGAAATCTAATTTACCCATATGTGTGAGAAGCCATATCCTTCAAAAAATTGATGAAAAAGTCTAGTTGATGTTACTAAAAGCTTTTTTAAAGTCAAGTTTGACAATCAATAGAGGAATTTTTTAGCATGGTGTGCATGTATGGCCTGATAAACCTTGATGCATCTTGGATGATCTTATATATGAGAGAGAGACATTATCATTTACCTATGATTCCCTCTAATGTTGGTTTCAACACATTTGATGGGTGTTTTGTCCATGATTTTATATGTAGCATTAATGAGTCTTATAGGCCTAAATTGGTTTATTTTAGTTGGATATTATACCATTTTGATAAGTGTTATGTGTATTTGCTTGAGAGCTTGAATCTGGGGAATGATATCGTCATTGGTGTGTATATAGTTAAATATATTGATAAAGTTAGTCTTAATATGTTCCCATATTCTTTGGTACAAATATAAACTAAATCTATTGGGTTATGGTGATTTGTCAGGTCCAAGGTTGTCCACTACATGTTTAATTTCAGCTTACACAAAGTTTCCTTTTAGTAGTTGTGGGTTCATTATCCATACATGGAAAACAATGTTCCAACAGGCATGCATGTGTTTACATATCGAATGTTTGTTGTTGAATAGGTTTTGGAATAAATTCACTATTGGGTTGTGATGATAGGTTGTTTGGTAGTGTCAATACCTAAACTTTCAAGACAATAGATATAGGTGTTTCTCTTATTGTTGTTGCAACATTTGTTGAATTATTTAGCATTTTTATCCCCTTCTTTAAGCCACTTAATTTCTTATCTTTGTTTCCACATAATTTCATATAGTATATGTAAGTGGTATATATCTTCTTTAAGTGTGAGGATGAGTGTCATATCAGTGTAGGGGTTACCATCCAGGACAATGTGCTCAGCTTCTTTTTCTATAATATTTGGATTATATATCCAAAAGTCCTTTTATTCCAAATTTTAAGTTTTGATCTCAATATCTTATTCTTGTTGTAAATGTTCAAGCTAGATTCAAGATTTTTCTTGGATGAGTCTAGACTTCCTTGAATTACACAATCCATGTGTTTAGTCCATAATCTCTCAAATCTAAAAGGTTTGTGTCCCCAAGGAATGTGTTATGTGTTCAGGAGGATGAGGAAATGGTCAGAGGTTGTCTAGGAAAAAGTATTCTCTACTGAGAGGGGGTAGAGACCATTTCATAATTGTGAACACAGTTATCGATCAAGCTTGACACAAGTGCTACCTCTATGCCAAGTAAAGGTAATATTTGTAGAAGATAGGTCAATGAGATGAAAGTAATAAATATAGTTAGAGAAGGAAGCATTGTTCCTAAAATGAGTGTATCCAATACCGGTTGTGGCCACCATAACTGTGAGGTATATTTGGATAGTACCAAAATTAAAAGAATCTTGATATTATCTTGAGGGCAAAGATACCATAGACACCATTCGAGAAGTTAAGGAGCATGTATTCCATATACGTAGGGGATAACAGAGGGTATTTAGCTTGCCATATTACATGCTTGTTTGAGATATGATTCATGTAGTATAATAAGGTTCTGAGCAATCATCCCCAAGTAAAATAGTTGGATTCTACATAGACCTTTTTGGAACATTTGAGTGCAGATTTGTTTTGCACATTTTAGTCCAGAGACATTTGGAACATCTGCACATAGATCAAATTGCCACAGATGGGAATGTGTCAAATATGCTTTAGTTCAGACATATATAAACAAACATATCACATTAAAGTTGTATATGAGTTAAACCTAGTAAATATAGTACTACAGAAAACACAGACTAAGTCAAGATTTTGACCTGATAAAGCATTACCATTCAAGCACAAATCCCTTTTTCACAATTTAGTGTGGATACTTTTTGCACATTTTAGTGTTAAACTTTTTTCCACATTTGGGCATGGATCAACCTTGCACTAGATTAGACATATGACAAATTTTATCATATTTAGATAACTATCATACAAACCCATATTACATTGAATATCCACATGAGTTTCAACCTAGTAAATATGGTATCATACAAAACCATGATCATGTCAGTATTTTGACCTGGTAAAGCATTACCCTTTTAGTACACATCCTTTTTGCACTTTTTGTATATATCCTTTCTGCACATTTTAGTGCAGATCCTTTTTTGCACAATTGAGTGAAGATTTGTTTCACACATTTGGGCGTGGATCAGGTCGACACCAGACTAGACACATGTTACGTATGCTTTGATTCAAGCACCTATCATACAAAACACATTTACATTTACGATCTAGTTTCAACCTAGTAAATATGGTAGTATGCAAAATCAAAATTACAATGAAGCTCAACCCAAGTTTCAAACTAGTAAATCCAATATTGCACAAACCTACATTTCATAAAAAAAAATAACTTTTGACCCGGTACATACAATCTCATAAAAAAAAAGAATTCCAGATTTTTTACCTAGTAAACCATTGCCATTATGGTGCAGATCCTCTTTGCACATTTTTGTGCAAATTCTTTTTGCACAATTGAATGGAAATGTGTTTCACACATTTGTTCCCAGCTCAAGTTTGTACCATATTGGACGCATGTCAAATCTATTTTAACTCAGACACATATCATACAAAACCATCATGAGTTTCAACCTAGTAAATATGGTAACATATAGATTAAGTCAAGATTTTGACTATGTAAACATTATGATTTTAGTAAATATTCTCTTTGCACATTTTAGTGCAAATCCTTTTTGCACAATTGAGTGTAGATCTGTTTCACACATTTGGGCATAGATTAGGTATGCACCAGACTAGACACCTATAGCTTTACTCTAATTTAGACTCATCTACAAACCCATATCATGTTGAACTATGCCCAAATTTCAACTTGGTGAAGGTAATGCTATATAAAGACTGAATTAAGTCTAAAATTTACTTGATAATCATTCATCCTTAAAATTGTTGTCTGCATCCAAACTCATCTCAAACCCTAAGTTTGTAACTATGTTAAAACCCAAATATGTTGTAATTTATCTCATCATACCTGGCACTTGATCACGATTCATAAAAATCAATAACCCCAACATCCAACATCGATATGTTTCCCTTATCACACATTTCTCAAACATATCCACATCACCTTCATCCAACTCACCTAAAAGCACTATCTCCTATTAGTTACCACCATACAATCTCATCGGTTGTCCCTGCATTACAAAGATCACCATACTTCATTTTTTTTAGATGGTACATCTAAACTTACCTTATAATTCCAAAATTTAGGTTGAGTTATTCTTTAAAGTGACTCTAAATCTTGAATACATTTTAACTCCAAAAGTTTCCTTCAATTTCATGAACCATTCTTCCCTCATGCTTTCCCATATGGGATGCCTTTTATGAGCCATATGTGGTATGGAAATCTTCGAGTCCAAGGTACCATCAATCCATTATTTATGGCCACCCTTGGCTTGTCAAGAGACACAACAATGATACCTCCAACAAATGTCCTAACCATTATCACTACCTATTGCACAACCATCCTCAGGGAATATGGAACATATAGATGTTGAACATAACAAGAAGAAGAAACAGAAGCACCAATCCATGGAAATTCCACAGACCCCATATTTGACACCGTATGCATCATCTGGCTTCCCTTTATATGATCTATTATGGCCCTACCACAATTTCTATAATCAATCAGGAGTTATGATAGGACGAAAAAACACTATGCAAGTTTTTCCCATTGTTGTTCCAAGTACATCCAATGGGATGGATCTAGAAGCAACAAAGATTACATTCGAAGCTCTAGCCAAATATTTTAAAGAAATGCAAGGTCAAAATGTAGGTTTATAGAGGCTCATAGATTTTTGCTATGATAGACGTCTAGGACAATGACAAACTACTCATCCAACTATCCCAGTGTCCCCTAGAAGGACTGGCCTTGGCCTCGTATAACCAATAGTAACCTAAGACACTCAAGTCATGGGTAGAGCTCACCGGTCATTTTATCCAGAAATATGCATGGAATATTGATCTACTACCAACTCGAGATGATTTAAAGGCCCCCACTTAAAATGTGGAAGAAACATTCACACATCTTGGATGTACATCTCATAGTTTGGAGGTTGGAACCAATATAAATACTTGGGTTATTTGGTTCTTGTTCAATCAAATGGGCTCTAGATAAGGGGGTGAATAGAGCTAAAATCACTCACACAAAACTTGTTAGACCTTCAAGCTACTTCAACTTGGTACAATTTCAAATAGTGAATTTGATGGCAATCTAAACATACATATCAAGGATGAGACAGATTGAAACAAGCACTAGAACAAGCTATTTAGAGTGGTTCCACTCTACAAACTAGGAGATAGTCAGTCCACTACGTAGAGAGGTCAAGCTCTAGAATTTTGCAACCTATGTATTCTTATATTCTATTATATGACATATAATTGACCTTCCTTTTTTGGGACAAGGATACACATCTTCCCTTAAGGTCAAGGGTGACAATAACCTTCAACCAAGGACCTACATATCCAAGAGCTAGATTCTTCTACCTCACCAAGGTCTTACCCACTATTGCAAGTAGCTGGACACCTTAGCCAAGGAGATCCCCTATTTGCATCGAGTCTTTTACCTTGAAGGATTTACCCACTCCACTCTAGGATCTTTAGCCTTGTCCTTCTCCTTTACCAGAGAAGATTTTCACACCTTATTCTACAGGTTGAAGAAGCTTTCACCTTCTCCTTCACTTGGAGAAGCTTTCACCAACTTGATATTAAAGAAAGGGGTTGGGAAAAAGAAGATTTGAGCTCTTTACAATTTACAATGAAGGAGCTCTCTCACACAAATCCTATCTCACTCATATGGATGTTTTGATTTGTGAATATGAGAGATAAAGGGGCTCAAATGGACTAGATGTACTCAACTATAGATAGGATCTTGAATAGCATGAATGAGTAACCTTGGAATGAACTCTAACATGTCCTATTTATAGTTGTGGGTGTCCACTAGAGGGTAGGATTACTAAGCATTTTCTATCCGTTTTGAGGGTTGCAATAGATATAATTTTGAGTTTTGTACCTGTAACATACTCAATTCCATGCACATAGGTTAGTCCTCCTTTATTTCTAGGCCCCTACTCAGATGTGATGTTATCCAACCTCTTTCTTCCTTTTCCATGACCCTTTTCATTTAGATACCTCCTAGTTCCCATAATTTCCTATTTTAGGGTAGGTTAGACTTTGTTTTGATCTAATATCCCTACTTGACTCATTAGTATCCCAAGGACATGAGACCCTGGGATGTGGTAAAACTAATAATTGAATAATGATATATCGGTGGATTATAATGATAAGCCCATGGTCTTAGTTACAATTGGATAACGTAATACGACCTAGGACCTTAGAGTTAGAAATTGGAATTTACTCCAAAATGTACCCTATTCAACCATTAGGATGAGCTTCAAAACCCCAATTTGATGATGAAGTGTAAACATGGACTAATGTAACATAAATAAAAATCAAACTGCAAATATAGTTACAAATTCATGTTCCTCATACTCTAATTAGCCAGCATATCAATTTTGGTCTTAATCGGACGTCGAATACTCCCTTAATGATGGTTTAATAGGTAGGACATAAGTTTATTTGATTTAATTCATTTTAAAACATATAGATTGTGGATTTCACATAGGTTCTGGATTATGTAGCTGTCACACGATGTACACATACCATTATTCGGGTTGGGTAGACGGAGCGCTGGACTTCATCTTCCACCCCCGACAACCCCGCGCGAGAGGCCGCCTACACAACTCATTCCGAGAGACTCTTTCCTCCTCCTGTATCTCCCTCCACACTTCATCATTCCCTACGATTTCTTCTCTATCAGAGCCGCCTTGACCGGACAAGTTTAGTAAACCCTAACTCACCCCCTCTATCATCCTAGGCACAAAACGCCTAAAGCCGCCGACTTCTCCCCTCATCACTGAAATCTCAAGGAGCCTAACCAATGCAGTTACCCACCTTATTTTGGGTCATATGGCTCTGATAGATCCATGAAGATTTTCATCGGCAATCAATTTTGCCTACCACTTTCTGAGTTGCCACAACCAAATCGGCCACCATTGTCGACGATCCAAGGACACCACAGTTACTCAGACCACCGTGGAGCAATTCCTAGTACGATGACGTTCTCTGGCCCTTCATCTTCTTTACCATGTTCTTATCTCACCTCCATTTTCTCTGGTTTTCTCGTACGACTAGCGCCACCAGACTCCTATGTTCTTGGGTCCCTGTTGCTAAGGGACTTCGCAGGTCCCTAACCCTAGAACCCCATCCAAACCCACTGAGCTGTTGAATCTGCCATGGCGCGAGACAATAGGGAATCAATCCCTGGGGTAAAAGGCCTGTCTTGCCCATGGATCCTAGGCTCAATCAACTCACCCAGGATGGGTGAAATCATATTTTACTCTATGTTGACCTATGTTTGACAAAGGGATGATCAAAGCCAAAGTTTCAATGTCACACTCCTGTTTATAATCACCATCATTTTAGGGGTATTATGGTCTTTTCACACTTTATTTTTCCCTCTTAAACATAAAATGTTTTTAACTTGTAAACTTCATAAGTAATTATTGGCTTATCCAAATAATACAAATAAATATGTTTTTGAGATCAGAAAAATACGCCTGATTTATTGGGACATGTTTCACACTCAGATTTGCAACTAACAGTAGGGTCAATTTTTAAGCAAGAGATTTAATACACTTTATATTAATCGAATGCACACATATTATGACTAGGTTGAGACAACCCTGACCCCGTACTTATGAGGTGTTACTGAATATCTAGGTCTGATCATAAGGTATGTACATCCTCTATTTTATTTTGGGCATTATTTGACTAAAACCTAATTTCTTTTAATGAGGCATCTCTTGTAATAATGTTTCTCTTAGAAATCTAATATTCATGGACCTTTCTAATTCCTGATATAAATCTCTTTTACTGCTGTAATTATTAATTTGACATGTCATATGGATCTTTAGGCCCCTCCCGCCTTGTTGTCTTTTGTTTGATTTTGACTAAAATGATAGTCTTGCCACTCTATTATATCATCCTGCGTGTTTGACTAGATTATCTAGAATAGTGGTACTTATGTAAAACCATACTTATATAGGGTGTGCGTATTCCGCCCGGGGTGTGCGTTTCCACCCTTGTTTATTTTTAGGCCATGATCCTATGGTGTTATGGCCCTGTTTTAGGTATATTTAATCTACATGGTTATGCATGCAAATGTTTATCGTTTTAATATGAATATGTGGATGATTGTTATGGCAAGACACTTTTATTATCACGCTTATAATCTGAATTTTAAATGCCTCATTTCTCTTGTTACACTTCTTTTGAATTTACCTAATTGCTATTAGCCCCCTTCTTGTGGGAACATCTCTTTTTGCTCTCATAATCCTATATAATGCCCAAAGTGTTTAATATATGTACATACTCATCTCTTTGCTGACCTCTATGTTGCTTCCTATGTTCTGGGTAATGTTCCCTTCCACCAAGGTTTAGGTGCATTAAAGATTAAGGTTGCTCGAAGATCATATAAAGATAATAGTACCTAAGGATAGCTTGGAATGGCTAGGTTACTCTCTGCTACTGGGATTATTTGTAGTTAGTTCAAGTTTTGTTCCGCTGCTTATTCATTATCATGCTCTGTAATATGAACCATTTGAGAAATGAACAAAATTCCTCCTTTCCTTATTACCTTTTGGTACAAGTGGGATTGGATGGGATATTTCTTCAATTCCGTGAAGCATGGATCCCCTATTGGGTCTCACTCTTTACAAAATGGTATCAGAGCCTGAGCAGTCGGTAACTTGACTATTTCAAGTTATCCTTGGTTGACCCTTAATTAGATAGGTGACCCTTAGAGGTTATTGATAAACCTATTTCCTAGTATTCAATACCAATTAAGGTTTTCAACCCCTGACTACTTTGGTCACTTGCACTCCTCAACCCACCTATGTGAATGTGAGTTAGTCCTTAGTAACCCTTAACATCCACACCTTCTTGATGTAGGTGGGATGCAGCTACATCAAACTAATTCTTGTAGTGTTTGGTTGACATCTCATATTTTATAGGATATTAGCTTAAGAGCTATGAAGTGCAGATTGACTTAAATAATCATAGATCGACATATTTTAGTTCTCACCTTAAATCCATTTACCTTTGTTGTTCTCTAGCATGGCTTGCATACACCTATTATGGGGGTGATGAGGACACATGAACCATAAATATAAAATTCTGATGTAAATATTAGAAATTTCTATGATTCCCTTTGTTACTAAGTGATGGTATGAACGAGTTTAGTTATTGTTAGGCATGCTTTGCCTTCAATATGAAGAATCTTGACACAGGTATGTCCCAAGACCACTTATCTAAGGATTGGATACCATGTTTGATTAGCTTTTATGCCTCATACATGAGGTTTTGTGGGTAGATGTTATTAAGTTTTGTATAATATTCTTAGTAGTTTGCCTCTCTCGCCTCCATAGTGCAATTATATTACCCAGTGAATGATGTTATTGATAAATGTACTATGTAGTTCATCTTGTCTTGTAAGGGGACTATGGTTGTAAATCGTCAAGTATAGAAGGAACACATTTACCTTACTATAATTATTTGATGATTATATGACTCCCTTAGGTCTTGCGATGAGTCTATGCCAATTATGCTTAAGAGTGACATGGGGAATGGCAGATGTCTTACCCGTTAAAGTTTGATGAATTTGACCATGCGTAATAGGAAACCCTTCTCCCTCCCATGTAAAGACATAGTTGAGGTGTAGTCAATTGCCCTATGTGGTGTGAAGGATTAGACCCTTTAATTAAAAGGATGTGATGATAAAATAATAGTATGTGGTGGTTGAATTGGTTCTCTGGTTGATCTTGGCGCCAATTTTGGATTTTCATCGCAAGTTTTGCATCGTCAAACTTATTTTCATTATTAATTTATATGTATAAAAGAAAAGTTCTTATATTTTATCGATGGTTTTAGGAACCAAGTCACCACCATAAGAAAGTTGAGTAGTAAAGAATCTCTTGAGTGAAGTACCCTTAATTGGTATGTTCAACCCTAATACCCTAGGCCTAAGAATGACATAGTTAGTTTCATATGTATATATCAGACCTAGTGGATCCAACCTTTCACCCTCTAGATTATGTACCAAGTTATAATTTAAACCTTTTAAGGGGTGGAGTTGCATACAGTTTATTCATTAGGAATCAACTAGCTGTAGGCATGACCATGATTAATAGTGGTTACAATAAGTAAAACCTGGATAACTCCTAGTATTAATGTCAAACATATGTAGAGGCTACCATACTGAGAATTTTAGACGAGCCTTGCTAATCACCATCATAAATGTTACTTTGGTGGTTAAAATATATTTTAAAATTTTATCTTGGGTTATCCTCGAAGGATGTATATATGTCAAATAGGGGTAAAAGAAAAATTACACTTAAAAGCTCAAATTAATATCCTATACCCAAAATTGCTATTAATTGAATGGTAAGGATGACTATATAATATAGGCTAGGGCAAACATGCTGAGTATAATGGAATTTCAGCACTTTTCCCATGTGACCATGATAAATAGAAGTGATAGGGGTTGAATGCACATCAATCAAAACATGTATAATGTAATGCATAAAGTTAACTCATGAATGAGAAATTCAATAAGTTGCATACAACACAATAAAGTGCTCATTCATGAATGAGAAAATTCATTGTAAAATAAAACCCTAAACCTATACCTCAACCCCAATATGCCTACTAAAGTATAAGTGTCGTCTTAGTCATGTAACACATCATAATTTGACCCCCTTGATGAAATCTATAAATAAATTCAAATAAAAAATATAATCCTAATACTGGAAGGAAACTAGACATATATGCACGTCATACATAAATTGACTATTATAAATAACAATATTGATGATGGTGAGTAGATGATGATGATGATGTTGTTGTTGCTATGTTGATGATGATGATGGGTGGATGATGATATTGTTGTTGTTGTTTATGATGATGATGTTGATGATGATGAGGAGCAGGCGATGATGCCGGTGATATTGATAATGATGATGGTGAGTAGATGATGATGATGATGATGTTGTTGTTGTTGTTGATGTTGATGTTGATGATGATGATGATGATGATGATAACAAGGAAAGTGATGTGGACCATGATCAAAGAATGGCAAAACTATGATAACATTTAGGTAGCCCTAATGGATACCAATTGGTTGAAAAAATTATAGGTTTTGTTGTAACATCTCTAGCCCAACATCTACCATAATCATATTTATGGATGCATGACACGTGGAGACATATAGTTTCACCTTGAGAGTAAACCATAAGTGTGACATGAATAGTATGCTATGCCCCCCCTACAATAAGTACACTAGAAATTTATAAATTTGTTAAAAGAATAACTTAATATACCATACCACAACTGGATGGATTTCATGGACGAAATCCCTTTTAAGGGGTGAAGTGTTGTAACATACTCAATTCCATGCACATAGGTTAGTCCTCCTTTCTTTCTAGGCCCCTACTAGGATATGATGTTATCAAACCTCCTTCTTCCTTTTCCATGACCCTTTTCATTTAGACACCTCCTAGTACCCATAATTTCCTATTTTAGGGTAGGTTAGACTTTGTTTTGATCTAATATCCCTACTTGACTCATTAGTATCCCAAGGACATGAGACCCTAGGATGTGGTAAAACTAATAATTGAATAATGATATATCGGTGGATTATAATGATAAGTCCATGGTCTTAGTTACAATTGGATAACATAATATGACCTAGGACCTTAGAGTTAGAAATTGGAATTTACTCCAAAATGTACCCTATTCAACCATTAGGATGAGCTTCAAAACCCCAATTTGATGATGAAGTGTAAACATGGACTAATGTAACATAAATAAAAATGAAACTGAAAATATAGTTACAAATTCATGTTCCTCATACTCTAATTAGCCAACATATCAATTTTGGTCTTAATAGGACGTCCAATACTCCCTTAATGATGGTTTAATAGGCAAGACATAAGTTTATTTGATTTAATTCATTTTAAACATATAGATTGTGGATTTCACCTAGGTTCTGGATTATGTAGCTGTCACACGATGTACATGGACCATTATTCGGGTTGGGTAGATGGAGCGCTGGACTTCGTCTTCCACCCCCGACAACCCCGTGCGAG
The DNA here is from genome assembly GCA_963693085.1 of Alisma plantago-aquatica. Classification (NCBI taxonomy): domain Eukaryota; kingdom Viridiplantae; phylum Streptophyta; class Magnoliopsida; order Alismatales; family Alismataceae; genus Alisma; species Alisma plantago-aquatica. The sequence continues at coordinate 242,449,050 of OY856415.1, forward strand.
AGGCCGCCTACACAACTTGTTCTGAGCGACTCTTTCCTCCTCCCGTATCTCCCTCCACACTTCATCATTCCCTATGATTTCTTCTCTATCAGATCCACCTTGACTGAATGAGTTTAGTAAACCCTAACTCACCCCCTCTATCATCCTAGGCACAAAATGCCCAAAGCCGCCGACTGCTCCCCTCATCACTGAAATCTCAAGGAGCCTAACTAATGCAGTTACCCACCTTATTTTGGGTCATATGGCTCCGATAGATCCATGAAGATGTTCATTGACAATCAATTTCGCCTACCGCTTTCTGAGTTTCCACAACCAACTCGGCCACCATTGTTGACGATCCAAGGACACCACAGTTACTCAGACTGCCATGGAGCAATTCCTGGTATGATGACATTCTGTGGCCCTTCATCTTCTTTACCATGTTCTTATCTCGCCTCCATTTTCTCTGGTTTGCTCAGATGAATAGCGCCACCGACCTCCTCTATTTTTGGGTCCCTGTTGCTAAGGGACTTTGCAGGTCCCTAACCCGGGAACCCCATCCAGACCCATCGTGAGTTTTTGGCAGAGTTTTAGGGGAGGTTTCTGATTGGGATTTGTAATGAGATTGCCATTTTAAGCCTTTAACATATTATTCGTGAAGCTATCTGTCGCCAACGTCTTCCCTCAGTTAGGCCTGTCTAGTCACCCTCCGAACCAGAAAGACAACATACGAGATCGTCGAGTAGAAGGCCCCTCAAGCCTTCATTCCTTGGTTAAACCTTGTCAAGCTGTTTCCAGTTCCCAGGTCCTCTAGTCTGCCACCTCCTCAGCAGAACAAGTTGTTCCTTGCCTCACTACGACCAAAGACATGTACCGAGGCACCCTGCTTCCTGTATGTCAAGGCAAAGCCAGTGGATTGGTCGCCTAGCTACTTGGATGCCTAGTGTAATGGTTTTCTCCCAGCACTGAGCTGTTGAAGCTGCCATGCCGCGAGACAACAGGGAATCAATCCCTGGGGCAAAAGCCCTGTCTTGTCCATGGATCCTAGGCTCAATCAACTTCACCCAGGAGGGGCGAAATCATATTTTACTCTGTGTTGACCCATGTTTGACAAAGGGATGATCAAAGCCAAAGTTTCAGTGTCACACTCCTGTTTATAATCACCATCATTTTAGGGGTATTATGGTCTTTTCACACTTTATTTTCCCTCTTAAACAAAAATTGTTTTTAACTTGTAAAATTCAGAAGTAATTATTGGCTTATCCAAATAATACAAACAAATATGTTTTTGAGATCAGAAAAATACGCCTGATTTATTGGGATAGGTTTCACACTCGGATTTGCAATCAACAGTAGGGTCGATTTCTAAGCAAGAGATTTAATACACTTTATATTAATCGAATGCACACATATTATGACTAGGTTGAGACAACCCTGACCCTGTGCTTAGGAGGTGTTACTGAATATCTAGGTCTGATCATAAGGTATGTACATCCTCTACTTTATTTTGGGCATTATTTGACTAAAACCTAATTTCTTTTAATGAGGCATCTCTTGTAATATTGTTTCTCTTGGAAATATAATATTCATGGACATTTCTAATTCCTGATATAAATCTCTTTTACTGTTGTAATTATTAATTTGACATGTCATATGGATCTTTAGGCCCCTCCTGCCTTGTTCTCTTTTGTTTGATTTTGACTAAAATGATAGTCTTGCCACTCTATTATAGCATTCTCTGTGTTTGACTAGATTATGTAGAATAGTAGTACTTATGTACAACCATACTTATATAGGGCGTGCGTATTTCGCCCGGGGTGTGCGTTTCCACCCTTGTTTATTTTTAGGCCATGATCCTATGGTGTTATGGCCCTGTTTTAGGTATATTTAGTCTACATGGTTATGCATGAAAATGTTTATCGTTTTAATATGAATCTGTGGATGATTGTTATGGAAAGACACTTTTATTATCACGCTTGTAATCTGAATTTTAAATGCATCATTTCTCTTGTTACACTTCTTTTGAATTTACCTAATTGCTATTAGCCCCCTTCTTGTGGGAACATCTCTTTTTGCTCTCATAATCCTATATAATGCCCAAAATGTTTAATATATGTACATACTCATCTCTTTGCTGACCTCTATGTTGTTTCCTATGTTCCTGGGTAATGTTCCCTTCCACTGAGGTTTTGGTGCATTAAAGATTAAGGTTGCTCGAAGATCATATAAAGATAATAGTACCTAAGGATAGCTTGGAATGGCTAGGTTACTCTCTGCTACTGGGATTATTTGTAGTTAGTTCAAGTTTTTGTAATATCACCTTTTATGGTGATGAGCAATAGTATAATGATACCCATTGTAACTTTGTAATAGTTTTGTTCTGCTGCTTATTCATTATCATGCTTTGTAATATGGACCATTTGAGAAATGAATGAAATTCCTCCTTTCCTTATTACCTTTTGGTACATTTGGGATTGGATGGGATATTTCTTCAATTCAGTGAAGCATGGATCCCCTATTGGGTCTCACTCTTTATAGTACCACTCTAACATCTAGAATCACTTTTTGTGCACTTTTCGTATAGTGCATTTAGTCGAGTTTTAATAAAGGTAACTGAACCGATTGCACTATGTGACAAAGCCAACTTGAATCATAGATTGAGTTTATCCTGGATGCAACTTGACTGAATGATTAAATCAGTTTTTCTCAGTGTAGGGATTGGTCAAGTTCTGTGAGTGTGCAACTCGACTGAACCTGAATTTTCTCAAAATCCAGTAAGAGGATTAGTCGAATTTATCACACGTAAAAGTAGACCAAAAAACTCCATGTAATGAATTTTGGAAAATGTCAATAAAGTGATTAATCGTTCCAATTAAGGGGTCCAAATTTTTTTTTCATCTTAGTTACAAGTCATCACATAAATACATATGATTAAAAAAAATCATCCTAAGGGTTTTAGGGCATTTTCCACAAAAGTGCATTTGCATAGCTTTTGATTTGAACTAGATCAAGCTAGGTCTTGATGAATTTGGTCCTTTTGATGTACCTAATGCTTGAAATAAATCTCAAGTAGACATATTAGATACATATGAATGGAATGGTAAAGTCATCATCAAAATATGGACAATGTGTAACACTTAGGTCAACATTCTCCCAATTTTGACAATGACAAACCATTCATCAACATATTGAAAAGGGTATGAAAATTAAACCTTTACCTTATGAATTGCAAGGGGACACATGAATGAACAATGTTGGTTGCTCCCCCTCAATTCACTCTTACCTATGCTTGCATGGTTAGTCTTTCCACAAACAAACATAGCACATATATATACATATTATATGGCCCTTTAGCAAGTCACATGATATTTCAGTTAATTGATAAGAAAATGATCACATAAGCAATAAAACAATATGGCTGAGCTCATTTCTCCCCCTTTATCATATAAAAAAGACAGGGGGTAGAAGAGCTATAAAGTAGAGGTCTTCTCCACTGGCACAAACTAAACAACAACCACATATAGAACATGCCAAATAGAGACAAAAAAGAGAGAAACAAGCAATCCAATGTCATAATCGAAATATGGGATAACATACCAATAACTCATAAGATATACTCATTCGAAGAGTTACGGTACATGTGATTAAGATTACAACATGAACCATGCCTTCTCAAAATAAAAATTACAAACCAACAAAAATGACGAAATGATAAAATAGTATGCCTAAGATACATAGTGCCCAAATGTCTAATACATGATACTATACAAATATATATATATATATATATATATATATATATATATATATATATATATATATATATATATATATATATATATATATATATATATAATGATAACTGTAATAGACTATAGAACTAAACATCTACGACATCTACTAAATCAACTACATCCTCATATTCCTCATCCTCGGGATGACAGACCTCATCATCATCAGATGGTGCAACAGTGGAAATAGGGGTAGCCTCACCATCATCAAAACTGTCAACATCATCATCAGAGCCATCAACATCCTCAAAATCCTCACCATCATCAGCATCATCCTCAACGTCCTGGTCTGGAATCTCCTCATCAACAGGAGTCCTAAAAGCATGGGTACCAAGCCACTTGGCATTCAGCTCAGCCCAAGACATGCCACATGCATGTAGATATTTGCTTGCGGGAAGGTAGGAGTGGAAACCCCATCATAGCCAACAAGCAGAGTGGCAATGGGGCCAATAGATAGAGCAAGAAGAGGAAGAGCTCAAGGGGTAGGGGTAGGTCCACCATCAACAACAGTAGGGGATGCAGTGGAAGCAATAGGAGGTGGAGGGTCAGGGTAGAACTGACTATATGCATAAGATGCATAATCAGTGTTGGGGTACGTCTGGTAGGGCGGGTAGCAATGGCTATAGGATAGGTTCATGTGAGACATGATTTGGCAGAGGTCTTGGTGAAGATGATCCCAAACCCTAAGGTTGTACACCTATTGATACATCATGTATCCTATGAGGGCTTCATTTGATGCAAAAAATGAGGCGCGGCTAGGGGCGGGGTGGTGGCTGAGGTGGAGGGTCTTGGGTGGGGTAGAGGCACCTGGTGTGGTGGAAGAGGTAGGAATAAAGGTCTTCTTGATGGATGTCTGACTAATAGGAACTACTCTATGACTCGACTTGTATCCAAGATCATGAATGAGGGATTTTTCATTATAGTGAGCAAACAAACCACATATCAGGTTTGGATATGGGACATGGGTGCCTGAGGTGTTCCACCCACTGTCAAAGCAAGTCATATGATGGAGAATGTAACAAGCCCACTTAACTCTGATATCATTTAGCAGATAATACATAATCACTGCTGTTGTGTGATTTATATATCATCTTTTCACATGTTATCACACACAAATTTGGTTCATTCTGATATAATTCAGTCTTTTTCATATTACTTTTGCCATCTTTTTTTATTCTACTTATTCCATAACTTGCATTGCAGATTTGCAACAAAAAGAACTGAATTCGGATGTTATTTCTGCTGAAACAGCAGAATGCAAGGCGTGCAAGTCAGACGCACGACGTGCACCTTTCCAGAGAAAAATCGGTTCGTACATCCAGAAGAATGCACGGCGTGCACGGAGAAAACGCATGACGTGCGAGTTTCGAGAAGTGTACAGAAAGACAAACGCACAGCGTGCATACAGATGCACAACGTACACCTGGAGCGTAAACAACCAAAGAAATGTTATGGAAAGTTGCACGACGTGCATATCCTCAGTGCACGCCGTGCACAGATCAGCCCGGTGTAGGTGCACGACATGCACTCAAAATGCACGGCGTGCACCTGACAGTTTCAGAAATACGAAAATTCAGAATTTGATTTTAAAACAAAGAGGGAAGGCAAGGGACGGTTATGTTCGGTCATTTGAAGAGTTTATCTTATCCCAGAGCCAGAGGAGAGCAGAGGAGGGCGATTTGGAGGGATCCAAGGTGGTTTCTTGCATAAGGAGACCATTTCTTCTTCTCCACTTCTCCATTGTCTTCTTCAAGGTGCAACCAAGCTTCCCCAACTCCGAGCAGCTTCTTGGGAAAGGAGCTAGTTTGTCTTGGAGCAGCTAAAGAAGGGGAATTTTATCCTCAAGCCAGAATTCTTCCTTCTTGTGGTTACATCTTTAGTTCTCTTTGTCTTCTCCCTTCTAAACCATGTTTAGAACTGAAATTTCTGTAATAAATCTGTTGTACATCATTATGGACGAGTAGACTCCTTTTTCTTGGGCATGTGAGAGTAGCTCCCATGTCATAGCATGTGTATGGAACAAGTAATTTCGTACTAAATACTATGCTTCTTGTTTCTTAACCATGAAAGTACCAGTTTACTCTTTTCTGGCATGTATTGCTAGCCACCTTATGTGCATGTTTTCTGCTTTCTTGCTTGATCTGAGAAGATAAGTAGGAATGTATGGAGGTGCTCTTCTTGGCAACTCTTCCTCTTCTACGAGAGTAGAGAGGAATGAGTTGAGGAACAATTTGTGATAAAAAAAATTCACACACGAGAGTGTTGTTTTAAGTTGTGATCGTTGCATTTACACCGGGAGGTGAAATGTAACACAACCTTTCCTTGATACAAGAACTTATGTATGTTTAAATTATCGTGTTCCCTTGATTGCTATGATATGTGAATGAAATCCTAATGTCTAAGATTCTTAATAATTCTGAAATCGAATTTCTTTTCGTAGTTCTCGCTTGCTAGTTAAAATCTGAATTTTCTGTTGTTAATTTCCAAATTTTATACTTTTAGACAAACCTTCTCTACTCTTTAAAATCGATCTAGATTGTTGAACTTTAGTACTGTTGCACTCGATTAAGTTAACTAAGCTCCTTGTGTTCGACCTCGACTATACTACCTTCGTATACTTGCGGAGTTTGGTTAAGTTGAGTAAACTATTCTTTGTTTGGATTGAAACTCGTTAGTGTAAACAACCAACAAGTTTTTGGCGCCGTTGCCGGGGAGCTACGATAATTTGATTGGAGTAATAAGTACTAATTAGTATTCGAGACTAGATTGTCACTCATAATTTTCAAGTTTCCATATACCTCTTAGTTGTATTTTTAATTTCTCTTGTTGTTTTCAGGTTGTATGCGTCGCTCACAATGAGGTCTTCAAACATCCGCTTTGTTAGACCTTAAAATATAGCGAACTCTTTCAACTTTGAGAAGAACAAGAAGAGTGGAACAATCACTATTAGGAGGTACTTCACCGTCACCACCGCCATCATCACCACCACCGTCTTCTTCATCTTCTGCAGTAGCTACACCAAGCAATCCAATCATGGAAGATGATCGTCCTTTAAAAGATTTTGCGATGCCGGTTGCCACAAACATCTGTGGAGCCATTGATTTGCCTGCTGTAGAAGCAAATAACTTTTCAATTTCTCCTTCTATGATGCAAATGATACAACCAAATCATTTTGGAGGAACATCCAATGAAGATCCAAGTCTTCATGTTGCCAAATTCTTGGAATATATGAACACTTTCAAGATTAATGGAGTGTATGTTGATGTCATTAGACTCATGTTATTTCCCTTCACCTTAAGAGATAGAGCCAAGGCTTGGCTTTTGTCTCTTCCTAAGAAGTCAATTAAAAGTTGGGACCAACTCCTTAATGCTTTCCTTGCAAAGTATTTTCCGCCAAGCAAAACAACCCATTTGAGGAACCAACTCACCAATTTCTCTCAGAATGAAGGAGAAACTCTATATGAAACATGGGAATGGTTCAAAGATCTTCAATGCCTTTGCCCGCACCATGGTTTGAAAAACTAGCTTCTACTTCAAACTTTCTATAATGGACTGTTTTATAATACCCAGTTGACTTTAGATGCCGCAACTAGCGATGCATTAATGACCAAGTCTTACAGAGAGTCTTATGATATTATTGAAGATATATCACTAAATCACTGCCAATGGGGAGGAGATAGAGGAGCAAAATCAACCTCTACAACAAGTTCTTCAACCGAAAAACAAGGAGGAGAACACACTGTTGATGCCGTTGATCTTATTGCTGTAAAACTAGATGTGCTTACACAGAAATTTGAGAAGATGACCACTTTGCCAATTCCATCCGCTGAAGCAACATGTGAAGCTTGTGGTAATGCAGGACATACTTCTTCTTCATGTTTTACCCCTAATGCAATGGAAGGAAACTTTGAACATGTTAATGCAGTTGAGATGCAAGGAAATAAACAATACAATCCTTATTCCAGCCAATACAATCCGGGATGGAGAGATCATCCTAACTTCTCCTACCAGAATGCAAGCAACACTCAAAACTTTCAGCAAGGACAACAACAACAGCAACATGCAAACCGTCAAGGAAATCCGCCGCGTTTCAACAATAGGGGTTATCAACAGCCACAACAACCCCAATGTTCTTCTCTAGAAGCTATGATGGAACAATTCATATCTACACAAATGCAATAGAATGAGGAACTCCGGGGGAATGACAAGCTTTTAAAAGATGCTATTGCTCAACTTTCTACAAAGGTGGATGGAATTTATACCCACACCAAGATGTTAGAAAACCAAATAGCACAACAAGCTCTAAATCAACAAAGTACTCCACAATCCGGTTCTCTTCCAAGCCAACTGGAAGTGAACCCAAGGCAACAAGCTCATGCAATTATCCTAATAAGTGGAGCTGAGATTGAAAGACCTTCTCCATCCAAGGAGAAGAACATGAAGGAAGTTGATGAAGAGGAGGCCAACACCCCAAATTGCAGTAAGGAGAAAGGTAAATCTGAAATACCACCTTCTTTCAAAGCCACTGCACCTTTTTCTCAAAGATTAGCCAATAAGAAGGAAGACCAGAAATTCAAGAAATTTATGGACATAATCAACAAATTGCATGTAAATCTTCCTTTTGCTGAAGTTATTGCTGAGATGCCTTCTTATGCTAAATTCCTTAAGGACATTTTGACTAAAAGAAGAAAAGTTGATCAAGTAGAAATAGTGATGCTTTCAGAACGAGTGATTTCTATTATTCAAAATCGTATTCCACAAAAGCTTGATGATTTGCGAGCATTTACACTGCCTTACAAGATTAATGACACCACTTTTGATAAAGGTTTAGTAGATCTCGGTGCCAGTATTAGTCTCATTCCGTTTACCTTATGGAAAGAACTAGATCTTGGGGATTTGAAACCCACAAGGATGGCTATTGAATTAGCTGATCATTCTATTAAATATCCAAAAGGTATGGTGGAAGACGTACTTGTACAAATCGGGAAATTCTGTATACCCTGTGATTTTGTTATTCTTAACATGGCGGAAGTTCCTTCCAACCCCGTTCTTTTTGGGAGGCCATTCTTGAGGACTACCGAATGTCTTGTTGATGTTCGGGAAGGAAAGCTCACTCTACGTGTTGGGGAAGAGGCTATGAAAATTTCTATTTATGAAGCCATGAAAGCACCCGTACGTGTTGAAGAAATATGCTTGCTTGACATTATTGATCCTATTGAGAATGATAATGAAGATGATGTTGATTTGATGGTTAATCTCTATGATGATGATGTAACTGAACTCAAAAATTCTAAAATTTTTGGAGCACTATCTATTTCTAAAGCAGCAGCTATCAATGAAGATGCTCCACTTGTTGAAGATAAAGTTGATGAAAGTATAACAGGCAAAAAGGTAGAACTAAAAGCCCTTCCACCTGGGCTAAGGTATGCATTTCTTGACCCAAATTCTACATCTCCTGTTATAATAAATAATGAATTAACTAATGACCAAGAAAATAAATTGCTTGCCGAATTGTGTTTGTATAAAGACGTCATTGGTTATTCCATAGAAGATTTGAAAGGCATTCATCCTTCAATTCGTATGCATAGAATAAATATGGAAGATGATGCCAAACCAACTGTTGAACTACCTAGACGTGTAAATCAAAATATGCTTGAGGTGGTAAAGAAAGAAATTTTCAAGTTAATTGATGCTGGAATCATCTATCCAATAAGTGACAACCCCTGGGTTAGTGCCATTCACGTGGTACCTAAAAGGGGGTGAAACTATCATTAAAGGAGACAATGATGAGTTAATACAAACACACATGGTTACCGACTGGCGTCTGTGTATTGACTACAGGCGTTTGAATAAGGCAACCCACAAAGATCATTTTCCATTGCCTTTCATTGATTTGATGCTTGAACGTCTTGCCAAACATTCTTATTTTTGTTACTTGGACGGGTATTCTGGATTTTTTCAGATTTCTATCTATCCTCCCGACCAAGAGAAAACCAATTTCACTTGTACTTATGGAACATATGCTTATCACCGTATGCCGTTTGGTCTTTGTAACACTCCCCCTACTTTTCAGTGGTGTATGATGGCCATATTCTCTGATTTTTATTGAAAATATAATGGAGTTTTTTATGGATGAATTTAGCATGTACGATGACTGTTTTGATCAATGCTTATCGAACCTGTCCCTAGTCTTAGCTCGTTGTAAAAAGGTTAACCTAGTGCTAAACTAGGAGAAATGCCATTTTATGGAACAATTCAGTGTAGTACTAGGACATGTTGTATCTTGCAAAGGGTATTGAAGCGGACAAGGCAAAGGTCAAAGCAATTGAGAAAATGTCTACTCCATCTTTAGTTAAAGACATCTGCAATTTTTTAGGACATCCAAGTTTTTACATAAGATTCATTAAAAATTTCTCAAAAATTGTAAAGACGTTGTGTTCCCTACTTGCAAAGGACACATAATTTGTATTTGATGATGATTGCCATGTAGCCTTTTCCAAGCTCAAAGAGGCCCTCATTTCAGTCCAAACTATTCAACCTCCGGACTGGGATTCTCCCTTCGAGCTCATGTGCGATGCAAGCGATTATGCAGTGGGGGCTATTTTGGGACAGTGGAGAGACAAGAAACTCCATGTCATCTATTCTGCTAGAAAAACTCTCGATGAAGCACAAATCAACTATACAACCACAAAGAAAGAAATGCTTGCAATTGTATATGCATTTGACAAGTTCAGACAGTATTTGGTAGGGTCAAGGGTGATTGTATATACTGATCATGCTGCCATTAAGTATTTGCTGAATAAAAAAGATGCCAAACCACACCTTATTCGCTGGATACTACTCCTACAAGAGTTTGATCTTGAAATCTGAGACAAGAAAGGTACCGAAAATAGTGTTGTCGATCACCTCTCTAGATTGACCACGAAGGCTGAAGATCTATTGCCAATTGAGGATCATTTGCCTATTGAAAAACTCTACACATTGTCATCCACTCAAGCACCGTGGTTTGCATACATCGCTAATTTTCTTGCTACTAGAAAACTACCACCAGATTTGACATATCAACAAAATAAGAAATTCTTTTATGATGTGAAATTCTATTATTGGGACGACCCGTTGCTATTCAAGCATGGAAGTGATGGGCTAATCCGGAGGTGTGTTGTTGAAGAGGAGGTCCCAAACATCATTGCTGAATGCCATGCCTCTCCTTATGGAGGACATTTCGAAGGAGAAAAGACTGCTGCAAAAATACTTCAAGCTGGTTTCTATTGGCCCACATTATTCAAAGATGTCAATCTATTCGTCAGATCTTGTGATAGATGTCAAAGAACAGGAGGCATATCCCGCCGCGATGACATGCCACTCAACTCTATCTTAGAGGTTGAGGTGTTCGATGTATGGGGAGTGGACTACATGGGACCATTCCCATCTTCCTGCTGGTATCAATACATTCTTGTTGCTTATGAATATGTATACAAGTGGGTTGAAGCCATTCCAACCCAAGCAACGGATGCCAAATCTGCAATTAAGCTTTTTCAAAAGATTATATTCCCTTGGTTTGGAGTTCCACGTGCCATAATTTCTGATGGAGGCACACACTTTACTGAAAAACAATTCAACAATCTTCTCTCCAAGTATGGTGTGACTCATAAAATCTCTACGCCCTATCACCCCCAAACATCCGGGCAAGTAGAGATTTCAATTAGGCAACTGAAGAATATTCTTGAAAAGATTGTCTCTAGTTCAAGGAAAGATTGGGCATTAAAGATAGATGATGAACTATGGGCATATCGTACAACCTACAAAACCATCATTGGGAGTACTCCATTCAAGCTGATCTATGGCAAATCATGTCACCTACCGCTCGAATTGGAGCACCGTGCTTTGTGGGCAATTATTCTTGAATTTCGATATGAAGAGGGTAGGAGAAAAACATCTATTGCATCTGCAGGAGCTTGAAGAACTTCGTCTTGATGCCTATGAGAATGCAAAGTTGTACAAAGAAAGAACAAAAGCTTGGCATGATAAAAGAAATTGCAGGAAAGACTTCTAAGAAGGAGATAAAGTATTGTTATTCAACTCTAGATTAAATCTTTTTCCAGGAAAGTTGAAATCAAAGTGGTCCGACCCGTTCCTAGTGCTAAAGATTTTTCCATATGGAGCTGTAGAAATCCAAGGCAAAGATGGAACCTTCAAGGTCAATGGACAACATTGCAAACACTACTCTTATGGAGAAGAAGTGGAGAAAGGAGCTTCTTGCTCCCTCCAAGATGCCTGAAGATTTAGAAGAAGTCTTACTCCAGACTCTAAATGGAGGACCCCGTGGGAGTTGACCCCACATTAGGATAGATTTCTTTTAAGTTTTTCGAGTCAAAAACACTCTTTATTTTCGTTAATAAGCCTGTCGTGGATGAATGTAATAATCTAGACTTGATTTCCACTCTATCCGCCTTTGTTTACTGTTGACTAACTGTAAATTTTTTGCAGAAATCACAAAGTGCACGACGTGTCTTTTGAAGACACGGCATGCACTTCAATACAAAATACAGTGGATGATGTTCTGGAAATGCACACGGTCTGCATTTCCAAAATGGATGCCGTGCACCTGGTTTGAGGGATCTGCAGGAAACTCTCTAGAAACGTGCACGACATTCATTTTATATCTGCACGCCGTGTACCTGATCTTCGACAATTTCTGTAAATCTTCTGGAAACTCGCACAGTGTGCACATACTAAACGCACGCTGTGTATCTAGTATTTGAAAGCTGGTGCAACTTTCTGGAAACTGACACAGCGTGCATTGCCGAAACGCACGCCGTGCACCTGGGAAATGGAATTCAGTGAACTTTCTGGAAACTTGTACGGAGTGCATTTCCAAAACGCACACCTTGCACCTGGTCGTAAAGGAGATTTAAAAAAATAACTTTAGAGCAGTGCACATCGTGTACTTTGAACACACGCCGTGCACTTTCTCGTTAAGTTTAAACAAAAAGGGCCGGAGTGCATGATCTAATCACTCCAACCCTAGCAGCCGTGCACCCCGACCCTGAGAGCCGTGCGAGCTGCCGCCCACCGGAGCCAGAGAAAACACATGGCATTCCAGTAGTCGTGCATGCCTCCTTCTTCTTCCTCCAGCCGTGCAAGCCGCCTCCTTCCTTCTTTCTTCCGCTCCTCAATAGCCATGCGACCACCTTTTCTCCATCTCGACTGCTCCGCAAGCATCCCGCTACCCGTCGCCATCTTCAAGCTGATCTCGGTAGCATCAGCGTTCACCCAAGACATTTCCGTCGACCACCGCGCTCACCAGCAGCTGCAACCTGCCACCGCTCCGCCAGCAAACAACCGATTTCCACGCGCATCCGGCCACCTCGCCGCCGTGCAGCCAACAGCCAGCCGCCAGCCACCATCGCCGTCCAGTAGCAACTAGCAGTAGTAGCATCTACCTTCTCCTTCTCTGACAACGCAGAAGCAGCAGCACCCGTAGCACCGTCATCCCGAGCTCAACAATAACAACCTTGACCAAAATTGCAACCATCTGTGCAGACTTCTGAACTGCCCCAGATCTGCAGGTGCACGCCATGCATTTAGCTGTCTGAAGAAGACGAATAGTACAGTTGCATGTCGTGCACCATCTATACACACAGTGCACCAGTTACAGATTGAATGACACCAATTAAGCAAAAGTCAGGCCAATGCCATGGAATAGCTTCCTCTTCTTCTGCACCTCCCGCTACTGAAGCACAACCTTCCGCACCAGCACCTGTGACGTTTGTACCCTCTACGCAGTTCAAGGTCAGACCTGAGGAGGATGCTGACTACCAATTCCTCATCACAAGGCGTGTTTTGCCCTCCCGATACATGTGTGATGAAACCCTTAACAAATTGGGTTTCAAGAATGAGGTAGTAGATCATTTAACATTTTTGGGTTTACACTACCTCTGCACCCAAGTTACTAAAACCTATCCCTGCCTTGTCTATGAGTTTCTCACTACTTTCAAGGCTGAGAATGACCCACATCACCACAACACACCTTATCAGAAAATTAGTTTTCATCTTTTGGACTAACTGTTTTCTATGGATCTTCAACGGTTTTGTGTTTTGCTTAAATGCAATTTCGGCGGTTACACTGATTATCCTCCCACCTTCAATAACGATTTGTTCTAGTCTGAGATCACTTCTGAAACGGTGCATAGAGCAAGGAATGCTCGAGCTTCAGCTATCCACAATCCAGTTTTCCGATTTATTCATCATCTTCTTAGCACAAGACCCTTTGCCAAGAATGAAACTCAAGGTGTAGTAGGAAAGACTGATCTATTCTTCTTATGGTGCTTGGTAAACAATGAGAAAATCAGTTTTTGCTACTACATTATTAATAAGATTCTTGACACAAAAAAGCAAAAGAAAAGGGAGGCAGGTGACATTATGTGCGGCGGGCTAATAAGCATCCTTGCAATGCAGTTGGGTTTAGATGTGGGTGCCTTAGAACCTGCACCGAGAAAGAACCTTATTGATATCAACTATCTCATCTCTTTTGGTCTGATCTTCAGACACGGCAACAACACGTCTAAATTGAAGGTTTTTATCACCAAGAAGCAGTTCATCACCATCCCCTATGTAGCTCAGAACGACATCAAGAACAAGGCTACCTGGAAGGTAGAGCTACAGCCAGAGACTGACGAGGAGACACCCACCCGGGGTGCCAACAGCTCTACACCAGGGCCTACACTAGTAGCCCCTACTCCACTCCCACTATCCAACAGTACTCAGATACAGTACAACTGGACAATGCCGAATGTGAGTCACCTTTACGGCTATGTGCAGCGGAGATTTGATCACCTCGACACCCGCCTTGACCAGATGGGTGCACAGTACGACACCCGATTTGACCATTTGAGTGCACAGTACACAACTATGTACGACATGGTCAACATGATGGATGCGTGGCACATCTCGCAAGGCCACTACCATGCACTGCAGTCTTTCCAAACTCCTCCCCGCCAGGAGACCGCAGTTCCAGAAGTTCCACATCACGATTTTCCCCAGCAACAGCCACAACAGGACCAGCAACAACAACCAGACTCATCTGCCCAGCCGATGGACATCCCTGACATCATCAGTCAGTTTTTCCCTGAGCAGGAAGGTGGCAAATCCTTTTTCTGATTTCTTCATGATAGATATCCGGTTGTGAACTCCATAAGTTCGATTGAAGCAGTGAGGACACTACTGATTTCAAGCTTGGGGGGGGCACAACCGACCAGTAGTGGTAGTGATTCAACATTTTCCTTTTTCGAGTCAGTAGTGTCAATGGTCTTTCCATTTTTCCATTTTATTCCATGTTCTTTTCCATGATGGCAATATCTATATGATTTGAGACTATCTTATTAAGAATGACCCCCCCTCTAGCATGCTGAAATTTTCTATCATCTATATGTTTTGTCTATATTTAAGAGAGAAAAATTAAGAGCATGTTTGAATGAAATGGAAGCTTAATTTTCCCATGTACTTTGATGTGATTTGTGTTTGTAGTTTGATATCTCAAAATTTTACATATTGGACTACTCAATACATGTAATGGTTTCAAATTCTTATAGAATAATTAACTTGCAACACTTTTTAGAATACGAGATATTCTTACCAACCTTTTAGTCCATTCGCAAATCAACTTTTTAGTGATTTTTTTTTCAAAAGAATGATCAAAATCTTGCCAACTTTAACATTCTAGCTGACTCTTTGGTGTTGCACAATCAATAGTTTATCTTCACCCAATAAAAGATGGCATATGGCCCACATATTATGCTATCCTAGTGTGAGTCTGATCTGGCAACGATGGTTAGGTGATATGAAAATCAAAAGAGGGTAAAAACAACACCCCAACCGACATTCCTTGTGAGCATAAGCCTAAATTAACAGCCGAATGTCAGAAATCCAAAAATATCATCATCATATCCATATGAAAAAGAGTGCAGCTAAGTTTTGTTAATGTTAACATCAGTTTGATCATCTTATATCCATACTTGCTGAAAGCTTGTAATGTACATGCACTGACTGTTTGGCTTGATTATCCAAACTCTACTCAGTGTTGTCTTGTTGAGCTTTTCGTTTAATTTGAAACCAACCATGCTGAACTTAATTTATCTATCTAAGATGTTGAAAAATTTGAGATGATAACGATGAAAACAAGCACAAAGTACATAGTTGACTGAGCTGATTGAATATTCTCTTTTCATTTCATTCATGCATGAACTACTTTTTCCTACTTAAATATAGCCATGTTCCTTTTTGCTTAAGGACAAACAATAATTCAAGCTTAGGGGGATTTGTTGTGTGATTTATATATCATCTTTTCACATGTTATCACACACAAATTTGGTTCATTTTGATATAATTCAGTTTCTTTTCATATTACTTTTGACATCTTTTTGTTATTCTACTTATTCCATAACTTGCATTGCAGATTTGCAACAAAAAGAACTAAATTCGGATGTTATTTCTGTTGAAACAGCAGAATGCACGGCGTGCACCTTTCTAGAGAAAAATCAGTTCGTTCAGCCAGAAGAATGCACAACGTGCACGGAGAAAATGCACGACGTGCGAGTTTCCAGAAGTGTACAGAAAGACAAACGCACATCATGTATACAGATGCACGACGTGCACCTGGAGCGTAAACAACCAAAGAAATGTTCTGGAAAGTTGCACATCGTGCATATCCTCAGCGCACGCCGTGCACAGATCTGCCCGGTGTAGGTGCACAACGTGCACCTGGCAGTTCCAGAAATACAAAAATTCAGATTTCGATTTTAAAACAAAAAGGGAAGGCAAGGGACGGTTATGTTCGGTCATTTGAAGAGTTTCTCTTGTCTCAGAGCCAGAGGAGAGCAGAGGAGGACGATTTGGAGGGATCCAAGGTGGTTTCTTGCATAAGGAGACCATTTCTTCTTCTCCACTTCTCCATTGTCTTCTTCAAGGTGCAACCAAGCTTCCCCAACTCCGAGCAGCTTCTTGGGAAAGGAGCTAGTTCATCTTGGAGAAGCTAAAGAAGGGGAATTTCGTCCTCAAGCTGGAATTCTTCCTTCTTATGGTTACATCTTTAGTTCTCTTTGTCTTCTCCCTTCTAAACCATGTTTAGAACTGAAATTTCTGTAACAAATTTGTTGTACATCATTATGGATGAGTAGACTCCTTTTTCTTGGGCATGGGAGAGTAGATCCCATGTCATAGCATGTATGGAACAAGTAATTTCGTACTAAATACTATGCTTCTTGTTTCTTAACCATGAAAGTACCGGTTTACTCTTTTCTTGCATGTATTGCTAGCCACCTTATGTGCATGTTTTCTGCTTTCTTGCTTGATCTAAGAAGATAAGTAGGAATGTATGGAGGTGCTCTTCTTGGCAACTCTTCCTCTTCTACGAGAGTAGAGAGGAATGAGTTGAGGAACAGTTTGTGATCAAAAATGAAATTCACACACGAGAGTGTTGTTTTAAGTTGCGATCGTTGCATTTACACCAGGAAGTGAAATGTAACACAACCTTTCCTTGATACAAGAACTTATGTATGTTTAAATTATCGTGTTCCCTTGATTGCTATGATATGTGAATGAAATCCTAATGTCCAAGATTCTTAATAATTATGAAATCGAACTTCTTTTCATAGTTCTCGCTTGCTAGTTAAAATCTGAATTTTCTGTTGTTAATTTCCAAATTTTATGCTTTTAGACAAACCTTCTCTACTATTTAAAAACGATCTAGATTGTTGAACTTTAGTACTGTTGTGCTCGATTAAGTTAACTAAGCTCCTTGTGTTCGACCTCGACTATACTACCTCCGTATACTTGCGGAGTTTGGTTAAGTTGAGTAAACTATCCTTTGTTTGGATTGAAACTCGTTCGTGTAAATAACCAACAACGGCCATGTTCTCTGCAATTTTAGTTTGATTTCTCTTGGGATGAATTTTGTAGTTTACCACTTAAGCGATTAGTCTTGAGTTGATATCTATGGAATATGAGGGTAGGGTTGACTTCTTCTTATAAGGGATGTCAAGTTTCTTCAGGAACTTATGGATGTCCAGAAGGGTAAGCTTGGGGTGTAAAGCTCTTATAGAAACCTTCAGGGTCTAAAAGTTTAGGGTACTATGGATAAGAAGCCACCCAAGAACCAATTATGCCAGAGCTAGAGAAGTAGGTATTGAGGGAATCCTCTGAGATTGTAATCTTGGTCCAGATGATCATCAAAATCAAAATGACTTGGGTATTCAGTGGTGGGACTAGGGAGGTATAGTTCCATGTCAAATTGGCATAGGAATTCACAAACAACCATTTTGCTTGGCATGTCATTTGCAAAGCATGCATGCTCTACACATAAAACACTTAAGTGATGTGCTTTGAACACCCTAGATACCTCATCAATCACCTCAGGTGTTGCAAGTTGAGGTTCAAACAAAGCTTGAAAAGGAAATGGAGTCCTGGGGAGTATACCGACTCAAAGATTGGGATGAGATGGAGGAGGTACCATTAAAAGACACATGCCTTAGAGAAACTGGTGCGGAGGTTGCTCCAGTAGGGGTGGATCTCTTTCTTTGATTTGAGGCCATCTAGGTCAAAGAGGAGAGAATAGCCAACAAACAGATAAGAAAAAGCACATGGTAGGTCCAAAAAACCACCTAGGTTGCAAGGGAAGAGGCAAGGAAGGCCGATTCTAGGGCTAGGAAGGGGTTGGGAGTGGATGGTCCAGCCTAGGGTTGAATCACTAGAGGTCGGGTATTGATCAACTTTTCTCTAGCTGAGAGGGAAAAAAGTTGACCGATCCCCTTTTAATTTTTGTCCAGTCACGTGACCGGTCGAGTTATGTGTGCCGAAAACTTGATCGAACCTTCATTTAAGTTCAATTCTTAGATAGCGACGGAGTTCGTACCAAGAGAAACTCAACTGAAAGGCAACATGTCTAAGAGATAGAAAATTTAATTCTAAGCCTCTAGAGTGCTGTATAAATTTATTTTTCTAGCCTATCATGTGTTTTAAACATATTGAGGCACATTTCACTCATCATTGGCTACTATTTTGTGGTAAAACATTCGTTTGCAAAAAATAGCCAAAAACAAGTGAAACAAGGCATGAAAACATAGAAAAATATAGCACTTAGCAAGCATAAGGTGAGAAAGACATGAGCAAGACATATATGTATGTGAACATCTAGCTAGATGGCATGTCAATATCATCAAGAGAAGTTATAACCAGTTTTATTTAATGTAAGAAAAATTCTCTCTAGCTAGAGTTTTAATGAAAATGTCCGCAAGCTGATTCTCCGTGTCCACATGCGTGATATAAATATCCTTCTTGGAAATGTGGTCATGAAGAAAGTGTTGACGAACCTCTAGCTCTACTATGCAATATAAGATTATAAGGAGAGATTAATTGCACTAGTATTATCACAATATATAGAAGTATCAAAGTGAATTTTAAATTCTTGGAGAATTTGCTTCATGCTTATGATTTGAGCACAACAACTTCCAGTTGCAATGTATTCAACCTCGGTAGTTGAGAGAGCCACTTTTCTTGATTTCTTATAGAACCATGAAACTAGGCATGGTTCTAGGAAGAAGCAAGTGCCACTTGTGCACTTTTTTATCAATCAAACAACTTGTATAATCATCATCACTATAGGCATTAAGAGTAAACTCCCATGACAAGGGATACCATAGTCTAAATTTTTGAATTTTGGCTAGACACCTCAAAATCCTCTTAACCTCTATGAGATCAATTTTCTTGGACTTGATTGAAAGCGAGCACACAAGCTAACACTAAACATTATATTAGGTCTAGAGGCAGTTAAATAAAGCAAACTTACAATCATACCTCTATAGATCTTCTCATCCACTTTCTCACCTTCTTCATCTCTATCAAGCTTGGCGGTGTTTGACATGGGGGTTTCCATTGGATTGGTGTTCTCCATACCAAAGAACATAAGTAGTTCACTGGTATACTTTCCTTAGTTGATGAAGTTACCTTCCTTGGTTTGCTTGATTTGAAAGTCGAGGAAGAAAGTAAGTTCCCCCATCATGCTCATCTCGAACTCGCTCTACATAGGAGAACTAAACTCCTTGCAAATATCATTTGTAGGATCAGTTCCACCAAAGATAATATCATCAACATAAATTTGAATGATCAAGAAATTGGTAGAAGTGTGTTTTAGAAACAAGGTAGAATTGAATTTGCCCATGATATATCCATTTTCTAGCAAAAAGTTCTTTAATTTCTCATACCAAGCTCTAGGGGCTTGTTTGAGTCCATAGAGAGATTTTTGTAACAAGTAAACATGTTTAGGCAATTTATCACGTTCAAAGATGGGAGGTTGAGCCACATAGACTTCTTCCTCAATTGTACCATTCAAAATGCACTTTTAACATCCATTTGATAAAGCATGAAGTTCTTATAACTAGCAAAAGTGAGTAGCATTCTGATAGATTCAAGTCTAGCAAAAGGTGTATAGGTTTCATCAAAATCAATACCTTCCTATTTGTTGTAAACTTGAGCTATACTAACCTTGCTTTGTTACTTACCACTTTCGCACTTTCATCAAGATTGTTGTGGTAGACCCATTTGGTGCCAAAGATCTTTTTATCACTTGGTCTTGGCACTAAGGTCCATACCTTGTTCTTCTTGAACTGTTCCAACTCTTCTTGCATGGCTAGGATCCATTCATCATCCTTGAGATCTTCTTTGACATCCTTTGGCTCAAGTTGAGAGATGAAGCCACTGTCGGCTTGTTCTTTATTGAATGCAGCCCGCGTTCTCATCCTTTCAAAAGGATTACCTATGATGAGCTCTTTAGGATGATGCTCTGCAAAGCGGGGAGTTGGATCCTTCTTTTCTTATTCTTTCTCTTCTTCATCAACTAGCACCTCTTTTCTATTATCAACAGTGTTGAGCTCTTTTCAGTGACTCTTTTTTGTTATCAACAATGTTGAGCTCTTTTCAGTGAGGGATCACCTCATCTAAAACATCATCATTAACAATATTCTTAGAAATAGAGGGGTTAGTATCAACAAATTTAACATTAATAGATTCTTCTACTTTAGACAGTTCAATGTTAAACACTCTATAAACCTTGATAGTAGTACCATAGCCAAGAAAGAAATACTTGTAAGATTTTAGATCAAACTTGTTGAGGGAATCCTTGGTGTTTAAAACAAAATAAGGACAAAAAAATGAAATAAATCAATGGAATACTTTCTACCACGCCATAGCTCATAGGGGGTTTTATTCAAAGATGGATGAGTGAAAATCCAGTTTTGCACAAAATATGAAGTACTAACGGCTTCAACCTAAAAATTCTTTGGAGTATCATACTCTAGAAGCATAGTCCTTGCCATTTCCTTTAGAGACCTATTGTTTCTCTCTACAACCCCATTTTGTTGAGGTGTTTGAGGTGAAAAAAAATTATGTGCATACCCGTATTCCTCACAAAACCGTTCAAATAAGTCATTTTCAAATTCTCCCCCATTGTCACTGAGGATAGAGATGATTTGACAAGAAGCTTTGTTTTCAACTCATTTGCAAAAAGTCAAGAAAACATCAAGAGTATCACTTTTTGAAATAAGAAAGAAAGTCCAAGTATAGTGGGGAAAAGTCATAAAAAATCACTAGACAATACTTGCAACCACGAAGCGATTGTGTACACATTGGTCCAATAAGATAAATGTAAAGAAGTTCAAGACCTCTCTTAGTGCTAAGGACTCCTTTGGATTTGAAGGAGGACTTGATTTTGTTTCCTTGTGTACAAGTTTGGCGTTCCTTATCCTTTTCAAATCTAATTTGGTAAGTCCTTTAACAAATTTCTTTTTTCTCAACTTCTTCAATTGATGCATATTTACATGACCAAGCCTATGGTGCCATAAAGAAATATCATTTGAATGGGTAACAAGACATCTACCAACAATAGGCTTAATAGAGTCAAGAATAAAAATATAGAGATTAACATTTCTAGTTCTCTTATATATAACATTGTAAGAGAGGGAATCTAGAAGCAATCATTCAAGTAAGGTAAAAAGAACAATAGCCTTTATCACATAATTGACTAACACTTATTAAATAGTGATGTAGGCCATACATAAGAAGAACATTTTTGATGCATAGTGAATCACCTACATCACCCTCTCCTATCACTTTACCTTTTTTATTGTCACCAAATGTCACTGATCCTCCTTTCTTTTTTGTGAATTGGTTGAAGTGGTTGGTTTCACCTGTCATATGCTTTGAGAAACCATGATCAAAAATCCATTTTCCTTTTACCTGCACGAAATGAAGATACCAGTGACCAATTAAAACCTTGGGATCCGCTATTATCTTGGAGACCTATTTCATCTTTGGGTTGGTCTCCTTTTCTGTATAAGGACAATAAGTAGAGTAACAATCATTACTCTTGCAATGCACACAAACCATAGACTTCTTAGAGATGGATGACTCTCCATGGAAGATAGGAGGCCCCTTGCTCTTTTTCTTATCCTTTTTCTTGTTCTTGCTCTTTGGATCCCCCCCTACATATACCAAACCACTAGTACCAACTTATTTGATAGAGTGATCTATATCTTCATTGAGGGACTTGTTCCCTTTGAGGAATTTCTACAAAGAAGCTCTTAGTTTGTGCTTATTATCACTAAGAGTAATAACAGTAGAAGATAAGCTAGCAAGATCATCTCGTGCATGAAGTAAATTGGCCTCCAAATAGAGGGCTTTATTAAGATAAGAATCTTTTTCTAAAGTAAGACTAGCAACTTCATTACTTAGCAATAAAGGTCTAGAATAATAACTAACTAACTTGAGCAAGCAATCTAGCATTTCCAGTTCTAAGCATAACAAGCTCATCAAGATAAATCCTATTCTCATCCTTAATAGCATGACAAGAAAATTTAAGATCATCATTTTCAGTTCTAAGTAAAACAAGCTCATGTACTCGGGCTTGGTTTTCTTCCTTAAGACTATTGATGTTCTTAAGGAGGATACCATTCTCTACTTCAACTCCATTGTATTGGACTCAAGATTAAGAAACTACCCTTGTAAGGAATCAATACTATCAAGATGCAACTTCTCATTTTGATCAAGAATATCAATTTTAGCATACAAATCATCTATGATCTTTCCTAACCTCTTCTTTTTAGACTTGCATTTGAAGTAATAAGAGAGGGTAGCATTAAGCATGTCAATAAGAGTTTCCTTAGATAACACATGTAAGCTTACCTCACTTACCTCACCAATGTCTTCATTTGTAGAGGCCATGGGTTCAAGATGACATTCTCTTTCATTGGAGCTTGCATAACTAGAAGAGGAGTCTTCCCACGCGACATGGGTTGTATCTTTACTCCTTTTGTCCTTCTTCTTGTACTTTCCATCCCTCTTGTAGTCATCCTTTTCTTGGACCTTCTCTTGTGGTAGAACTTCTTAGCCTTGGGGCATTCATTCTTGTAATGACATTTTTACCCACATTCATATCACCTTGGATTGGACGAGGAGGAAGTCTTTCCTTTGAAGTGCTTGCCCTTGGAGTAGTTAGCTTCATGCTCACTTGGGGCTTCATCTTCACTTGAAAGAGAGGTAGACTGGCATGCTTGTTGTTTTTGAAGAAGGAGTGCTTCCATTTGAGCTTTGAATGCACTATCTTTGATCTTCTTCGATTCCTTCTCTTCTTGCTTGTCATCTTCTTCTTACTTGTCTAGTCTTGGCTCATGGGCTTGAAGGTTGCCAATGAGTTCTCGGTGGCTATGTCCCTAAGGCTTCTAACTTCTTAAATGGAGGTCACCTTGGATTCTCATTTCTTGGGGAGAGACATTAAGATCTTGGAGTTGATTGTCCCTCTATCCATGGTGTGGCCTAATTGAGAAACTCCATTGATGATGGTGTTGATACTTGTGTACATCTCCGTCATTCTCTCCTTCTTGCCCATCTTGAATTTTTTAAGGAGACCCTTGAGCATGTAGATCTTGGACTCCTTAACTTTCTTTGTGCATTCATAGGTGAAGCACAACTTGTCCCAAATCTCATGGGCTATGTCCCAAGAGGAGATGCAGTTAAACTCCGAGGGGGTGAGGGCTACATAGATGCTTATTGCCTTTGCATCCATCTGTGCCTTCTTAACCATAACTTCATCCCAAATGGATATCTCACCCGCCGACTCCTTGTATGGAAAAATCATCACCTTCCACATGTCATATTTCATTCCTTAAAGGTAGAATTGCATCCATATTTTCCAATAAAGGAAATTGGTATCGTAAAAAATTGGGGGTCTCATGGAGAAGCCTCTATCTAGGTTGAGGGACCCAAGTAGGATGTCACCCATCTTCTCATCTAGTAGGATATCTTGTTGGAGAAGACCGTGGCTCTAATACTACTTGTTGGATCAAATGGGCTCTAGAGGAGGGGTGGTGAATAGAGTTAAAAATACTCACACAAAACTTGTTAGACCTTCAAATTACTTTAACTTGATAGAATTGCAAATAGTGGATTTGATGACAACCTAAACATACATAGCAAGGATGAGAGAGATTGAAACAAACACTAGAACATGCTATTTAGAGTGGTTCCACTCTCCAAACTAGGAGAGAGTCAGCCCACTACCTAGAGAGGTCAAGCTCTAGAATTTTGCAACCTATGTATACTTATATTCCATTTTAAGTGACACAATTGACCTTCCTTTTTTGGGATAAGGATACCCAACTTCCCTTTGAGGACAAGGGAGCCAATAACCTTATAACCAAGAACTTACCTATCTAAGAGCTAGTCTTCTACCTCACCAAGGTCTTACCCACTCTTGCAAGTAGATGGACACCTTTGCCAAGGAGATCCCCTCTTTGCACCAACTCTTTTGCCTTGAAGAATTTACCCACTCCACTCTTGGATCTTTAGCCTTGTTCTCCTCCTTCACTCGGAGAAGCTTTTTGCACCTTCTTCTACAACTTGAAGAAGCTTGCACATTCTCCTTCGCTTGTAGAAGCTTTCACCAATGATCTTAAAGAAAGGGGTTGGGAAAAAGAAGCTTTGAGAGCTTTATAAGTTTACAATGAAGTAGCTCTTTCACACAGATTCTATCTCACTCATATCGATGTTTTGATTTGCAAACAAGAGAGAGAAAAGGGCTCAAGTAGACTGGATGCACTCAACTATAGTAGGAGCTTGAATAGCATGAAGGAGCAATCTTGGAATGGACTCCAAGAGGGTCTATTTATAGTTGGGGGTGTCTACTAGAGGGTAGGAGCACTAAGAAAGGTTTTCTATCCATTTTGAGGGTTGCAACAGATATAATTTCAAGTTTTACAACACTCTAACGGGTAATCACTTTTTATGCACTTTCTGTTAGTGCATTCAGTCGAGTTTTAATAAAGGTAACTCGAACGATTGCACTATGCGACAAAGTGAATTTGAATCATCAATTGTGTTTATCCTTGATTAAACTTGATCGAACGATTAAATCTATTTTGCTTAGTGCATGGATCGGTTGGTAAAACTCAATTGAAAAATTCCTTGTAATGAATTTTGGAAAATGTCATTTAAGTGATTAATCGTTCAAATTAATGGCTCCTGATTTTTCTCATCTTAGTTACAAGTCATTACATCAATACAAATGATTACGAAAATCATTCTAAGGGTTTTAGGGTGTTTTCCACATAAGTACATTTGCATAGCTTTTGACCTGAACTAAATTAAGCTAGGGATTGATGAATTTAGTCCTTTTCATGTACCGAATGCCTAAAATCAATCTCAAGTAGATATATTAGATACATATGAATGGAATGATAAAATTATTATCAAAATATGGACAATAGGTAACACTTAGTTCAACAAGAATCACTATAAATACTTGTGTTATTTAGTGCTTGTTCAATCTCTCTTTCCCTTGCTATGTACGTTTTAGTTGCACTCAAAGTATAAACTAGCCATATTATCTTAGAAATATCTTGAAGGTCTGATAAATTTTGTTTAAGTGCATTTAGCTCTATTTATCCCCTCTAGACCCATCCTAGATCCAACAGTTAGGTCATAACGAGTATGTTTTTACGTTACACATCAATAGATATGACAACACACATTTCTGCACATAACAATATATATTGGTACACATAGTGCACTTATTGTTACATGACTGTTGGTGGGTTGTTATTAGGCTGTTAACGAATACACATTCATATTTTGGTCGTGTGTTGTGTATCACAATTAGTTTTTAAAGTGATATACTTATTCTTATCAATATCAGCTAGACTAAATAAAAAGATATTATGACCAAAAATCATATAAGTGTTCACCATCGTGCAATCCGTCCAAATCCCACTTGTTTTCTTACAAATTTCAAACTTCATTCAAGAACAATAAGAACATCTTACATCTACTCAATCATGCAAATTTGATTCAGAGTTGATAACACTATGGAAGATTAATGGAATTCACTCACCTCTTTAACAAGGTGAGACCAGGAGGTGCCAGTCCCGGTGCGACCAGGAGCTGCACAGACACCGTCCAAGACCGGATGTGAAGACCACGCAAACCGCGAGGTAACGTCGCCGAGCAAGCCTCGGGACAAGGTATGCCTCTACAAACCATCCTTCCTATTGTATAGATGTTGACGCGTTTCCTTTGTTCTGGGTTTGGGAGGAGAATTTTTTTTTTAATTTCCGCTGCCTTCTCTGTCTCCCCTAAAACCCAACACATCTTGCATCTACTCAATCATGCAAATTTGATTCAGAATTGATAACACTATGGTAGACTTATGGAATTCACTCACCTCTTTAATCGAGATGCTCAACGGAATATAAATGCCATCTCCATCGCATTGCACTTTTTGATGGAAATCCTAAAATCCACATGAACCCTAATGCATAATCTTCATTCATCTCTCAGCCCAAGAGTCAGAGAAAATAAAGAAAGACAAAAGTTAATTAAGAATTTCTAGAAAGGTTAAAGGAGGTTTGCCCATTGTTGTATGGATCATGGGTTTGGACCAACACCAATCCTTTTTTGCGTCTTTGCTGACCTATACCTAGATTGGGTAGCTCAATCTTCACCGTCGACCCACCACATGATCAATGTCAAACCAGACTGTGATCTACACTATAAGGACCGGTTAGGTAGGGGGTAATTAGAGGTCGTTACTTTTAAAAGTCTACTTTTTAGCTTTGCAATCCGTTTGGTAGGGTGCAATAGCCAACAATTCATTGAGTTTGAGCCACATCCAACTCCGCTGTCAGCAGCAAAATCACTGAAATTGTACCGTGCCTGATTTGGCCGTGGTTCGGGTGCAGTTGCATGGATACCTGTTCTCTGGGTACTTTCCAGCTGTGGCTGCTGCCGGTCCGTAATCAGAGCTGTATCAACGACCTGCTGTAAATATGTGCTCAAACGCCTGGCAGGATGAGAGCCCGCTGGCTGCTGCCGGTTGCTTTTTATCCAGTAAATACTCGTCAGCATAAAGATCAGTTTTGTATCAAACCATACCAAATGAAACCGGAGCAAAACAAAAGGCACGATTTTCTTTGGTCCGTTTTTTAAACCATTAAACTGCATCCGCCTACACCCTACCAAACAGGACCTAAGCGTTCATTCAGGTCCATGCCAAGCTGATGGAGACCAACAACACTAATATAGCTAGCTATACACCAGTCTACCGAACTCAGACCAAAACTACTGAAAATACATCTTCTTGTGCTGAGGCAGTTCCCAACGGAGCAAAAGTATTATTCGCGTGAATCCATGTCTTCCAACATATTTACCAGTATCCTGATGAACTTGAATCAAAGCCAAAGCCATTCGACTTGATATAACTTTCACACTCTGATCAAAACAGGCACTTGAAAACAGTACATCAACTTAATCTATAATGTTGTTAGAAAAAAGTGATGCCATGTATCTACTGCGAAGGACGGCATCAAATTCTTGGCATCGATTTGCAAGTGTTAACTTTTGCCCTTCTCTCTATTGAAACAACCATGTTCCTCACGTGAGAATGCCAGTAAGAAAAATTCAAGCATCCCGTTCGGTCTTGATGAGCAATTAGTTGCTAAAGTATGAGAGGTTGGGAATGTTGTCACCTGAAACCTGCATGTTCTCAATGCGTTTGAGTTAAGGTAAGGTAAGGATCCTTTCCTTTAGAACTGGAGGTTGGGCAACCAGCTGATAGCCTTTCCAGGTAGCTTAGTGACTCATGTAAAAAAGAAGCGGTTCACCATACCAATATACCATATGCACAATATATAAGGTAAAAGAAAGCGGTTCACCACTTCATCCCCTGCTTTCTACGCCTTTTCTTTGGTAGACTGTTTTATCTTTTAGCACAGAGGATCAGATCCTTGCCACAAAGTTTGGGCAAGAGCGCAAGCTGCTACTAGCCTTTAGAAATCTAGAAGGTGAGGTGGTCCATCTCATATATCCGAACGACCCGCGACATAGACTGACGTACAACGGTACTGAACACCAATCCGCAACGGGATCCACAATATCAATCGAAGGAAAATCAAGTCATGGCGGACAGGCTGCTCCTTCGCGGTTCCGACCTCTGCGATGAGTTCCTGGGCCGCGTGATCCAGCTCCCGGAGACGTTGCTAGACCGCGTCTCTCGCGCCATCGGCTTTGCCAGCAGCTGCCCAGCTGTACATACACCTCCGTTCCCGGCGGTCATGCAGCCTGCAGCCAGTGGACTGACGTTCCCTGCCGTCGTCAGTACTTCCCCGTCTCCCTCCTCCATCCCTTTCCCCATCGCCTTTGAGTCCCAGTTCGGTCCGTTGCACCCGTTGTTCCACGCCAGCCCGTTCGCGTGCGCGCTGGATCTGGGCCGTGCTGAGCGACGGCCGGTGTTCGTGTACCTCCACGCCCCCCAGGTTCCCGAGACCGCGGCCTTCTGCTCCGAGACGCTGTGCTCGGAGGTGGTCACGGAGTTCCTGAACGCCAACTTCGTGTGCTGGGGGGCTTCGCTAGATGATGATGACGAGGTCGACGGTGAGGAGGGAGTGCAGCTGGCGGGTGCTCTAGGAGCGAGCCAGTTCCCATTCTGTGCCATTTTGGCTCCTGGCTCTGGTGATGAGGAAAACGTCGTGGTGCTCCAACAGGTACGTGGAGTGTTGTGACAAAAGGCATAGATACGTAAGTAGGTGAACAAGATGAAACGGACGGCTTGTTAACATATATGTATCGTGTCATGTGTATATTGTTGTGTTCAGGTGCAAGGTGTGGTATCACCCTCAGGGCTGGTGGATGCTCTGCAGATAGCCCTGGAGGAGGCGTCGGCGTTCATGGACCTCGCCTGTGAAGAAGAGGATGTGGAACGTGAAACCCTGAAGCTGTGGGAGACGCTGGACGCCCAGTATCGGGAGACCGTTCAGCTAGACAACAAGGTATTATACCACTGCTCGTACCTGCTATCTACCCTCAGGCATCACGTTGGCATTTCATCAAACAGATGAACGGCTTCCGGGAGATCGCGATCGAAGGGGAAGAAGACTCGACGGAGCAGTACACCTCGGCAGAGGACCGGCTCAGGAAGGACAGCGCCAGCAGAGAAGACACCGACACTTTGGCAGTGGAAATCACTTCGTCCGCAAGGCAATGGAACAGCGTCCCAGTGGCAGCTGAGCAGCAACCGAATGGGACCACGCCAAGGCGCCCAGCTTCCGCTGGGGGACGTCTCGCCAAGATGGAGAAGCCAACTGAAGAGAAGGTTCAGGCTAGTGAAATTGTTCGGGCGCCGTCTTTCTCTGGATCGCGTAGACGACCGAGATCGGTTCCTCCTTCTGGAAGAAATGGCGCGAGGGATCCTGCGGCCGACCAGCCCATTACTCAGGTAATTGTTTCCATCGAGCTAACTAGATACCTAGCCGTGCCGCGTGCTGCTCCTAAGATGTGCGCGCTGCCCTGTGCTTGACTGTTAAATAATGACCATGACTTAGCTCCCTGCATGACTTCCCTCCTCACAGATACTGATCAGGTTCCCCAACGGCCAAGCAAGGGAGCATTCCTTCCTCAAGACTGACAAGATCCGGGACGTGTACAAGTTCGTCGACTCTGTGCCCACACCGCCGGCAAGGACAGAAGGCGGATATAGGCTCATCTCCAGCTTCCCGCGCAAGGTCTATGGACCCGAACAGCTCGACACCTCGCTCGTCGATGCTGGGCTGCATCCCAAGGCCACTCTCTTACTCGAGTTGATTAACTAACAAGGCATATATAGATCAGAGAGAGAACTTCCCTATTCTCTGCACGTACACAAAAACATGAATATTCGAGTTTTATAGAATATTAGGTTCACTTGTTACGGATGGGAGACCATCGATTCATTGCTTAAACTTGTAACAACGTTCTGTTTTTTAAGCAAGTACTTTTGGACCACGAACGGATAGCCGAACACTTTGATTTATGTCTCCATGTTTTTTTTTTTTTAATGTATAAGTTGATGATTCTATCGCTGCGCTTTGAACCTGATACATCTTAGTAACAAATCAATGATCTAACTATCTGAATGTTCTGTTTTAAACATATATATTTATAAATGCATTATTCAAAATATTTACATAACACATATATTTCTATTTTGGACAAAGTATATATAAAAAAGACGCAGATTTCTTCTTCTTATATTGATAGTTCCATTCATCAAATTGTCTGGTCAGAAATCAACATGCTGTCACCTTATGGATGGACATGCTTGGAGACAGGTGGATTCCATTCGGATTTGCATTCAAATTTGATAAAAAAACTATTATATAAATACCCTCTTTTGGATCGTCTTACTTAAATTGACTTCAAATACAATGTGCGGATCGAATTTTCTGAGAGCACCAACTAAACCCTAAGAGAAATCGAACATGCCCACGAAACTTTGGACATGATACCAACTTCACCACTACACAACCTTGAAGACTCACAAAAAACCTAGGTGTATCTGTCCAATCTTCATCAAAGCATCCCATAATATTAGCCACCCACATGGTATAAGATATATACAAATAGCATTTGTTAGTACATGCCTCGTATAGATGAAAACCATTGTTATTTGAGCTAAAAATTCTCTGTGCTCTCCACAACCTCATTGACTTTGCTCTTCTCACATAATGAAAGAGGAACCAAGCGAATACATGCATATGACAGATGCAAGCTCTGCATATAAAAAGAAAAACCCAGAGATCATTACAACATATCAGACAAACCACCCTTGTTGGTATATCACTCACAAAGTTACTAGTGGTACATTAGTGCATGTGCCTAACATATCAAACACCCATGCAAACAACCTTGAAGTGATCCCAAAAATAGACTTTGACTAGTTCTCCTATTTGTATACTTGGATCATGAAGTGCAAAATGGGTGCCCTCAATAGACATGCAAACATGTCACTCCTGAACTAGATTTTAGAAAATCATAACTAAAATATTATCATAAAAATTTGATTCAAACCCTAGTACATAGACCTCAATCTATTGGTATGACATCATACCATACGAAGATGAGACTTGTAGACCATTTATTGATTCTATTTTCTTTGGTGATTAGAAAATGCTAATGCCCCCAAAACCCACCATGATTGCCTCCAAGGTTAGTGACCAATGCCAACTCCCAAGTTCTCTTTTCAAACTTTCTTGACAAGGTCTTTTGGTGCATATGCCCTACAATACAATCATTTAGAGAGATTATATGGATATCATGTACTTGTGATCTTTTAATAAATATAATAATGTTCATTTAACTATTTGATATTAATAATGAGCATAACTCATGTCTTTAGAATGATAAAACCATGCGACTCAATTACATGACTTGAACATGAGATCCCATCGGTTACTAATAACAAAGTTCATATAATCCCTTGTCAAGTAATATTGTAGACTAGACAATAATGATACATCTCATAATGTATGTGTGATGACTAATAGTCATGTGTTATGATCATAGAAGTGGATATAATTCGAACATACACAATACTAATCCAAGAACTAGTATACTAGATAGATCCAACTTAAGAGTGGCTCATGGATTGTTGCAAGATTTTCATTATAAACTCTTGTTACGATAATGGTGTTATGATCTCTACAAGAAAAGCTTTCCTTTTATTAAAATAAGGCCTTGAAAATTATCTAAGAGCATACCCTCATTAAAAAATTATGTTGTGGGATATTCATTACAAACAGTCCCTCCAAACAATCTCCCTAAATGATGCATTGTCCCTATTAACTAACCCTCAAAATATATTAATTAATCTCTTGTTGTCCCTTACTAATGTATTTTAAAGAAAGCATAAATGTTCATGAATACAATTTTGAAGATCTCGTGGCCCTCATTAATATATTATTCTTTATCTAAAAACCCTAAGAACTGAGTTTGAGGTCATCCCTCACAAATATATTGATCTCATAACAATGACAATACTGATAATTTTTAATAACAACATTTTCAAAAACACAAAGTGGGACTATAGTACTCAAACATGGATTAATAACATTTATTTATCAATAAAAATATGAAATTTAAATAGGAGAGGACATATCCTTTACCCCTAAGTTGGTAAAAACAATATACAAATAGAACATGTTTTTACTACATCTTGCTTACAAAGAAGATGGACCTCTTTGTAACATAGTTACATCTTTGTCAATCCATTAGAGATGTCTCTTCTTCTATATATTCAGTTATTGTAACGCCCTTGACTTGGATTTATGGTTAAACATTATTTATTATTCTAATTGGGTGCTTAAAACCTAAATCAAACCCTAATTTATGATTTGATATAATGTGACTAAGCTAAGTTTCAAGTTTGGTCTAATTTGGACATTGTTTGATTGAGTTTTACAATTTATATGATTATATGGACCTTTATGCAATTTTACCACATCTAGGGTTTTTCCTGTAATCTTCACAAGAATTTTGTGCTACATTAATGTTCTTAACATATTTGATATAGTTGCACCTTTGAAAACCTAGATGCACCCTCAGATGTTTGTGGTGTTTTCTAACTTAGGGTTGGGGACCTAGGGTTTCTCACGTAAGTACATGTTTGATGGTTTTCTGTAGAGGCACAAGAAGTGATGATTTTCCATATAGAATGCACCAACCGATGGTGGATTAGGGTTTACATAAGTGGCTATGTATAGACACGATCAGATGGCTCTCCTAGGCTGCCAACCGATGGCCCTCCTAGATTGACAACCGATGGCAGATCTGTTTTGCATGGATGGGAGTTTTTGACCCTTTTGACACATGGCAATCATGCTTTCAACCCTTAACCACCTTCATCTCTAATCCTAGCCTTATATGATCCTCTCTACTCTCCCAAATGAACTCTTTTGCATTCCTTCATCTTCTTCTTATTAGTTGAGAGGTCCGACTCTCTTTCTTGGTGGAAGAAGGAGAGCTCT
Organism: Alisma plantago-aquatica; assembly: GCA_963693085.1. NCBI lineage: Eukaryota > Viridiplantae > Streptophyta > Magnoliopsida > Alismatales > Alismataceae > Alisma > Alisma plantago-aquatica. Next base: position 242,482,195 of record OY856415.1, read on the forward strand.
TGAGGATGAAGTTGTTGGTAAGGTATGCCCATAGAGAAAATCATGTGATGACTGACATGGAATATACCATAAAGGATTACTTAATAATCATAGAGGCAAGTTTCCAATTCATTCTATTTTACCCAGTTATGAGATAATGAGGATACATAGTGAATGTCTATAGAATGATAATACTCAATGATGTATGTCTTCAAGTGTTAGCCTTGGAGAATGAGATCATGCGAATACTAAGAGTATGCACATTCTTATCGTGTCCTAGTCATTTGTTATTGTGGAAGGTAGATAGACGCCAGTAACACTAAAGACTAGAGTGTGGGTTGGTTGACGACTAAGTCTCATTAGTCATGATATGGAAATATCAAAGCAAGCACACAGATATATGTTAGGGAACAATATATCATACAAACCCACCTTGAAAATGACACATGGAAATGATAATTGGTGCTCATAGTCATCTCTCATAGTGAAGGTGGTGATTGTGATTCTTAGACCTGAAATCACTACACTTGTCACACGTCATTTTGTACGTTTTGACATCATCAAATGCAGTCCAGAAACATGAGTTATTATAAAGGTGATGATTGGGTGACTTTGACACATGGGGATATACTGTGAGTGATAGATATGGGATTTGCCCCTCCTATTGGAGTATGATATCCTGGCCACTTGATAAGTGAGACTGAGAAATGCATGCACATGCACATGTGAATCAATATATGATATTGAGGTCACATTATCTCAGACAGTTTTCTCTTAGTTCAAGGAACAAAGATTGAACATTGACAAGATGACCATCCATGTCTCGAGTTCATCCTAGATATCAGAGATAAAGGAATTATACAATCACTATAACACCTTACACGAATTGTAGGTTGAAGTTGTTCTTCAACTTTCCATTCACTTGGGTAGTACTGATGTGCGACTAGGCACCACTCCTTGCTTGTGATGTCATAAAATAGTTATGGACATTCACTACCAACATGATATGGGACCTATAGGGTCACACAAAGGAACTCATCTAGAAGTGGAGTTTATCTTGAATGATGATTGGATTGATCACTAAGGTATTTTAGGTATTCAATTCACACAATAGATCAACTAATTGGATGACTGGACTGCCAAACGACCATCTCACTGAGTGAGATAGCCGTATGGACAGCCATATGGGTGTCTCAAGTGTTGATACTGCCATTTGGGTTGTCAGGCTGATCAAAGTTCAAATTCGCTAAGTTCTACCCTTGAACTGACCAGTTCAATGTGTTTGAATCGACTGGCTCATCTCAGACTCACCAGATGATAGTCGGAGTGAGTGAGAGGGGCGTCTCTCCTGGGTGAGATGGCTTGTTTGGGCTAAATGGATATTCTGGATGTTTCTTGAATAGTTTTGATTGCACATTACTTGTGATATTAATTAGAATCAAAATTGCCAAATTTGTGTGCGATCAGGAAACTACCAAACATGCGTTTAGTAGTGTGGGACGACCATCTCAACTAACCATACGACTGTTTGGGACACCACATGCCCATCTCATGGATCGTAGGTTGCAAAAATTCAAGATCCCGGTCCCTTCCACTCCTACACAAATCCCGTACATATTGGGAACACTGACCCAAACTTGATCTATAAAAGGAGGGGTACTGGGGAATTCCTAAGACACAACAACACAGAAAAATGAGAATCAGTTCCTCTGACAACTGTAGTCCTCTCTAGTTGTGGTAACCTTAAGATCTCAGGAAAGTCCTACCCTATAAGGGAGGGATAGCCACGGAAGAGAACAACTGAGAGTTGTTGTCATGGAAGAGTAAGTTGGTGACTAGTATACCAACGGGAGGGACAAGTCCTTCCTATCCATTCTAGTTGAACGACATGAGTTCTAGTTGGTCAGTGTGGACTAATCTAGAAGTAAGAGTCCTTTGGCTTCTACTAGGAAGACAACTGCAGTCTGTAACCCGTGGTGAGACCACAGAGGCACTGCAAAATTTGTCTTGTTCCTTGTTCGTGGTGAAGACCAGGAGCTGTACAACCACTATCCAAGGGCAACTTGTTCACAGTTGCATTGAAGAAAGTTTTGTCGTTTGACTTTTTTCAAGACTAGGTATAACTCGCTAAATCATCCTTCTTATTACATAGTAGTTGGCGCGATCTTTCTGTTATAGAAATACAAATAGATACTTTTTTTGTTTCCGCTGCTATACTCTGTGCCCGTATTCCCCAACGATGGTATCAGAGCCACATCAATTTACTATATTTTAGGATAATTGATATGATAGGATTTTGGTTTAATCATTTATTTATTGCATACGATGCAAATATTTAAAATATATCATATGCGTATCCGATCAAAGAGCACATAATCCCAAACTAATATATATAACTATAATCATATGGCCCGAATGTAACCATATGGCAAACAAAGTAACTGAAAGGACCAAAAAGTAACTATGTTGATAACAAAGTAAGTATATGACTAAAAAAGAAAAACCAGTCAGAATACACAGGAAATATATATGTAATTATATTTTGAAATCTACTATTGCAAATGGAACTATCTATGCATGTAAAGTAACAGTTTGAAAGGTAAAGTAACCATTTACATGTGGAAAGTAAGAAACTTGAAAAAAGTAACCAAAATAGGGCGCGGGTAGCTACCCGCGTGGGTATTAAAGATGAGCCCATATATATATATATATATATATATATATATATATATATATAATTTACATACCTCACCCTAAAAGCAGTTTTGATGGTGGATGTGTAGTGTGGTTATGGTCAAAACCCTGATTTTGTGTGTGGTTGAATGGTGTGGTTTTATTCCTATTTTATCTAGGTCTGCATACTGAACCTCTACCTCCCTCTTCCCAAATGTAAGGTTAATTCTTTCCTATATTTGATCCCCTTAAATGTAAGTTGAGGTTTCTCTTTACAATGTAATAGTTTAGTAGCAATATGATAGTTTCTTTTCTTAAAACGACGAGGAAGATGATCATCGCTAGATGAGACGACCAGTATGTGAAACGAGCCGACCATTTAGAGGATTATTGAGGATAGGACGATGGAGCCAGACAACCGCCTGTGGGACTAGCTGACCATTTGGAAGGAGTCCAAATAGTGGTTGGACTGGAGGCTAGACGACCATCTATGATGACCAACCGACCAACCAAGAGACGAGATGACCGGTTCAAGGGTTGAATCGATCTACCCAGATTGGCAACCACAAGTCTACACCATGTTGGCTAAATGGACATCTATAAAATCCCTTTGTTTTGATTATGATAAACATTTCATTCTTATTTATCTGACGAGCTACTTGAGTGTGCAGGATGACAAACCTATAAGGGAAATTCAACAAGAAGTATTTATATTTTCATGCAAATGTAATCATTGTAAAAACTTGTACAGAAATATAATGTACAAGTACTTAGAATCGCATGTAAATCAAGCATTGGATTTTCCCTAGCTAAACACCTTAGTCATCCATTCAATAGGATCACCTATGCACACTCACACACATAATTAATGCCTAACTTGAAATCTTGAAACAGGATCATTCTCGGTCGACAAACTCCTCGACCGAGACACTCTCGGTCGACAAACTCCTCGACCGAGAAAGATCCAAAGTAGCCGTTAGACACAACTGACAAGTTAGTTGGCAGATGAAAATAGACGTTGATCCAGAGAGCCTGTCGGTCGACAAAACTTCGACCGAGTAGGTGTCTCGGTCGACAATTTCTCGACCGAGATGATCTCTGACAGAAACTGCAGAGTAAAGTAATTAGCCGTTGCAAAAGCAACAAACTTGTACCTAACGGCTAGTTAAGCACTTAGAAACCCCTAGAAGTTATCTAGAACGTCCTTAAGCATACTTAGGCCATTTCTATAAATAGGACAAGCCATAGGACACTAGAACTCACTTGATACACTTGCTATACTTGAGAAAATACTTGAGCCCTCTTGTGCAATCTGTTGTGAATTGAGCATTGTGATAATTTGGCCACTTTCCTCTTAGCTCAAGCTCGTCCTATAGACTAGATTTTCCTAACCCTAGCAATCACAAGTCCATCATCTTGGCTAGGAAAATCCAAATGCTTGATCTAGACAAATCAAGCCTTGAGCTTCAAGGATAAGTTGTATTTTTCTCTTATTTCTTTCTTGTTCCTAGTATTACTTGTACTCTCCTTGCTACTCCAGGTAGGAGGCTGCGGATTGGAGAGGGTGAAGCTCTTCGTGGTGAAGAGGAGGAACTTTGGACTACTTCAGAAGGCTGTCTTGACGGAAGCTACTTCGGGAGGAAGGCTACTTCAAGGGGGAGCTTGAAGTTACTTCAAGGAAGGCTGCTTCGAGGTTGGCAAGACTACTTCAAGGCGAAGGCTGTCCAAAGGGTGTTTGGAAAGTATTGTAAATTTTATGTAATATCCTTGAGAGGTAATAAAATTTAGTACTTTCAAAATCCCGGTTGGGTAAGCAACCGGGTAGTGGACTGACTCCTTAGTATTTGCTAAGGTGGAACCACTCTAAACACCTGTGTTCCTCTTCTTAATCTTTACTTTGGTTGTTTGATTTTAAAATTACTTTAAAATCTATATAAAACTCTATTCACCCCCCCTCTAGAGGTTTTCAATTGGTATCAGAGCAGGGCTTCAAGGAACCTTAACACGGTCTTGAAGAAATGGGTGATGGAGTGCTCAACCACCTCAACATTGAAGGAACGCTCGTTGCTAGACCTCCGGCATTCGACGGGACAAACTATCAATACTGGAAAAGAAGGATGCAATTCTACTTCCAAGGAATCAATTGGGATCTTTGGAGAATGGTATCTACACCATACACACTCCCACAAGACGATTTCACAGTATGGGATGCTAATACGGTAAAAATGGCCCAAATGAATGCAAAGGCAGTAAGCATTTTATATTGTTCCATTTCAGTAGGTGAATTTAATAGAGTATCAAACTGTGATACCGCATATGACATTTGGCATAGATTATCTATAACATATGAGGGTACTGTTCAAGTTAAAAACTCTAAAGTTAGTTTGCTTAAAACCAAGTTTGAACATTTTCGTATGGATCCAAACGAAACTATTAGTGAAATGTATTCAAAATTTTCTACTATTGTTAATGGTTTGAGTGCTTTAGGGAAACCTGTTCTTGAGGAAGATCAGGTATCAAAAATACTTCGATCTCTTCCTCCAAAGTACAAACCAAAGGTGACAGCTATTGCAGAAGCAAACGACCTCACTCGCCTCAAAATGGAGCAGCTCATCGGAAACTTAGAAGCTCATGAGGCAGACCTAGAAGAGGAAGAGAGAAGAGAACATGAGCATCAACGTGGGCCAAAGAAAGACGTGGCTCTCAAAGCATCAAAAGCTCTCTCACAAGAGAGTGAGGAATCCAGTGAAGAAGAAGGAGAAGAAGCATTGATAGTCAACGGTAAGAAATACAGAAGGTTTAAAACTAATAAAATTTCTAGTTCTTCTTCCACTCCCAGGTGCTTCGAATGTGGAAAGAAAGGACATTTCAAGAATGAATGTCCCAAAGCTAAGAAGGGAAAGAAGAACTCACATAAGAAGAAAGAAAAAGCTTATAAAGCGGCATGGGATGAAACGAGTGAAAGTGAAAGTGGAGATGAAAATGCGGAATGTCTAATGGCAAGAGAAGACAATGAAGACTCTCAAGAGGTAAGCCTTATTGATCTTCCTAAAGAAGAATTAGTTGCTAGCTTACAAGAAACTCATGATAAGTATGTTGATGCCAAGAAGAAACTAAAGAAGACTATGAAATCAAATAATGAGCTCATTGCCAAAATAGATGAACTTTCTTCTGAAAAGAATAACATTGATCTTGAAAATGTATCTTTAAAAACATCTTTAGATGATTGCACTAGAAAGCTACTTACTTTGGAAACCAATCTTAATCTTCTATCAAAAGAAAAGACTGATTTGTTAGCCAAACTACAAGCTTTTCAAACTCAACCTATCTTGTGCAATCATTCGGACTATGACAATATTGTAAAAGAAAAGGATTTATTGTTTTCTGATTTAGACCAGGCAAGAAAAGATATACATAAGAAGATGAATAACATTGCTCAGTTGCAAAGAGAACTTTATGAGTTAAGAAGAAAAGATATTCTTGATAACATATTGAGAAGTGGTACTACCTTCAATGGAAGAAAAGGTTTGGGATATGTTCCAAAGAAAAATCAACCCAAAAAGACCCAAACTATGTTTGTACCCAAAAACACAATGGCTAGAAAGAGAAATGAAGTTGATTCTATTACTTGTCATTTCTGTTTACGTCTTGGACATTACTGTTTTTCATGCCCCTACAAGACTAAGAAGTCCAACTTAGTTTGGACTCCAAGACCCCAAACTTAGAAGAATGGAATGTAGTTGAGATATGACAAAATACTTAATTTTTGCTATTTATATTGTTCTATCTCAACAAACGATGCTATGCTTATTGGTATTAATTTTTCTGCATTACTGTACTAAAACAGAAACTTCGTCGGTCGAAGTACTGTCGACCGAGCTCTGGGTCGGTCGAAGTATTGTCGACCGACTGGATGTCTTTAAACAAATCGAAAATCTTCCAGTACTTATTTCGGTCGAAAATTGGTCAACCGAGAAATTTTCTGTGTTTTTGATTGTAATACAGTAACTTGCTCGATCGACAAATTGTCGACCGAGAATGATATCGGTCGAACAATTGTCGACCGACTGGTTTTCTGTATCAGAACTTTTATACACATAAGAAAATTAAAAGTTTCTAACCTTATCGGACCATCACATGGGTACCAAAATCTACATTCTAATGCAGGAATGGGTAGTTGACAGTGGTTGCTCCAAACATATGACCGGAAACAAGGACGCATTTCAAACTTTTGAAGAAAAGAAAAGTGGAACGGTCACCTTTGGAGACAATGGTAAGGGCAAGATCGTTGGAATAGGTAATGTTGGAACAAATCTTGAAATCAAAAATGTTCTACTTGTTGATGGATTGCATCACAATTTAATTAGCGTAAGTCAACTATGTGATAGTGGTTATGATGTGTTATTTAACAAAACCTGCTGCAAGTTGTTGATAGAAAACACTACAAATGTCATTTATGAAGGAAATAGAGTTGGAAATCTTTATATCCTTAAACCAAACTCTATGAAATCAGTAATAGGAAAATGCTTGCTTGCAAATGAAAATACCTTACAGCTATGGCATAAAAAGCTAGGACATGCCAGTTCACACACTATTAAAAAGTTAGTGAAATATAATCTTGTTCGTGGATTACCTGCTCTGTCTTTTGATCAAGCTGAAAACTGTGAACCTTGCACAATGGGAAAGCAAACCAAAACATCTTTTAAATCAAAACATGTACTTAGTACCAGTAGATCCTTAGAATTAATTCATATGGACTTATTTGGACCAATGAGGACACAATCTATTGGTGGTAAAAGATATTGTTTTGTTATTGTTGATGATTATAGTAGATTTACATGGGTACATTTTATTGCAACTAAAGATGATACTATTCATGTCTTTATGCAATTTTGTTCTAAGATTGAAAATCTTTTACAACATAAAATATGTACCATTAGAAGTGATCATGGTGGCGAATTTGAAAATCATACATTTGAGACCTTTTGTACATCTCAAGGGTATACTCATAATTTTTCTGCTCCACGTACCCCACAACAAAATGGTATAGTAGAACGGAAAAATCGATCCCTACAGGAAATGGCTAGGACCATGATGCTTGAACACAACACACCTAAAACCTTTTGGGCTGAAGCCGTAAACACTGCTTGTTATGTGCTTAATAGAGTAACTATTCACTCTCATTTGAAGAAAACTCCATATGAAATACTACACTCTAAGAAACCCCGAGTTGACTACTTTCATACTTTTGGCTCCACATGCTACATTTTAAATACCAAAGATGATAGAGACAAGTTTGATTCTAAATCACACAAAGCATTCTTTTTGGGATATTCCATTTCTAGCAAAGCCTTTAGAGTATATAACACTATATCTAGAAAAGTTGAGGAATCCATTCATATTTCTTTTCATGAAGAGTCAAAATCTGAACATCTAGATATCATTGATCTCACTAATCAATTCGAAAATACAACCATTTCCAATGATAGTGAGAAAACTCCTATATCAGAACCCCAAGTTGAAACACAACCTACACCTAGGCTTATAAAGGATCATCCCCAAGAACAAATTATTGGAGATCCAAATGATAAAGTCAAAACTCGGTCTTCCTTCAAAGATGTTGCAAACATGGCTTTCGTTTCTATCATTGAACCTAAGAAGATATCCGAAGCTCTTAAGGATGATTACTGGATAATATCCATGCAAGAAGAATTAAATCAATTCACTAAAAATGATGTATGGGATTTAGTTCCTAAACCACAAGAAAAAACCATCATAGGAACTAAATGGGTTTTTAGGAATAAGCTCAATGAAGCAGGAGAAGTCATAAGGAATAAAGCTCGATTAGTAGCACAAGGATATAATCAACAAGAAGGAATAGATTTTGACGAAACATATGCACCCGTAGCTAGACTTGAAGCTATTAGGATGTTACTAGCTATTGCTGCCCATAAAAACATTAAGCTATATCAAATGGACGTCAAAAGTGCATTTCTCAATGGCATCATACAAGAAGAAGTTTATGTTGCTCAACCACCGGGCTTTGAAATACCAGAAAAATGTGACCATGTTTATAAACTTAAAAAGGCACTTTATGGTCTAAAGCAAGCACCTAGGAATTGGTATGAACGGCTCAAGACATATCTTTTTGATAATGGTTTCTCTATTGGAAATTCAGATTCTACTTTATTCTTCAAAATATATGCATCTGATTTCCTAGTTGTGCAAATATATGTTGATGATATTATTTTTGGAGCTTCAAATGATTTATTATGCACACAATTCAGTGACATTATGCAAAAAGAATTTGAAATGAGCCTTATGGGTGAATTAACTTTTTTTCTTGGTTTTCAAATTAAGCAAACTCCTGCAGGAATTTTCATAAGCCAAGAAAAATACACTAAAGAACTTTTAAAACGCTTTGGGATGGATCAATGCAAACATGCTACTACTCCTATGGCTACTTCTATCAAAATTGATAAGGATGAAAATGGGGAACCTATTGATGATTCCTTATATAGAGCTATGATTGGTAGTTTGCTATATTTAACCGCTTCTCGACCGGACATTATGTTTTCCGTTGGTCTTTGTGCTCGATTTCAATCCCAACCTATGCAATCTCATTTTCTTGCGGTCAAACGGATTCTTCGATATCTAGCTGGCACTACTTGTTTCGGTTTATGGTATCCAAAAGGACAATCCTTGGATTTTAAAGCATATACTGATGTGGATTATGCTGGTTGTCGACTTGATCGCAAAAGTACTAGTGGTGGATGTTTCTTATTAGGAAGAGCCTTAGTATCTTGGTTTAGTAAGAAACAAAATACGGTTGCCCTATCTACAACTGAAGCTGAATATATGGCAGCCGGGTCTTGTTGTGCTCAAGTACTTTATATGCAACAGGTTTTAAGCGATTATGGTTTTAAACTTTCATCTACACCTATCTTTTGTGATAACACGAGCGCCATAAACTTAGCACATAATCCTATTTTACACAGCCGGGCAAAACACATTGAAATCCGTCATCACTTCTTAAGGGATCACATATCAAAGAATCATGTTTCCCTTCATCATGTTGATACGGAAAATCAATTGGCTGATATTTTTACAAAACCACTTCCTTTAGATCAATTCAACAGCATTAGGAAGCAACTGCTTATTACTCCTTTGGAAGATGTTTTCTTTGATATCTGCGGTTCTTAACACGTATACTTGTTTAATTGTATCATTTTGGCTTTTCAATGGACATTTTCTTATTAGATTTGATGGGATATCTAATTAAGGGGGAGCTTTTATTAAAATGGTTATCTTTTTGAAATGACAAAGGGGGAGAGATATATAAAACTATAACTTAGTATTTATGACAAATTCAATCAATGAGTTTCATAAATATACTCTTGGCTTTACATTGAAAGTTGCTATATTCCCAAATGAACTGGATTTCATGTTCCATAATTCATTGGGAATAATAAGCACACATTTTATAAACAAGAGGAAAAGTTACAAATGGCAATCTAAAGGTATGACATTTATATGTTTTATATTTCCTTTATTTATATTTTGGAAATGTTTGTCATCTTCAAAAAGGGGGAGATTGTTGGCTAAATGGACATCTATAAAATCCCTTTGTTTTGATTATGACAAACATTTCATTCTTATTTATCTGACGAGCTACTTGAGTGTGCAGGATGACAAACCTATAAGGGAAATTCAACAAGAAGTATTTATATTTTCATGCAAATGTAATCATTGTAAAAACTTGTACAGAAATATAATGTACAAGTACTTAGAATCGCATGTAAATCAAGCATTGGATTTTCCCTAGCTAAACACCTTAGTCATCCATTCAATAGGATCACCTATGCACACTCACACACATAATTAATGCCTAACTTGAAATCTTGAAACAGGATCATTCTCGGTCGACAAACTCCTCGACCGAGACACTCTCGGTCGACAAACTCCTCGACCAAGAAAGATCCAAAGTAGCCGTTAGACACAACTGACAAGTTAGTTGGCAGATGAAAATAGACGTTGATCCAGAGAGCCTGTCGGTCGACAAAACTTCGACCGAGTAGGTGTCTCGGTCGACAATTTCTCGACCGAGACGATCTCTGACAGAAACTGCAGAGTAAAGTAATTAGCCGTTGCAAAAGCAACAAACTTGTACCTAACGGCTAGTTAAGCACTTAGAAACCCCTAGAAGTTATCTAGAACGTCCTTAAGCATACTTAGGCCATTTCTATAAATAGGACAAGCCATAGGACACTAGAACTCACTTGATACACTTGCTATACTTGAGAAAATACTTGAGCCCTCTTGTGCAATCTGTTGTGAATTGAGCATTGTGATAATTTGGCCACTTTCCTCTTAGCTCAAGCTCGTCCTATAGACTAGATTTTCCTAACCCTAGCAATCACAAGTCCATCATCTTGGCTAGGAAAATCCAAACGCTTGATCTAGACAAATCAAGCCTTGAGCTTCAAGGATAAGTTGTATTTTTCTCTTATTTCTTTCTTGTTCCTAGTATTACTTGTACTCTCCTTGCTACTCCAGGTAGGAGGCTGCGGATTGGAGAGGGTGAAGCTCTTCGTGGTGAAGAGGAGGAACTTTAGACTACTTCAGAAGGCTGTCTTGACGGGAAGCTACTTCGGGAGGAAGGCTACTTCAAGGGGGAGCTTGAAGTTACTTCAAGGAAGGCTGCTTCGAGGTTGGCAAGACTACTTCAAGGCGAAGGCTGTCCAAAGAGTGTTTGGAAAGTATTGTAAATTTTATGTAATATCCTTGAGAGGTAATAAAATTTAGTACTTTCAAAATCCCGGTTGGGTAAGCAACCGGGTAGTGGACTGACTCCTTAGTATTTGCTAAGGTGGAACCACTCTAAACACCTGTGTTCCTCTTCTTCATCTTTACTTTGGTTGTTTGATTTTAAAATTACTTTAAAATCTATATAAAACTCTATTCACCCCCCTCTAGAGGTTTTCACACCAACCACTACTACAGAACCTACCTTTAGTGTCAGTTATTTAAGGCCTTTAGTGTCGGTTTCTAAGCGACACCTATGTGGGCGACACTAAAAGCTCACCCATTACGCGTCAGTTCCAAAACTGACGCCCAAACTCTTCGCGCGCCACCAAAATCGCGCATGTTTCCTGTGGCGCGAAGGTATAGGCGTCGGTTATTAGATAAGAAACTGACACCATATACCTTCGCGCCACAGAAAGGGCGCCATCTTGGCCACTCTCAGCGTCGGTTATTAGATAATAAACTGACGCCATATATCTTGGCCACTATCAGCGTCAGTTATTAGATAATAAACTGACGCCATATACCTTCAGGCCATAGGAAATAGGCGCCGGTTATTTATATAAAACCGACACTATAACTTTGTGTGTCGGTGTTATACAAATAACCGACACTTATTGTTTTTTTTCTTCTGTCAGTCTGCAGACCTTCTGTGGTTGGTCGCAGGATGAGAAACCTGTAGTTAACTGTAGGTTTTACGACATCCATTGATATCAGCCAACAACAGGCCACAAACCTGCAAATTTAACAACAAAAATATTCACACATGCATTTAGCAATACAACCTACAGTTCCATTTTATTTTCACACATTTAGAAACATTCATGTAGCTAGCAATCTGTAGTTCCATTCATTCACATTCACACATGTAGAAACATTCATATAGCAACCAACACTTTCATTCATTTTCACTCCGACACATGTAGAAACATCCAGACATGTAGAAACATTCACACATATATTATAATTCAGAAATTCATTTACAAAATATCATTCTTTAGTCATTATGCGCTATCAACATCCCAATTATATTTTAAAACCCCCACTATTTGTATGGTTGTTGCCCATTCTTCTCTTACTTCATTTAATTCTCCCATCGTATAGGGAGCATGTACATCTGGTAAGTCCGTTCCTGTAGTGGGGTCAGCTTTAAACACCTATAAAGAGAATGATGTATATATATAATTAATGAGCTATAAATAAAATTGATATATTTCATATTATCTAATGAGACTATATAATACCTGAGCAATACAATCGATGTCCAGTGCGGCATGTTTGATAATCATGTGCATATATCACATCACATAGTATCCACATGCCCATCCGTTGTCTTGTGTAGCACACTATAAATTCAAACATACAAAATATTAAAAAATACAACTAATTAAGCATTGTTCACATAAATAATATATACATATATTGCAGCCGGGAAATTACTTTCACGTTCTTCCAAATTATTGGCTGGTTCTTTTTCGTGGGGACCTTTCCTCCAGCCTTTTTGAACTCATCAAAACCCCTACATGTTAATGTAACACAGAACATTGCAATTAAATAGTAATGTAATAACATATGTTAACGGATATGTAAAGTTCACATATTCAGAAAAATAAAAACGTATAAAACAAAACATACCTCTAATATTGTGATTTTTTATCAATTAACAATCCTTCATTGTGATCTCCGCGCACATACAAGTCATCATTAGCTTCAATATTTGTTGGTGTTGGCAACCCAACTGAGAATGGGCTGGATTCATCATACTTATCATAGTACTGTTCTTCATCTATAGGATCTTCAATGAACTGTCTTTTACCATGAAGAACAACCGACCATTTATCATTTGCAGGATCATCGATATAAAATACTTGTTTCACCTGTGATGCCAATATGAATGGTTCAGCCTTCTCGCCAATCTTTTCAAAGTTCACTAAAGTGAAACCCAATTCATCCACTATAACTCCTTTGGTGTTATCAACCCAATTACATTTGAAGAGCGGAATTCTGAAATCTATGTAGTCAAATTCCCATATCTCTTCAATGACACCGTAATATGACATTTTAGCTTCACGTGGAATCTTATCCTTTGCACTTGCAAAAAACACAGTCGATGCTTGAAGGGTGACCCCACTGTTTTGGACGACACTCTTATCATCTTGGCACTTTGTGTAATATGTGAATCCATTAATGTCATACCCTTCATAAGACATAACAATCAACTTTGGTTTAAAGGCGAGGCATTTGATAGTTTCAGTAATATCATCTGGTGTTTGAGATAGTTGATGTAAGACTTTATCTTCAAACCACTTAATAAAAGTCTTATTATGCTCTCTAGCAAGCCACATTGTATTGGCTCGAGGATATTGTCTTTTGATGAAATTGGTATGTTCCTCGATATAAACGTTCACTTCATCCATGTTGTGTAAAATATACAAATGACCTTGTTCCAACTGCTCACGGTTGATTACTTTCACACGTGATCCCAAAATTCCTTTGCCAAATAGATCGTCAATATTCTTGTCATTATCAGGAGTGTCATTACCACTGAGAAAGTCATTGCAGAAATCCATAACCTCTCTCGCCACATAACCTTCAATAATACTCCCTTCAGGCCGATAACGGTTTCGAACATCACCTTTAAAAATGCTCATGTATCGTTCAAAGGGATACATCCAATGCAAGAAAACCGGTCCCAAGATTTTCACTTCCCTAGTCAAGTGGACAACAAGATGTACCATGATATCAAAGAACGAAGGAGGGAAATACATCTCAAGCTGACATAGGGTAACAACCACTTCTCTTTACAAATTATCGAGAGTCTCAGGGTCAATAACTTTGCTGCAGAGACTGTTGAAAAAGAAACAAAGTCTGGTGATTGCAAACCTTACATGCTTCGACAATATAGATCGAATTGCCACGAGCAATATTTGTTGCATTAGAGTGTGACAATCATTAGATTTAAGACCTATCAACTTCAGATCTTTCATTGATACCAATCTACGGATGTTGGATGAGTAACCATGTGGCACCTTAACATTTACCAAGCATTCACAAAAAGCTTTCTTCTCCTTTCTAGACAACGTGTAACAAGCGGGAGGCAAGTATGTTCTTTTATTACCCATTTCACGTAATTCTATTAATTCTGACCTTATTCCCATTTCACGCAGGTCCAGTCTGGATTTTATCCCATCTTTAGTCTTACCTGGTATATTTAACAGAGTACCAATGATGCTATCACAGACAATTTTCTCAACGTGCATGACATCGATACAATGTATGACTGTCAAAGAACTCCAATAAGGAAGATCCCAAAATATTGACTTCTTATTGAATGAAGAATTGTCACTCCGTGTAGTACATTGTGATCTCTTACCAAATTCATTGACAAAGTCTTTTACTCTTTCATAAACAACCTCCCCTGGAATAGGTTTAGGTGCACTGCGTTCCTCATTCAATCCATTGAATGCTTTGCGCTTCCTACGATACAGATGGAATTTTGGAAGAAACCTTCGATGACCGAGATATACATTCTTACCGCCATGTTTTAGTCTTGTTGAATCAGTGTTCTCTTCAAATATAGGACACGCTTTAGCTCCTTTAACACTATATCCAGACAAATTCCCATATGCTGGAAAGTCATTAATAGTGCAAAACAACATAGCATGCAAATGAAATGTCTCTCTTCGTGAAGCATCATAGGTCATCACACCTTCACCCCAGAGTTTCTTTAAGTCATCAATCAGAGGTTCAAGATAAACATCGATGTCATTTCCAGGTTGTTTAGGGCCTGATATCAACAATGACAACATTACGTACTTATTTTTCATACACAGCCAGGGAGGAAGATTGTATATAACAAGCATGACTGGCCAAGTGCTATGTTGGCTGCTCAATGTCCCGTACGGATTCATCCCGTCTGTACAAAGCCTAAGTCTTAGATTCCTGACTTCTTCACCAAATTCAGGGTACAATACATCAATCTTCTTCCACTGTGGGGAATCAGACACATGTCGTAGGATCCCATCATTATTTTTCTTAACATCTGCATGCCACCTCAAATTATTCGCATCTATCGGATTGGCAAACAAGCGTTGAAACCGTGATATTATAGGTAGATACCACATCACCTTGGCAGGAGAACCAGTTTTGGACTCCCCCGAAGTCGTCAATTTATACCGTGACGCACCACATTTTGGACAATCTTTAAAATCCGCATAGTCCTTTTGAAATAATACACAATCATTCGGGCATGCGTGTATCTTCTTGGCATCCATTCCCATTGGGCACAACAATTTCTTTACCTGGTATGTTGAGATTGGCAGCTCGTTTCCTTTAGGAAGCATTTCTTTCAACAAAGACAGCAATGACGTGAAGCTTTTATCGCTCCATCTATTGTTAGCTTTCAACTTATACAATCTCAACACAGCGTTAAGCTTTGTAAACTTAGTACAACCTGTGTATAACGGCATCTCAGCATCATGCACAATGTTTCTAAAAATGGGAGGTGGATTGGTGTGCTCTACCCCACAACTATCCAACATCGCATCAACGATGTCTACTGGAACTGGTTCATTCACATCTACGTCATCGGAGGCAATTTCTTCTTCCACACAAGCACTGCTATCGACATCCACTGGTTTCGGGTTTGAAATCTCTCCATGCCAGTGCCATTATGTATAGCCTTGTATAATCCCGTTGCACATGACATGAGTTTTGATTTCGTCACCAGTGTTGACTTTCAAGTTGTTACTGCAATGCCTACATGGACAGTAGAACCTATCTCCAGGTTGTTTCCTATGTTCCTCGGCAAATCTAATGAACTGGTCAAGACCAGAAATAAACTCTGGGGTGCAGCGATTGCGAATGGACATCCACGATCTATCCATTCTATGATCAAAGAGAAAACAAGTATATATTAGGACAAGATTAGGGTCTAGGGTTAACAAATACATGTGATGTCATTATTATATATAATAAATGTGTACCACCTATCCATTCTTAGACACCTAATCTCACTAGTAAGTGTATAATGTGTATTGGGTTTTCAAGAAAATTTCGGCAGCATTTCCCCGCTGTTCTCCAAGTACATATGTACTTAGAGAACAAACGGGGAAATGCTGCCGAAATTTTCTTGAAAACCCAATACACATTATACACTTACATCCTAAGAGAGATTAGGTGTTCAAGAACAGTCCCAAACCGGGGACTATCCAAGATTTACTCCTAATGAGTAAATCTTGGACGGGTTTCTAGGCCAACAAATAATGTGTTGTCATTCTTATACCTAAAATCCTAGTTCTTCAAATAATGTGTTGTCATTCTTATACCTAAAATACTAAACAAAGGGGTTGGTGTACCCCTAAACATGCGCATAATTAAAAAAACTATTAATACAGACAAGTCTAGATAGATAGACAACTAAATACTACACCAACATGGTCCCGCATCAGTAACTTTGAGGACTTATCATTGTGGCGATCTTCTCCTGAAGTTCAGAATAGAAAGCAGCTATGAGTATTGATTGCTTTCAAACAAAAAGTGTAAACACAAATTTTTTGTGTTGACAATTATATTTGTTAATTGGACTTACTGTGGTCTTTTTGATGATGAAGCTGTGTCACGAAGCTCCTCACTGTATTTAGACGAATCTGAACTGACAGGGGCCTCAGATTCAGATTCCTCATAGATGATATCCGACGCCGTGTGCTCATACCGTAGAAGATGATCGGGGGTCTCACAGTTGATGTTGGTTATCCAAACTTTGATGGAATTATGACCAACTGGATGGAGAAAAAGCCTGTTGGAATGGACCACATGCATCTCTCCAATCCAATCACGCCAACCGGATTTTGATACAAGATTTTCCGCCAAATCATACTCAACCTCGATAACATGTGAATAATTGCCAAAAATTAGGGTCACTTTACCAGGCATGTAGTGTCTTCCTTTTAGAAAACGCCAATGTTTGGGTATGAACAATTGGTTTAAGGAACGATCATCTAGGATGATGTCCAATTTTTCTTCAATAGGGAACGTTAACATTGACATAGAGGCCCAGTTCATAGTGACTGTTATGGGTGGACAGAGACTGCACAATATTAGTATTAACAAAGTGTAAGTACATATAACGATGTTATATATTTTCAGAAAAAGTTGTATAACATCAGTTAACCTTTTATTACTTGTCATAACGATGTGATACACACGATTGAGAATATTTCACGATACTAGGAAAATACACAACTAGATATTCATTTAGGTGTTAGACATTCATTTAGGTGTTCCTGATAACTCGTAGGTATGCACAACTAGACAACTGTGGCGGAGCAGTACTGGAGGAAGCATACCTTTTGGTAGCGGCGGCGGACAAGTAGGCGAAAATTGGCAATTTAGGGAAAAGTTCATCATTTACATTGCAAGCATGTCACATGTGTACATTACAGTTCATCATTAAGCAAGAAGGGTGATTAGGATTCTCACCAAGAACGGGTTTTGATTTTCTATACAATTTTATAAAAAAATGCACATGTATGCATATATATACTATACTTTTTGGAACCATACTAAACACCCAAATACTTTATAACACAACTATAAAACAATGATTGTAGCTAAACTATTAAACAATAGACTTGTCACACATAAAACACCCTATACAACTATAAAACAAAAAGTATTAAGATATGCATGATACAATAACTATTTTGCATCACATTACAGCAGACTTATCATTGATACCTTACTAACTTATTTCTACATTTACATATCATCACTTGATCAAAATTACATGTATTGTATAGACAATAGAGGATTCAACTCAGTAGAAGCACAAAATCAGTACCTATACCCTAAACACAAATAAGTAAATAACTTTAAAAAAAATGCCCAACAGCTGCTTGGGCGTGCCTTGGCACCGCCCAAGCAGCCGCCGGAGCAGAGGAAGAAGGAAGAAGGCAGGGCGGGCGGGCATACCTTGAGGGTAGAGGAGAGCAGCGGCCGGAGCACAGCAACCACCGGCGGAGGCGGCGGCAAAGAGAGGAGAAGCGCCGGCGAGGACACGGAGCAGCGGCGGCGAGGGCACGGAGCAACGGCGAGGGCATGGAGCAGGAGCACAGACGGCCTTCGGTGAGCACAGAGGGAAGGAGCAGGAGCAGGAGCACGGCCGCCGGTAAGCACGGAGCAGCGGCGAGGGCAGGAGCAGGAGCACGGCAGCGGCGGCAGAGGAGCAACGACCGGCGGGGGCGAGCAAGAAATCGCCGGACCTAACTGAAATTGGGAATGAAATTGGGAAAGGGGAAGAGAAGCTCGCGCTGGTGAGCTATTAAGTTGACAATAAGCGTCGGTTATTCTAATAAACCGACAAATAAACCAACTGTGTCAGTTCTATTCCAAAAATCGGCACCTATACTAGATTATAGTCGTCGGTTTTTAACTAAAGGTCAACCGACAACTATTCCTGTCTCGCGAATACCCTTTAGTCGTCGGTTATTTATTTATGAACCGACGACATATATCAAATTTTGAAGGTAATTTTTTCGCTGGAATTTTGGTTTTGGCGGTTGATTTTAGGTGTCAGTTTTTTATTAATTAACTGACACTTAATAAAAGCGGTACCCGTGTCTGGTCGACCTTCAAAGATTGTATGTCGGTTTATGTTATAAACCGACACTGTAGAGTTTAGGTGTCCGTTTATGTATACAACCGACACCTTGAAAAGTGACTTTATAAGCCATTTCTGTAGTAGTGAACATCTGGTTCATACATGTGATGTGATGATTGACCTAAGGGGTACTAGTTACTTATAAATTCAAGGAATTACAAGTAGACCTGGCCATAACCATCGATTTTTGTTTTATATTGTATGTTTACATTGTGGGATATATCATATATATGACATGTACTATATATGTGGTGATTGGATACAATATATATATATATATATATATATATATATATATATATATATATATATATATATAGATAGATAAATATGATATATATAAAATCCCTCAATCAAACATATTAAGTCTAAGATGCTTTCCAATATCTATACACTTAAAAAACTTGTTTGAATAAGCGTAGGTTATGCCTCCACGTGGTGTGTCATCTACCTTGTGGAAGTGTGACGGTAATAATGTAGGTTCCGCCTCCACGGGGTGCATTATGATTGTATTGACTATTGGGTTAGGCTTAACTAGTGATTCTTAGAGCATCTGGAACTAGAAGCATACAGATAATTATGGCAAGGAGTTGTACATATTATCTATCAAGAATTGTATATGTTTCAATTGGAAAAAGTTGCCTACTAAGATGATTAACTGTGTTTTGTAGCGTTGGTCGATCCATAATTGAATGATCTTGGATCTTGTTCATTAGAAAATTGATTCACTGCTACTTTTCAAATTGATACTTGAAGATTATCAATTTGAACAAAATAATGAGAATGATAATTAATTAAAGACCTAACTATTATCACCCAAATTTTAATTAAATCAAATCAAGTCAAAAATGAGTTTTTGACAAAATTGCAAACTCCTTTGTAGAATCAAATGGCAACGAACAACAATCACTTTTTTTGCGATCAGTCCTTGAGAAGGAAAAACTATATGGGGACAACTTCCACGAGTGGTTTAAGATGCTAAGAATTGTTCTCACATAGGAGCAAAAGCTCTATGTCCTCGAAATGCCAGAACCATAGGAACCAACTCAAAATGCTCCAAAGGCTGATAGGGATGCTTACAGAAAGCATACTGAAGATGTCATGGATGTCAAATGTCTGATGCTATGCTTTATGAACTATGAGTTTCAGAGGCACCATGAGAATATGAGTGTGATTGAGATGGTCACACATGCATCTCAAGAACATGTACCAAGATCAGGAAAGACAAGAGAGATATGATATCTCCAAGGCACTGTACAAATATACCATGGCAGCAAGTGACACAATAGGTCCTCATGTGCTCAAGCTGATTGAGTATGTAGAGAACCTAGCTAGATTGGAATTCCCTTTGGGTCAAGAGTTGGCCACTGACGTGATTCTACAGTCCCTATCAGAGTCATATAGTTAGTTTGTCATGAACTACAACATGAATGACTTTGACAAACCATCGACAAAATTGTTGGCCATGTTGAGAACGACTGAGACATAGATGAAGAAAGACAAGCTCAAGTCTGTGATGATGATCAACAAGACAAAGGGGAAGTCTAAAGGCTAAGGCAAAGCTAAGAAGAATTCTAAAGCTATCCAAAAGCCTAAGTCTTCAGATCTCAAAGAAAAAGGTGGAGTGAAGAAAACAAGAGGCCATTGTCACCACTATCACCATCTTGGACATTGGAAAAGGAACTACCCACTCTGGTTAAAGGAACTAAAGAAGAAGAAGGAAGGCATTGATGCCTCAACTTCAGATATAAGCGTTATAAGATAAATTTGAATACTTCTTCATTTTGGTATGTGATACCAAATAGAGATGTGACATACTTGATGTGCAGGATCTGAAAAGAAGTAAAGCCCTTCATGGAAGGACAAGGATGGACAAGACGGAGTAAGAGTTGCATAAGTCATAGTCTGCATTTAAATTTATCTTAGCCCAATGGGCATGTAATAGAGTTAATAGAACTGCTATTTAATTATTCCATTAAATAGAAACATTTACTTAAAAGCATCTTGTATGACAAGGATGACTATTTAATAAAGTGAGATGTTAATGTTTCTATTTCAAAAGATATGATCTTGCATGGCAATGCCCAAACATCTAAATAGTCTTTTATACAAAAGATTTTGAGATAAATTTTATTATGTTAATACCAAAGGAATATAATTGATAAATCAAGAATATCATCAATACTAGTCAAATTGTAAGTTCATATAAGAAATGCATGTCTAGAATACATGTTGATGTTAATCTAGATTCCCTTGATTATTGAACCGAAAGAAACATGCAAAGCCTTATTTACACACAATATGACATGTCATCCTTTACTAGATGTAGTGTGAGGATAAGCCTTCCATTAGACCTCATACATATGATGCATGGAGATCTTATTCTACTGTTAGGACTTGCTCGATGGTGAAATGAGTATTCCTAAGGGAAACTTAGAGTGCATACTGTTGAGAGGTGCAAGTGACTGTGTCCTTGTCATCTTAACACCAAGTATTTTGAGGATGACCACGGTCATACCTCAACATGATAAAGGATACTGTCATGTCTTGGTGATTATATATGTGATGTGATTGGAGGAAAATTGCAATTTTATCTTGGAGGCAAGATTTTGCACCTTGGTGTCTAGTGTTGTGACCTAAACCAAGGCAGGCTAGGTGTTTTCAACTTGACTATATGTCTCTAGTGGAAATTTAACTGATATGTCATTGCGGTGTTCACTCATACTGACTGAGTGGGGAGAAGATCTTAGGATTTTGTCTCTTCTTAGATCTTGTGTGGAATTGATTGCGACCAAGCGGTAGTCAGTTGGACTTTGGGTGGTATGACTCAAACTCCCCATGACTTAGTAAAAGATGTAATAGAGCCATGTAGTATAATTGCTTAGGGTTAAACACGATTCACGTCGGATGTTTACCCTTTCCTTGTTTATTATACTGCTTAGTTGTTATATAATGCGGTAAGAGATGTTAACAATTATACATATTCTTCATATTCCTTTTTACCATGTTGTCGTGCTTATCTGCTTTAGTTGTTCAACCTGCTTAACATGTGTAATCGGTTTAAATTATTCCTTTAGCTGAATCTGCTCATCCTATTTAAGAATGATATATTTGTGGTAACTATAATCGTTGGTCAAGAGTTATATTCTTACTAGGACGTTGGTCTCACCCCGTGGTTTACCACATCTTTTTAGGTGTTCATAAACGGTGTGGGTAGGATCGTGCTATTGAGTAAGAGAATCTTAGAGATCATTAGATGTAGAAGGTTGGATGGCTGCTAGTGTTGTAGTAGAGTTCTAGTGTCGTCCATGTACTCTCAGGTCGGGGAAGGATTGTGTTTTGTATAATGTTGTATCTCGATACGTGGTTTTTGTCAATGCACCTTTGGTTATATATATGTGGCTTGTATATGTGAATATTATATTTTTTAATCGGTGTGGCCTCGTCCAGTAAATAGATGTAATATCTACTATGGTATGTGATATGATACAAGTCATGAACCTTTTTGTAATATGAGATTAAGAGAGAAAGATCCCCCCTCTCCCATGCCAGTGGTGGAGGCCGAATGCCCGTGAGGGTGGTAAATCAAGGCAACAATTGGGATTCAAACCCAGGTCCTTTGTTAGGGGATACCGTGCTTGATCACTTGAGCCACTCCTTGTCTGCATGTGATGGTTACATGAGATTGGTTTTAATTTACATATTTTTATGGATATGTGAATGTTTAGTTGTTGATCGCACATTTTGTTTTGAGTAATCTCATCCACGTGGCATTGGGCATCACAATCGTCATCCTCTCAATGTTCAATCCATGTTCCTTAAACCAGGACTATCTAAGATATACCTCAATACCATATGTTGATTCACATGTGCATGCACACAATTTTCTCAGTATTGTGTATCAAGTGGCCAGGATATCAAACTCCTATAGCAAGGAAAATCCCATCTACATCACTCATAGTCATCCCCATGTGTCACAGTACATCCGATCATCACCTTTATGGCAACCCTTATTCAAGATCACAATGGATGTTGTCAAAGTACGCTTAATGACATGTGATGAGTGTAGTGATTTTAAGTCTAAGAACCACAATCACCACTTTTAATATGAGAGATGATTATGACCACCAATTATGGTTTCCATGTGTTACTCTCAAGGTGGATCTGTCTGATACACTATTCTCCAACATGTATCTATGTGTTTGGTTTGATATCCCATATCATGACTGATGAGATTCTATCATCGACTAACACACACTCTAGTCTTATGTACCACTACTATCTATTAGCCTTCCACAATGACACCCGACTAGGGACATTACAAGAATGCTCATACTCTTAACATCTGTATGATTTCATTGTCCAGGTCATAAAGAAATACATCATTGAGTAATGTCAGTCTTTGTACATTTATTATGTTTTATCATTATCTCATAACTGATTGAAACATAACACATTGGAAGATTGCATTTATTAGTCAATTCATTTACATGACATGCCATCTCAATCATCATATGATTAGATCTCTGAAATTACATTTATCTTGTCCTTCTCAAGGATTGATTGCAGAGAAAAATTGTTGTTGTGTGTTGCCATTTGATTCTACAAGAGAAAATTGCAATTTTGTCAAAACCATTTTAATTTTGTTTGATTTATAAAATTTGATGATGTTTAATTAGGCCTTTAATTAACTATAGCTCTCATTATTTTGTTAAAATTGATAACCCTCAATTATTGGAAGATTGTAGCACACAAAATTCTAATGAGCCAAGATATAAAACAATTAAATTATTACCCGGCCAACGCCAACGTCTATAATCAATCATTAAGGTGGTCAACATTTGCTAATTACATCTTATGTAACTCTTGGATAGATGGTATGCACAACTCCTTACCATAGTCCTCTGCATGCTTCTAGGTGCTTAATCTCATTAAGGACACTCAGTTAAGCCTGAACTAAAAGCCAACATGATAGAATTGCACCCCACTTGGCAGCCTCATATAACTACCATCACACTTCCATGAGATGGATAGCACACATCAAGCTTTTCATCTGTGTTCCTAATGGGAAGCATCTTATACTTAATATGTTTGATTGAGGAATTTATATATATATATTAATATATATTTGTACATATGCATATCCAATCACCACATACTCTAGTACGTATCATATACATGCTATATCCCACAAACATAAATAAGTAACATAAAACATTAGCGATGGTTATGACCATTCTATTGTAATTCCTTAGAGCCACAAGGAATTAACTCTTGGATAGATGGTATGCACAACTCCTTACCATAGTCCTCTGCATGCTTCTAGGTGCTTAATCTCATTAAGGACACTCAGTTAAGCCTGAACTAAAAGCCAACATGATAGAATTCCACCCTACTTGGCAGACTCATATAACTACCATCACACTTCCATGGGATGGATAGCGCACATCAAGCTTTTCATCTGTGTTGCTAATGGGAAGCATCTTATACTTAATATGTTTGATTGAGGGATTTTTATATATATTAATATATATTTGTACATATGCATATCCAATCACCATATACTCTAGTACGTATCATATACATGCTATAGCCCACAAACATAAACAAGTAATATAAAACATTAGTGATGGTTATGACCATTCTATTGTAATTCCTTAGAGCCATAATGAATTAACTCTTGGATAGATGGTATGCGCAACTCCTTACCATAGTCCTCTGCATGCTTCTAGGTGCTTAATCTAATTAAAGACACTCAGTTAAGTATGAACTAAAAGCCAACATGATAGAATTTCACCCCACTTGGCAGACTCATATAACTACCATCACACTTCCATGAGATGGATAGCACACATCAAGCTTTTCATCTGTGTTGCTAATGGGAAGCATCTTATACTTAATATGTTTGATTGAGGGATTTTTATATATATTAATATATATTTGTACATATTCATATCCAATCACCACATACTCTAGTACGTATCATATACATGCTATAGCCCACAAACATAAACAAGTAATATAAAACATTAGCGATAGTTATGACCATTCTATTGTAATTCCTTAGAGCCATAAGGAATTAACTCTTGGATAGATGGTATGCGCAACTCCTTACCATAGTCCTCTACATGCTTATAGGTGCTTAATCTCATTAAGGACACTCAGTTAAGCCTGAACTAAAAGCCAACATGATAGAATTGCACCCCACTTGGCAGACTCATATAACTATCATCACACTTCCGTGAGATGGATAGCGCACATCAAGCTTTTCATCTGTGTTGCTAATGGGAAGCATCTTATACTTAATATGTTTGATTGAGGGATTTTTATATATATTAATATATATTCATACATATGCATATCCAATCACCACATACTCTAGTACGTATCATATACATGCTATAGCCCACAAACATAAACAAGTAATATAAAACATTAGTGATGGTTATGACTATTCTATTGTAATTCCTTAGAGCCATAAGGAATTAACTCTTGGATAGATGGTATGCACAACTCCTTACCATAGTCCTCTACATGCTTCTAGGTGCTTAATCTCATTAAGGACACTCAGTTAAGCCTGAACTAAAAGCCAACATGATAGAATTGCACCCCACTTGGCAGACTCATATAACTATCATCACACTTCCATGAGATGGATAGCACACATCAAGCTTTTCATATGTGTTGCTAATGGGAAGCATCTTATACTTAATATGTTTGATTTAGGGATTTTTATATATATATTTGTACATATGCATATCCAATCACCACATACTCTAGTATGTATCATATACATGCTATAGCCCACAAACATAAACAAGTAATATAAAACATTAGCGATGGTTATGACCATTCTATTGTAATTCCTTAGAGCCATAAGGAATTACTACCACCTAGGTCTACATCACATGCATGAACCTATTTTTGGTGTAGATTTGTGCTTAAACCAATCCAAGTTGATCGATTGAACCGTTAAACTAGTTGACTCACCTATTAGTCAGTCAGTTGGTCATTTGAATGATTGTTTGGCCTCCGATCCAATCGATGTCTAGACAGCTCCAAAGGGTCAATTGGGACACCACCCGATCAGTTTGTCTCCTGGTGTCAGTCCTCATGGGACCTCTAAATGTCCACCTTGTTTTTGAGATGGTCATTTCGTTTGGAGTTAAGTGTTATCTTTATCATAACAAGATAATAAAACTATCCTAATGTTGTTAAACTTATTGTATGGTAATGAGAAACCTCGAGTTACATTCTAGGGGAGCATATGATGGAAAGAATAATACTTTTACATTTGGGAGAGGAAGGTAGAGGCTCGATATGTAAATTGAGACATAAAGAGGGAAAAAACCATTCAACTACACACATATATTAGGGTTATTGGCCAAAACAATGCTACACATCCACCATCAAAACTAATTTTAGGGTGACACATGTAAATTCCATATATATGTATATATTAGTTTGGGATTGTATGTTGTATTGAATCAGATATGCACATTAATTATTTTAAATATTCCCATCGTATGAAATAAATAAAAGATAAAAACCAAAAATCTAATCATATCTGTTAAATCCCAAAACATAGTAGATTGGCGTGGCTCTGATACTAATGTTGGGGAATAGGGCATCAAGATAGGTAGAGGAAACAAAAAAATTATCTACCATATTCCCTTTAACATATGATCACATGAACAACTATGTAATGGGAAGGATGGTTTACGAGGTCATACTTAGTCCTGGAGCAAGTCCAACAACTATTCCCTCATTGCAGTATGCACCTTTCTTCAAGTCTCACTTGGATGATGTCAACAACAACTCTTGGTTGATCACCACAGACAATAGCTTGATGTTGTCCTCCTAGTAGGAAAAGCTCCACACCTCTATGGTAGTCGATACAGACAACCAGGAAGTCCTGTCATTCTAGTAGAACTAACAAGAAGGAGTTGTCCCCTTTTGTTAGTGTACTAGCACCAACCTGCTTTCCTACTGTTAGAGAATCCATATTAGTCTAGTAGTTAATAGGCTAATTAGTTTAGTGGGCCTTTATATTCCAGCCCATCTAGTTTACTTGGGTCCTAAGTAATATGGCGTCTCTTCTCTCCTATATAAAGGAGAGGTCATCAGTCTTTGTAATCATAACAATTACATTAGTTCAATTCTCATATTTTACATGGTATCAGAGCGGGTTCTGTCCTGAGAGAACCCTAGCGCCGCCGCTTCCCCCTCTCTCTCTAAGCCGCCAACTTCTCCCTTGCAGCCGCCGCCGCTCCTTTCTCCAAAGAGAGCAACCGCGGGCTCTCTCTGCCTGCAGGCAGCCGTTGCCGTGGCCTAGGCCGGCTGCCCGCTAGGCAAATCTGGCCTACATGGATCTTTCTTCCCTTTCTCTCTAGCAGCCATATACGACAGTAATCTCCATCCGCCATCCAAAACCAGCAGCAACCGGTGCCGCTGCCAACAGCAGCACCAACCGTCGCCTCCATCAGCAGCAGCCGCTGCCTCCGCCAGTAGCTGCACCAGCGGGCACCTCCACCGCAACCTACAGGAGCATCCCAACCCCTAGCAACCACCATCTCCAACAAACATCCATCATCCGCACTACCATCCCAAAGGAACAGCCAACCACCGACCTCCATGAGTGTCTATCATCCATCGCCGACCATCCCTGAAGCAACCTGCTACATTCCCGTCGATACTATCGACAGGAAGTCAATGGTATCGACTTTATCACAGTGACAGAAGAGCGTCTATCGATACCATCGACAGCCCTGTCGATGGTATCGAGAATTGATCAGCAGCGATGTGAAAAGGATACACCTATCCCGCAAGCTACTGCCTCTTGCCGTTGTATCTGTGCTCATAGGATGTAGTGTTGCTTTATCCAAGAAACCGTATCCCAAACCTTGATCGCATTTTTTTTCAACCGGCGCTCCATCTCATGAAGTCTTCAGATCAACCTTCATCACCGCTTTGGAGAGGCTCCGCCTTGGCTCCGCATGTATCCTCTTAGCATGCAATATTTTTGGAGTCACGCAGGAGACCCTTTGTCATCTCCTATGTTGTGACAAAGTGCTTCATCAGTCGAGCGTCATATCTAGCCATTTTCCGCAAGCTGCTCCATCATCATCCTGGAGATCCTCATTGGACTGTTTGCTGCATTGTGTGTCATCATGCTACTGCTGCCATCTACAGTAGGTGATCACCCATCACTCTCCATCGCTACCAAACAACCATGTTTACTGCCCCCATATGCATTATCCCTGTCTCTATTCAGATCCTTAATCAGTCCTATTTTTGCTAATCAAATCCTATTTTGACCCTAATTGGATTTTTAACGGGGGCTCCACCCCCGCACCCCCAGATTTGTTACCCTAACGGGCCAACAAACCCCCTTTTTGGGTCGGTACTAGATCCATTTATTTTTCTACCCAGATCTCATGTTGACCCATTTAGTATACTCTCTCCGGTTATCAGTTTCCATTCTCCACATTTTTTTATACATCTCCATATCACATAATCCTCTCAAATCCACCAATTCCTTTCCCACCCACCCATATCTTGTGTGTATCCCTTTCCACAGTACGGGGGGGGGGGGTCATGTATCCTTTTCTCCACACCAAACACTCACTCTAGTCATATTTGGTGTGTGGGGGGATAGAGAGGAGAGGAAGAGATGAGTAGAGAGAGTGATCATGAGAGAATGTATGAGAGAGAGTATGAGATGAGATGATTATATATGTATTCAGGTTATATATTCCAAGCTATCTTCATGGAGCTTCACATTGTTCAGTACACCGGTTCTCTACTTCAACCAGCATTGAAGATCCAACGTCGACACCATATCCACATTCATACCACATTATGTACGTCAGATGTTGATGGTGTATTCCTTCAGTTGAATTCACATGAGACAGATGGGTGCTTCTTCAGAAGCTCAGTTTATCTTCACCGAGCTGCTTCATCGCGTCTTCTCTGAACTGCATCTGCTGTATCGACATCACCTATTGCTGATCTACTTGGGATCTTCCTTGATGGATGATCTCATTTCCCATCAAGTCCCAAGTTTCATGGTTCCTGCATCGTATCAAGCAGTAGATCATCCATCCGTGTTCGTGCCGCGTTAAGCATGTATTTCAGTGGCGTATTATTGCTGTAGTATCAGGGCCATTCTTCAGATGTCCTCATTCCAGATGCACTTCAAGGAAGACCTTCTTCAAAGCTCGAGTATCTTCAGCCTGTAGAGTCATCATCACCATATGATTCAGGGGGAGTATTATTTCAGGGGGAGTAACATATTTTGTATGGGAGTGATATTTATCTTTTATCTTTTAGTTATCATTTCTTTTATCATTTTATCGAGTCTTCTAACCTCCAAGCTTTGGACATGTGTTTCACCCATGCTCCAGCTTGAGGGGGAGTGTTAGAGAGTCCATATTAGTCTATTAGTTAATAGGCTAATTAGTTTAGTGGGCCTTTATATTCCAGCCCATCTAGTTTACTTGGGTCCTAAGTAATAGGGCGTCTCTTCTCTCCTATATAAAGGAGAGGTCGTCAGTCTTTGTAATCATAACAATTACATTAGTTCAATTCTCATATTTTACATCTACAATTGTTCTCCCTTGCTACCCTCCCTTTATCGGGTAGTACTTGTTTGGGTTCTCTCGATTACCACAACCAGAGAAGACAAATAATTATCAGAGGCAATTGACTTGTGTTAGAGTCAGAAGCCCCTAGTACCCCTCTATTTATAGGAGGGTTAGAGTCAGAGTTCCCAATCTGAGTGGGGACAGAAGGAACCAAAATTTCACAAATTTTCACAACATGAGAGATACGAAATGGTTGGTTATTAGGTCAATCGATCGGTTGGCATGTGAATCGGTCAGTTCAACCTTAGCACTATTCGTTTCATCATGTTTTTCAATCACAATTGTTTTGGCAGTTATAATCCAATATAATGCACAATATGATGCCAACACAAATCCTTGAATCAATCGAATTGATTCACCAGCCTCTCTATTCACAACCTGAGCTGGTCGGTTCATGTACCTGAACTAGTCAGTTCACTTTGTGAACTGGTAGGTTCATGGTTTATAATTTCCAAAGTTGATTCAATAAATCTAACACACTGAAATGATAGGTTCAATGCTTGAATTGGTACGTTTACAGTTTAGTCAGTCAATATCCAACCAATGTTGTTTAAATTGAATACCAAACTCTTTAGTAATCAAGTTTAAACCATATTCATGAATGAACTCCTATTCTAAGTATATCCTATGTGTGTGACCCTATAGGTTCCAAGATTGTTACACCCCGATCTAACAATTACCATTAATCATGAGATTAGGGCATACATTGAGTATTTAAAGTAATACAAAGATCACCCTTAACTTTTTTTTCAAACTCTTTGTTTTCTCGTATTGAACCACATAAACTAACTTTACAAGGGAATCTAAACATTGATTTCTCTAATCTGATTTCAATAGTAAAAATGCATGTAGGAAAATTCATTATGTTTCTCATACTTTTAAGCAAATAAGACTTGCTGATTCACATATATTGCTAAAAGAGGAATAATGTTATACATCATCATTTACAACTCTCTCTTATTCCTTTACAAGGACCTAGAGTGACAAGGACCGACTGAACTTAACTATACTTAGACTTAACTCTTGTGGCAGATCTACTCTGATGCAATGACCTTCTTCAAGTCCATGTGATATCCCTAAAAATTGTGAGTAGAGGGGTGAACCTACTCGCTCAGTGAATGAGTACTTCAAAGAAATAGTCTAAAGCACTGATATAATTACAGATATACTTTTAAGCAACTGATATCAATTATAAAAACAGTAAGCTTTAATGAGATTGATCATTTACAATCATAAATATAACAAGATACTCTAGATATCAACAAGAGTAAATTAATATATGAGCACGCTTGATTAATTTCAAAGAGAACTAATAATTCAGAAACCTACAAAGAATAATTGCTGGGAAACTGTACTCAAATCTTTCTTAGCCTTTCTTACTTATAAGAAACTCTTTAAAACTTATATTATCATATTTTAGCTTATGCCCTGATCATATGCAGTGTACTCAACATATGAAAACTCGTAGCGAACTACGATCTCACCGTACAATACTTAGCTGACACACCCAAGAATGCTAAGCCTAACTACGTCGCTGGTCTGCAATAGGAAAATGGCTCTATGGCCTCGACACACCTACTATGTCGTAAAAAATGGACTCCTCCTCTAACCTGAGCACACAGGCGGAGAGTCAAGCCACCTATTGGCTTTACTGTACTCTAGTGCCACCAGGATCTCTGGTTGATGTTGGACACTACATTCTGTATTTTCAAGAGACTTCCACTAGGGCTTCATCCCCCGTACCACCTGTTGGTATGTTCTAACCCCCGTATATTGGAAACTTCCAGGGTTAGGTCGTTTCATCCCTACGGCGCAGACCTCTCATAGGGAATCAACGGTGTTCATGGCTCTTAAGTCTATTATTTTATTATTCTTGGAAAGCTCTTACTATATTATATCTTTTACCTTACTTATACTTGGCATCTCTATTGTACCGTGCCTATTTATTTGAAGTTTATAACAAAACATGTATATAATTCTAAACTTGGCAGAGCAATATACTCAAAACACTATAATATACCGAGAAATCAACATTTTATACCTACAAGCATACTAAAATTCTTAAATAACAGAATACATGTCCACTTGATACTTTATACACTAGAATCATGCAATTGAACTTCTTAATACACTAATAAGAGTTAATTACTTGACACACGAGTAATCATCATTTGCACCTGTAAATTATTTGTACTTTCTTGGAAAACATGCACCTCAACCCAAATCTTGAGTTGTGCATTACATAACATATCTTAGTTTAGCTTTGTAAACCATTCGTTTCATAGACCATCTGATAAAATTTACCACAACTGGACTATTAAACATCACCACATCTCATATTGAGAACATTGATATCAAAATACTTGATTCATTGAACATCCTATCCTTAAGGTTTCATTTACCCCATTCACTTATCACATGGCTCTCATAAGGATTTCATGCGACATAAACATTCACTGAATAAAGACTACTATCAACAAATCATATAAAATCAATATATGTATGAAACCTTGGAACTGAGCTGAATTTGGGTTTCCATGCCATTCACTGAGATAACATGCATCAATAATAAAATTGAATAAATAAAGTCTATCATGTCAAGAAAATCCGTTCAAATAGATTTTACGATATCTATTCGCAAATATCCAACTTTCCTTGCATCAAGGGTTTCACCCTCTTTACTGAGATATCAATCAAACACTATTCACCTTAAATGAAATCCAAGATATTATCTGACATATATGTACTATGAATTCAGATAAATAATCATTCATAACCAAGGGAATCCAAATAAACAAATTTCTCTATTTAATTATACAACGATTTCAGTCATAGACAAATTCCCTATATTTCAGTTTACTCTTATAGCCTCTGTGAATACTTAGGGAATTCTCATTAGGATGTATTGTATACATTTCTATTATGATTTTATCATATGAAATTCATCCAAATAGAGGAAGAATCCGTTTCATATCATTTTGCAACAACTTAGATCAAACACACAATTCAAGGTTTGTAGTCGCATACTAAGAAATTAAAGATTATGGGTGATTTAACCAATTTTCATGCAATATACTGTTTAAAGGAAGTTCCCACTCACCCTAAGGTGTGAAAACACCTTAAAAATGCAACTCATCCCTGAAAATCTCGATCCCATATCAAATCCCTAGCAATTCACCCGATTCTTCTTCCTTTCAACTCGGAAACCCTAAAAATGAGGGATTATGAAGAAAGAGTGAGAAAAGGGGAAATTTTGACACCATTTTGGATCAAATCAGAGGAGGGACATAATCTTGACATGTGAGAGAAGATTCACCATAAAACTATATCCAAAGAGGCTAAACTTACATGATTTCATCATTCCTCAGACCGCAAAACCCTAGGTCAGCATCTCCATCACTTTCTCCTCTCAAACCCTAACTCTCCCTCTCTCTCTAGGATTTCATTTCTCTGGATTGAATCAAGAATGATGAGAGATCTTTGTATGTTAGGTTGACCTTATAGAGAAATTGAGCTGCTTGGGTCAATTGCACGTTGACCCCTCACTATACTTTCTCTTATTTCAGCTGAATTTTCTGTCATAAAAAATTCCTGTAATTCATCTACTGATAAGGTCTAAACACATCCAAAAATTATGAAAATTTTACATATTGTTTATGATTGAGTTTCAGATCACTAGTTAAAATTTCAGAACATTTGTCATTACTAATAAATAATTAAAAATAAAATACTACACTGCTAAAAAGCACTCTGTCAGCATTTTGGTCGAAGTATAGTTTGATCGAGAACCACATTCAAAGAACACTCATATATTCTGAAATTTTTCTCCAATATGCATGATTTAGTTATCCATATCATATACAAAATATAATTAAATACAAAATTTGTAGAAAATATGAAAACTCATTTACCACACTGCTATCCTGATCAAATTCCATATTCATGTACTATCAAAAGCCTCATTTTTGCCGATTAGGGTTTACATTTCTAAAACCCTAATTCTTCAAACTAAAATCATAGTTAGAGTTTCTTCTTAGGTTTGAAACATCACAATTGATCTACTATCATTAATCAAGTCTAAACGATGTTCAATCTAATCAAGCATGTAATCATCCAGGTAAACCCTAGTTTACCAATTAAGCACAAATTTGGTCATTGCAAAGATACTTTGGCAGTGAAGGTCCATAACTAATTTATGACATCACAAGCAATCAATGACATCTAGAAACACATCATTGCTACCCAAGTAATTAGGAAAGTTGGAGAAGAAATTCAACCTACAATTAGTGATTGGTGTTATAGTGATTGTCTAATTCCTTTGTATCTGATATCTTGGATTGAACTCGAGGCATGGAATCATCATCCTCTCAATGTTCAATCCTTGTTCCTTGAACTAGATCAAACTTTCTGAGATATATGTGACTTCAATATTATATATTGATTCACATATGCATGTGCATGCTTTTCTAAATCTCTCTTATCAAGTGGCCATGATATCAAAATCTTATAGGAGGGACAAATCCCATCTACATCACTCACAACCATCCCCATGTGTCACAATGAATCTGATCATCACCTTTATGGCAACCCTTTTTCAAGGTCACAGTAAATGATGTCAAAGTACACTGAACGACATGTGATGAGTGTAGTGATTTCAAGTATAAGAATCACAATCACCACCTTCACTATGAGAGATGATTATGGCCACCAATTATGGTATCCATGTGTCACTCTCAAAGCAGGTCTATCTGATACACTATTCTCCAATAAGTATCTATGTGTTTTTTTTATATATCATATCATGACTGTTGAGATTTTGTCATCAACAAACACACACTATAGTCTTATATGTCATTGCTGTCTATCAACCTTCCACAATGACATCTGATTAGGGACATAACAAGAATGTTCATACTCTTAACATCCATATGATCTCATTGTTCAGGTCATCAACCCAAAGACATACATCATAGAGTAATGTAATTCTTTAGACATTCATTATGTTTCATCATTATCTCATAACTAATTGAAACAGAACAAATAGGAAGGTTGCCTTTATTAATCAAATTATTTACATGATATGCAATCTCAATCATCATATGATTGGCTCTGTGGCATACATACTAACAAAAACTGTCAAAATCTTCCTCAAGTGGTCAAGCTTTGGCTATTACAGATGATCACAACAAAATCAAGGGTCACGGGAAAAAGAATTATAAGGGAAAGGGCAAATGTACATGTTATATATGTGATGAGGAGGGTCACATATTAAAAGACTGTCTAAAGTTGAAGGAATTGAAGGGTGGAGTTTGCTCGTTGACGAAAGAATATTCAAAAGCCCTCAATTTTATGGAATTAGGCAGACATAATGGTTGGATATTTGATTCAGGTTCTTGCTTCATCATATGTCCAGAGAGGAGAATATTTGATGAGGGTTATCTAATGCAAGTGTGTGGAACTATTCAACTAGTAGACGACAAACTCTACCAAATTATCAGAGTTGGAACAGTTACATTCAAAATGTATGATGGAGCATGCCATACATTGTCGGGGTCTGATATGTCCCTGATCTCAAGAGAAATATGATATCTAAAAAGATACTCAAATCCATTAGTTGTAAAATTTTAAAACAAGGTGGAGTCATGCAAGTTACTTACAAAGGGGAAGTAATTATTAAAGGTGCTTTAACCAAAAGAGAAGTAGCTGATGGGAGTTCTACCAATACTAGAGGCATAGATGAAGCATTGGAATGTGAGGCGGGCATCAAGAATCTGGATAGTGCTACATGTGAACCAATCTCAAGTGTAGTTAAGTGCAAGGATGTAAGATCGATTTATAAATTTCAACAGGTGTAGAGGCAAAGTCATCATTTGTTGGAAGAAAGAAAACATGGGAAGACTGACTACACAGTACCATTGAGCAGGTGCGGCTCAGAAAAGGTACAAACCTATGACATGGATTGCCAAAGGTGTGAAGGATGTGGTTCTTACAACCGCAGGTGGAGGTAGTGCAGTTTATCAAACTGTACATCTTGTGGAGCTCTCACGTGATGGGTTCAGATAGCCATGTCCAGACACACACTTTGCATAAACGTACATGGTAGAGTGCTTCCAGTGATGGAAGTAGCTTCTGAGATCAGAAGCATAGAAGAAGAATGGAAGAAAACTTTTGGAAGGAGATGACACACTTCATTAGATAAGGTCCAAGGTGGATATTGTTGAGATAATGTCTCTTATCCTATTAGGATAGTGAATATTGTCTTAATAATATAGGAAAGTCCAAAATGGTGTTAGACTTGGAGTCTGAGATATTGTTTTCTTTTCGAATTCTATTTCCTATATAGTTCAAAATTGCATTCTCATTATCCTTTCCTATTAGAATAGTCGTATCCTCTTATCCTACTCCAAATCTAAATTGGTTTATCTTTAGTGTCTATTAATAGATTACCAGACATATGTTATGGCTGTGCCAAAGGGGGGCAGAAGCCAAAACGATAGCTAAAGAGGAAAGAGAGTGAGATTGGGTTACGAAATTTAATTGTGGATGTAGGATTGTGAGAGAGTGACAATTATTGTAATTTTCTTGAAGTTGCTTAATAGAATTTGGCGGTCTTATTTACCAATTTTGTTCTCTCATTGGCTGTTCATTTGACGATTATTGGCTCTATCAACAAGGGTTGTTTTTGTTTTTCTCGTGCATGCTCGTGTTGTATTTTCCATAACAATTTTTTTCTTAGAATTGAAGCTTCAACAAATCTCTTCAACAAGAGTTTGATGTGTAGTGTAAGGCTGGCGGCGATTAGTGCTGATGTGCCTGCAGTTGGGCTAGACATGTGGGTATAATATGAGTGACCCCACCAAGCAGAACTACTAATGCTCTGATGGTGTGTCAATAGAGGATAGAAGGGGTTGGATGATGTTAGAATTTGTCTCTTATCCTAATTG
The DNA here is from genome assembly GCA_963693085.1 of Alisma plantago-aquatica. Classification (NCBI taxonomy): domain Eukaryota; kingdom Viridiplantae; phylum Streptophyta; class Magnoliopsida; order Alismatales; family Alismataceae; genus Alisma; species Alisma plantago-aquatica. The sequence goes on from OY856415.1 coordinate 242,518,902, forward strand.
GATAAGAAATAATATCTAACAATATTAGGAAAGTGCAATTAATGTTAGACTTGATTCCAAGATATTATTTCCTTATCCTTTTGTATTGTCGTTTCCTAATCCCTATAGAATAGTCGTATCCTCTTGTACTGTTCTAACCGAGAGTCCCTATCTATAAATAGGGGTAGACACTGTTCAAATATGGTGTGTCGATGTGTGGGGTCCAACGGGTGGTAACTTTGGGTGTGCCAACGTGGGACAACATCGTGTGCTAAAACGGGAAGCCATAAAGGATAGCCAAAGAGGGGAGAGAACAAGAGTAGGTTACAAGATTCTATTGTGGTCTTGGGATTGTAAGGGAATGACAATCCATGTAATCTTTTTGAGGTTGCTTAATAAAATTCTGTAGTTTTCTTCGCCAACTATGTTCTCTGCTTGGTTATTTATTTGGTGGTTATTGGCTTTGTCGACGTGGGACAACATATCTTTTGTTGTGCATGCTTGGGTTGTATCTCGTGTGGCATTTTTCTTGGGCTTGAAGTTTCCGCATATCTCTTCAAGTGGTATTAGAGCAGGGTTCATGCGAGACAATTAGAAAGCTTGGGAGACACAGAAAAGCATGATGACGTCGAAAACTACCGTTGGAGGTCATCCGATAGTAAATCTTGATGGCAACATCGTTATGCAACCAGTCGGGAGCCAATCTACGTGTTGTGAAATATCAACGCGAGGTGGAGTCATGCTATCTACTTGCATGGGGCAAGTGGCTACGGGGGCTACTTGGTTCTATCGACTGGTTGGATTTTTTCTAACCAAAAGAGGAGCAGCTAATGAGAGGTCTACCAATATGGGAAGCATAGATGAAGCAGTAGCATGGGTGTCAAGCATCATGAACCTAAAGATTGCTACATGTATTCAACTCTCAGAGGCAATCTGGTGCGAGACTGCAATCTCAGTTGTAAACTTCAACAGGTGCAGAGGCGAAGCTGTCAACTGTTGGAAAGAGGAAGTCATGGTTGGACCGACCACGTGGTGTCTTTGAGCAGGCATGGATAAAAGAAGGCACAACCCTATGGCATGGGGGCCAAAGGTGCGAATGATGATGTTCTTCCAACCGCATGTGAAGACGGTACAATTTTTCAAATTGTACATCACGAGAAGCTCTCACATGAAGGGTCCAAACAACCATGTCTGGACACACACTCCATGCAGGCGTGCATGGTGATATGCTTCTAGAAATAGAAGCAACTTCCGATGACAGAAGCATATAAGAAAAACGAGAGCATACTTCTAGGAGGATCAACTTTAGCAGATAAGAAACAAGGTGGAGATTGTTAGAATTTTGTCTCTTTTCCTAAATGGATAAGAAATAATATCTAACAATATTAAAAAAGTGCAATTAATGTTAGACTTGGAGTCAAAGATATTATTTCCTTATCCTTTTGTATTGTCATTTCCTAATCACTATAGAATAGTCGTATCTTATTTTAATGTCTAATCGAGAGTCTCTATTTATAAATAGGGGTAGACACCGTTCGAATACGGTGTGTCGATGTGTGGGGTTCAACGAGTGGCAACTTTGGGTGTGCCAACGTGGGACAACATCGTGTGCCAAAACGGGAAGCCACAAAGGATAGCCAAAGAGGGGAGAAAATGAGAGTGAGTTACGAGATTCTATTGCGGGCACATGATTGTAAGGTAGCGACAATCCTTGTAATCTTTTGAGATTGCTTAATAGAATTCTATAATTTTCTTCGCCAACCACGTTCTCTGCTTGGTTATTTATTTGGTGGTTATTGGCTTTGTTGACCTGGGAAGTCGTAGCTTTTGTTGTGCATACTTAAGCTGTATCTCGTGTGATGTTTTTCTTAAGTTTGAAGCTTCCGCATATTTCTTCAGACGACTCATCTTCCTTTGTGATCCAATTGAACCTTGTCGTCCCACAAAAGGACAAAATTGGTTGATAATCGTCGTATTTGGGCTTTTTCACGACAAGTTGCAACAACTCTAGACTTGGAAGCACCCCACCCGAATCATTATAAAAACCACATCAGCGTGGCGGGTTTGAGCAACAGCTCATCCCCGATGGTGACACATAGGCTGGCCTGTTGTTAATATTTATTACCGTCGTTCATGCAACAGCGACAGGGGCAAAGTAATTAACAATTTCAGGCATATCCAAAATAAGAAACGAAGATCAAACAAAGCAGGAAAACAGAAATAACAGGAGTTAGATTTGCAAACTAGACCGTTCGTTGAGAAACGAATGTGATACTTAAAGAAATCAGTGCCCGACAATCCTCGCAGATAGGCACCGTTCTCCCAGACTCGATCTGGCACAAACCTGGAACCGACTTGTCTCGCTCACGCTTGACGTAGTCACGTTGCACTACTACCAGTGCAGCACAACAACTGCAGGAACCACCGTCTGACAATTGTATCTCGATGACGGGAAGGAGAACGCCGCACTTCGTATAGGAGAACAACTCCACGAAGTGGCTTGGAACGAAGGCACTTGCTCTCTAGATTAGGGCTCTCAAAACACACGTGAAATGGCGGTAGAAATCTATTTGTTGTGTGTTTAACCCTAATGACCGGAGGCATATATATAGCCACACACGTCCCTAATCCTATTCCCAGTAAGATGCAAACACTCGGTTGTTCTTGTACACAATATGGAATAATCCGTAAAAGAGAAACACTTTCCAATTAGGATTAAGAAATCCGAATAGGAAAGAAACAATTAATTACACGAGTAATTAATTACTTAGTCGTATCCTAGTGCAAAAAGAATCCGAAAGACGGAAGACATTCTCCACAATCCACAATCCACAATCCACAATCCACAAGACACAAGCCCAAGCCCGAGCCCGGCCCGGCCAGGCCAGGCCAAGTGAGGCGAGGTGTGGCGTGGCGCGTACGCATGCGTGCGTGTATGTGTTGTGATGTGGTAACCCCACCCACCAAGGAGATGAGCATACCTCCCTCCTAGGACCCCTTGGACACTAGTGCCCCATGTAATCCTACATATGAGGACCATAAAAGTTCTAGGAGTGAGTAATATGGGATAAAACTTCTTTGCCATTTGCACTAGAGGCAAACCTACTTTTCTCACATGTACTTGCTGCACTACATTGGGCTTAACCCATGCTAAATAAATGGTTGCTACAATATCCATATATCTAACAATCCCCCACAAAGTCCAATGTGTAGTGTGCTCTACCATTCAGTCCTCCATATTATGCTTTCAGCAGATACCTTTCAGTTTGAATCTACCTGAGTTATCCAACCGTGACCCACACAGGAACTAGGTGAACAAAAGTCTTGAACCTGAACCTTGGGTACAAGAGTATAGGTTGGTAACAACACAATAAAGACATGGTAGAAAAGAAAACAATGCATTAAGGCCATGCATACAAAATTTTATATCATGATAGATAACAGAGAAAAACCCAATTCTCCTCTTGCGGCCTACACAACATCAATCACTTAGTTGGAGTCTCCAAGGATGTACTACTAACATCCTGTCCTAAGACTTGACACCATTAAGAGACTACTCTCTTACTAACTTGCAGTCATGACACTAATAGGTTTCCCAGGGAATAGACACACAGATGCAAGAAGCATCAAACAAGAATACATAGTGTCATCTAATTTACCCGACAACTTGTTATTACCACATTGAACCCAATTTGTGGGATGTCCACTCTTTTGGGTTGGGTTGCTACTTCCTGCAAATCTATAGGGGTTTCAGTCCCATCCCCAACCTGGATTTTTTCACTAAAGCCAAGGTAAGACCTTTAGTGAAAGGATCAACTGTATGATCTTTGGTACCGACGTAGTCCACAGCCATGACCCCATTAGACACTAACTCCCTTACAGATTTCAATCTGACTTGGATATGTCTACGCTCTTTTTGATTGTACTTAGAACTCTTTATCTTAGCAATAGTTGTAGTGCTATCATAGTGAACTGAAATTGCAGGAAGTGGCTTCATTACTATAGGTAAACTAGACATAAGTCCATGTAGCTATTCAACTTCCAATCCAGTTTCATCTAAAGCACACAAATCTGCCTCAAACGTGGACCGAGACAATATGGTATGTTTCTTAGACCTCCAGGAAACAACTCCTCCTCCCAACAGGAATACATATCCTGAGACACCATTACTCCCAGAATTCACGGCAATCCAACTTACATCACTATATCCTTCGACTACGGAAGGATGTTTACCATAATGCAGCCCAAGAGAACATGTTCCCTTGATATACCTCAGAACTCTGTCAAGAGCTTCCCAATGGGTCTTGTCGGGACAACTGGTGTATCTACTTAACTTGTTCACGACAAACGCAATGTTTGGACGTGTACAGTTCATAAGATACATCAAACTTCTAATAATATGAGAGTATCATAATTGAGACACTGGAACCCCAATCTCATTCTTGAACAAGGGCTTGCATGAATCATATGGAGTCTTAACAGGTTTATGTGATGTGTACTCAAACCTCTCCAGTATCTTCTCAACATAGTGAGACTGAGAGAGAGAGTTATACCATCAGTAGACCTTGTGATTTTAAGCCCTAAAATCACATCAGCGACTCCCATATCCTTCATCTCAAACTTGCTACACAAGAATGACTTTGTCTCATTTACTACTTTCATATCGGAACGAAAAAGAAGGATATCATCGACGTATAAGCATAACAAAATGAATCCATTATTGACAATCTTGCAGTAGAGACACTTATCAAATTCATTAGAAATAAAGCCAAACGATGATATCACAGAATCAAACTTCTCATGCCATTGCTTAGGGGCTTGTTTCAAGCCATATAATGACTTAACAAGTTTACACACTTTGGACTCATTCCCACGACCCACAAATCCCTCAGGTTGTTCCATATATATCTCTTCTTGAAGATTACCGTGTAAGAACGTGATCTTCACATCCATCTGATGGATATAAAGATTATAAATGGAAGCCAATGCTATAAGCACTCAGATTGTGGTCATACAGGAAACATGTGAATAGGTATCAAAATAATCTATTCCTTCCCTTTGTGTGTAACCCTTAGCAACTAACCTAGCCTTATACTTATTGATTGTCCCATCTACATTAAGTTTCTTCTTAAAAATCCATTTGCAACCAACTGCAGAACAACCAAGAGGCAAATCCACCAATTCCCAAGTTCCATTCGAGAGAATTGATTGGATTTCATCATTTACGACTTCTTTCCAAAACTTAGCTTCTGGAGATTCCATAGCTTGTTTGAAAGTAACAAGATCATCCTCAACATTGTAAGTGAGAAACTCACTTCCAAAGTCCTTGGATGTCCTAGGCCGTTTACTTCTCCTTGGTTCAACTATTTCTTCAGAATCATCCGATTCAGAAATAGCTTGTTCTGAGTCGCCCCCCACATTTGTCATCCTTTCCACGTGCTCGGGAATGGAACTTGTGGTAAATGAATATTCTTGAGATACTTCATTGGGAACACTAGTTTTCATATAAAACACATCCTCAAAGAATGTTGCATCACGTAATTCTACAATTGTATTGAACTCAATGCCAGAGATATCTGATTTTACAATTAGGAATCTGTAAGCATAGCTTGTCTCTACATAACCCAAAAATATGGCATCAACCATTTTCAGTCCCATTCCTTTTATGTCCAGGGACAAGTACCTTTGCAAGGCACCCCCACACTCGAAGATATTTAATACTTGGTTTCCTTCCTCTCCATAACTCAAATGGACTACTCTCTGAATGTTTATGGGGAACTCTATTCAGAATATGTCAAGCCGTATTCAAAGCTTCCCCCCACATAAAGTTGGGTAATCCAGATGTTTTGAGTAAGGTATTTACCATATCTATTAAGGTTCGGTTTTTACGTTCAACTATCCCATTTGATTGTGGTGAATAAGGAGCAGTAACCTCATGAACTATACCATGTAATTGGCAAAATTCCAAAAACAAGTTCGAGGTATACTCTCCTCCCCTATCTGACTTTAATCGCTTAAGTACTTTACCGGTTTGAGTTTCGGCTTCTTTCTTATAAATTTGAAATTTATTTAATGCCTCATCTTTACTTCTAAGTAAAAAGACATAACAATATCTACTCGCATCGTCAATAAAAGTTATAAAATAATGCTTTTGATCCCTCGTAGCAACACCATTAAATTCACAGATATCTATATGAACTAAATCCAAAATTTCCGAATTCCTATTCACAGAATGAAAAGGCTTCCCAGGCAATTTAGCTTGTACACAAATTTCACATTTATTGTTGCTAATTTCAGATTTAGGGATCAAATTTAGATTCATCATACACTTCATTGAGGCAACATTAACATGTCCCAAATGTGAATGCCATACATAGGATGAAACAAGATTCATACAAACAGAACTATAATCATTCAAATTTAAAATAAAATTTGAAATAGGTTCAACATGAATCTTAAATAAGTTCTCCACATCACATAAGTACCCCTTGCCAAAAAACAAAGAATTACGAAGGCATGTAATAATAGCCTTATTACATTTGCATTTTGCAGTCTACTCTATAACCTTCCCTAACTAAAATGACGCCACTAAGGATATTGCATCGAATGGTTGGAACATGTATGACCCTGTTAAGAGTCAAAACCTTCCCTGAAGGGAACTTCAAGTCCACCCGTCCTTCTCCTTTGACTTCTACAGAGATGGAATCACCCAAAGTCACGGGCCGACCTCGAGAGGCCTGATAAGACACAAACATGGATTTATCAGCACACACGTGTACATTAGCCCCTGTGTCAATTATCCAATAAAGTGGTTCAAAAATAGAAAGTATTTTAGGTTTAATAGACACATACCCATAATTGAGGTTCAGGGATGTAGTCATCATGTTGACCACAACCTCCTCAGTTGCAGATGTGGTAGATTTTTTTGCCTTCTTAGTAGGACAATCCTTGTTCCAGTGGCCAACCTGTCCACAAGTCCAACAAGGTTTGTTCTTCAGTTTCTTTTGGATCTTTGCCTTAGGTTTATGTGCATTCTTAGATTTCTTATCTTTGGTGTTTTTCACAGAAGTAAAATTAACAGTTGGATTTGCATCAGTAGGCACCTTGACCGTTTTCTCCTTTAAGTGTTCTTCTTGTATATTAATATCCATCATTAGTTCTTCCATTGTATGTATCCCTTTGCGATGCTTCAGAGACATACCAAATGATTCCCATGACTTAGGGAATTTTTCTATGATAGACATAACAACAAACTTCTCGGGAAATACCGTCTTGGCATCTGAGAGTTCATGAACTAGGAGTTGCAGATCATGTGTTTGATCAGAAACTGACTTACCCTCAACTATCTGAAACTTAAGAAATTTAGACACACAATATTTTTCAACACCTTGATTTTCAGTACTAAAATTCTTAATCAACAATTCCCACAAAACCTTGGATGTAGTGACTGGCGACTTTGAGTAAGAATCATACAGTTTGTTATTTAAACCAAACAGAATCAAACCGCGACACGTTTTATCACCCTTCTTCCAATTAGCAATTATATTTGCATTATCATGAATCGTTTCATCAGATATAGGTTTAGTCTCTACTAAGTACTGATCAAAACCCGCAATATTCAGCCAAATTTCCATCCGACTCTGCCAACAGGCAAAGTTGGTACTAGTAAATTTTTCAGGCATACTGCTGGTATCAATTTTATTTCCCGAACCACCCTGACCGGCCATTGTTAATTAATGACAGAAATATGATTTCTTTAAGACTGATGTTAATATTTATTACCGTCATTCATGCAACAGCGACAGGTGTAAAGTAATTAACAATTTTAGGCAGTTCCAAAATAAGAAACGAAGATCAAACAAAGCAGGAAAATAGAAATAACATGAGTTAGATTCGCAAACCAGATCGTTCGTTGAGAAACGAACATGATACTTAAAGAAATCAGTGTCCGTCAATCCTCACGGATAGGCACCGTTCTCCCAGACTCGATCTGGCACGAACCTGGAACCGACTTGTCTCGCTCGTGCTTGACGTAGTCACGTTACACTGCTACTAGTACAACACAACAACTGCAGGAACTACCGCCTGACAGTTGCGTCTCGGTGACGGGAAGGAGAACGCCGCACTTCGCACAGGAGAACAACTCCACGAAGCGGCTTGGAACGAAGACACTTGCTCTCTGGATTAGGGCTCTCAAAACACACGTGAAACGGTGGCAAAAATCTATTTGTTGTGTGTTTAACCCTAATGACCGGAGGCGTATATATAGCCACGCACGTCCCTAATCCTATTCCTAGTAAGACGCAAACACTCGGTTGCTCTTGTACACAACACGGAATAATCCGCAAAAGAGAAACACTTTCCAATTAAGATTAAGAAATCCGAATAGGAAAGAAACAATTAATTACACGAGTAATTAATTACTTAGTTGTATCTTAGTATAAAAAGAAACCGGAAGACATTCTCCACAATCCACAATCCACAAGCCCGAGCCCGACGAGGCGTGGCGCGTGCGCGCGTGTGCGTGCGTTGTGATGTGGTAACCCCACCCACCAAAGAGGTGAGCATACCTCCCTCCTAGGACCCCTTGGACACTAGTGCCCCATGTGATCCTACATATGAGGACCACAAAAGTTCTAGGAGTGAGCAATATGGGATAAAACTTCTTTGCCATTTACACTAGAGACAAAACTACTTTTCTCACATATACTTGCTGCACTACATTGGGCTTAACCCATGCTAAATAAATGGTTGCTACAACAACCATATATCTAACATGGCCCACGTTGATGGTATGAGTCTCGTAGGGTTACACCACTATTTCGAACAGGGGAGTAATTAAATGAATCTAATTACAGTGTATGCCACCTTGTTTTCAAATCACGAGTAATTTAGCTAAACTACTCGCACATCTACTGTTCTACTCATCTAAACACCATCACTCTTTATGTTCACTACTACTCCTAAAATTGTTGAACTTTTAATTACTCATTTATAACTATTTTTCTTCCCTAAGTTTGGTCCACCAGTTCCCTGAAAATGTTGAATTCTCATTTCTTAGTTTTTCATGCGTTGGTGATAGTATTTATCAGTCAAACCGAATCGTATCCGTAATATTATCTCCTTAGTCTATTACTGGATATTTTTTCCTCGCTAGGTACGCTGAACAGATGCCCTTAGATGTAAACCTTGTCATGGATACGGATGACGGCTCCATGCATGCTCACACTTGCAAGGCTTGTCTGCACCAATTTCTTTGCTACTAGAAGACTTGCATATTAAGCCTCATTGGCCCCTTCTACGAGATATGGAAAGCGTTATTAATAAGACTGGAGAGCTGTTCTACTACAACAAGGAGGATAGCCTGAGCCGTCAACGGTTTACTCACCACATCTCAAATACGTCTACCTAACCTAAAGGTGCATGCTATATATAATATACACACTTTCTCCTCAACCGTCCCCAAGAATTTGATCGTTTCCCCATACGAAAAGAAATCGACATTATTTGATAACCATTAGATGTATTAGTTGAATTAGGTATATCCTTCCGATGAAACTGGCTCGGGTACTGTCAATGTTTCTTGTGTTCGTAAAGTAGCATCAGTAGCAGTTGATTAAGTACACACTGCGATCATTGCTGCTTAATCCATAGGAGGAAGAACTGGATCGCATTAAAGTCCTCATCCCGTTCAAATCTGCTGTTTCGAACTCACGGGTAGTGTCCCGAAGAATCCTCACCATACATATACTCAAAAACCCACCCCTAGAAAAAACGAGGTGTGTGTAGGATCAAGATTTAATGAGACACATCTGGGACAGCAGATTTGAACCCGTGCTCATAGGGCCAGATTCAACGATTTCAAATCCCAAATCTGAAGCAGAATTAATGGGTGCACCAGCCAATATTATAGCAACCGTTTGACTAGGGCCGTCCTCCGTGGCCCCGTTAAAGCTGCTACCACACTCAGCGGGTTTATCAACCTGGAAAACAAGGACCTTCCTATCTATCTGAGCTGCTTCTCACAATTAAGAATAATAGGAAAACTAAATTTATGGCTCCAATTGAGGATAAAATTCACATAAATCTCATGACAAAAAGATAATTTCAATGGCATCTTATCCAATCTATCAACCATTACAATTTGAGCTAACTTGCATGTGAATATTCAGCAAAGGCGTCAACGCAATGCATCAAATACATAGATTCTGTAATAAAATATCATTAGACTATATCTATTATATACCAAACAGAATTTACAATAGAAATTCCATGTTGTACATCTTTAATATTCATTAAAAATTCGAAGCCACTATAAGAGACAAATTGTCATACACTTTCCACTATAGACTTGTGTACATCTTTACATATCCAAGAGCTGAACTGTTGTACGACACTACGATACATAAGGAAAGAAAGAAAAGAATGAATATTTGCACTTCCACGCCACTCTTAAAATGTCATGTTTCTTCTGAGCATGACAATCAGATAATCAACCACACAAGTAAGATCTTTCAACCTTCACAATGTCATGACAAGCTGGAAGACTCTGAAAGAATATGCATGGTAAATAGGGGGAAATGCAATTAGTTCAACCACATGCAAAGATATAAATTCAAGTATGGATCACATGACCCAACAATCTGAGCAAACACTATTTCATGTGAAATATTGAAACAATTTTATAATATGAAAGTGAAAATCAACTTATCAGTGTGACATTCATGTGAAAAAATATTATTATAGAAACCTTAACCACAAATCTGGTAAAAATCAACTAGAAATAAAGTCAGTATATCCTACCACACATGATTCACACTGGCAATAAAGATTATAGTGCATGTCCGACTAGTACACATAACAAAAATATTGCATTCACTAGGTATAGTCAAACAAACAGAATAAACCGCCAAGTAAGACAATTGCATAGTCAACCATGGTAGATTGCGGAATAGAATTATGTTCTTGAAAAAATGATACAAATAGTGGAATGCCAGCATGTACTACAACAACATTATAGTATTTTTTCAAGTAAGATTATGATAATTATCATTACTTTTTGATATCAATGAAAAAAGTTGAAGAATTGTAAAGTAACAAATCCAACAGTATATATCTAATATGTATACAAAATACATATGAACTTTTACATACTGGCACCTTTTTTCTTGTTGTATTCATCTCCCACCCAAGACATCACATGCGATCTTTTAAATAAGAAAAGTTGACTCTTTTATGTATATCTGCTAGTCATATGTTTGACTCTCTCTTCCTATAAAATAAAAAATTGCATGACAGTTCAATACACACCCAACTGAGAGTTAGGAAGCAACATTAGGGCCACAGTGACAAGTTCGACCCAATACTATTGCTTTTCAAAATCATGAAGACTTGGGAGACTGAGGAAGATACAGAAGAGGTCCAACCAATCTTAAGTATACAATAGAAAAAATTCTGGTATGTAATACATAAAGAACAACCAAAGTATTGAAACATGGCGTTGACCGGCCAGTTCAACTGGTTGAACCATGACCTAGAAAGCTTGACAGTCTGGGTGCAACGAAAATCATGGTTTTAAAAAACACACCTGTGTTGACCTAATAGTTCAACATTATGTATATTTTGATGAATACTTAACCATTATATTCATATGCATCTAATATCTCTATTTGAGATTGATTTCAGGTATTAGGTACAAAAAAGGATCAATTCAATCAAGTTTCAACTTGACTCAATACAAGCCAAAGTCAAAGCAAATGCACTTTTGTGGAATATTCCCTAAATGATTTAGGACAAATTTTTAGTCATTTGTATTGGTGTTTTGACTTGTAATTAAGATGAGAAAAAATTAGGAGCACTTAATTCAAACGTTTAAGAACTTTAATGTCATTTTCCAAAATGCAGCACACACTGTTTGATCGGCTGAATTTCCCTCTCAGAAACTCGATTGACCCCTAGGATGGATATTGGAAATGTCCATGTTCAGCCGAGTTTATCTCAGGATAAACTTGATCGACCCTATGCACAAAAAAATTGATTTTAATCCATCAGTTGATTTTCATCCAGGATAAACTTGGTCTACAACTCAAAATTAGCTTATCGCATAGTGCTGATAACATCCAATTTTGTGGACATTTGTCTGCTTATTCATCTTTACATTGTAATCCCTTTTTTAGATTTATCTAAAAAAATCTAATTGTTTCATTAAGAGTTGATGTGACTACCTAAACTCACAACCCTCCCTACTTTACATAGAATGTTTTATCGGTCGCTACACTTGGAGACAACTCAACATTCTATGAAGAAAACACCCTAGTGACCGAAGGTCAACCAAAGCCAAAACCCTTATAGTTGCCAAAAGTCACCAGGCATAGCGAACGAAGGGGGAAGCAACTACTGCGGTCTCTACAGACTACTAGCTCTCGTGACCAATTGAATCAACAAAGTTAGCATTCCTTGCAGTTGGTACAACAACATCTGCTCTAGAGACTGATGACTTCCCAGTCCCTTATGGTCACCACCAACTATTGCGAGCAATGAACCAACGGAACCAACCTCCTTGCGGTCACTACAAAGACATCTACCCAGGAGACCGAAGACTTATGAACCTATTGCAATCGCTACTGTCTCTGTGTTGCGATCAAAGGGGTTAATTGCCAATTGTGACTGAAACATTTTTAATGTAGTGACTACTACAACCTTTAAGTTGGTGGTCGATGCCTATAAATAGGCACCGACCTCATCCATGCCAGGGGGTCACTACATGTAGAGATGACAAAGTGCTTCCACATTCTAGAGTCACCCTCATCTACCTTATACCTCTAAAGACAAAGGTCCCAAAGAGAGAGAAGATCATCATCACCCTCTTCTTCAAGAGAAGGAGTTGCCATCCTCTATGACAATTCCCAATCCAGATCTAAAGGAGTACTGTTGGTGTATTAGCCATCCTCCTTCTTTAGATCTATCATCCCTGCCACACTATTCATCCATCATCTTTGTCTATCTTGATGTATTTTCACCTTTGTAAATCCGTAGTGCTACTCATGAACATGAGTGGCTAAACTCATTGCTTGGCTTGGGAGTAGCCACTAAGGCTCTCCAAACATGTGCATAATTACATCCTTTTGAATACATATGCTCTTAGCAAAGATTATCTCCATTCTCTTGGTGTTAATGCTTCACTTGTACAATTAGATACTATCTTGTGATGTTTGATTGTTAGTGTCTCAAAAGAGTAACATTAACTTTATCTAAGTGCTTTGGAGTTTCATGAATGCATGAGAATGTTGGAATGCTAAAGCTAATGATAATATTGTTATTTTTGTCATTGTTCATTTGCCATTTCAAGAAAGAGACAACCTTATAATCTAGATCGATCCTAAGCTCGAGAGGAGGTAATAGACATATATGATGATTTCTTGTAATCTTGCTAAGAGTATACAAAGGGTGTGAGTATTGCATGTTGAGGAGAGATCTTAGTAGGTGAAACATAATCCAAGTTCTCATCCATATTTCACTACCACATGCAATGTTACTTTTGTTCTCTTGTTTTGTTTCTTTATCTTTATTTTACTTGTTTGTTTGTTTGGAGTAATATTGTTCCGTTACGAACATTATCTTAACCTACCCCTTTCGATTGGTGTATCTCAGTCAAGGTGACTACATTCTTAGCACTTACCGTCCCTTGTCCTTGTGATTTGACCCCAATCTACTACATTGGATCTCGTATAATAGTTGCGGGGGCATGAGTGTTGGGATATAAATTTAAGATTCTGACTACTCTAGATCCGCTCCATTTTAGACTTGTGATTTATACTAGTCAACTTTTTGGAGACGTTTCTAGGGACAAGTCAAACAGAACTGTTAAGAACCTATACCTACTCACCTTTTGGTGCCGTTGTCGGGGACAAGGTAAATGGAACTGTTAAGAACCCAAGCCTACTCACTATACACCAGTGCCTCGAGTCTAGATGTAGATTCGACTGCACTATTTCTAAATCTACTATATCAAACTGATTAGAATACTTCATTTTACATGTACAATTTTCTAACTCGACTGTGCGGATTGTTTAGGCATCATGAGGAGGAGAAGATTTTGACAATCATCTTACCCTTCTTTCACAACATTATGCCACCTTATAGAGGAGGACATACTGGAAGTGATCGGAATGTGAGGGAAGAGGATGTTTGGTTTCCACTAGAAACAGAATTCGAGAATAATGATGGCAACTCTGATGGAATTGAGCAAGGGCGCATACCGATACCTCACAATGAAGGAGAATGTGAGGAACGACATGAAGATGAATGTGAGGAGTGATAAGAAGATGAGGAGCACGAGGAATGACGCCATGACAAACATCATCACCATCAAGCAAGAAGAAACCAAAGGAACCATCATGAGCAGGAAGATAACAACCACAACAATGAAGAAGAAGATTAAGAAGGAGGCCCTTCCCTCTGAGACCTAGTCTCTACAAGTGAAAATGAGTCAAGATGCCCTATGTTCATTCTGAGATTTGATGCTCCAAACTTCAAGCTGAAGCCAACTATCATTTTTTGCTATTCAAAATAAGTTGTTTGGAGGAAATTCTAGAGACAAGAATCCTTATCACCATCTTGATGTCTGTAATACAGTTAATATGCTAGGGACTATGAAAGTAGTGATCTATTACAAAGGGTTTAATTTCTCTTTGAGGGTCAAGGCTATATCATGGTACCTATTTCTTCCTGACAAGAAGATTAATGGTTGGGGAGTGTTAGCTAACATCTTTGTCACCAAGTCCTACCCTATGGAAAGGCTCTTCAAAATAGCAAAAAGATAAATGGATTCATGCAGAAGCCTAGAGAAAACTTGTATGAAGCCTGGGAATTATTTTAGGAGTACCAGAGGGACTGTCCACATCACAACTATGACAAAGGCCACCTTTGTTACAACCTTCTATAACAGTCTTACTTCTGCTGAGAGGACTTCGCTAAATGCCACCTTAGGAAGCGACTTCCTGTGAAAAAATCCCAAAAAGACTATGAATATTGTTGACAACATTAGGGGTGGCAATCGGGTTTGGGTTGAGAGGGTTTTATTTCCGGTATTTTTTGGGTCAACACTTTTCAGCTTGACCCTAAACTTACAAAAGATGGATTTTTGGGTCGAAACCCTTAACCCAAACCCGACCCTCAAATAATTTTAGGTCTATCGTGTCCGACCCATAAATCTAGTACTATAAGTATAATTTAAAAAAAAATCTATGATTTGTCTAATCATTGATAATTTCCAAGTGTAATTAACAAATTTTATTCTGATAAACTTACAATGTGATTGCGAAACACATATAAAGCATATTATAGTTTGTTTGATATTTTTAAACATAAATTCACAATACTATTAGTATAATAAATCATAAAAATCAATACAAAACCATGTAGAATTGACAAAATAATCTTCATGATTGATGGAATAGTAATTTAATAGGCCATTGAGTGTCTTAACATATATCATTTGTTATTTTATTTGAAAATTTCTGAATTTTGGGTCAATCATGTCAATTCGGGTTTAAAGTCCAAACACGGACCCGACCCTAAAATAATTTTGGGTTCTATGGGTTCAAATCAATTTAGGGTCGGGTCAAAATACCTTAGACCTTAAACCCGCTTAAAATTTTGAGTTATGGTTGGGTCAATCAGACCAGATCATGTTTTGCCAACCCTAGACAACATGGCTGCTCTGCAAGAAAGGATGGTTTTCAATAGAGGAGACAAGGGTTCAACGAAGAAGACTACGTCTGAAGGACCTTCTATCGAATCTAAAGCCTTGTAAACTATCACTGCCCAAATTTAGAAGATTGCTATGAATGTCAAGCAATTGAAGGACTCTGGAGGTAAAAGTAAGAAACATGTAGAGAAAGTAATGAAATGTGTTACATGTGGTAAGGGAGGCCATGGAATCGACAATTGTATCTATACTCAACCCGAAGAGTAAAGTGAAGAAGAAGAAGAAGAGTCAGAGAATGTCTCTTATGTAAACTTCAAGAGGCCAGATCACACTGGTTTCAATTATAGAAACAAAGATGTTGTGGAAAAATCTCACTAGCTAAGTGGAGCATCTATACCACCACCAAGATTTGGAAGAGGAAATGGATATTCTCAGTTTACCAAGACTACAAATTACTAGAAAATTAAAAAATTACCAAAGATAAGGGCAAGGTCAAGGGCAATACAAGCGAATTAGCTAACAAAATCAAGATCAAGGCCAATCTAAAAGCAGTAATCAGCCAGACATGATGGCATAAGTGTTTGACTTTGCAAAAAGACAAGTCTCTGTGAATGACTATTATAATCTCAAATTTTCTTGTATTTTTTAATAATTGAAATACAATTATTCTATTAAAAGAGACTTGTTTAGAAATCTGGGTGCTTTCTTTTGAAGAATGGATTTCTATGCAAATTTCCATTGAATGATGAATTTTGTGAAATAATGTTTTATGAATCCAATGATGGATAAAAAGGGAAAAGGATAAAATAAAAACACATATTAAGCATAAAGATAAAAAATAGATGATAATTGTTAGTATATGTGAGAACTGTGTAGAATTCTCTAGAAAGTGGCATGGATGGCCACTAATAATTAGTTTTAGGTGCCACAAGGTTTTCAATAAGAAATAAAATCAAAATAAAGAAAATAGAAAAGAAAGAAAGAGAAAAATATGAATTTTAATGCATAGTATGTTCCTTATAAGTGGATGACTTGCATAAGAATTAAAAGTTCCAATTATTTTCGATTTTTGGTTCCAAACTTAGCACATGTATAGATTAAGTCATTATTGACTTCCCTTTAAAATTTGAGAGAAAAAGGACTCTTTTTGTGGAGAGGATAGCTAAATTAAGAATTCTCTAAAGAATCTAGTTCCGGGCATTAATTTGCTTCCAATAAATCCCATAAAATTACTTTAGGTTGGGAAGGACTTTAATGAGTTTCCCTCCAAGCTTCATATTGAAATGATGTTTTCAATGACCTAGAGAAATTCGTAAAGATAGAGAGATTCAATTGAAATAATGGAATTATGTTCCTTTTAAAGAGAGAGAGAAAAGGCACATATAGAGATATCTTTATGGTACCCAAACTTGCCCAGTTCGAAATTATGAAATTATAAGGATTATGTACAATTTTGAAGTCAATTGGAGGAGATAGAAGAGAGTTATGGATTTTTATAGTTTTCCATAAAGTGAGATTCATGGTTTAATGACAACATGTGTGGTATTCAATTGAACAAGACTTTAGAAAGGCAAGGTCTTAGCTTATTAATAGACATGAGGCATGGGGACCCTTTGATCTAGAATCAATGACCCTGAGGTCATCTTCCACCCCTAATAGAAAGGAAAAGGAGACTATCCTCCCTCGCTGACTCCAGTTCCCACCAACTCTCTACCTAATCATTCTAATAAAGAGAAAAAATCACAACCAAACTTGTCTCTTCTTACCAAACCCATCAAACCCCGATTTTATAACTCTCGTTCATGGGCCACCAAGAAATCAACCACTGAATCTATAACTTCTCACCCTTACAAACAACATGTTTTCCAACCCTAATCATAGGGTGTCGACCACTATAAAACTACCCCCAAGATCTCCACAACTACCTCCAGGGCCAAGCCGTGCTTTCCGTGTCCACCTTCAAACACACTGACTCCAAGAAATATCCACCTTTAACAATGTGGCTACTCTATCTCCGCCACAAAGGGGGGGCTCACCCTAAGCCTTCTCAGACAAATATGAGACCACGATTGAATTTGAGAGAATGTGAGGAGCACGCCCTATAGATTTATTCATTTCCTCGTGACCTCCTTCTCTATTTCCCCTTTCCTCTGAAAAGACATGCTGTTGTGTGAAACTGCTTCGTCTGGCATTCTGGCGATGGCACTTGAATGATCTTCATGTTTGGGCAAGAGGCCAGAAGCTGCCGCAAGTAGGTTGACAGCGGTGGACGACCATGAGGAAATCTATGCCTTTGACGATTCTACCCCAACTGCATAAAGCCCAAGTCTGTGGGAGTATGGACATAGGTGTACTTCCACCCTAGTCCAACACCCTGATCGCATGAAGTGAGCCATATATGTGGCCAAAGATAATTCATGGAAACTTGATCCACGTGTAAAAGGAAAAAGGGATCCAAATGATAACATGGCTCTCTGCTATTGGTCCAAAGGTATATATTTTAGAATATTCATAATAAATTATTAGTAACTCGGATCAAGACATGTTATATATGAAATTGATCAGGAGAATGCAAGAAATTCAATAAAAATATTTTTAGGGCCTAAACCAGACTCTACTTCAAGAAGTACCTAAAGTTAGCATCTTTAACGTGTTACATGAACTAGAAACCTAATTTTTGAGATGTGATGATTCTAATATGTCCAACTGATATTGATGATAAAAGACCAATATTTTATGAATAAAATGAGCAACTTGAAAGTTATATGAACTTAGCAACCCATGTTTTAGATAATTAGGGTTTCCTTGAGATAAAAGGTGTCATTAATGGTGAATTAGGGTTTATAAACCCAATGAACATGAAAAGTGGCAATTAGGGTTTGGAGAGCCAAAACCCTAATGAAACCCTAAAGTTGACCTAGAAGACCCCAACTTGAGACCCAAGTCAGTCTTAATGATGATTTGGATAAATAAATATACGTGGGCGTATTGCTCTAACTTTTGGGATAAGTTTTTTTGGTTGCTTGTTTGATTACTCTTGTTTGGACATTGAGAACACTTGATCAAGGTATGTGGTTGCGCCTATGACTATTCAGTTTAGTTTCCCGATGATTTTTGAGGTTTTCCTAGATTGCTTGAAATTAAATGCTTGGATGATATTTATTTTTGAAATCTAAAAAGTCACTAAGGTTATCACAATATTATTCTTATAACTTGATAGAACATGCATACCAACTCTGGAAACTAAGAATGGAAGAAAAATGTAGAAGTCAAGGTGATGACTAAAGGCCATGCCCTAGATTGGGAAGGTCAGGCCAGACCCCAAATTGGGAAGGTCATACAAGGTTAGACTAGGCCCCAGATTGGGAAGGGCATATGAGGCCAGGCTCCAGATTAAGAAGACCAGCATGGCACTGATTCAACCCTATTTTAGGGCTTAATCCTGTGTATTTTTGCTCTTCAATCACATCTATACCTGTTAGATTGCATGTCATTCCCCCTAATATGCTTATTTGTATAAAATGCACTTATGGACATTATTTGCATGTTTTTCAGGCATTTGGACCACACTTGATGGAAGAGAGAGAGAAGGGGCGATCCTAGGATTCCTCTGCACTTGGAGAGGACCAAAGTGAAGTCCGATGCTCCCTCGACCTACCCCTAGTGGCCAAAGATCAATTGAAGCAAAGAAGTCCAAGAAAAGCCAAAGATCCAAGTTAAAGTGCTGATCCAGGACCCAACACGGCCGTGGTACAACAAAACGACCGTGCTAGGTCACTTAGAAATCGACAGGTTCAACCTCCAGATCAAGCAGAAGGTAGCACGACCGTGGTGGAACAAAACGACCATGCCAGTGACAGACACCACGGCCGTGCACCACAAAACGACCGTGGCACAGCAGAGCACCACGACCGTGCCAGCCACCACGGCCGTGGCCGTTTTGACAAAAACCCTGTAACTCTGCCATTTTTAATTCCCCCGACCGTGCCCATCCACCACGGCCGTGGCCTACCCTACCCACCACGGCTGTGGTACCCCACCACGACCGTGCTACTCACAGAATCCACCCAATTTTCCACTATTTTCCCCATTTTGCCCCTAACTTAACCCTAGACCCCCTAGATCCCTATATAAGCCCTAGTGGCGGCTGAGGGTCGGGGGGTTGGATGCTTAGAACCTCATTTTTGCCCCCTTGTCACATCCACTCCATTCCCCTTCACCTCCACCTCAAATCCACTCCATCTCACCATTTCCACCACATAACCCCCCATATCTAAGCCTTCCATCCACTTCCCACCATCATCCTACTCGATTCCATCCAAGGAGAAGAAGGAGGACGTCCTTGCAGCAACTGGAGGGAGGAGATTCCTCATCTACACCGAGATCCATGGCTACTTCTTCCTCTATCTCCTTTCTTTTTGTGTTTTCCATGTCTATGAGTAGCTAGGCCCCTTGGGTGGGCTGTTTGGGGGGAAAATATGTTTCTTTGATACCATGTTGGGGGAAAATGACATGTAAACTTTGTAATTTCATTTGTTAATGATTATATTCTATTTCTATCTCATTCTCCATGGATTACTGGTTGGTTTGTGTGTGAAATCACCTAGGAATTTAGGCAAATTGCTTATATGTGTGAATTTTGGGATTTGCCCCTGGGTCCAATTCTTGGATCCCTAGGTTGCCTCCCATCTTCCTACATCCTAATCAATCTCCCTAAACCTAAGTGAGAGATATAAGTAGCTAGATTAGATAATTCTAGTGCAATTAGCATGGAGCCTTCTCAAGGCTAGAATGTGGGGGAATTGGGGTCCAAAACCCTAATTTCACCTCCCCATTACTACCCTCGGCCCCTAATTGCCCTAGGAATGTCTAATCTAGAAACCTAGACTTGATTAGACTCTAATTGGATTGAACCTAATCCCTAACCCAATTGAGCCTCGTAAGGGTAGTAGGGGGTGTTAGGGACTAGTTCCCCTATACACAACCTAGCATATCCATGGCCAGTTAGTAGCTTAGGTTAATCCATTAGACTCTAACTTGTTGTTTGGTTTGGATAATCTAAATGGAATCATAATGTTCATATGTCATCCCCCAACTTAAGTGATAAGTTCATACCCCTAAACAACCCACACCTCTCTTTATTGCTTAAAACCCTAGTTTTTTGCTTGCTTAGCTTAGTTAGCTCTTTACCTGCTTAGTTAGCTCATTGCTTTTCTCTTGTCTTGTTCATGCCTAGTGTAGCTCTTTAATTTCTCTTTTGCTTCTCTCTTGCTTGCCTTAGTGTAATTTGCCTTTTCATACCTAGCTTAGTCCTTTCTTTCCTTCTTAGTCTTAATCTAGTCTAGGGTTAACATAGATTTCATTCCTACCTTTAACTGCTTTCTTGTTCATCCTTAGTTAACAATCAAATCAACCTTTAAACCCTTAACCCTAGTTTCTGCAGTAGGAGCCTAGCTAAACTAACCTAGCTCTAGTGCCCCCTCTTTCCCCTGTGGATCGACCCTATACTTGCCACCTTCCTATACTACGACACGACCCCGTGCGCTTGTGGGTGTAGTTGTTTTAGTAGAAGTAGGCATGTAGTTTAGGTTTATAAATTTTGAAAGAAAACCCCCATCCACCGTGCATTCCGACCTCGTGGGGCACATCTATTCAATCGAGTAGTGTGTTAGCACTACTAGCGGAATCGCACCAGGCACCTGGGCTCCAGATTGAGAAGGTGGCCTAAAGTTCATTGTAGGGACGAAACCCTAAGAGAGGGTATACCAGAGGTTGGGTAAAAACAGTTGAGAAGTTATGAAGAAAATGATAAATTTTGTTTCTTTATCAATTGATGTGGTTATGTTGTAACAAGTATATGGAAATATTTTGGTTCCCCCACATACCATTATAACTTGTTATACTGATCGACTATTTTGTTTGTTGACGTTTTAGGATAATCTACCATTCTACAAATATGATGAAAATGGATATCCCAAAAGAAGGCACAAGATGAAGAGACATTAATGTAAACATGGAGGTAATAGTTAGATAGATTTTATTTATGATGCAACTTTATATATTCCAGATCATGTAATATTAGTCTTGTACCAAATTCCTTTTTAGTAAAATTTGTTAATTATTTCTAGTTAATTACTAAACACGTGATCCTGTATGATAGTAATGGACCTTTCCATCTCAGTCTACCTAAATAGGGGATAACATGGGGAGGGGGTCGTTACATTTAGTATCAGAGCCAATTTACCATTTAACCTTTAATAATTATTACATTTTAGAAGTTCTATAGAGCCCCAATGGAATTATTAAAGTATTTTTTAAAGATAATGGTGTCTAGAAAGGAACACAATCTGGGGGTTGACAATATTTTCCTCCATGCCACTAGTCAGCTTACGAGAACTCCCAGATATGTGCTTCTTCCTGGACAAAGTTAGAGGACTTTACTCGAAATAAGATACCTCTAGGACTTCTCATCTGATTTCATCACTTCTCTACTCTCTTTGCTCCCTAAACCCTAGGTACATGTATCTGCTCTCTTTATCCCTTCTGACTACTTGGGTTATGGATATTAGGGATTAAGGCATACTCTGCCAAATAATAAAAGTGGACATAAAGATAAAGAGAAAATGTTGACATGTCTCTCCCTATAAAGGTAAACCCTAGATGGACTAGGTCTAGTTAGGAAAAAACTTCAGTGGGTCAAGGTAATCACAAATCCTAAGGTATAGGTTGTAAACCCCAACCTCAACCCAAAAACTTAATCCTGGGGTATGAGCCAATAGAAGGAAAATAATAGTGCCACCCTAATAAACAATACGTAATGGATAGAGAAAGAAAGAACCCAATAAGTTGGATCACTTAGTTTTTCCATGCATGTAAGTACGTAGGCTAGGCATGCATGATATACATGGAGAACCAGAGTATGCGTGTAAAACATAGACAATAAGTGGTTGCATGACCCCTAATGCAACTTTTGGTTTTGGTGACCCGACCTAGGATGGGTCATCCCTGAAAAGGAGAAAAGATCTATAAGAGAGATAACACCCTAAATTGGAAGGTTGGTGGTGACCAAAAAGTTTAAACTCCTCCAGGTAGGAACCCTAACAAGCGTGTTACCACTAAAATTCAAGTAGGAGGTTGACATTAGAGCAAGTGACATCAAGGTTGGAAAAGGGATCAGTTCTCTACTAGAAGGGTTTACGCATGTTGGTTTGTGAGATAGGCATAATGATGGAATGTTCGAGGAGTTTAGTATCGCATAATAAGATGAGATAGTTTATGGTGACCTCAATGGGATTGAGAGTTTGACATAGGACTAGAGGATGCAAGTATATGTGCTCCTTCTAATCAAGTAAAGATAGGATGTAAATCAATGGTAGCCTCAAACTCTTCTACAAAAGCCCCCCCTCCCCCCCCTAATGTTAGGACCAGTTATAGGGTTAACTCTAGGAGAGAGTGCGACCCAGAGGAAGTAAGGAACCTTATCTACAAGACATGAGGTATTCTGAGAAATATTTGTAAGATAGATCCTAAACTAGAGTACACCTGAGTGGATGAGTTGAGTACTATATGCATGATCCCCAGAGGCTTGTCGCTCCCTAGATATCCTTGGAAGAACCAAATCTGAGAGACATAGGGAGAGGTTTCCTACACATATGTGTACCTACCATCTAGGAGAAGGAGAGAGAGTCCTAAGATCCTGTAAAGGTAAGTGATGTGCACAAATCATATCACCTTTTGGATCATGTTTGGTTGCATATCCATGTTGTTTTGACTCAATTATCACTCTCATTCATGCTAGATTCTATATTTTTAGCTATTCTTACTTGTCTCATGGTTTGGATTGTAGGTACCACATATTGCAATGAAATTATGAGGAATATATCATATTATCTCTTATTGGATCACTCCTCAAGTATATACATGTTTTGGGGTTCGAAATTGCGCAAGTACCACTTTTTACGGCATGTAAATCGGACCTACACTCTGAACGTTATGATCAAAATACACAACAGCCCAGAACAGCAAAGTGCACGCCGTGCACCTGGAGCATCAAGCAGAATGAAAGTTTCTGAAAAGTTGCACGGCGTGCACCTGGGAGCTGAAAGATTCTGGAAAGTTGCACGGCATGCATTACTTCAGCGCACGCCGTGCACAATGCATTCTGGAGTAAACTAAAAGTTTCTGGAAAGTTGCACGGCGTGCACCTGGCAATTTCAGTATTTTGAAAAATACGAGTTTTTGTTTAAAACAAAGTGGGAACTTAATGGGCGGTTATGCCCGGTCATTTTATGAACGTTCCCTCGTCCCAGAGCAAAGGAGGAGCGGAGGAGGATGATTTGGAGGAGAAAAAGGGTGGTTTCTTGGGAAAGGAGTCCATTTCTTCTTCTCTTCTTCTCCATTGTCTTCTCCAAGGTGCAGCCAAGCTTCCCCAACTTCATGCAGTTTCTCGAGAGAGGAGCCAGTCCGTTTTGGAGTAGCTTTGGGAGTGGAATTTCGTCCCCAAGATGGAATTCTACTTCTCTTGGGTTACACTTTCAATTCTCCTATCTTTTCCTTCTATAAACCATGTTAAACTCTGAAAATTCTGTAGCATTTCTGCAATACAAGATCATGGACGAGTAGAATCCAAATCTTGGACATGGGAGAGTAACTCCCATGTCATATCTTGTATGAACATATGAATTTCGTACTAAATGTTAGTTTCTTGCATGTTCCAAGAGTTGTTTCAGATCTGAAATGCTTGTTTGTGTGATTCGCCATCATACTTGCATGTTTTATGCTTTCTTTCATAATCTGAGAAGATGTGTTTGAGAGTATGGAGTTACTCTTTTGGCAACTTGTCCTTGACCGCGAGGGTGGCTGGGATTATGTTGAGGAGTAAGGTTTGTGATTTGAAATGAAATACATACACGAGAGTGATGTATGGAGTTAAAATCATCATCACTTCACCGGGAGGTGAGTGATGACTACAAACCTCCTTTGCAAGTTAATTAACATGTTTAAATTTGTATTTTAATATAAGCTATGATGTGATAGTGAAATCCCAAGTCTAAGATCCTCTTAAATCTGAATCTTAACCTTAATTAAGTGATAATTTACTATTTTGTTTTAAATCTGTAATTTAGTTTTTCTAATCCAATCATCTTGTGTACAACAATCTAGATTATTGAAAATCATAACTCTTGCACCTAACTAACCAACAGTCCTTGTGTTCGACCTCGACTACAACTACTCTCGTATACTTGCGGGAAATAGCTAGTTGAGTAAACTATCCTTTACTTGGATTGAAACTCGTTAGTGTAAACAACCAACAAGTTTTTGGCGCCGTTGCCGGGGAGCATCGGTATTCCTGTTAGAGTAAGAGTTGTTGATAAGTAAATGAGACTAGATCACAACCTTCATATCCACCATCATATCCATAAATCATAATTCATCATGATCATCATAATTTGTTGTATCTTCCATGTTTGTTTTTGTATCTCACTCACCTTGTTTATTTGCAGGAGCATATGGGGTGTTCATAAAAAGATCCTTGAACCGTGCATATCTCTACATTCAAAAAATGAACACATCATTTGCATCCCTCATGGAGAAAGAAGGAGTGAAACCCAAACATGTATGGAGGAATCACAACCCACACAACCATCATTCAAACGACATTCACCCATGCATCCTTCATCCACATCACCATCATTCACACCTAATTCACCACCAACACCCATACCACATCCTTCCACACCCTCATATCCACCACCTTCATCCATACCACATACACCACCACCACCTACGCCACATCCACCTAATCTTCCAGATTCACATGAAGAACTAGTCAAGGAGGATGACCTTCTTCTTAAGGACTACTTTGGTACAACTGCAATGCACATGAGTGGGCCTATTAATATTTCAGAATTTGAGGCAGAGGAGTTTTCTATCAGCCCATCTATCATACAATTTCTACAGCTGAATGCATTTGGAGGGACACCAATGGAGGATCCAAACCTCCACATTGCTGAATTTCTGCAGTTGCTAAGCACCATAAAGATATATGGTGTTCCTACTGATGCTATACACCTAATTCTTTTTCCATTCTCTCTTAAAGATAGAGCCAAGGCATGGCTCTATACTTTGCCAAAGAAGTCAATCAACACTTGGGAGGAGCTTCTAAAGGTCTTTTTGGCAAGATATTTTCCTCCTAGCAAAACTTTGCAGCTAAGGAGTCAACTCATCAATTATTCTCAAAGGGATGGAGAGACCTTGTATGATACATGGGAGAGGTTCAAAGATCTTCAACATCTTTTCTCCACATCATGGTCTAAGGAATTGGCTTCTATTGCAATCTTCCTATAATGGCTTGTGCTACAATACAAGGATGTCTATTGATGCAGCTGCAAATGGAGCTCTAATGAACAAATCTTATAGAGAAGCCTATGCTATTATTGAAGACATGGAAGCAAATCATTGCCAATGGAGTCCGGCTACAAGCTACCACCCATTCTTTTCACACATTACTTCCGAAATGCAAGTGGAAGATCACATGGTTGATGCTATAGACTTGATTGCAGCAAGGATAGACACTTTGTCACAAAGGTTTGAGAATCTAAGCACACAACTAATTCAAACAGCCAACAATATTTGTGATGCATGTGGGTTGCTTGGACACTCATCTTCTACATGTTATGCTTCTTCTATTTATTCTCCAATGTGCTACACTCCACCGAGCTTCTACAACAATGTGAACCCGAATTTCATTCAGCCACAACAACCGCAAGTAACTCCTAGATTAGAGTCCATGCTTGCAACATTTATTTCAACTCAAATGCAGCAAAATGAAGAGATCCATCAACAAAGCCAATCAATGAAGGGTTCCATTTGCCAACTCTCTTCTAAGGTGGAGACTATAGCCACTCATGCACATATCTTGGAGAAACAAATTGCCCAACAAGATCTTCCTAGCAAAGAAGCATTTTCACCTTTCTTGCCTAGCCCACCAGAGACAAATCCTACATATTTTAGGCCGTTGGCATTGAAGAATGGAGTTTTTATAGAGTTATATCCTTCAAAGTATGATGATGTTGATATCCATGATGATTATGAAGTTGCAACTAAAGGGGAGAAAGCTACAACACATGCTCTACATGTTAATTCTTCAAGCAAGCCACATGTCTTTCCTCCTCACACTCTAGATGACACATTGCTTGATAATGAGAACACTCTTCCCAACTCATATTTTGATGATGCTTCAAAGGAGAATGAAAAGACAAATAGTATTGGCATACAAAAGACTATTCTTGTTGCAGCTAATAGGTGCTTTCACTTGCCCCAAATCAAGGACATATTTGCACGGAGGCATCAATCTTTAGCACAACAATTTCCAGCTACAAATCAGAGCACCAGTCCTCCATGGACTTTGATGTTTCCACCATGATGAGGTACCCGGTTGCAACCTTTTTAGTTTAATTTATGCAGTGAGGACACTGCAGATTTCAAGCTTAGGGGGGAGCAACCGAATGGTAACCTAGTTCTTTTAGCTTTTCCCTTTCATGTTATTTGCTTCTTGTCATTTGCTTTTGTTTTGTGTTCACATTTCAGTCTCTTGTTTTCAATTATGCTCTTCTTGTGGCAAATCTAGTATGATATGAGGTTTATCTTTTATATGTGGATAGAACTCCTATGCTTAACTGATTGTCCTCTTTTGATGAGAAATATCATTTGGAGAAATTGTAAAAGACATGCATTAATCAAATGAAAACTTTTGGCCATCAACATGTGCTTAACTATGGTTTATGCTTCTAACCTGAACATTCATCTTTCACATCCTTGATTGCTTAAAACATGTAATGGTTTCAATGTTTATGAGTAAATCAACTTTACAACTTCATTTGGAATACGGGATGCCCTTGCCAAGCTCTTAGTGCATTTTCAACCACTCTTTCAATGAAAAAAAACTTTCAAATTAAACGAATGAAATCTAGTTAATGTTGCAATTTAGTTGACTCTTCTATGTTTTGGAAAAATTTTAAACTTTCTTTTGGCTTATATCATCTTTATACCCCATAAAAGATGGCTACACTGCCCACATATCATGCTAGCCTAGTGTAAGTCCGATCTGGCCACGATGGTTAGGTGGTATGTCTTAAAAGAGGGTAAAATACCCCAACCGACACTCCACGTGTGCATAAGCCTACATTAGCAGCCGAGTGTCGGAACCCATAATCCATAGAATATCACTTTTGAGAAAGAAGGAGAGTACAACTAAAATTGTCAATTTTAACTAAGATTTCATCATTTGTATCCTTAATAGTTGAGAGTTTGAGTTGCACATCCACTAATTGCTTGGCTTGGTCATCCAAATTCTATTTAGTGTTGTTTAATTGATTGATTCATTTAATTGTGACCACCCCTGTTGAACTAAAAATCTCTTTCTTGGGTGTTTAAGTTGAATTGATGGCTATGAGCATAAACATGTTGATCATGGTTGGTTTGGTCTTATACACATCTTTCATTTCATTTGATCTATTCATGAACTTGACAATTCTTCATTTATGTTTCTATGCTCTTTTTGCTTGAGGACAAGCAATGGTTTAAGCTTAGGGGGATTTGATGTGCACAAATCATATCACCTTTTGGATCATGTTTGGTAGCATATCCATGTTGTTTTGACTCAATTATCACTCTCATTCATGCTAGATTCTATATTTTTAGCTATTCTTACTTGTCTCATGGTTTGGATTGTAGGTACCACATATTGCAATGAAATTATGAGGAATATATCATATTATCTCTTATTGGATCACTCCTCAAGTATCTACATGTTTTGGGGTTCGAAATTGCTCAAATACCACTTTTTACGGCATGTAAATCGGACCTACACACTGAAAGTTATGATCAAAATACACAACAGCCTAGAACAGCAAAGTGCATGCCGTGCACCTGGAGCATCGAGCAGAATGAAAGTTTCTGGAAAGTTGCACGGCGTGCACCTGGGAGCTGAAAGTTTCTGGAAAGTTGCACGGCGTGCATTACTTCAGCGCATGCCGTGCACAATGCATTCTGGAGTAAACTGAAAGTTTCTGGAAAGTTGCACGGCGTGCACCTGGCAATTTTAATATTTTGAAAAATACGAGTTTTTGTTTAAAACGAAGTGGGAACTTAATGGGTGGTTATGCCCGGTCATTTTATGAACGTTCCCTCATCCCAGAGCAAAGGAGGAGTGGAGGAGGACGATTTGGAGGAGAAAAAGGGTGGTTTCTTGGGAAAGAAGTCCATTTCTTCTTCTCTTCTTCTCCATTGTCTTCTCCAAGGTGCAGCCAAGCTTCCCCAACTTCGTGCAGTTTCTTGGGAGAGGAGCCAGTCTATTTTGGAGTAGCTTTGGGAGTGGAATTTCGTCCCCAAGACGGAATTCTACTTCTCTTGGGTTACACTTTCAATTCTCCTAGCTTTTCCTTCTATAAACCATGTTAAACTCTGAAAATTCTGTAGCATTTCTGCAATACATGATCATGGATGAGTAGAATCCAAATCTTGGACATGGGAGAGTAACTCCCATGTCATAGCTTGTATGAACATATGAATTTCGTACTAAATGTTAGTTTCTTGCATGTTCCAAGAATTGTTTCAGATCTGAAATGCTTGTTTGTGTGATTGGCCATCATACTTGCATGTTTTATGCTTTCTTTCATAATCTGAGAATATGTGTTTGAGAGTATGGAGTTGCTCTTTTGGCAACTTGTCTTTGACCGCGAGGGTGGCTGGGATCATGTTGAGGAGCAAGGTTTGTGATTTGAAATGAAATACATACACGAGAGTGATGTATGGAGTTAAAATCATCATCACTTCACCGGGAGGTGAGTGATGACTACAAACCTCCTTTGCAAGTTAATTAACATATTTAAATTCGTATTTTAATATAAGCTATGATGTGATAGTGAAATCCCAAGTCTAAGATCCTCTTAAATCTGAATCTTAACCTTAATTAAGTGATAATTTACTGTTTTGTTTTAAATCTGTAATTTAGTTTTTCTAATCAAATCATCTTGTGTACAACGATCTAGATTATTGAAAATCATAACTCTTGCGCCTAACTAACCAACGCTCCTTGTGTTTGACCTCGACTACAACTACTCTCGTATACATGCGGGAAATAGCTAGTTGAGTAAACTATCCTTTATTTGGATTGAAACTCGTTAGTGTAAACAACCAACAAGTTTTTGGCGCCGTTGCCGGGGAGCATCGGTATTCCTGTTAGAGTAAGAGTTGTTGATAAGTAAATGAGACTAGATCACAACCTTCATATCCACCATCATATCCATAAATCATAATTCATCATGATCATCATAATTTTTTGTATCTTCCATGTTTGTTTTTGTATCTCACTCACCTTGTTTATTTGCAGGAGCATATGGGGTGTTCATTAAAAGATCCTTGAACCGTGCATATCTCTACATTCAAAAAATGAACACATCATTTGCAGCCCTCATGGAGCAAGAAGGAGTGAAACCCAAACATGTATGGAGGAATCACAACCCACACAACCATCATCCATGTCACCATCATCCAAACGACATTCACCCATGCATCCTTCATCCACATCACCATCATTCACACCTAATTCACCACCAACACCCATACCACATTCTTCCACACCCTCATATCCACCACCTTCATCCATACCACATACACCACCACCACCTACGCCACGTCCACCTAATCTTCCAGATTCACATGAAGAACTAGTCAAGGAGGATGACCTTCTTCTTAAGGACTACTTTGGTACAACTGCAATGCACATGAGTGGGCCTATTAATATTTCAGAATTTGAGGCAGAAGAGTTTTCTATCAGCCCATCCATCATATAATTGCTACAGCTGAATGCATTTGGAGGGACACCAATGGAGGATCCAAACCTCCACATTGCTGAATTTCTGTAGTTGCTAAGCACCATAAAGATATATGGTGTTCCTACTGATGGGATACACCTAATTCTTTTTCCATTCTCTCTTAAAGATAGAGCCAAGGCATGGCACTATACTTTTCCAAAGAAGTCAATCAACACTTGGGAGGAGCTTCTAAAGGTCTTTTTGGCAAGATAGTTTCCACCTAGCAAAACTTTGCAGCTAAGGAATCAACTCATCAATTATTCTCAAAGGGATGGAGAGACCTTGTATGATACATGGGAGAGGTTCAAAGATCTTCAATATCTTTGTCCACATCATGGTCTAAGGAATTGGCTTCTATTGCAATCTTTCTATAATGGCTTGTGCTACAATACAAGGATGTCTATTGATGCAGCTGCAAATGGAGCTCAAATGAACAAATCTTATAGAGAAGCCTATGCTATTATTGAAGATATGGCAGCAAATAATTGCCAATGCAGTCCGGCTACAAGCTACCACCCATTCTTTTCACACATTACTTCCGAAATGCAAGTGGAAGATCACATGGTTGATTCTATAGACTTGATTGCAGCAAGGATAGACACTTTGTCACAAAGGTTTGAGAATTTAAGCACACAACTAATTCAAACAGCCAACAATATTTGTGATGCATGTGGGTTGCTTGGACACTCATCTTCTACATGTTATGCTTCTTCTATTTATTCTCCAATGGGCTACACTCCACCGGGCTTCTACATCAATGTGAACCCGAATTTCATTCAGCCACAACAACTGCAAGTAACTCCTAGATTAGAGTCCATGCTTGCAACATTTATTTCAACTCAAATGCAGCAAAATGAGGAGATCCATCAACAAAGCCAATCAATGAAGGGTGCCATTTGCCAACTCTCTTCTAAGGTGGAGACTATAGCCACTCATGCACATATCTTGGAGAAACAAATTGCCCAACAAGCTCTTCCTAGCAAAGAAGCATTTTCACCTTTCTTGCCTATCCCACCAGAGACAAATCCTACATATTTTAGGCCGTTGGCATTGAAGAATGGAGTTTTTATAGAGTTATATCCTTCAAAGTATGATGATGTTGATATCCATGATGATTATGAAGTTGCAACTAAAGGGGAGAAAGCCACAACACATGCTCTACATGTTGATTCTTCAAGCAAGCCACATGTCTTTCCTCCTCACACTCTAGATGACACATTGCTTGATAATGAGAACACTCTTCCCAACTCATATTTTGATGATGCTTCAAAGGAGAATGAAAAGACAGATAGTATTGGCATACAAAAGACTATTCTTGTTGCAGCTAATAGGTGCTTTCACTTGCCCTAAATCAAGGACATATTTGCACGGAGGCATCAATCTTTAGCACAACAATTTCCAGCTGCAAATCAGAGCATCGGTCTTCCATGGACTTTGATGTTTCCACCATGATGAGGTACCCGGTTGCAACCTTTTTAGTTTGATTTATGCAGTGAGGACACTGCAGATTTCAAGCTTAGGGGGGAGCAACCGGATGGTAACCTAGTTCTTTTAGCTTTTCCCTTTCATGTTATTTGCTTCTTGTCATTTGCTTTTCTTTTGTGTTCACATTTCAGTCTCTTATTTTCAATTATGCTCTTCTTGTGGCAAATCTAGTATGATATGAGGTTTATCTTTTATATGTGGATAGAACTCCTATGCTTAACTGATTGTCCTCTTTTGATGAGAAATATCATTTGGAGAAATTGTAAAAGACATGCATTAATAAAATGAAAACTTTTGGCCATCAACATGTGCTTAACTATGGTTTATGCTTCTAACCTGAACATTCATCTTTCACATCCTTGATTGCTTAAAACATGTAATGGTTTCAATGTTTATGAGTAAATCAACTTTACAACATCATTTGGAATACGGGATGCCCTTGCCAAGCTCTTAGTGCATTTTCAACCACTCTTTCAATGAAAAAAAACTTTCAAATTAAACGAATGAAATCTAGTTAATGTTGCAATTTAGTTGACTCTCCTATGTTTTGGAAAAATTTTAAAATTTCTTTTGGCTTATATCATCTTTATACCCCATAAAAGATGGCTACACTGCCCACATATCATGCTAGCCTAGTGTAAGTCCGATCTGGCCACAATGGTTAGGTGGTATGTCTTAAAAGAGGGTAAAATACCCCAACCGACACTCCACGTGTGCATAAGCCTACATTAGCAGCCGAGTGTCGGAACCCATAATCCATAGAATATCACTTTTGAGAAAGAAGGAGAGTACAACTAAAATTGTCAATTTTAACTAAGATTTCATCATTTGTATCCTTAATAGTTGAGAGTTTGAGTTGCACATCCACTAATTGCTTGGCTTGGTCATCCAAATTCTATTTAGTGTTGTTTAATTGATTGATTCATTTAATTGTGACCACCCCTGTTGAACTAAAAATCTCTTTCTTGGGTGTTTAAGTTGAATTGATGGCTATGAGAATAAACATGTTGATCATGGTTGGTTTGGTCTTATACACATCTTTCATTTCATTTGATCTATTCATGAACTTGACAATTCTTCATTTATGTTTCTATGCTCTTTTTGCTTGAGGACAAGCAATGGTTTAAGCTTAGGGGGATTTGATGTGCACAAATCATATCACCTTTTGGATCATGTTTGGTAGCATATCCATGTTGTTTTGACTCAATTATCACTCTCAATCATGCTAGATTCTATATTTTTAGCTATTCTTACTTGTCTCATGGTTTGGATTGTAGGTACCACATATTACAATGAAATTTTAAGGAATATATCATATTATCTCTTATTGGATAACTCCTCAAGCATCTACATGTTTTGGGGTTCGAAATTGCGCAAATACTAATTTTTACGGCATGTAAATCGGACCTACACACTGAAAGTTATGATCAAAATACAAAACATACCAGAACAGCAAAGTGCACGCCGTGCACCTGGAGCATCGAGCAGAATGAAAGTTTCTGGAAAGTTGCACGGCGTGCACCTGGGAGCTGAAAGTTTCTGGAAAGTTGCGCGACGTGCATTACTTCAGCGCACGCCGTGCACAATGCATTCTGGAGCAAACTGAAAGTTTTTGGAAAGTTGCACGGCGTGCACTTTAAAGTGCACGACGTGCACCTGGTAATTTCAGTATTTTTAAAAATACGAGTTTTTGTTTAAAACGAAGTGGGAACTTAATGGGCGGTTATGCCCGGTCATTTTATGAACGTTCCCTCGTCCCAAAGCAAAGGAGGAGCGGAGGAGGAAGATTTGGAGGAGAAAAAGGGTGGTTTCTTGGGAAAGGAGTCCATTTCTTCTTCTCTTCTTCTCCATTATCTTCTCCAAGGTGCAGCCAAGCTTCCCCAACTTCGTGTAGTTTCTCGAGAGAGGAGCCAGTCCGTTTTGGAGTAGCTTTGTGATTGGAATTTCGTCCCCAAGATGGAATTCTACTTCTCTTGGGTTACACTTTCAATTCTCCTAGCTTTTCCTTCTATAAACCATGTTAAACTCTGAAAATTCTGTAGCATTTTTGCAATACATGATCATGGACGAGTAGAATCCAAATCTTAGACATGGGAGAGTAACTCCCATGTCATAGCTTGTATGAACATATGAATTTCGTACTAAATGTTAGTTTATTGCATGTTCCAAGAGTTGTTTCAGATCTGAAATGTTTGTTTGCGTGATTGACCATCATACTTGCATGTTTTATGCTTTCTTTCATAATCTGAGAAGATGTGTTTGAGAGTATGGAGTTACTCTTTAGGCAACTTGTCCTTGACTGCGAGGGTGGCTGGGATTATGTTGAGGAGCAAGGTTTGTGATTTGAAATGAAATACATACACGAGAGTGATGTATGGAGTTAAAATCATCATCACTTCACCAGGAGGTGAGTGATGACTACAAACCTCCTTTGCAAGTTAATTAACATGTTTAAATTCGTATTTTAATATAAGCTATGATGTGATAGTGAAATCCCAAGTCTAAGATCCTCTTAAATCTGAATCTTAACCTTAATTAAGTGATAATTTACTGTTTTGTTTTAAATCTATAATTTAGTTTTTCTAATCCAATCATCTTGTGTACAACGATCTAGATTATTGAAAATCATAACTCTTGCGCCTAACTAACCAACGCTCCTTGTGTTCGACCTCGACTACAACTACTCTCGTATACTTGCGGGAAATAGCTAGTTGAGTAAACTATCCTTTACTTGGATTGAAACTCGTTAGTGTAAACAACCAACAAGTTTTTGGTGCCGTTGCCGGGGAGCATCGGTATTCCTGTTAGAGTAAGAGTTGTTGATAAGTAAATGAGACTAGATCACAACCTTCATATCCACCATCATATCCATAAATCATAATTCATCATGATCATCATAATTTGTTGTATCTTCCATGTTTGTTTTTGTATCTCACTCACCTTGTTTATTTGCAGGAGCATATGGGGTGTTCATTAAAAGATCCTTGAACCGTGCATATCTCTACATTCAAAAAATGAACACACCATTTGCAACCCTCATGGAGCAAGAAGGCGTGAAACCCAAACATGTATGGAGGAATCACAACCCTCACAACCATCATCCATGTCACCATCATCCGAACGACATTCACCCATGCATCCTTCATCCACATCACCATCATTCACACCTAATTCACCACCAACACCCATACCACATTCTTCCACACCCTCATATCCACCACCTTCATCCATACCACATACACCACCACCACCTACGCCACGTCCACCTAATCTTCCAGATTCACATGAAGAACTAGCCAAGGAGGATGACCTTCTTCTTAAGGACTACTTTGGTACAACTGCAATACACATGAGTGGGCCTATTAATATTTCAGAATTTGAGGCAGAGGAGTTTTCTATCAGCCCATCCATCATATAATTGCTACAGCTGAATGCATTTGGAGGGACACCAATGGAGGATCCAAACCTCCACATTGCTGAATTTCTGCAGTTGCTAAGCACCATAAAGATATATGGTGTTCCTACTGATGGGATACACCTAATTCTTTTTCCATTCTCTCTTAAAGATAGAGCCAAGGCATGGCTCTATACTTTTCCAAAGAAGTCAATCAACACTTGGGAGGAGCTTCTAAAGGTCTTTTTGGCAAGATAGTTTCCACCTAGCAAAACTTTGCAGCTAAGGAATCAACTCATCAATTATTCTCAAAGGGATGGAGAGACCTTGTATGATACATGCGAGAGGTTCAAAGATCTTCAATATCTTTGTCCACATCATGGTCTAAGGAATTGGCTTCTATTGCAATCTTTCTATAATGGCTTGTGCTACAATACAAGGATGTCTATTGATGTAGCTGCAAATGGAGCTCTAATGAACAAATCTTATAGAGAAGCCTATGCTATTATTGAAGATATGGCAGCAAATAATTGCCAATGCAGTCCGGCTACAAGCTACCACCCATTCTTTCCACACATTACTTCCGAAATGCAAGTGGAAGATCACATGGTTGATTCTATAGACTTGATTGCAGCAAGGATAGACACTTTGTCACAAAGGTTTGAGAATCTAAGCACACAACTAATTCAAACAACCAACAATATTTGTGATGCATGTGGGTTGCTTGGACACTCATCTTCTACATGTTATGCTTCTTCTATTTATTCTCCAATGGGCTACACTCCACCGGGCTTCTACATCAATGTGAACCCGAATTTCATTCAGCCACAACAACTGCAAGTAACTCCTAGATTAGAGTCCATGCTTGCAACATTTATTTCAACTCAAATGCAGCAAAATGAGGAGATACATCAACAAAGCCAATCAATGAAGGGTGCCATTTGCCAACTCTCTTCTAAGGTGGAGACTATAGCCACTCATGCACATATCTTAGAGAAACAAATTGCCCAACAAGCTCTTCCTAGCAAAGAAGCATTTTCACCTTTCTTGCCTATCCCACCAGAGACAAATCCTACATATTTTAGGCCGTTGGCATTGAAGAATGGAGTTTTTATAGAGTTATATCCTTCAAAGTATGATGATGTTGATATCCATGATGATTATGAAGTTGCAACTAAAGGGGAGAAAGCCACAACACATGCTCTACAAGTTGATTCTTCAAGGAAGCCACATGTCTTTCCTCCTCACACTCTAGATGACACATTGCTTGATAATGAGAACACTCTTCCCAACTCATATTTTGATGATTCTTCAAAGGAGAATGAAAAGACAAATAGTATTGGCATACAAAAGACTATTCTTGTTGCAGCTAATAGGTGCTTTCACTTGCCCCAAATCAAGGACATATTTGCACGGAGGCATCAATCTTTAGCACAACAATTTCCAGCTGCAAATCAGAACACCGGTCCTCCATGGACTTTGATGTTTCCACCATGATGAGGTACCCGGTTGCAACCTTTTTAGTTTGATTTATGCAGTAAGGACACTGCAGATTTCAAGCTTAGGGGGGAGCAACCGGATGGTAACCTAGTTATTTTAGCTTTTCCCTTTCATGTTATTTGCTTCTTGTCATTTGCTTTTGTTTTGTGTTCACATTTCAGTCTCTTATTTTCAATTATGCTCTTCTTGTGGAAAATCTAGTATGATATGAGGTTTATCTTTTATATGTGGATAGAACTCCTATGCTTAACTGATTGTCCTCTTTTGATGAGAAATATCATTTGGAGAAATTGTAAAAGACATGCATTAATAAAATGAAAACTTTTGGCCATCAACATGTGCTTAACTATGGTTTATGCTTCTAACCTGAACATTCATATTTCACATCCTTGATTGCTTAAAACATGTAATGGTTTCAATGTTTATGAGTAAATCAACTTTACAACATCATTTGGAATATGGGATGCCCTTGCCAAGCTCTTAGTGCATTTTCAACCACTCTTTCAATGAAAAAAAACTTTCAAATTAAACGAATGAAATCTAGTTAATGTTGCAATTTAGTTGACTCTCCTATGTTTTGGAAAAATTTTAAAATTTCTTTTGGCTTATATCATCTTTATACCCCATAAAAGATGGCTACACTGCCCACATATCATGCTAGCCTAGTGTAAGTCCGATCTGGCCACGATGGTTAGGTGGTATGTCTTAAAAGAGGGTAAAATACCCCAACCGACACTCCACGTGTGCATAAGCCTACATTAGCAGCCGAGTGTCGGAACCCATAATCCATAGAATATCACTTTTGAGAAAGAAGGAGAGTACAACTAAAATTGTCAATTTTAACTAAGATTTCATCATTTGTATCCTTAATAGTTGAGAGTTTGAGTTGCACATCCACTAATTGCTTGGCTTGGTCATCCAAATTCTATTTAGTATTGTTTAATTGATTGATTCATTTAATTGTGACCACCCCTGTTGAACTAAAAATCTCTTTCTTGTGTGTTTAAGTTGAATTGATGGCTATAAGCATAAACATGTTGATCATGGTTGGTTTGGTCTTATACACATCTTTCATTTCATTTGATCTATTCATGAACTTGACAATTCTTCATTTATGTTTCTATGCTCTTTTTGCTTGAGGACAAGCAATGGTTTAAGCTTAGGGGGATTTGATGTGCACAAATCATATCACCTTT
Organism: Alisma plantago-aquatica; assembly: GCA_963693085.1. Taxonomy (NCBI): domain Eukaryota; kingdom Viridiplantae; phylum Streptophyta; class Magnoliopsida; order Alismatales; family Alismataceae; genus Alisma; species Alisma plantago-aquatica. Next base: position 242,557,041 of record OY856415.1, read on the forward strand.
TGGATCATGTTTGGTAGCATATCCATGTTGTTTTGACTCAATTATCACTCTCAATCATGCTAGATTCTATATTTTTAGCTATTCTTACTTGTCTCATGGTTTGGATTGTAGGTACCACATATTGCAATGCAATTATGAGGAATATATCATATTATCTCTTATTGGATAACTCCTCAAGTATCTACATGTTTTGGGGTTCGAAATTGCGCAAATACTACTTTTTACGGCATGTAAATCGGACCTACACACTGAAAGTTATGATCAAAATACACAACATACCAGAACAGCAAAGTGCACGCCGTGCACCTGGAGCATCGAGCAGAATGAAAGTTTCTGGAAAGTTGCACGGCGTGCACCTGGGAGCTGAAAGTTTCTGGAAAGTTGCGCGGCGTGCATTACTTCAGCGCACGCCGTGCACAATGCATTCTGGAGCAAACTGAATGTTTTTGGAAAGTTGCACGACGTGCACTTTAAAGTGCACGACGTGCACCTGGTAATTTCAGTATTTTGAAAAATACGAGTTTTTGTTTAAAACAAAGAGGGAACTTAATGGGCGGTTATGCCCGGTCATTTTATAAACGTTCCCTCGTCCCAGAGCAAAGGAGGAGCGGAGGAGGACGATTTGGAGGAGAAAAAGGGTGGTTTCTTGGGAAAGGAGTCTGTTTCTTCTTCTCTTCTTCTCCATTGTCTTCTCCAAGGTGCAGCCAAGCTTCCCCAACTTCGTGCAGTTTCTCGGGAGAGGAGCCAATCCATTTTGGAGTAGCTTTGGGATTGGAATTTCGTCCCCAAGACAGAATTCTACTTCTCTTGGGTTACACTTTCAATTCTCCTAGCTTTTCCTTCTATAAACCATGTTAAACTCTGAAAATTCTGTAGCATTTTTGCAATACATGATCATGGACGAGTAGAATCCAAATCTTGGACATGGGAGAGTAACTCCCATGTCATAGCTTGTATGAACATATGAATTTCGTACTAAATGTTAGTTTCTTGCATGTTCCAAGAGTTGTTTCAGATCTGAAATGTTTGTTTGTGTGATTGACCATCATACTTGCATGTTTTATGCTTTCTTTCATAATCTGAGAAGATGTGTTTGAGAGTATGGAGTTACTCTTTTGGCAACTTGTCCTTGACCGCGAGGGTGGCTGGGATTATGTTGAGGAGCAAGGTTTGTGATTTGAAATGAAATACATACACGAGAGTGATGTATGGAGTTAAAATCATCATCACTTCACCGGGAGGTGAGTGATGACTACAAACCTCCTTTGCAAGTTAATTAACATGTTTAAATTCGTATTTTAATATAAGCTATGATGTGATAGTGAAATCCCAAGTCTAAGATCCTGTTAAATCTGAATCTTAACCTTAATTAAGTGATAATTTACTATTTTGTTTTAAATCTGTAATTTAGTTTTTCTAATCCAATCATCTTGTGTACAACGATCTAGATTATTGAAAATCATAACTCTTGCGCCTAACTAACCAACGCTCCTTGTGTTCGACCTCGACTACCACTACTCTCGTATACTTGCGGGAAATAGCTAGTTGAGTAAACTATCCTTTACTTGGATTGAAACTCGTTAGTGTAAACAACCAATAGTAAGGAATGGTAACATGTTGTGAAGCCTCATACACAGATTGGTAGTTCCTTGTGTAGGAATCTAAGGGTTGTGTACGTGAAAGGGAAAGTTGGGAAGAAAATGCAATGTCATGCTTGCTTTGATACGTGCTTGAGTGGATAAGTCATGCAGTTTAGATGACTAATGCTAAAAACCTGAGGTTCCTAGACCAAATAGGGGAAGTGGTGGTATTTGGTGCATATAATGATCACAAGGTTGAATGAGTTCATAGAGGTTATTCATGGCACCCCCTCAAGTTTTGGGTGAAAGGAAACCCCACTGGGACTGCAATATATGGTTGATGAGTCACTCACACAAGTTGGTCTAGCACTACTAGGATGTCATATGTACATATGGAACTGGTCCAACCTTAAGAGATGGTGAATGGATATGACATAACATAAAACCTAGAATTGGGTTAATAAGTTCTCTACTTGCTAGCAACATGCATGGGTGGAATAATAGGATAATATGCTTACATGTGATGATGTAAACTTTGGATTCAAGTATGATTTTGTGAACCTTGATACTACAAAGTATTAGTTTTATCTTGTCCTGGGAAAGGACCCTTCCTAAAAGAGTGAGTTCCAAAATTAGTTTAAGAACTGTGGTAACATTAAAAGTCACTTAAAAACTTGAGAGATTAAGTGCATGAAGCACAAAAGCTTATAGAGTATGATTCTTCAGACCCAAGTATGACCATCTCTAAGTGACATGAAGAAAAGTCACTATGGAAGTGACTGGTAGAATGGGGCCAAGCCTAGATGGGTAGGTCGCCATGATTCCCATGAAGGGACATAATGAAAATTCTGAGTTCCCTGAGAAATGAAGCAAATTTGGGTGAGAAATATAAAGGATACAATGTGCTTGGATATTATCAAAGAAACCTCAAGAAAAATGTGTGATGAAATAAAAGAAAGTAATGATAGAACCCTAAGTCAATCCTAAGGTCAAAAAGGGATGAGACCGACGAGAGTAGGAGTTGATTGTTCCTTGAATGCACAAGACCATAGGTTAGGAGGTAACAACTATGTTTGCCAGAGGCCCATGGGTTAGGAGTTTGGCCACCTTCATGACTTCATGTGGCCTAAGGGGTAAATGTGAGGGGCACTCTCTAGATGCATTAGGATGAGATCAATCCAAAAGTACCGACACCCTACAGTTTTTAAGGGAATGAATAAGGATCATAAATAGGAGTTATGATAAGACTCAAAGGTTATCAAGTGTTTTTCCTATATGAACACATGGAGTTAAGGGAATGGTGGTATTCATGGTGTAGAATCATGTGGAGAATGATTCAACCTAGATTTGAAAATGAAATGGTAATGTGTGATGCACCATTTCTACTCTTGGAATGGGAGACAAGCGTTGAATTTGGACTACAACCAAATGTTCATTTCATCTTGTTATGAGTGGGAGAGATGAGACAGACACATGCCATATTAGAAATGGAAATGATATGAGGATTAAACACTCAAGTATAAATCCTTTTTGGATAATTGAGAATTTGAGTTATTACCACCCCCCATGAGAGGATATTAAATGAATGGTTTGCAAACCTAGCTGAGCAAGGTAATCACCAAATTAAGATTTCAAGTGAGGATATAATTTTCAAAGTGGAATTCGAATTATATAGGTATAAGATTTTAATTTGGTTGTCAAAATAATGGATGCAAGAATTGAGGTACCAAATGAAGGTAAACCAAGTCTGACTTGCTGATCGAGCTCGTAACAACCCAATTAGATGAACCAGAGTTAGTTGAGATGAAAGGTTTGATGGAGAATCCTTAGACACATTCAATAAATGTGAATGGTGGAATCCGATAAGAAAATCATATTGAGTTCCTAAGAATTCACCCTTATATTGAGGATTCACCCTTAAGGACTAAGAAGCTCATGGTTCTGAGTATACAGTACACCCTAGAACCACAAAGATGTTTTAAGACTGAAGGTGATAGTTGGGTAGCCTATTATGAATAGAGACATAGCAACATATGTGGAAAATTGTCTCACGTGCCAGATGGTGAAAGCTGAACACTGAGGACCTGGTGGGTTACTACAACCAATTGAGATTAGTAAGAGGAAATGGGACCAGAATAGTATGGATTTCGTGGAGGGTATCACCAAAACAACATGAGGTTAGGATGCAAAATGGGTTGTGGTGGACCAAATAACCAAATAAGTACTTTTCCTCATTTGAATATCTGACCTCTCTAATCTATAACAAAGAACAGAGGAAAGTTGAGTCCCCGATATGTGGGTTCGTTTGATATTTTAGAACAGATTGGTGAAGCTATCTTATTGTTTATCCTTACCCCCTCAATATAGTATGATGTGCGATGTGTTTCATGTGTCCAATCTAAAGCACTATGTGAAGGACCCGAGCCATGTGTTGAGCATTAAATCTATTGAACTCTAAGGGAGACTGACATACCCTGAGTCACCTGTGAGGGTAATGGATACCAAGGTGAAAGAGCTCATGTGTAAAAAGATAAAGATGGTAAAGGTTCTTTGGAAGGACCATGGAGAGGATGAAGCCACATGGAAGCTAAAGATAGACATGGAAAAGTCTTACCCTAAATTATTTGTATCATTAGTCGAATTTTGAGGGCAAAATTCCTTTAAGAGGGGAAGGTTGTTATAACCCAAATTTTGTTTTATTTTAATAATTGAAATGCAATTATTCTATGAAAGAAGACTTGTCTTGAAATTTGGGTGCTTTATTTTGAAGAATGGATTTCTTTGCAAATTTCTCTTGAATGGTGAATTTTGTGAATTGTACTATTTTAATAATCCAATGATGGATAAAAGGGAAAAAGATAAAAAAAACACATATGAAGCATAAAGATAAGATGATAATTGTTTGTATATGTGAGAATTGTGTAGAATTCTATAGAAAGTGGCATGGATGGCCACTAATGATTAGTTTTTGGTGCCATAGGATTTGTAATAAAAAAAGAAATCAAAATGAAGAAAATAGAAAAGAAAGAAAGAGAAAAAGATGAATTTTAATGCATAGTATTTTCCTTATAAGTGGATGACTTGCATATGAAGAAAAGTCGCTCTTATTTTCGAGTTTTGGTTCCAAACTTTGCACACGTATAGATTAAGTCATTATAGACTTCCCTTTAAATTTTGAAAGAAAAAGGACTCTCCTTGTGGAGAGAGTAGCTAAATTAATATTTTCCTAAAGAAGCAAGTTTTGTGCATAAATGTGTTTCCAATTAATCCTACAAAATTTGTTAAGGTTTGGAAGGACTTTAACGAGTTTCCCTCCAAGTCTCATATTGAAATGATGTTTTTAGTGGCTTTGAGAAATTCATAAAGATAGAGAGATTCGATTGAAATAATGGAATTATGTTCCTTTTGAAGAGAGAGAGAGAGAGAAAAGGGACATCTAGATATATCTTTATGGTACCCAGTCTTGCCAAGTTCGAAATTATGAAATTATAAGGATTATATCCAATTTTAGAGTCAATTGGATGAGAGAGAAGAGAGTTATGGATTTTTATAGTTTTCCAAAAAGTGAAAGATTAATGGTTTAATGACAACATGTGTGACATTCAATTGAACAAGACTTTAGAAAGGTGAGGTCTCAACCCATTAATAGTCGTGTGTCCTGGGGAACCTTCGATCTGGAATCAATGAACCTGAGGTCTTCTTCCACCCTTGATAGAAAAGGAAAGGGAGCCTATCCTCCCTCGCTAACCCCGATTCCCACCATCTCTCTACCTAATTATTCTAACAAAGTGAAAACATCACAACAAACCTTATCTCTTATTACCAAACCCATCAATCCCTGATTTTGTAGCCTCTCATGCCTGGGCCACCAAAAATCAGCCACCAAATCCACAGCTTTTCACCCTTACAAATAGCAAGTTTGCCAACCCTAATCATAGGATTCTGACCACTATAAAGCTACCCCTAAGATCTCCACAACTACCTCTAGGGCCAAGACGTGCTCTCTGTGTCCACCTTCATATACACTGACTCTAAGAAATCTCCACCTTTGACTATGTGACAACTCTAGCTTCGTTGGAAAGGGGGGCTTGCCCTAAGACTTCTCAGACAAATATGAGACAGTGATTGAATTTGACAGAATGCGGGGAGCACACCCGCCAGATCTGTTCATTTCCTCATGATCTCCTTCTTTGTTTCCCTTTTCCTCTGACAAGACACACCACCACATGAAATATCTTCATCTCACATTTTGGCAATGGAACTGGAATGATCTCCATGTTTGGGCAAGAGGCCAGAAGCCACTACAAGTAGGTTGACAACGGTGGATGATTATGAGGCAATTTGTGCCTTTGATGACTCTACCACAACCGCATAAAGCCCGAGGGTGTGGGAGTATGGGCAGAAGTGTACTTCCACCCTAGTCCAACACCCTGCTCACGTGAAGCGAGCCACATACATGGCCGAAGATCATTCATGGAGACTTGATCCATGTGGAATAGGAAAAAAGGATCCAAATGATGACATGACTCTCTGCTATTGGTTCAAAGATATATATTTTGGAATAATCATAATAAATTATTGGTATCTCGGATCAATATATGTTATATATGAAAATTGATCAAGAAATTGCAAGGAATTCAATAAAATTTTTATCAGGGCCTAAATCAAAATCTATTTCAAAAAGTACCTAAAGTTAGCATCTTTAATGTGTTAAATGAACTACAACCCTAATTTTTGAGATGTGATGATTCTAATGTGTCCATTTGATATTGATGATAAAAGACTGATCTTTTATGTATAAAAAGAGAAACTTGAAAGTTATATGAAGTTAGCAACCCATGTTTTGGATAATTAGGATTTCCTTGAGATTAAAGGTGTAATTAATGGTGAATTAGGTTTTGTAAACCCAATGAACATGAAAAGTGAAAATTATGATCTGGAGTGCTAAAACCCTAATGAAACCTTAAAGTTGACCTAGAAGACCCTAACTTGAGACCCAAGTCAGTCTTAATTATGATTTGGATAAAATAATGATACATGGTTGCATTGATTTAACTTTCATGATTAGTTTGCTTGGTTGCTTGTTTGATTGCTCTTTCTTGGACATCGAGAGCACTTGATCAAGGTATGTGGTTATGCCTATGACTAATCTCTTTAGTTTCCCAGTGATTTCTAAGGATTCACCAGATTTCTTGTAATTAAATGTTTGGATTATATTTATTTCCTACAATCTATAAAGTCACTTAGGATATCACAATATTGTGTTATAACTTGCTCGAACCTACATACCAGATCTGGAAATTGAGAATGAAAGAAAAATGTAAAGGCATCGTAATGACTAAAGACTAGGCCCCAGATTGGGAAGGTCAGACCAGGCCTCAGATTGGGAAGATCATATGAGGTTAGACTAGGGCATCCCAGATTGGGAAGGTCATATAAGGCCAGGAAAAAGACTGGGAAGACCATCATGGAACTTGGGCTATAGATTGAGAAGGTGGCCTAAAGTCTGATGTAGGGAAAAAACCCTAAGAGAGGGTATACCATAGGTTGGGTAAAGATGATTGAGAAGTTATGATGAAAACAATAAATTTTGTTTCTGTAATAGTAATTGATGTGGTTATGTTGTTACAAGTATATGTGAACAATGTAGTTCCCCCACATACCAGTATAATCTATTATACAGACCGACTATTTTGTTTATCAGCGTTTTAGGATAATATGTCATTTTGCAAATATGATGAAAATGGATATCCAAAAAGAAGGCACAAGATGAAGAGACAATTATGTAAACATGGAGGTTATAGTTACATAGATTTTATTTATAATGCAATTTTAGATATTCCATATCATGTAATATCAGTTTTGTACCAAATTCCTTTTTGTTAGTAAAATTTATTAATTATTTATAGTTAATTGCTAAACCTACAATCTTATATGATAGTAACGACCCTTTCCCTCTTGGTCCACCTGAATAGGGGATAACATGGGGAGGGGGTCATTACAATGACAAACTAACTCAAAGTGCCATCACCAATTTAGGTGTATTAACAACAATGTAGACCTAGATGGTCGACATGCAGACACATCAAAAACAAATTGATCAACAACTGGCACAACTCTCCGAGCTGATAAAGAATCCCCAACAAAAGATTCCATCTAATAGAGAGATTGCAAAGATGGCCACTCTCCACTCAGGAAAGGTCATGGAAAGGCAACAAGATGAGAATCGCTCTGAGGAAGGTGCTACTACTAAGCCACGATATGAATCCAATAAGTAGTAGAAGAGTCAGAGAAGGAAGAGACCAAAAAGAAAGGCCATAGTAAAGGAGAAGGCAAGAAGAAGAAAGGTGCAGAGACAAAGAAATCAAACCAAGTTTTAGAAGTCTTCACACAAAGAGATTCTTACTCTCCAAGGGTCCCTTTTTTGTACAAGTTGATCAAGGCACATCCTAAGGAGAGGTATGAGAAGTTCATGGAGGCCGTGAAGAAACCATACTTAGATATTGCTTTCCTAGATTCCATTGAAGAAATGCCTACCTATGCCTAGTTCTTCATGGACCTCATCAAGAAGAGAAGTAGAGGAGACCATATTGAGACGGTGCAACTAGCAAAAATGTCAAGTGCCTTTGTTCATACTAAAATGCCCACAAAGAAGATAGACTCAGGGCATTTAATATCCCTTTTTATGCTGGGGATAATGTGGAAAGAAAGGGGTTAGCCGACCTAGGAGCAAGCATTAGCCTCATGTCGCTAATACTGGTTCAAAGTTTTAGACTCATTGACATGGTCAAGACCGACATGAAAATTCAGTTGGACGATCACAATTTCACAAAACCTATAGGAGTAGTGGAGGATGACCCAATTTGTGTAGGATGATTCTTTATTCCATGTGACATAGTGGTGGTTGACACAGTGGAGGACCCGACATGTCCGATGATCTTTGGACTACCTTCCTTGCCACCGGAAGAGCCCTAACCGGTGTGGAAAAAGGTAAGATAACTCTTCATGATGGAAACGACCATATTGATTTTCACGTGCAAGACTCTATGAGGGGCCCCTCTCTTGTTGAGTCAATTTACTTCATGGATAGTTATACCCAGTACTGTGAAGAAGTACAAGAAGACAATGCCATTGTCAATCCACTCTTGAGAGATCTAAATAATTCAGACTCCAATGTGAAAGATCCTAAGGTAGTAGAAATTCTGGATTATCTAAACTAACCAGAGGAATATTTTAGTGATGAAGAAGGTACTGTAGAAATGGCAAATTATGCTTCACTAGACAACTCTGGAAGAAAAGGCAACACTGAAATCAAAACCAAAATTAAAGCAATTACTAAACATTTGAAATACGAGTTTATGGATGATGAGGAAAGGAATCATGTTATTATAAGCTCCACTTTGAGAGAGGATTAAGAAGAAAAGCTATTAGACAAACTCAAGCAACACATAAAAGCAATAAGATACTTGGTAGAGGATATCAAGGGTCTGAGCCTGACCCTCTACATGCACCGCATAAACTTGGAAGAAATTGCCAAGCCTTTAGCTCAACCTCTGAGGAAGTTAAATCAAATGCTTAAAGAGGTTGTCAAGAAGGAATTCGTCAACTTATAAGATGCTGGAATCATACATCCCATTAGTGATAGCAATTGGTTCAACCCAATTCATATTGTACCCAAGAAGGGGAGATGATTGCTATAAAGGGGGAGAATGGAGATGAAGTGGCAATGTGAAGCATCACAGGTTCACACATGTGTATAGATTATTGTAAATTGAATGCTACTACAAGGAAAGACCATTTCCCTTTACCCTTTATTCACCAAGTCTTGGAAAGATTGACACATCATTCATACTTTTACTTCTTAGACAGACATTCATGGTTTTACCAAGTGTCAATTCACTCAGACAATCAGGAGAAGACCACCTTCACCTGTATCTATGACACCTACACTTTTTTGGAGAATGCCATGGGATTATGAAATGCACTTGTCACTTTCCAAAGGTACATGATTTCCATGTTCTTAGAGAAGATATAATGGAAGTCTTCATGGATGATTTTTCTATATACGACACCAATTTTGATAGGTTCCTCAAGAATATATCTCTAGTCTTACAATTTTGTGAAGAGAAACATTTGGTTTTGAATTGGGAGAAGTGCCATTTCATGGTACATAATGGCATCGTTCTGGGACATAAAATTTCTGAGAGTTACTAGAGGTTGAGCTAAGAAAAATAAAAGATGTATTCAAACTCCCACCTCCAAAAATAGTAACGAGGGTAAGAAGTTTCCTTGGTCATGATGGGTACTACAAAAGATTTATTAAAGACTTCTAAAAAATTGTCAAACCCCTATCTAGCCTTCTATTGAAAACTAAAAAGTGCCTTGAGGCTTTTAATACTATGAAGATTGCCTTAACAACCGCCCCAATATTACAAGCAACAGATTGGGAGCTACCCTTTTAAGTCATGTGATATTATAGAGACTATTCCATTAGGGTTGTGCTTGATCAAAGAAAAGACAAGAAACATCATGCCATATACTATGCTAGCAAAATGTTGGATGATGCCCAAATCAACTACACCACAACTTAAAGTAAACACTGGAAATAGTGTTTGCCTTTGAAAAGTTCAGATCTGACTTGATAGGGTCAAAGGTTAAAGTGTATACTAATCACAGACCTACAAAATATCTAATGCAACAAAAGGATACCAAGCCAAGATTGATATGCCGAGCCCTTGTCTTGTAAGCATTCGATCACAAAATTATTGATAAGAATGGGACAAAAATGTAGTTGTTGATCACCTTTCAAGGATAATGGTAACTGAAGAAGATCCATTTCCCATTAATGATAACTACCATGATGAAGCTCTTATGATGGTCTAATCTGTTGAACCCAATGTACCATGGTTTGCCGACATACACAACTATCTATCTTGTCGCCAATTGCCGATAGAGATAACTTACAATGAAAAGAAGAAGTTATTCTCTAATTTAAAGAACTATTACTGGGACGATCCTCTCCTATTCAAGAAATGCACTGACAACTTGTATCGGAGATGTATACTAGAGGAGGAAGTGCCTCAAATCCTTAAGGAATGCCACTCTTCACCTTATGGAGGGCATTTAGGTGGAGACAAAACTGCAACTAAAGTTCTGTAATCTGGCCTTTACTGGGAAACTCTGTTTAAGAATGCTCAAGCTTATGTAAAAACTTGCAAAGAATGCCAACTCAGGGAAAATCTTAAAGAGGAATGAGATGCCTATGGCAAATTGGGTTGAAGTAGAAATTTTTGATGTCTGGGGAACAAATTATATGGGACCATTTCTGTCCAAATGGAACCAATGCATTCTTGTTGCAGTTGATTATGTCTCCAAGTGGGTGGAAGATGTAGAAACACTCACTTGTTATTCCAAAGTAGTTATCAGAAATTTTGAGAAAACTATCTTCCCAAGGTCTGAAGTCCCACACTCCGTCATTAGTGACGAGGAATCACACTTTGGATAAAGGCAATTTGAAGCCTTGCTACAGAAATATGGAGTGAAACACAAAGTAACAATGCCATATCACCCTCAGACGTCAGGACAAGTGGAGGTTTCTGTGAGATCCCATTACACTAAATAAGATTACTCAAAACATAAAGCATAATCGATCACTAATTAATCACATATCAAAAAATATGGGTAAATTAAAACCGATTTCAATGACAACACCCGCTCAAAAACATTTGAATAAGAGCCCAACATCTTTCATATATCCATACTATACCAAGAATTTGATACAAATTGTTCTATCGCCTTAGCCACAACATATATACACAGGAGAATAATATTAGTATATGCCACACAACAAGCATTAACATGCTAACAAAATTTCAATTCGTTTGAAATACCATATACAAACGTTTCCTGCCCGGACCTGAGAGTATAGAGATGACTCTAGGACACACTAGACATCTAATAAACTTTCTCAAAGATTCATTACAATAGCTCCTCTTTGCTGCCACATGTTGTTTTTTGTCACTTCCGATTACCTAAAAAAAATGCGGTGAATCACAAGGGTGAGACCCATGTCCCAGCAAGAGATATAACCTCCAACAATGTTTATTGATTACAACATTTTTAAGTAATTAAATGGTTAAGCAGTTTAATCAAATATAACAAATAGGCTCAATAGCATGGATGATTGACAAAATACATAAAGGAGCAGATAATAATTATCATCATCATCCAGACTATCACCCTTTATCTTGTTGACAGTATAAGCAATTTAGTAGCATATGCATATCTGGCATCATGAGCAAGTCTAGTAACATAGAATCTCTATCATTATGAATAAGTCTAGCCGCATAAGCATAGCTAAAAACATTAGCATGTCTAATAGCTTGAACATATCAACATCATAAGAAGAGCTAACAACATATGCACAACTATTTGGATAAGCATGATTAGCAATATATGCATCTCTAGTTACAAAGGCATGGCTAGCATGCTAAACATAACTAACAACACGAGATAGCCATCATGATTATAATCAACAGTAGCAGCATAGTTATCAACACAAGCATAGCTACTGTATGTACACATCTACAATATTAAGCATATACACAACCTAAGTATATCTACTATCTCTTAATTGCACTAAGCATCATCTTTATGTAAATATAACAAACAAGGGTTATCATCCAATGTGAAACGTCATATATAACCCCAAAAAAATATGCTACACAACTGTATTACATCTTTTATTACGCCCTGGGGAATTTGAATCGTACCATTCAAAGTCCAACCAACCCCTATTAAGGGCTATTCGGTTCCGTACAAGATCTACGAGTGCCGATATCCTAAGATCTCTTCCCCTCGGTCAGTATGAGTAAAAAGGCAGTGACATATTAGTCAAAGATGCCACCACAACAAAATATAGTCAAGATGCTAACCACTAGTCCGTCCTTGGTACATGTCATGACACTAGAAACCACGGTATACAAACCTAATCACTGAGGTACAACTACTATTGTCCTCTAATCACATCATGTTATAATCACCGAGACACAACCGTAACCATTCTCAATCACATCAGATGTATGAGGCATGACCATAGACAACCTCCACAATCTGTATTGTGGATGACAAGGATATATCCTCAACCTGCCACCCCCACATACTCAACAGTATGCGCTTTGAGTTTCCCTTAGAAATACTCATTTCACCATCCAACAAGTTCTGACACTGAAGATGGCTCTACGACATAGGGCACTACATGATTAGAGTTGCACTTGATTAGTTATACCAATTGGGTGAATTAAGGCTGCATCAAACAAGTGGACATACATACCCTAATTCACTTCTAGCAAGCATATAAATATCAAAACTATAAAAGATATAAAATGTGTGAAACATAGTTTCTCATCTCATCATCACATGGTACTATTCACTTACCATTCATGAGACCACACTAGTCATCATACTATTACAAGATATAAATACTTTTCACAATATCACAGAGTATCAAACCTTATCAACATAAGAGGATTACACCTCATTCACGGCTCAACCATTCCCAAAGGTCATTAAGACCATCATACTATTCCCTACAAGATCATCATTATCTTTGCATACCTATAACAAGGCTCAACAACATCACTTACATATAATACACTCGATCAACACAATATTGCATTAATGAGCTAGGAGATATTCATAAACAATGATAGCAGGGTTATATTAGTTAATAACATTCCTTTATTACATCAACATGCAAGGAATCTAGATATGATTAACCCTCATCATATTTGTAATGTATATGTTTAGCATAAGAAAGTATCAACCATGCGACTATGATAACCACCAATTAACATATTAATGTTATGACCATATTAAGGATGTTATTCCACCATAATTCCAACATATAAGAATGTTAAACATGAATACTCATCTTTGTCTATTTACATTAGAGTTAGGTTCAACATGATAAATTATATCGTTGTTACTAATCATCACTTATACCCAAATCCTAACTCACAACATCCCCATTGGATCATGGATGCATAAGGTGAAGCATCACCATCACATTACATACTATTCTCAAGTATGAACCCACACATAAATCAAGATGTAACCATCAGGTTATAGCATACTAGGGTTTCAACAACAATAAGAGAGTACCCCATGATTGCATTAGTAATTCAAGGAATATTCATACCCAATTACCACCATTTAGTTATATTAAAGCTAGGTATAACAAGCTATACCTCATTTGGGTTACATATCAACACAATATGGTTATCATCCCTTCTATTCATATGGGTGAATAGGTAAGAATACCTTATTAAGGGTAACCCTCCATTTGTTCCATCATCATTCAACCCATATCACCATACCACAATGTCACCCAGAACCATTGGATGTTTAAAAGGTAAGACCATTGGTTGTTTACCTATAAGTAAAAACCTTGGATAATCCACCTATGAAGTACTTGATTTATGATCTATAAAGAGTCACCATTTAACCCTAGACATCCCTTGATTAACAACACAAAAATTTCCATTGATAGTAGGGTAAAACCCATAATTGACTATTCATTTAAAACAAGCCATCCATTGTCAACAAGTAAGCTCCTTAAGTTGATCAAATAAAGAAAACCATCTAAATCACATTATTAGGACCAAAATATTAAATTAGCCATAATTCCACTTTATTGGAGTAATAAATAATAGATCTTGACCATTGGGTCAAGTTCATATGTTAAAATCATCAATTACAATATAGGTCCGACCATTGCATCAAGTGACCCAAGAAACCATTGGTCTAAGGCTTAATTGATGCTATAACTACAATGTTTAACTCAACATAGGTTGTAGATACCTGGTCCACCATCATTAGTGACCATTAAATCACCATAGGTTGTTAGCTCAACACTATATTCATCAATCAACATCAAATATTAAGCTAATGTCATCATTGATTGATAACATCAGTAGGATACTTAATGGTTGATCATTAAACTTCTAATTGATCCAAAACCTGACCTAAGGGGTGACCATAGGTTGTCACCATCATATGACACCTTTGATATTGACCATCAGTTGTCATGAAGACAACACCATAGGGTTGTTGAAATGGTACCATCATCGGGTCATGGGTTTATAGAAGAAATCAACTTTAAACCCTAAAACTGACCATTGGTTGATAGGTGCTTAGCACCATTAATTGCCAAACCAACAAGATACAAGTCATATTATACCTTAGGAATAATGTAAACATGATCACAGGTTCATATATAACTGAAATTAGAATAGGGAACATTATAAAAATTGAAATTCAAGTCAAGCATAGCTTTTCAGTGCATGAATCATCATTTTCAAGCAAGAACATGAGCTAGAAAGTTTATGGTAAGCAATAAATGTGGAGCAAGTTATAAAACTTGAATCTAATGAGAAAATGAAACCCCAAATAGAAGAAAACTCAAGCAGGTAGGGTAGAAAATCTAAGAAAAAGCTATGAACTCGTCCATCTAGCACCTTTCTTCATCAAATGAGCAAACCCTAAGCATAATCAGCAAGAAAGGTAGGGTTTTAGAGCTTTAGAGAAATTTATACCATAGAACAGTAAGATTCTGACATGGAAAAATGTAGGAGGAAGGATAAAAAAGAAATAAATGGAGGAAAGAAGGGGATTCTTACTCTTTTAGGACAAGATCACTAGAAGGAAGCTTTTTAAGCCCTAAAAGGAAGTCAATTGCAACCCTAGATCCTTTTTATAATAAGGTCCCCACTTTCTTCTTCCTTGGACATAAAATTCACAAAATCACAGAGGGATAACGAGGTTGGGAGAAGGAGGGAAGTGGTGGAGAGAAAATGGCTCGTTTTGGTGCTTGGGGATAAGTATATGAAACTTTAAGATAAAGAAAAAGAAAAAGGTAAAGTTCTAGTATCTATCCAAGTGTCCACGGCCTTAATTTATTAAGAATATACAAGCACACACACAAGAAGATCCCCCACCATCTGTATATACATTCTTAGATTTCGTTTGTTGAATTTCCCAGCCAATCAAATAATTCATTTGTTGATAGCTACTAAAGGTAGCTCATCCATGAAGGGGTAAAGCCTAAAATACCCTTGGAGAAAACACCTTCAAACCAAGGTTTAAATAGGTGCCCCATGTCTCAAAAAGATCAAGAATGATGATATAATATCCAAGGAACATAATGCAAGTGATTAATTGGATAGAAAACCTCTCAATTGGGTAAATTGTAGAAAAGTCCAAAATGTGCATATAATTACATAACTTGCTCAACCAGTGTCCAAATTGGACTAAATTTGAAACTTAAGCTTGTATTATGATTTGAAAGCATATAAAAAGGTTATATTGGAGTTATAAGCATTAAATTATGATAATTAATCTTATTCAACTCATTAAGTAAGTTTAGGGGCCTTATAGTTTCTAATAGGCAGATAAAGTAAATCCCTAAGAAAATAGTAAGTAGAACAAGGAAATACAGGTCCCCTAATGCACTATGGGCCTACCGTACTACATACAAGACACCAATAGGGACAACTCCATATAGGCTAATCTATGGAACGTCTTGCTACCTCCCAGTGGAATTGGAGCACAAAGTCTTTTGGGCGATTCAATTCCTAAACACTGACTTGAACCAATCTGGAAAGAAACAATTTTTGTAATTATAGGAACTCGAGGAACTCTGGCTACATGCTTACGAAAATGTTAGAATTGATAATCAAAGGACTAAGGTATGGCATGATTCCCACTTGAAAAGAAAGGATGTATCTGAGGGGGATAAGGTTCTTCTATTCAATTCTAGTATTAGACTATATCCCAAAAAACTCAGGTCCAGATGGTCTATCCCATTCTCTATTGTGAAGATCTATCCATCTGGAATTATGGAAATTACTAGTGAAAAGTTGGTACTTTCAAAGTGAATGGGCACAGAGTGAAAAGGTATTATGAAGATGAGAACTTTGAGAGGAGGTCATAACTCCACTTGGAAGAGCTCAAACCTGCTCCACCCGAAGAATCATGAAGACTGAGAAATGAAAGTCAAGATAAAGACTATAAATTAGCACTTTTTGGGAGGGAACCCAAGGATTTCCTGCTTCCTTTAAATTTTGCAAATTTTCTCTTTTATTAATTAAACTCTAGAGTGTATATGTATCCCCTAGTCTTAATAGTAAGATTCTCTATACTAAGCAGTTAAGATTGACAAATTTTGCTTTAGAACTGCATATCTACATCTTTAATTTGAATACACAAAGATATTATCTTAATACAACCTTGCATAATAGTTTTAAACATCTCTAGCAGTCACTAAATGATTAACCACTTGTTGTGACTGCTACTAGCTCAACACCCGAACACTAAACTTTCATCTATCACAGTTGCGATCAATACCCCCAACTTTAGTTGTTTCGACTGATACTCACACCAGAGTTCTATAGTGATTGCTACACTTTAACTTCTTGTAGCGACCATAGTGCTTTGTCAGCTATTGCGACTGCTATACTTCTTAGTTAGAAAGGTATAAGAAATCATCTCGCATACCCTAACCCTCTTTCTCTTACTCTCTTGCTGAGAATCTCTGGCATTTTTGTCTGGAATCCTAACCCTAAGTTGAAAATGGGAGCGTGTTGGTGACGGACCTACGACATTGTGGTGGCTGAGCAAGGAGAACGTGATAGTAGTGCGGTCCCTCCCCTAATTTCTCATTCACCTATGACCTTCGAAAGGTATGCCTCGAACCCTAGTTCTGCTTGCCATTGTACTTGCATTACAACTCCTCCCTTGGCTAATCCCTTAGTGTTTCGATTGACTATGTTTGTTGTTGCTTCCCTATTCACCTCCTTCCATGTTCCCCCACCCTCTCAAGTATTGAGAAGTACCACAGTCTCACCCACCCTTTCATCGTCTCCATGATCACAAGAGTCGTCGTGACCGCTACATACTAACCTTTTGTTGCGACCAAGAGTCTATTTTGATCGCTATAGCTGGTCATGGCATTGCTGTCTCTACGTAAGAACTAACCTTTACCAAGGTAGTAGGCCACTAAGTTTGAGTGGATTCACTCCTCATTTTCCACCCTTGCATGTTGATTGACATCTTTATTCCCTTTGTTGCGACTGCCACATGTTAATCTGGTAGCGACCGCTACACAGTAACCCTTTCTAGAAATCACTATGACCGCCTTTGTTTTGACCACATCGTTTCATTATTTGTAGCGACCTCTACATTTTGAAACCTTAATAAACTTATTCTTCTAGGGACCACAACATGATAACCCTCTATAGCGACCAATACTGTTACCTATGATTTGTAGCGGTCGTTACACGTTAACCTCTTATAGTGACCATTACGTCTTATACATGAAAAAACACTAGAGGGGGGGTGAATAGAGTTTTAAACAATTTTAAACAATTATTTAACTCAAACAACCAATCACAAAAATATTGGACAAGGGGACAAGGATTTAGAGTGGTTCCTACCTTAGCAAATACTAAGGCAGTCAGTCCACTACCCGGTTGCTTACCCAACCGGGATTTGGAAAGAATTTAATTTTATTACCTCGCAAGGACTTTACATAAAATTACAATTCTCTCCCTAAACCCTTCAAGCAGCCTTCACCTCGAAGTAATCGCACCAACCTTGAAGCAGCCTTCACCTAGAAGCAATTGCACCAACCTTGAAGCAGCCTTCCTCCTGAAGTAGCTTCCCGTTGCAATAACCTTCTTGAAGTAGCTTCCCGTTGCGGTAGCCTTCTTGAAGTAGCTTGAAGTCCACCTTCTCCTCCGAGAAGAACCTTCTCCAATCCGCAGCCTCCAACCCTAGGAGTAGCAAGGAGAATACAAAAGATACAAAGGAACAAGAAAGAAAACATAAATTACAATACCACTTGTAGCTCAAGGCTTGATTTCCTATATCAAGCGTTTTGATCTCCTAACCAATGTATGTAGAAGTGTAAGTGTTGTGGATAGGAGATACTAGCCTATAGGATACGAAGTTGGAGCAATGGGAATGAATAGCCAATGTAGGAATTGCTCTATTGCTCAAAATAGACTGCCAATAAGTATTCAATCTCAAGTGTAGCACACGTGTAGCTTAGGTGAGTTTGGGTGTCTTAAGGCATGTCCTATTTATAGGAATGACCTACAAGTGCTTAAGGACATTCTAGACACTTTCTAGGGGGTTCTTAGTGCTCAACTAGCCGTTATGTGTCCACTAATTGCATTTGCAACGGCTAGTTAATTGACCCTGAAAAGTGCAGACAGAACTTTTCTCGATCGACAATTTGTCGACCGAGAGTCCTTCTCGGTCGAAGATTTGTCGACCGAGGGACCTCCTGGAGCAAGTGTTTACAACGTTCATTTCCAACTCCCAACCACTTTGTCTGCTGGGTCTAACGACTAGTAGGGTCTATTTTCGATCGAAGATTTGGTCGACCGAGAGTTTCTCGGTCGAAGATTTGTCGACCGATATTTTCTCGATCGACGATTTGTTGACCGAGAATATTACTGACTCAATGTATACATTTACTAAGTGTGTGTATCAATGTGCAATTGTGATACTATCTTGGGGAATGGCCTATCTAAGTGTTGTGAGTGGATAGGGAAGATCTAAACGCTTGATTTACATGATATCTAATTACTTGTACATTATATACTTGTACAAGCATTTACATTTGATTACAATCATGAAAATAAAGCGATTTTATCAAATTGTTTCTTCCAAGTCTTTGTTATCCACCACCTTATATGCTTGTTCCTGAAATACTCAAATAGCACGTTAAAACCACAAGAATGAAATTTTTGTCATTATCAAAACAAAAGGGATTATGCTAATGTCAATTTAGCCAACAATCTCCCCCTTTTTGAAGATGACAAACATTTCCTAAATATAAAATAAGGAAATATAAATCATGTGAGTTTCATACCTGAAGATTACCTTTTGTAGCCATTCTTGTTTTGCAAGTGGATGTTGGCCGAGATATTATGAAACTCATATTTTTATTTTATGTTTTTGATTTTATATTATTTCTCCCCCTTTGTCATTTCAAAAAGATATCCAATATAATAGATTTTATTTCTCCCCCTTAATTTTATGCTATGCTCCCCCTTAAAGAGATATTCAATTAGAAAACAAGGGATTAAAGCAAAGCAATGATTGTTAAATTTAGCCATAATTTATTTCTCACTCATTTGCAATGTATGTTAAGCCTTGAAATGATATGAGTTCCTTTTAGGTTCATGGCATTTGTGTATTGATTTCTCATCCATTTTACAAGGGATGTTAAGCCCTAAAAATGAAATGAGAATTCTTTAATCTTAGAGTACATAAAAATTTCTCTAGCCAAATGCACGGGATGTTAACCCCTAATTTGTCTAGAGAATTCCTTTAAGAACAAGATATATCATTTTATGAAATTTGTTGATTTTTTCATAACCAAGAGTAAAAATACTAAGGTCATAATAGGCTTCAAATGATGTTTACAATATTTTTGTACGCTTCTTAATCAAATAATCAAATTTGTTTTTATGAGCTCCCCCTTAATCTTACAATTTAAGGCTTCTAAGGTCACAAATGATTTTAAATTTTGATTTTGACCTTTATCAAACGTATACTAAGATTAAGTACAATAAAATGATGTCAATATAAGCATTTTGTCAAAGCTTGTTTTAGGTCGCCCTTGACTACGACCATAGCGCCCCTTGGTCAATTTTAATTTCAACCAAGAGGCAAATTCTGTAGATTTCCAATTTAAACATTCATATGTGAAGTATAATTTCTGCAGATAGCTTTAAATAAATATCTATTTGAAGCAGATTAAGATATACCTATTATGAAGACTTAATATGGGCATCATAGTGAAGTCTTTGTCCTTGATTTTTCTAGAACGCATGTTTTACATTCATTGTGAATGATGTTTTCATAAGCTTTGCTATGGGTACATATTAAATCACATTTCTTCTTATACCCTTATTTTCATATTAATCATAAGATTCTTTAGAGACATATATTTTGAAAGCAAGATTAATATCTTAAAGTCAAGATTTTTGCTTTTGATTTCTTA
The DNA here is from genome assembly GCA_963693085.1 of Alisma plantago-aquatica. Lineage (NCBI taxonomy): Eukaryota > Viridiplantae > Streptophyta > Magnoliopsida > Alismatales > Alismataceae > Alisma > Alisma plantago-aquatica. The sequence continues at coordinate 242,577,696 of OY856415.1, forward strand.
GAAGAAACAAATAGATAAAAACATTAATATTTTTGTTCTAAGAGGCACCGTTTGGCTTGTCATAGCAACATCATTATTTTATCACAAGCTATGTCCACAATCATTGTTTATTATGTCAAGATGCTTTTATGCTAATGGCATTTTCAATTTATCTGAATCACAATGATCAAGAATGATATCCATTCATGGTTTGTATATATGAATCAAAGATTATTTTAGACAAACCAATGAAACATAATGATCATGATGAAGCATATCCATGGTGTAATGATAGAACAATTGAAGCATATACAATGATCAGCATATAAATGCAATAATTATGATCATTTAAAACAAATTTCAATACACACATGGTTCATGTATAGATATTCCAAGGGTTACCATGAAAACAGTAATTTTCCCTTAACTTAAATCAAATATGATTCATAGATAAAAATGATCTCATATAAGTGTTCCAAAGATGATTTCCATAATTTGTGCATGTAAAACAATTATTAACAGCAAATAGATAGCACATTGATCCTTTGTAGAATTATTCAGTAGACTTATTTCAGACTGACATCAGTAACCTGCTCGGTCGATGATTTCTCGACCGACTGATTGCTCGGTCGAAGATTTCTCGACCGATCAGGTTTCTGTATTGTTTTCAGAACTATTTTCAGTAATTGTTTATAAGTAAATCATGAATGGTTATTTACTCAATTAAACAATTTTAAGACTCAGTTTAGTTGAGATAGACTTTATGAACATCAAAGGAACTTTTAGATCAAATCCCAACTAATTGTATCCAAATCTTTATTAACAATTTAGCTATGAGTAAGGCAAAATTTTATTTTTACAATTTGAAAGATTTTGTATATATCCAAGTTAGATGTTTAAAAACTTGAATTAATTTATTATCCCATTATGTTGAGTTGAGATAGACATAGAAATATGTAACTAAGGTCCTTGGTCATATCTCAACTTAATTCCGTTCATTTAGTTTGGAGGTTTTGGAACCCATACCAACTCAACATCCTTTTTCTTGTATGGGCATGAAAAGGAGTAATGTCCAAGACGTAAGCAATAATGGCAACATATAGAATCAACCTCAAGTCTCTTTCTATGTTTTTGTTCTAGGTTGTTCTTTGGTACATTTGTATATTTGCCTCTAGGTACATACATGGATTGACTCTCTAGTGCTTGTGTCCTTCTCCAACTAGGTTTTTGATGAGATTTTCCTTTAGGCTTATAACCTAGTCCTCTCCTTCCAATTTGATGATAAGGATCACTTAAGATTTTATCGAGAATATCATTGTTACTCAAGCTACTGATTTCTTGTTGTAACTTAACAATTTCATCCATTCTCTTCTTGATATCCATCTTCGCTTGATCTAGATTAGATAATAAAGAATCTCTTTCTTTCACAATAATATCATAATCTAGATGTGTACACAAAATAGGTTGTTTTTGAAGATCATTTACTTGAGTTTGCAAATTTAACTTTTCTAGGGAAAGAAGATTGCAATTTGCTTCTACAGATTTTAGCTTAATATCATGATCTTCAATAATCTTTTTAAGATCTTCATTTTCAGATGTAATAGCAAGAAGCTTAGCATGTAATTCATCATTTGCTTTATTAGATTTCTTTAGTTTCTTCTTGCACTCAACATATTTATTATGTGTCTCTTCAAGACTAGCAACTAGTTCTTCTTTAGATAAATCAAAAAGACTTACCTCTTCTTCTTCTTCACTAGTTGTAGCAATAAGACAATCCTTGTGTTCATCTTCCTTCTTTGATTTCCATGGGCAGCTAGTTGTTGTGTGGCTTGTTCCTAAGCACCAATTGCAACATGTTGTATATTTGTCCAAGCTGCACCTTTTGTTGCGATTGTAATAACCATTACCCTCCATTCTTCAAGACCTGGTTAGGGTTCCATGAAGCCTGCTCTGATACCAATTGAAAAAACACTAGAGGGGGGGTGAATAGAGTTTTAAACAATTTTAAACAATTATTTAACTCAAACAACCAATCACAAAAATATTGGACAAGGGGACAAGGATTTAGAGTGGTTCCTACCTTAGCAAATACTAAGGCAGTCAGTCCACTACCCGGTTGCTTACCCAACCGGGATTTGGAAAGAATTTAATTTTATTACCTCGCAAGGACTTTACATAAAATTAAAATTCTCTCCCTAAACCCTTCAAGCAGCCTTCACCTCGAAGTAATCGCACCAACCTTGAAGCAGCCTTCACCTAGAAGCAATTACACCAACCTTGAAGCAGCCTTCCTCCTGAAGTAGCTTCCCGTTGCAATAACCTTCTTGAAGTAGCTTCCCGTTGCGGTAGCCTTCTTGAAGTAGCTTGAAGTCCACCTTCTCCTCCGAGAAGAACCTTCTCCAATCCGCAGCCTCCAACCCTAGGAGTAGCAAGGAGAATACAAAAGATACAAAGGAACAAGAAAGAAAACATAAATTACAATACCACTTGTAGCTCAAGGCTTGATTTCCTATATCAAGCGTTTTGATCTCCTAACCAATGTATGTAGAAGTGTAAGTGTTGTGGATAGGAGATACTAGCCTATAGGATACGAAGTTGGAGCAATGGGAATGAATAGCCAATGTAGGAATTGCTCTATTGCTCAAAATAGATTGCCAATAAGTATTCAATCTCAAGTGTAGCACACGTGTAGCTTAGGTGAGTTTGGGTGTCTTAAGGCATGTCCTATTTATAGGAATGACCTACAAGTGCTTAAGGACATTCTAGACACTTTCTAGGGGGTTCTTAGTGCTCAACTAGCCGTTATGTGTCCACTAATTGCATTTGCAACGGCTAGTTAATTGACCCTGAAAAGTGCAGACAGAACTTTTCTCGATCGACAATTTGTCGACCGAGAGTCCTTCTCGGTCGAAGATTTGTCGACCGAGGGACCTCCTGGAGCAAGTGTTTACAACGTTCATTTCCAACTCCCAACCACTTTGTCTGCTGGGTCTAACGACTAGTAGGGTCTATTTTCGATCGAAGATTTGGTCGACCGAGAGTTTCTCGGTCGAAGATTTGTCGACCGATATTTTCTCGATCGACGATTTGTTGACCGAGAATATTACTGACTCAATGTATACATTTACTAAGTGTGTGTATCAATGTGCAATTGTGATACTATCTTGGGGAATGGCCTATCTAAGTGTTGTGAGTGGATAGGGAAGATCTAAACGCTTGATTTACATGATATCTAATTACTTGTACATTATATACTTGTACAAGCATTTACATTTGATTACAATCATGAAAATAAAGCGATTTTATCAAATTGTTTCTTCCAAGTCTTTGTTATCCACCACCTTATATGCTTGTTCCTGAAATACTCAAATAGCACGTTAAAACCACAAGAATGAAATTTTTGTCATTATCAAAACAAAAGGGATTATGCTAATGTCAATTTAGCCAACAATCTCCCCCTTTTTGAAGATGACAAACATTTCCTAAATATAAAATAAGGAAATATAAATCATGTGAGTTTCATACCTGAAGATTACCTTTTGTAGCCATTCTTGTTTTGCAAGTGGATGTTGGCCGAGATATTATGAAACTCATATTTTTATTTTATGTTTTTGATTTTATATTATTTCTCCCCCTTTGTCATTTCAAAAAGATATCCAATATAATAGATTTTATTTCTCCCCCTTAATTTTATGCTATGCTCCCCCTTAAAGAGATATTCAATTAGAAAACAAGGGATTAAAGCAAAGCAATGATTGTTAAATTTAGCCATAATTTATTTCTCACTCATTTGAAATGTATGTTAAGCCTTGAAATGATATGAGTTCCTTTTAGGTTCATGGCATTTGTGTATTGATTTCTCATCCATTTTACAAGGGATGTTAAGCCCTAAAAATGAAATGAGAATTCTTTAATCTTAGAGTACATAAAAATTTCTCTAGCCAAATGCACGGGATGTTAACCCCTAATTTGTCTAGAGAATTCCTTTAAGAACAAGATATATCATTTTATGAAATTTGTTGATTTTTTCATAACTAAGAGTAAAAATACTAAGGTCATAATAGGCTTCAAATGATGTTTACAATATTTTTGTATGCTTCTTAATCAAATAATCAAATTTGTTTTTATGAGCTCCCCCTTAATCTTACAATTTAAGGCTTCTAAGGTCACAAATGATTTTAAATTTTGATTTTGACCTTTATCAAACGTATACTAAGATTAAGTACAATAAAATGATGTCAATATAAGCATTTTGTCAAAGCTTGTTTTAGGTCGCCCTTGACTACGACCATAGCGCCCCTTGGTCAATTTTAATTTCAACCAAGAGGCAAATTCTGTAGATTTCCAATTTAAACATTCATATGTGAAGTATAATTTCTGCAGATAGCTTTAAATAAATATCTATTTGAAGCAGATTAAGATATACCTATTATGAAGACTTAATATGGGCATCATAGTGAAGTCTTTGTCCTTGATTTTTCTAGAACGCATGTTTTACATTCATTGTGAATGATGTTTTCATAAGCTTTGCTATGGGTACATATTAAATCACATTTCTTCTTATACCCTTATTTTCATATTAATCATAAGATTCTTTAGAGACATATATTTTGAAAGCAAGATTAATATCTTAAAGTCAAGATTTTTGCTTTTGATTTCTTAGAAGAAACAAATAGATAAAAACATTAATATTTTTGTTCTAAGAGGCACCGTTTGGCTTGTCATAGCAACATCATTATTTTATCACAAGCTATGTCCACAATCATTGTTTATTATGTCAAGATGCTTTTATGCTAATGGCATTTTCAATTTATCTGAATCACAATGATCAAGAATGATATCCATTCATGGTTTGTATATATGAATCAAAGATTATTTTAGACAAACCAATGAAACATAATGATCATGATGAAGCATATCCATGGTGTAATGATAGAACAATTGAAGCATATACAATGATCAGCATATAAATGCAATAATTATGATCATTTAAAACAAATTTCAATACACACATGGTTCATGTATAGATATTCCAAGGGTTACCATGAAAACAGTAATTTTCCCTTAACTTAAATCAAATATGATTCATAGATAAAAATGATCTCATATAAGTGTTCCAAAGATGATTTCCATAATTTGTGCATGTAAAACAATTATTAACAGCAAATAGATAGCACATTGATCCTTTGTAGAATTATTCAGCAGACTTATTTCAGACTGACATCAGTAACCTGCTCGGTCGATGATTTCTCGACCGACTGATTGCTCGGTCGAAGATTTCTCGACCGATCAGGTTTCTGTATTGTTTTCAGAACTATTTTCAGTAATTGTTTATAAGTAAATCATGAATGGTTATTTACTCAATTAAACAATTTTAAGACTCAGTTTAGTTGAGATAGACTTTATGAACATCAAAGGAACTTTTAGATCAAATCCCAACTAATTGTATCCAAATCTTTATTAACAATTTAGCTATGAGTAAGGCAAAATTTTATTTTTGCAATTTGAAAGATTTTGTATATATCCAAGTTAGATGTTTAAAAACTTGAATTAATTTATTATCCCATTATGTTGAGTTGAGATAGACATAGAAATATGTAACTAAGGTCCTTGGTCATATCTCAACTTAATTCCGTTCATTTAGTTTGGAGGTTTTGGAACCCATACCAACTCAACATCCTTTTTCTTGTATGGGCATGAAAAGGAGTAATGTCCAAGACGTAAGCAATAATGGCAACATATAGAATCAACCTCAAGTCTCTTTCTATGTTTTTGTTCTAGGTTGTTCTTTGGTACATTTGTATATTTGCCTCTAGGTACATACATGGATTGACTCTCTAGTGCTTGTGTCCTTCTCCAACTAGGTTTTTGATGAGATTTTCCTTTAGGCTTATAACCTAGTCCTCTCCTTCCAATTTGATGATAAGGATCACTTAAGATTTTATCGAGAATATCATTGTTACTCAAGCTACTGATTTCTTGTTGTAACTTAACAATTTCATCCATTCTCTTCTTGATATCCATCTTCGCTTGATCTAGATTAGATAATAAAGAATCTCTTTCTTTCACAATAATATCATAATCTAGATGTGTACACAAAATAGGTTGTTTTTGAAGATCATTTACTTGAGTTTGCAAATTTAACTTTTCTAGGGAAAGAAGATTGCAATTTGCTTCTACAGATTTTAGCTTAATATCATGATCTTCAATAATCTTTTTAAGATCTTCATTTTCAGATGTAATAGCAAGAAGCTTAGCATGTAATTCATCATTTGCTTTATTAGATTTCTTTAGTTTCTTCTTGCACTCAACATATTTATTATGTGTCTCTTCAAGACTAGCAACTAGTTCTTCTTTAGATAAATCAAAAAGACTTACCTCTTCTTCTTCTTCACTAGTTGTAGCAATAAGACAATCCTTGTGTTCATCTTCCTTCTTTGATTTCCATGGGCAGCTAGTTGTTGTGTGGCTTGTTCCTAAGCACCAATTGCAACATGTTGTATATTTGTCCAAGCTGCACCTTTTGTTGCGATTGTAATAACCATTACCCTCCATTCTTCAAGACCTGGTTAGGGTTCCATGAAGCCTGCTCTGATACCAATTGAAAAAACACTAGAGGGGGGGTGAATAGAGTTTTAAACAATTTTAAACAATTATTTAACTCAAACAACCAATCACAAAAATATTGGACAAGGGGACAAGGATTTAGAGTGGTTCCTACCTTAGCAAATACTAAGGCAGTCAGTCCACTACCCGGTTGCTTACCCAACCGGGATTTGGAAAGAATTTAATTTTATTACCTCGCAAGGACTTTACATAAAATTACAATTCTCTCCCTAAACCCTTCAAGCAGCCTTCACCTCGAAGTAATCGCACCAACCTTGAAGCAGCCTTCACCTAGAAGCAATTGCACCAACCTTGAAGCAGCCTTCCTCCTGAAGTAGCTTCCCGTTGCAATAACCTTCTTGAAGTAGCTTCCCGTTGCGGTAGCCTTCTTGAAGTAGCTTGAAGTCCACCTTCTCCTCCGAGAAGAACCTTCTCCAATCCGCAGCCTCCAACCCTAGGAGTAGCAAGGAGAATACAAAAGATACAAAGGAACAAGAAAGAAAACATAAATTACAATACCACTTGTAGCTCAAGGCTTGATTTCCTATATCAAGCGTTTTGATCTCCTAACCAATGTATGTAGAAGTGTAAGTGTTGTGGATAGGAGATACTAGCCTATAGGATACGAAGTTGGAGCAATGGGAATGAATAGCCAATGTAGGAATTGCTCTATTGCTCAAAATAGATTGCCAATAAGTATTCAATCTCAAGTGTAGCACACGTGTAGCTTAGGTGAGTTTGGGTGTCTTAAGGCATGTCCTATTTATAGGAATGACCTACAAGTGCTTAAGGACATTCTAGACACTTTCTAGGGGGTTCTTAGTGCTCAACTAGCCGTTATGTGTCCACTAATTGCATTTGCAACGGCTAGTTAATTGACCCTGAAAAGTGCAGACAGAACTTTTCTCGATCGACAATTTGTCGACCGAGAGTCCTTCTCGGTCGAAGATTTGTCGACCGAGGGACCTCCTGGAGCAAGTGTTTACAACGTTCATTTCCAACTCCCAACCACTTTGTCTGCTGGGTCTAACGACTAGTAGGGTCTATTTTCGATCGAAGATTTGGTCGACCGAGAGTTTCTCGGTCGAAGATTTGTCGACCGATATTTTCTCGATCGACGATTTGTTGACCGAGAATATTACTGACTCAATGTATACATTTACTAAGTGTGTGTATCAATGTGCAATTGTGATACTATCTTGGGGAATGGCCTATCTAAGTGTTGTGAGTGGATAGGGAAGATCTAAACGCTTGATTTACATGATATCTAATTACTTGTACATTATATACTTGTACAAGCATTTACATTTGATTACAATCATGAAAATAAAGTGATTTTATCAAATTGTTTCTTCCAAGTCTTTGTTATCCACCACCTTATATGCTTGTTCCTGAAATACTCAAATAGCACGTTAAAACCACAAGAATGAAATTTTTGTCATTATCAAAACAAAAGGGATTATGCTAATGTCAATTTAGCCAACAATCTCCCCCTTTTTGAAGATGACAAACATTTCCTAAATATAAAATAAGGAAATATAAATCATGTGAGTTTCATACCTGAAGATTACCTTTTGTAGCCATTCTTGTTTTGCAAGTGGATGTTGGCCGAGATATTATGAAACTCATATTTTTATTTTATGTTTTTGATTTTATATTATTTCTCCCCCTTTGTCATTTCAAAAAGATATCCAATATAATAGATTTTATTTCTCCCCCTTAATTTTATGCTATGCTCCCCCTTAAAGAGATATTCAATTAGAAAACAAGGGATTAAAGCAAAGCAATGATTGTTAAATTTAGCCATAATTTATTTCTCACTCATTTGCAATGTATGTTAAGCCTTGAAATGATATGAGTTCCTTTTAGGTTCATGGCATTTGTGTATTGATTTCTCATCCATTTTACAAGGGATGTTAAGCCCTAAAAATGAAATGAGAATTCTTTAATCTTAGAGTACATAAAAATTTCTCTAGCCAAATGCACGGGATGTTAACCCCTAATTTGTCTAGAGAATTCCTTTAAGAACAAGATATATCATTTTATGAAATTTGTTGATTTTTTCATAACCAAGAGTAAAAATACTAAGGTCATAATAGGCTTCAAATGATGTTTACAATATTTTTGTACGCTTCTTAATCAAATAATCAAATTTGTTTTTATGAGCTCCCCCTTAATCTTACAATTTAAGGCTTCTAAGGTCACAAATGATTTTAAATTTTGATTTTGACCTTTATCAAACGTATACTAAGATTAAGTACAATAAAATGATGTCAATATAAGCATTTTGTCAAAGCTTGTTTTAGGTCGCCCTTGACTACGACCATAGCGCCCCTTGGTCAATTTTAATTTCAACCAAGAGGCAAATTCTGTAGATTTCCAATTTAAACATTCATATGTGAAGTATAATTTCTGCAGATAGCTTTAAATAAATATCTATTTGAAGCAGATTAAGATATACCTATTATGAAGACTTAATATGGGCATCATAGTGAAGTCTTTGTCCTTGATTTTTCTAGAACGCATGTTTTACATTCATTGTGAATGATGTTTTCATAAGCTTTGCTATGGGTACATATTAAATCACATTTCTTCTTATACCCTTATTTTCATATTAATCATAAGATTCTTTAGAGACATATATTTTGAAAGCAAGATTAATATCTTAAAGTCAAGATTTTTGCTTTTGATTTCTTAGAAGAAACAAATAGATAAAAACATTAATATTTTTGTTCTAAGAGGCACCGTTTGGCTTGTCATAGCAACATCATTATTTTATCACAAGCTATGTCCACAATCATTGTTTATTATGTCAAGATGCTTTTATGCTAATGGCATTTTCAATTTATCTGAATCACAATGATCAAGAATGATATCCATTCATGGTTTGTATATATGAATCAAAGATTATTTTAGACAAACCAATGAAACATAATGATCATGATGAAGCATATCCATGGTGTAATGATAGAACAATTGAAGCATATACAATGATCAGCATATAAATGCAATAATTATGATCATTTAAAACAAATTTCAATACACACATGGTTCATGTATAGATATTCCAAGGGTTACCATGAAAACAGTAATTTTCCCTTAACTTAAATCAAATATGATTCATAGATAAAAATGATCTCATATAAGTGTTCCAAAGATGATTTCCATAATTTGTGCATGTAAAACAATTATTAACAGCAAATAGATAGCACATTGATCCTTTGTAGAATTATTCAGCAGACTTATTTCAGACTGACATCAGTAACCTGCTCGGTCGATGATTTCTCGACCGACTGATTGCTCGGTCGAAGATTTCTCGACCGATCAGGTTTCTGTATTGTTTTCAGAACTATTTTCAGTAATTGTTTATAAGTAAATCATGAATGGTTATTTACTCAATTAAACAATTTTAAGACTCAGTTTAGTTGAGATAGACTTTATGAACATCAAAGGAACTTTTAGATCAAATCCCAACTAATTGTATCCAAATCTTTATTAACAATTTAGCTATGAGTAAGGCAAAATTTTATTTTTGCAATTTGAAAGATTTTGTATATATCCAAGTTAGATGTTTAAAAACTTGAATTAATTTATTATCCCATTATGTTGAGTTGAGATAGACATAGAAATATGTAACTAAGGTCCTTGGTCATATCTCAACTTAATTCCGTTCATTTAGTTTGGAGGTTTTGGAACCCATACCAACTCAACATCCTTTTTCTTGTATGGGCATGAAAAGGAGTAATGTCCAAGACGTAAGCAATAATGGAAACATATAGAATCAACCTCAAGTCTCTTTCTATGTTTTTGTTCTAGGTTGTTCTTTGGTACATTTGTATATTTGCCTCTAGGTACATACATGGATTGACTCTCTAGTGCTTGTGTCCTTCTCCAACTAGGTTTTTGATGAGATTTTCCTTTAGGCTTATAACCTAGTCCTCTCCTTCCAATTTGACGATAAGGATCACTTAAGATTTTATCGAGAATATCATTGTTACTCAAGCTACTGATTTCTTGTTGTAACTTAACAATTTCATCCATTCTCTTCTTGATATCCATCTTCGCTTGATCTAGATTAGATAATAAAGAATCTCTTTCTTTCACAATAATATCATAATCTAGATGTGTACACAAAATAGGTTGTTTTTGAAGATCATTTACTTGAGTTTGCAAATTTAACTTTTCTAGGGAAAGAAGATTGCAATTTGCTTCTACAGATTTTAGCTTAATATCATGATCTTCAATAATCTTTTTAAGATCTTCATTTTCAGATGTAATAGCAAGAAGCTTAGCATGTAATTCATCATTTGCTTTATTAGATTTCTTTAGTTTCTTCTTGCACTCAACATATTTATTATGTGTCTCTTCAAGACTAGCAACTAGTTCTTCTTTAGATAAATCAAAAAGACTTACCTCTTCTTCTTCTTCACTAGTTGTAGCAATAAAACAATCCTTGTGTTCATCTTCCTTCTTTGATTTCCATGGGCAGCTAGTTGTTGTGTGGCTTGTTCCTAAGCACCAATTGCAACATGTTGTATATTATTCCAAGCTGCACCTTTTGTTGCGATTGTAATAACCATTACCCTCCATTCTTCAAGACCTGGTTAGGGTTCCATGAAGCCTGCTCTGATACCAATTGAAAAAACACTAGAGGGGGGGTGAATAGAGTTTTAAACAATTTTAAACAATTATTTAACTCAAACAACCAATCACAAAAATATTGGACAAGGGGACAAGGATTTAGAGTGGTTCCTACCTTAGCAAATACTAAGGCAGTCAGTCCACTACCCGGTTGCTTACCCAACCGGGATTTGGAAAGAATTTAATTTTATTACCTCGCAAGGACTTTACATAAAATTACAATTCTCTCCCTAAACCCTTCAAGCAGCCTTCACCTCGAAGTAATCGCACCAACCTTGAAGCAGCCTTCACCTAGAAGCAATTGCACCAACCTTGAAGCAGCCTTCCTCCTGAAGTAGCTTCCCGTTGCAATAACCTTCTTGAAGTAGCTTCCCGTTGCGGTAGCCTTCTTGAAGTAGCTTGAAGTCCACCTTCTCCTCCGAGAAGAACCTTCTCCAATCCGCAGCCTCCAACCCTAGGAGTAGCAAGGAGAATACAAAAGATACAAAGGAACAAGAAAGAAAACATAAATTACAATACCACTTGTAGCTCAAGGCTTGATTTCCTATATCAAGCGTTTTGATCTCCTAACCAATGTATGTAGAAGTGTAAGTGTTGTGGATAGGAGATACTAGCCTATAGGATACGAAGTTGGAGCAATGGGAATGAATAGCCAATGTAGGAATTGCTCTATTGCTCAAAATAGATTGCCAATAAGTATTCAATCTCAAGTGTAGCACACGTGTAGCTTAGGTGAGTTTGGGTGTCTTAAGGCATGTCCTATTTATAGGAATGACCTACAAGTGCTTAAGGACATTCTAGACACTTTCTAGGGGGTTCTTAGTGCTCAACTAGCCGTTATGTGTCCACTAATTGCATTTGCAACGGCTAGTTAATTGACCCTGAAAAGTGCAGACAGAACTTTTCTCGATCGACAATTTGTCGACCGAGAGTCCTTCTCGGTCGAAGATTTGTCGACCGAGGGACCTCCTGGAGCAAGTGTTTACAACGTTCATTTCCAACTCCCAACCACTTTGTCTGCTGGGTCTAACGACTAGTAGGGTCTATTTTCGATCGAAGATTTGGTCGACCGAGAGTTTCTCGGTCGAAGATTTGTCGACCGATATTTTCTCGATCGACGATTTGTTGACCGAGAATATTACTGACTCAATGTATACATTTACTAAGTGTGTGTATCAATGTGCAATTGTGATACTATCTTGGGGAATGGCCTATCTAAGTGTTGTGAGTGGATAGGGAAGATCTAAACGCTTGATTTACATGATATCTAATTACTTGTACATTATATACTTGTACAAGCATTTACATTTGATTACAATCATGAAAATAAAGCGATTTTATCAAATTGTTTCTTCCAAGTCTTTGTTATCCACCACCTTATATGCTTGTTCCTGAAATACTCAAATAGCACGTTAAAACCACAAGAATGAAATTTTTGTCATTATCAAAACAAAAGGGATTATGCTAATGTCAATTTAGCCAACAATCTCCCCCTTTTTGAAGATGACAAACATTTCCTAAATATAAAATAAGGAAATATAAATCATGTGAGTTTCATACCTGAAGATTACCTTTTGTAGCCATTCTTGTTTTGCAAGTGGATGTTGGCCGAGATATTATGAAACTCATATTTTTATTTTATGTTTTTGATTTTATATTATTTCTCCCCCTTTGTCATTTCAAAAAGATATCCAATATAATAGATTTTATTTCTCCCCCATAATTTTATGCTATGCTCCCCCTTAAAGAGATATTCAATTAGAAAACAAGGGATTAAAGCAAAGCAATGATTGTTAAATTTAGCCATAATTTATTTCTCACTCATTTGCAATGTATGTTAAGCCTTGAAATGATATGAGTTCCTTTTAGGTTCATGGCATTTGTGTATTGATTTCTCATCCATTTTACAAGGGATGTTAAGCCCTAAAAATGAAATGAGAATTCTTTAATCTTAGAGTACATAAAAATTTCTCTAGCCAAATGCATGGGATGTTAACCCCTAATTTGTCTAGAGAATTCCTTTAAGAACAAGATATATCATTTTATGAAATTTGTTGATTTTTTCATAACCAAGAGTAAAAATACTAAGGTCATAATAGGCTTCAAATGATGTTTACAATATTTTTGTACGCTTCTTAATCAAATAATCAAATTTGTTTTTATGAGCTCCCCCTTAATCTTACAATTTAAGGCTTCTAAGGTCACAAATGATTTTAAATTTTGATTTTGACCTTTATCAAACGTATACTAAGATTAAGTACAATAAAATGATGTCAATATAAGCATTTTGTCAAAGCTTGTTTTAGGTCGCCCTTGACTACGACCATAGCGCCCCTCGGTCAATTTTAATTTCAACCAAGAGGCAAATTCTGTAGATTTCCAATTTAAACATTCATATGTGAAGTATAATTTCTGCAGATAGCTTTAAATAAATATCTATTTGAAGCAGATTAAGATATACCTATTATGAAGACTTAATATGGGCATCATAGTGAAGTCTTTGTCCTTGATTTTTCTAGAACGCATGTTTTACATTCATTGTGAATGATGTTTTCATAAGCTTTGCTATGGGTACATATTAAATCACATTTCTTCTTATACCCTTATTTTCATATTAATCATAAGATTCTTTAGAGACATATATTTTGAAAGCAAGATTAATATCTTAAAGTCAAGATTTTTGCTTTTGATTTCTTAGAAGAAACAAATAGATAAAAACATTAATATTTTTGTTCTAAGAGGCACCGTTTGGCTTGTCATAGCAACATCATTATTTTATCACAAGCTGTGTCCACAATCATTGTTTATTATGTCAAGATGCTTTTATGCTAATGGCATTTTCAATTTATCTGAATCACAATGATCAAGAATAATATCCATTCATGGTTTGTATATATGAATCAAAGATTATTTTAGACAAACCAATGAAACATAATGATCATGATGAAGCATATCCATGGTGTAATGATAGAACAATTGAAGCATATACAATGATCAGCATATAAATGCAATATTTATGATCATTTAAAACAAATTTCAATACACACATGGTTCATGTATAGATATTCCAAGGGTTACCATGAAAACAGTAATTTTCCCTTAACTTAAATCAAATATGATTCATAGATAAAAATGATCTCATATAAGTGTTCCAAAGATGATTTCCATAATTTGTGCATGTAAAACAATTATTAACAGCAAATAGATAGCACATTGATCCTTTGTAGAATTATTCAGCAGACTTATTTCAGACTGACATCAGTAACCTGCTCGGTCGATGATTTCTCGACCGAATGATTGCTCGGTCGAAGATTTCTCGACCGATCAGGTTTCTGTATTGTTTTCAGAACTATTTTCAGTAATTGTTTATAAGTAAATCATGAATGGTTATTTACTCAATTAAACAATTTTAAGACTCAATTTAGTTGAGATAGACTTTATGAACATCAAAGGAACTTTTAGATCAAATCCCAACTAATTGTATCCAAATCTTTATTAACAATTTAGCTATGAGTAAGGCAAAATTTTATTTTTGCAATTTGAAAGATTTTGTATATATCCAAGTTAGATGTTTAAAAACTTGAATTAATTTATTATCCCATTATGTTGAGTTGAGATAGACATAGAAATATGTAACTAAGGTCCTTGGTCATATCTCAACTTAATTCCGTTCATTTAGTTTGGAGGTTTTGGAACCCATACCAACTCAACATCCTTTTTCTTGTATGGGCATGAAAAGGAGTAATGTCCAAGACGTAAGCAATAATGGCAACATATAGAATCAACCTCAAGTCTCTTTCTATGTTTTTGTTCTAGGTTGTTCTTTGGTACATTTGTATATTTGCCTCTAGGTACATACATGGATTGACTCTCTAGTGCTTGTGTCCTTCTCCAACTAGGTTTTTGATGAGATTTTCCTTTAGGCTTATAACCTAGTCCTCTCCTTCCAATTTGACGATAAGCATCACTTAAGATTTTATCGAGAATATCATTGTTACTCAAGCTACTGATTTCTTGTTGTAACTTAACAATTTCATCCATTCTCTTCTTGATATCCATCTTCGCTTGATCTAGATTAGATAATAAAGAATCTCTTTCTTTCACAATAATATCATAATCTAGATGTGTACACAAAATAGGTTGTTTTTGAAGATCATTTACTTGAGTTTGCAAATTTAACTTTTCTAGGGAAAGAAGATTGCAATTTGCTTCTACAGATTTTAGCTTAATATCATGATCTTCAATAATCTTTTTAAGATCTTCATTTTTAGATGTAATAGCAAGAAGCGTAGCATGTAATTCATCATTTGCTTTATTAGATTTCTTTAGTTTCTTCTTGCACTCAACATATTTATTATGTGTCTCTTCAAGACTAGCAACTAGTTCTTCTTTAGATAAATCAAAAAGACTTACCTCTTCTTCTTCTTCACTAGTTGTAGCAATAAGACAATCCTTGTGTTCATCTTCCTTCTTTGATTTCCATGGGCAGCTAGTTGTTGTGTGGCTTGTTCCTAAGCACCAATTGCAACATGTTGTAGATTTGTCCAAGCTGCACCTTTTGTTGCGATTGTAATAACCATTACCCTCCATTCTTCAAGACCTGGTTAGGGTTCCATGAAGCCTGCTCTGATACCAATTGAAAAAACACTAGAGGGGGGGTGAATAGAGTTTTAAACAATTTTAAACAATTATTTAACTCAAACAACCAATCACAAAAATATTGGACAAGGGGACAAGGATTTAGAGTGGTTCCTACCTTAGCAAATACTAAGGCAGTCAGTCCACTACCCGGTTGCTTACCCAACCGGGATTTGGAAAGAATTTAATTTTATTACCTCGCAAGGACTTTACATAAAATTACAATTCTCTCCCTAAACCCTTCAAGCAGCCTTCACCTCGAAGTAATCGCACCAACCTTGAAGCAGCCTTCACCTAGAAGCAATTGCACCAACCTTGAAGCAGCCTTCCTCCTGAAGTAGCTTCCCATTGCAATAACCTTCTTGAAGTAGCTTCCCGTTGCGGTAGCCTTCTTGAAGTAGCTTGAAGTCCACCTTCTCCTCCGAGAAGAACCTTCTCCAATCCGCAGCCTCCAACCGTAGGAGTAGCAAGGAGAATACAAAAGATACAAAGGAACAAGAAAGAAAACAGAAATTACAATACCACTTGTAGCTCAAGGCTTGATTTCCTATATCAAGTGTTTTGATCTCCTAACCAATGTATGTAGAAGTGTAAGTGTTGTGGATAGGAGATACTAGCCTATAGGATACGAAGTTGGAGCAATGGGAATGAATAGCCAATGTAGGAATTGCTCTATTGCTCAAAACAGATTGCCAATAAGTATTCAATCTCAAGTGTAGCACACGTGTAGCTTAGGTGAGTTTGGGTGTCCTAAGGCATGTCCTATTTTTAGGAATGATCTACAAGTGCTTAAGGACATTCTAGACACTTTCTAGGGTGTTCTTAGTGCTCAACTAGCCGTTATGTGTCCACTAATTGCATTTGCAACGGCTAGTTAATTGACCCTGAAAAGTGCAGACAGAACTTTTCTCGATCGACAATTTGTCGACCGAGAGTCCTTCTCGGTCGAAGATTTGTCGACCGAGGGACCTCCTGGAGCAAGTGTTTACAACGTTCATTTCCAACTCCCAACCACTTTGTCTGCTGGGTCTAACGGCTAGTAGGGTCTATTTTCGATCGAAGATTTGGTCGACCGAGAGTTTCTCGGTCAAAGATTTGTCGACCGATATTTTTTCGATCGACGATTTGTCGACCGAGAATATTACTGACTCAATGTATACATTTACTAAGTGTGTGTATCAATGTGCAATTGTGATACTATCTTGGGGAATGGCCTATCTAAGTGTTGTGAGTGGATAGGGAAGATCTAAACGCTTGATTTACATGATATCTAATTACTTGTACATTATATACTTGTACAAGCATTTACATTTGATTACAATCATGAAAATAAAGCGATTTTATCAAATTGTTTCTTCCAAGTCTTTGTTATCCACCACCTTATGTGCTTGTTCCTGAAATACTCAAATAGCACGTTAAAACCACAAGAATGAAATGTTTGTCATTATCAAAACAAAAGGGATTATGCTAATGTCAATTTAGCCAACAATACAACCTATGTCGGTCGCTACATTCTATTTATACCTAACAATTAACACAACCATTGAAGAGTATACTATTAAGTGTCCGACAAATACACATTACTCAAAATGTAGGATGACATCCTAAAATTCAGACCCTTTGAACAAGTAGGCAAAATGTTTTGTCACTAGTATAGAAACTATCTCTAGCGTCATTTAAAACAACCCTATGACGTCTTAGACCATAGGTCTAAGACGCCACTTCTTTGGAAACGGCAAAACCGATGCCAGAGATCATGTGTTGGTTGTGTGGATAAAATAAACCGACACTGATAGGAGACTTAGGCGACAATTGCATTCCAAAAACTAACGTCACAAGAGCCAAACCAGGTTACATTTGTAACTAGTAAAGGACCTTGCATCATCGATTTATTAACCACCAACACCTATTATGATGTACAATGTCAGTTGCAAACCAAAATAAATGACGACAATGATGTATGGTGATGGTTAAACCTACAAATTCAATGACTATGACATACTACCCTATGAGGTCGTGCTATCCAGCATGACCATTTTGGTTTTGTCCTTTAATGTCAGTTATGTTGGATCCTAGATGGGTGATTAGATGCTCTAGAGGGGGGTGAATAGATCTTAATGCACTTAAACAAAATTCATTAGACCTTCAAGATATATCACAAGATTAGGTTGCTAAATAGGAAATTTGTGTGCAACTGAAACATGCATAGCAAGGGAGAGAGAGATTGAACAAACACCAAGAGGACAAGCTATTTAGAGTGGTTCCTCACTTCAAACTAGAAGTGAGTCAGTCCACTTACCTAGAGAGGTCAGCCTCTAGGATTTCCTAACCATTGCACTCTTATATTCATTCATAAGACTTACAATACATGACCAACCAAAGGACTTACCTATCTAATACAAAGAGTCTTCAACCTTACCAAGGACTTACCCACTTTGCAAGGAGTCTTCCACCTTCTTCCAAGGACTTACCTACTCTTGCACAAGTCTTCAGCCTTGCAGGGATTACCCACTCTTCTTGGATCTTCCACCTTTGACTTCACCTTCACTCGAAGAAGCTTCCACCAAGGACTTACCCACTTGAGCAAGGAGTCTTCTACCTTCACCAAGGGCTTACACACTCTAGCTCCAAGTCTTCATCCTTGATCTTCACCAAGGGACGCCTTCCCTTGTTCTTCTTCACCTCTCTTAGCCAAGAGAGAGAACCTTCATCTTCATGGTTGAAATGATAGACAGGGAGGTGCTGGAAGTGAGAGCCTCATAAGATATACATGTAGGACTAGCTCTCTTACAGATTTCCTACTCACTCTAACGAATGTAGCAAGTGATTAAGCTTAGAGAGAGAGGAGGTTGTCGTAAGAACTCAACTATAGAATAGGAACCTCACATAGAGTTGTGCATTGAATGCTCAACCTTGGAATGAAGCCCAAGGTGTCCTATTTATAGCTGGGGATGCCTCTTAGCCTTTGGGAACACTTGAGAATGAAAAATAGACATTTTGTGGCTTGCAACAGATATATTTGCACTTGTTGCAACTCCACAATGGCTAGAAGCACTTTTCTGCACTTTCCCGTACAGTGCAATCGGTCAAGTTTCCATAAAGATAACTCGACCGATAGAGTAAAAGATAAAGCCGATATTCAGACCATTAGTCGAGTTTGTCCTGGGGAAACTTGACCGACCAATGAAAATCAAATTGGTCAGGTACTCCATCGGTCGAGTTCTATGAAGTGTAAACTCGACCGATCAAAAGTCATTTTCAAGATCCAATCAAGATCGGTCGAGTTCTGTGTATTGACAACTCGACCGATGAATAACCTGATGTGAATTTTGGAAAATGGCTTTTGAGTGCTTAAACATTCGATCTAAGTGCTCCTAATTTTTTCCAAGCTTAATTACAAGTCATACAATCATTACAAGTGATTTACAACATGATTCTAATGGATTTACATCATATTACAAAAACATGCACTTGTAATGACTTTGACTTGTCTTTTCTCTAATTTGATATGCGCAAGTTAGGGCATTTGGAGTGTGTCTATACCTAATCTGAAATCACTCAAGTAGAGGCATTAGATATGAATATGTGGAATGGTTAGTCATCATCAAAACATGGTTTAGTCAATTTAGACGTGAGTCAACATTGACCTAATTGACCTTGAGTCAACAATTTATTTTACTCAAACCGATAGCTCAGGTCTATAGTGTCAGTTTTTGTGTTAAAATTGACACCAAAGTTTTTTTTAATAGAAGTACCATAGGCCTGTTATCGACTGGTCAGTAGGATGCAAAACATGTAGTTCAAAAGTGGAGTTCTGAACTACATGTTAACAATATCTCGTGAGTTCATCTTAACAACATGCCACCAAACCTGCAATAACAAACATAATATATGCATATAATTCTATTCATTCTCCAATACCATTTCAATCACATGTGCAAACATAAATTTTCACATTCATTCACACACATGATACTTCATTACATATACACAATTCCATTCTCATGACGTGTAAAACACAATTCATTCATTCATTCATCTTCACATTCACTCACATGTATATATATCATTGTTCACATATGCACCAATAATATACTCGCATCAATTTTAAAGTTGCAGCATAAGCACCACATGTTTGAGATACAAATAATGACATCAAACTTTAGAAAATTCATTCCTTATTCTAATAAAATGCAAAGTTCACTTCTCTTTTGAAGACTTCTATGCATTTCTCTCATGTCTCATCTAGTTGTTCTCTTGTATAGGGCATTTGTATATCTTCTAGCTTTTCTAGAGTATTGAAGTCTTTCATTGCAAACACCTACAAGCATAATGAGGTATATAATTAATAAGTTTGATATTTTCATATTATCTAATGAGACTATATACTTACGATGATCAAGACTATATATAGATTAAATTTTGTATGCAGTTGATGTCTAGTGCCCCATATATGAAAATCATGTCCATATACCACATCACGTAGTATTCACATGCCCAACCATTGTCTTTGATGAAACACTATAAATTTCAACATACAAAATGTTAATAAATAAAAGTAAGCATAGTTGGCATAAATATGCATTGGATTTCGAAAACTACCTCAACATTCTCCCAAACTATCACTTTCTTTTTATTGTCCACATTTACTCCTACTTTTTTGGATTCTTTTATAGCCCTATACATTAATGTAGAACATTGAATTGAGTTAGTAAATAGTCATGTAAAATATATGTTAACAGATATAAATATAAAAATTTACTCACGTGAATAATGCCCTTTTCAATTGTGTCCCCCACTATCTATTTTTTCACCCTTAGGATCTAGATAAAACATAGTTAGCATCGTGGGGACAATAACCAATAACACACAATGTTTAATCCTGAATTATAAGAAGTCAAACAAAATATAACTCAAAATCCACAATGAAATGTAATTTATAAGGTCAAAATTATAACTAGAGTATGTAAACTTACTCAACATTGTATGGATCTAACATCACACTCTTTTTATTTTTACCAAAATATTTAAATGTTGTAGAGCAGTATTGGGTAACAGATACAAGTCTTTAATAACATGGCTAAATAAAGATGGAACTAGAACTACCACATGGGGCAGTGAAAACGCATTACATACCCTATGTAAGTGGCTGCAAGACATATATCATGTATGCATTAATACATAAGAAATAAGATTAGCATATAGTTAATGAGGTATATATCTATATAAAATCTCACCATATCCAAATTTTTATCACAAATGTATTCAACCAAACATAATCAAACAACTCCAAAATATTTTGCAGAAATATACTAGTATCATGAGTTTGACCTACAATGTCCTCCTTAATAGAAACCATCATAGGTGACCATAAGTCATGTTAACCTATCCATAGTGCCGTACCCCTGCACTGAGGACCTATTGAATCAAATAGGTCCTTTTCAAGCCAACCAAGTATTTCAGGAGGAGGTGGAGGATGCGTTGTAAGGGGTTTCTTAGGCACTTAGTCCTACACATATATAATCTTATATCAATGGTGTGATGTATATAAAGATACAAACACAATGTAAATTTACCATACATGAGTATGGATAACTCTACCTTTGGGCTATGCGACCATGCCGCCTTCTGCATCACCTATCGTGTCATGGTCGGGTGTGCATATGGTAGTAGAGTCTGCTTCCAAGGGGCACAGACAAGGTTCGATGACATACAAACTGCATCGACGGGCAAAGGGGAACCATGAATTGTGTCACCTTCAAGGCGTGGGTAAGTCGTGCCCACAGAAACAACATATTCTTATATCCACAAGATTACTCACAACCAACTGTATCGAGGGGTCCACCTCGTATGAAGAGTGGGGAGGCACATGTACTATCGGGGTAGTTGTTGATTGACAACATAAATGCTGGCTCATTACTTCTTGAACTTCCTGTGCAATTAACTCTATTACCTCCTATTTTGAGAAACCCCTTTGACAAATTTGTGCTTATGCTCTGATGGCCCAAAGAACACTCTTATACCGACACCAGCACCTGCAGCCCTAATACACCTTGGATGCTCTGGGTTACCTAGAAAAACTATCAATTCATCCCTTGTGCCCTCAACGATGAACTTGCCTTGTTTCCTTTACTCGTAGAGCTCCCACTAATCATCAATAGTAATTGGTAATTAAAAAATAACAACCAGCAATACTAATTGCTCTAAGAGTTGATTTTTACCATTTTTGTAGCCCCCTCAATAGTTGCGGAGTTGGGTATATCTCGAGATTTTTTTCTTTCTCCCAAATATCCATAGATCATGGCAAAGTAGAGGTTCATTAGTAGTGATGGACCCAACAGTCCTAGGAGTAGGCTGCTGAGAAGAAGACACGTGTAGTAGCTATTGGTGAAGATGTGCATTGCCAAATGGACCCATCGTATAGTTGTGCACATTCTTTGGATGACTTTCTCTTTGACCATCACTTGCAACCTGATTAGTAACAATATTCAATAATAATTGGTTAGTAAAACATAACAATCTAGTTCAAGGTACATAATGAATTCATAAGAATGTATTCATAATAGGGAGTGATGCTTAATACCTTGAATTCATTGGTATTTTTCATAGAAACAAACATCCCCTAGGTCTCTGGGTCAAGATAGCCCCATTGCTCAGTGGGTGACTTCTTACTCTTCTCAATGTCCCAAATGTATAGTATTGTCAGAGTTGTCCTATAATTCCTCAATACCCTCCCACAATGTTGCATCACCTTTTACAATGTAGATTTTCATCCAGGTCATATATGCTTTGCAAAAGTACATCTACTTAATGGAATATTCTAAAAAATAGAATTGTAAATAACTTAAAAAATAAAATTGCAAATGATAATATCTCACACATAGTTCTTTCTATATGAAGTTTTTCTTGCTTTTATCAATTTTATGCCAAGATTGTACTACTACACTACAATGTCTACGAGTAAGAACCCCTAGATATGCCAAAAAAGAGTTGTGGTTCTTTCCAACATGATTTCCTACATGATCAAACTCAACTACCAACTTCGGTCCATTACCCCTTTGTTGTATCAAATTGTTCATCATGGTGATGCCCCTTATTTTTGCCTTTTTACTATGCTTCTTATCAAGATGAGAAAGATTCTCAGGCCGTACATCCTCAACCTAAAATTTTAAAAAAGCACATATCGGTCATAAAAAGATATAACTTTTACACGTAATAAAACAATACAAAAATACAACAAGATATACATATTGTAAAATGCAAAGAGTGTTGATAAAACAATGCACAACTTACACCAGTGTCAAGCTGCACATCATGATGCTGCTCACCCTCACGATAATCACCATCATGGTTATCATACACATGGTCAGACACCATCTAAAAAATATCATATAAAAATAGTTAAACACTAGAATATAAGATTATAAAATGCACATACATACCAATTTTCATTTGCAGGATCACAGATATAAAATACTTGCTTCTTTTGTGATGCCATTATGAATGGTTCACCCTTCTCACCAATATTTCCAAAATTCACTAATGTGAAACCCAATTCATTGACTACAAATCGTTTAGTGTTATCAACCCAATTACACCTAAAGACAAGAATTTTGAAATCTATGGAGTCAAACTCCCATATGTCTTCAATGACACCATAATATGAAATTTTATCTTTACACAGACTCTTATCCTTCGCACTATAAAAAACCAATGAAGACGCTTGAAGGGTGACCTCATTGTTTTTGACGACGCTCTTATCATCTTGACATTTTGTGTAATTGATAACCTCCTATTTTAGTCGTTTATCTTAGTCTTTTTCCTTAGTTTTCCATACTCTTTTTAAGTTTAAATTATACATAATCCTAATTTTACCCCTTTTTGTAAATACACCATCAGACTAACTTTTTCCTTTTATATATGCAGAAAAAGCACAAAAAAATCATAAAAGAATAATCCAGCCTCAAGACCGAGTGGAGTCAAACGGTCTCAAGACCGCATGAAGCCAACCGGTCCCGAGACCGCATGGAGTCAAACGGTCTCAAGACCGCATGAAGCCAACCGGTCCCGAGACCGCATGGAGTTCAAACGGTCCCGAGACCGCATGAAGCCAACCGGTCCCGAGACTGCATGGAGTTCAAACGGTCTCGAGACCGCATGGAGTCCAAATGGTCCCAAGACCGCATGAAGCCAACCGGTCCCGAGACCGCATGGAGTCAAACGGTCCCGAGACCGCATGAAGCCAACCGGTCCCGAGACCGCATGGAGTCAAACGGTCTCAAGACCGCATGAAGCCAACCGGTCCCGAGACCGCATGGAGTTCAAACGGTCCCGAGACCGCATGAAGCCAATCGGTCCCGAGACCGCATGGAGTTCAAACGGTCTCAAGACCGCATGAAGCCAAACGGTCCCGAGACCGCATGGAGTTCATACGGTCTCAAGACCGTTTGAAGCCAAACGGTCTCACAGTCCAAACGGTCTTGAGGCCCCAAACGGTCTTGAGGCCCCAAACGGTCTCCAAACCGTTTGGACTTCACTCAAATCCTATAAATAAGACCCCAAGGGTCCTCCATTGGGAGAGAGCCCAGACGTCCAAAGGCTGCCCCACTCGTTCCAGAGCTCTTGCCACTTCCATCCTCCACCCTGGGGCTGTCGGTCTGAGGTCCATACTCCATCCTGAAGCTGATTTCTCCTTCTTCATCAAGAAGGTGGGAAGGGGAGATCTCCTCATCGTGCAACCTACGAAGACTGGTGGATCGTTGCTCTCTCTCTCCAAGGGGTCAACCTTCTTCCATCCTTGTGGGGATGATGCTCTCTCTCTCTCTTCTCGCCTCCTTCTTGGTCTTAGTCATGAGGGAGTAGTCTTCTTCACTAGGGTGTGGGGAGTAGCCCCGCTACCCATACTTTCATATCATGTAAAATGTAATCCTTAGGTTGTAATGTAGAGTTCTTATCTTTGTCGGTTCAACATCAAATGATTAATGAATACTTGTTGCTTGATCTCCAACTTGTGTTATCTTTTATCTTTTAGTATGAATTGTCTACGTTTGTACTATTAGATTCGAAATTTGTTTGCATGTTGGTTCTTGATGCATGTATCCACCATGTATCTGTTTCGGTATCTAGAAGTGTATCTCAAGAATTGGAGTAAACTCACTATCATCCGTTGCACTTTCATACTATGAAATGGAATCAGTTGACGTATGGAAGTGCAACCTTGGTAAGTCGAGGAACACACTTTGCGAGGGGAATGATGTAAAGTAATGTGACCATTTGATCGGGAATGGCTGGCGTTGCAACATTCCCGCACTTCTCGTAGCTAGGTTATCCGAAAGGAGACTAGGTCTACAAGGATACTAACTGACCGAACTCTTTTTGCAGGTTAAGTTTTGCTTTGCATGTGTTGATCGATGTGTAGTGGCGGTGAAAAACCGATCACACCCTAGTGATCTTTATCATAGTTTAACTCTTAGATTTACTTGCTTTCTTTACTTTTCATGTTTTAGTTTAAAACCATCAAAATCCAACTTTTCGATATAAGTGCCAACTAGTGAGTAGCTAAGTGAAGTTCTATACATTTTTCATCTTGTTGCTTGCAACAAGACCGTTGTCTTTTGGGTTCGATCCTAAATCTGTACTATGATAAGGCTTCCATACTCTTATGGGGTTGGAGTTGTTATCTAAGCACCAGTTCTAGGTAAACCTAGAGAGAACATCAACTCCCTAGGGTTTTTGGTGCATCTTTGGGACTCCCATTGGAAGAGTGATCTTTTAGTGTAAGTCCCAGCTCCATCAGTAATATCAAAACCATTTATGTCAAACCCTTCATAAGACATAATATTCATTTTTGGTTTACTGGTAAGGCATTTGATATTTTCATCAACATTATTTGGTGTTTGAGAGAGTTTACGGTAGACTTTATCTTCCAACCACGTAATAAATGTCTTGTTGTAATCTCTAGCAAGCCACATTGGATTGGCTCGAGGATATTTTTTCTTGATGAAATTGGTATGTTAGGTGATATAAACACTCTCTTCATCGATGTTGTTTAAAATATACAAATGAGCTTGTTCTTACAAATCACAACTAATTACTTGCACTCGTGCTCCTAAAGTCCCTTTGCTGGAATAGTCCTCAATATTCTTGTCATTTACAGGAGCTTCATTACAACTCAGAAAGGCACTACAAAAGTCCATAACCTCCCTGGCCAGATAACCTTCAATAATACTCCCTTCAGACCAATAATGGTTTTGAACATCACCTTTAAAAAGACTCATGTAATGTTGAAAAGGATACATCCAATGTAAGAAAACCGATCACAACATTTTCACTTCCCTAGTCAAATGGATAACAAGATGTACCGTGATATCAAAGAATGAAGGAGGAAAATACATCTCAAGATGGCATAGGGTAACAACCACTTCTCTTTGTAACTTAGCAAGATTCTCATGATCAATAACTTTGCTACATAGAGTGTTGAAGAAGAAACAAAGTCTGGTGATTGCAAACCTTACATGCTTCAACAATATAAATTGAATTGTCATGTGCAATATTTGTTGCATTAGAGTCTGATAATCATGAGATTAAGACCTATCAGCTTTAGATCTTTCATTGATACCAATATACATATATTGGAAGAGTATTTCTGTGGTACCTTAACATTAAGAAAGCACTCACAAGAAGTTTTCTTCTCCTTTCTAGACAACATGTAACAAGTAGGAGGTAAATATGTTTCCTGATCACTGCTAACTAATTCTATTAATTTTTTTCCTTTCTCCCATTTCATGTAGGTCCATTCTGGATTTGATCCCATCATTAGTCATACCTGGTATATTCAACAGAGTATCAATGATGCTATTACATATATTTTTCTTACCATGCATGACAATGATACAATGCCTAACTGCCAAAGAAATCCAATAAGGAAGATCTCAAAATACAGAACTCTTCTTGTATAAAGATTAGTCACTCTGTATGGGAATGGTACATTGTGATCTCTTACGAAATGCATTGACAAAGTCTTTTACTCTTCCATAAACAACCTCCCCTAATATATGTTTAGGGACACTCCATTCCTCATTTGATCAATTGAATGCTTTGCACAATCTTCAGTAAGGATGAACTTTTGGAAGAAACCTTCGATGACCGAGATATACAGTCTTACCGTTATATTTTAGTCATATTAAATCAGTTCTCTCTTCACATATAGGCCATGCTTTGGATCCTTTTACAATGTATCCATACAAATTTCCATATACTGGAAAGTCATTAATAGTGTAAAACAACATAGCATACAAACGAAATATCTCTCTACACGAAGCATCATAGGTCATCACACCTTCTATCCAGAGTTGCTTTAAGTCATCAATTAGAGGTTCAAGATAAACATCAATATCATTGCCACGTTGTTTAGGGCCCAATATCAACAACTACAACATGACGTACTTATTTTTCATACACAACTAGGGAGGAAGATTGTATATAATAATCATAACAGGACAAATGCTATGTTGGCTTCTCAATGTGCCGTATGGATTCTTCCCATTGGCACATAGCCTAAGTCTTAGATTCCTGACTTCTTCACCAAATTCAGGGTACAATAAATCAATCTTCTTTCACCATGGAGAATCAGATGTGTGTCATAAGATCCCATCATTATTTTTCTTTACCTTTGCCTGCTATCTTAAATTCTTCTCATCCACGGGATTGGATAACAAGTGTTGAAGGAGGGAGGATCATGATTGGTTGGGAGCCTGGTGTATGGGATATGATTGGCATTAACATCTCTGATCAGGTTATTACTGCTTCATGTTGCAACAAAGGGGGGTTCTCCTTCATTCTGTCTGCCATTTATGGTGAACGCTTGGAGACTGATAGAAGAAGAATGCGGCAAGTCATTAAAGAGATGACTCAAGAGGATGTTCCTTGGCTTACTATAGGTGACTTCAACAATGTGACAAGATCTGATGAGAAGAAGGGAGGTCTTGGCATCCTTGAGAGAGTCCTACAGGCTTTCAATGACACAGTTGATGCTACTGGGCTGATTGAGCTTAATAAAATAGGGGGATGCACTACATGGTAAAACAAACAACATGGTATGAGAAGGATTGCTAGTGATATTGACAAAGGCCTGGTCAATGAGGCTTGGCTCAAGGTTTGGCCGCACTCAGTGATCAAGCTGAATGCCAACACCCTTAGTGATCATGCTATGATGATTATGAACATGGCCAATAAACCTCACGTTCTGAGACCGTTTACGTTCTCTAACTGGTGGACTGAATGGGAGGGGTTCAAGGAGGTTGTGAATGAAGGCTGGCACATCCAGGTGGAGGTCAATCTGATGTATAGAGCTATTAAAAAGCTATAGAATACGAAGAGCAAGCTCAAGAAATGATGTAAAGAAAAGATGAATCTTACAAACCTACTGTCCAAAGCGGCTGAGGAGTATGACAGGGCTACTACTGCTAGCCGGAATGACCCACTCAATCATGAAATCACTAAATGGGAGAAAAAGGCTGAAGACATGGTTCTCTCTCTTAAAAAGGAAGAAGAAGTATACTATTGGAAAAGAAGTCGAATGTTATGGATTACTGACGGGGATCGCAATACAAAGACATACCACACTGCTGTGAGAAAAAAGGAAATGAGAGAAACGATGCATGAAGTCATTGATGAACAAGGAGGAATCATTAATAGCAGAGATGAGATTGCAGCCAATGCGGTCAACTACTTCACATGCTTGTACAATAAATGTGACTTGAATACACTGGGTTTTGATGATCTTCTTCCGGAGAGTAGGGTAACTACTGATATGAATGTGTCACTGTGCAGAAGAGCCGAAGACGAGGAGATTAGAAGCACTGTGTTCTCTATTAACCCATCCAAGGCTCCTAGGCTGGATGGGTTTAATAGCAAATTCTTTCAGGCCATGTGGGATACCATTAAAGGTGATATTTGTGGAGCGGTTAGGTGGATCCTTGAAGGGCACAACATGGTTAGGGCGGCTAATCATATGTTTATAAAACTTGTTCCTAAGAAGAAGGATGCTACGAATATGGGTGACTACAGACCTATTGCCTGCTACAATGTGCTTTATAAAGTGGTTGCAAAGATCTTGGCGTCTCGTCTTAAAGATATCCTTCCTCATATAATATCAAATGAACAAAGTGCATTCATACAGGGAAGAAAGATCTCAGACAACACCCTCCTAGCTACTGAGTACCTGGTGGGGTTCAAAGTGAAAAGAGATAAAGCCAAAGCATGCATCAAGGTTGATCTTAACAAGGCTTTTGACCATGTTAGATGGGGACCTCTATGGGCCATTATGAAGTCTATTGGGTTTGAAGACAAGTTCATTCTTATGCTTAAACAATGTGTTGAGACATGTTCCTTTTCAGTATTGATTAATGGTGGACCTGCTGGCCTGTTCAAAGCTAAGAATGCCTTAAGGTAGGGAGACCCGATCTCCCCCCTTCTGTTCATAGTGGTGATGGAAGGCCTAACCAACATGTTCAATGCGGCAGAAAGGAAAGGGACTATTAAAACTTAAAAGATCAAAGGTATGAAGGTGAAAACACATCTAATATTTACTGATGATGTGATGCTTTTCTCTGCCGGCCATGGGAACAGACTCAAAGAGTTCAAAAAAAGTCTTGGTGCACTTTGGGAACATAATAGGGCTGTATATAAGTGAGATCAAGTCGAGAATCTACACCTATAAATCTTGTGATGCTCGAAGAGGCATGCTTAAAGCTACGACTGGGGTCAAGGGAGGTCATTTCCCAACTAAGTATCTTGGGCGCCCATTGCTAGGGGCAAAGGTACATCTACTAATTTTGTTGCTTGCCTGGATGGGCTGCGTAGCAAAGTGGAGGGCTGGTCCTCACTGAAGTTGTCCCTAGCCAGAAGGCTTGTTCTGGTTAGAGTTACCCTACAGAGCATGATAAGGTTATGGGCAGATGTATGTGAGATCCCCTACGCGGTTGCTGAAAGAATGAGGAAGATCATTGTGAATTTTGTGTGGGCTGGCAAAGGACATGGTATTGCATGAGATACCATCGCTCAGCCGTTCAACAAGGGTGGACTCAATCTCATCGACCCTTGTAAAATAGTGGAAACCGGTCAACTAAAGAGGTTGGAGAGATTCATGAGGGAAAGAAATAATGCTTGGTCTTCTTGGATGCGAGCCAGATATGGGTCTACACCTATTCCTGTTGAAGCTGCTGACTCAAAAACATGGAAGAATATGTGTAAACACTGGGGGAACGTGAGTGCACAGTACACTGTGGATGGGCATGGTTTCGTTGCTCTGATGAATGAGAACGTTAAACCATGGATCGAAAGTGACACCGAGGGCACGCTTCCTTGGACTAAGCTGGTTTGGGGCCCGTACCATACTCCTAAATGGAGTACTAATCTCTATAAAGCTATCCTCAAGAAGTTACCTACTAGAGATAGAATGAGAAGATGGGGACTACAAGTTGCTGCTGAATGCCCTCTCTATGAGGAGGTAGAAGAAGACCACAACCACACCTTCAATACTTGTAAATTCTCGAAGTACATCTGGGACCTGATCTACCTCAAGTGTACTTGGGGAGTGAATGACAGTAATATCTTGGTGACGAAAGCTGATTACTTAGTGAACAGAAGCAGCAACAGAGCTCAGCTTGGCATGGCTTGTGCCTTGTTGGCGGCTTTTAGCTTTTTTGTATGGTAAGAAAGGAACTGTAAGATTCTTGAAAGAACTGCTAACAATGAAGAGGAAGTGATTAACATTTTTCTAACAACATAGCTAGAATGTTAAGGGACAAAAAAGGCCTGGCCGGGGGGTTGCCCCTCTGTGCTAAATTATACTGGGGTTTTTTGTAGTTAGATATACCCATGTATATTTTGGTTCCATATGATGTTATGCTTGTGTAAGTCGGTCTGTTTGTATAATCCTTTTGGCAATATATTTACCTATTTCAAAAAAAAAGTGTTGAAACTATGGTATTATAGGTAGATACCACATCACCTTGGTAGGAGAGCCAGTTTTGGACTATCCAGAATTCGTCATTTTGCACTTTGACGCCCCACATTTCAGACAATCTTTCAAATCGACATAGTCCTTTTGAAATAACACACAATCATTCAGGCATTCATATATCTTCTTAGCCTTCATTCCCATTGGGCACGACATTTTCTTTAATTCATATGTTGAGATTGGAAGCTCATTGCCTTCAGGAAGAATTTCTTTCAACAAAGACAACAACGACGTGAAGATTTTGTCACTCCATCTATTGTTACCCTTCAGAGTATACAATCTCAACACAATGCTTAGTTTCGTATACTTAGTACAACCTAAGTATTACACTATCAACATCATGCACAATGTTTCTAAATAAGGAAGGTAGATCAATGTGCTCTATCGCACAACTATCTAGCATGGTATCGACCATGTATACCTAATCGGTTCATTCACATCTACATCATTGACGGTAATTTGTTATTCAACACAAGTGTTATTATCGACATCTACTAATCTCACTGTTGGATTCTCTTCATGCCAGTACCATTCTATATATCTCGTTATAATACCATTTCACCTGACATGACTTTTGATTTCGTCAACTGTGTTGACTTTCAAGTTGTTACCACAATGTCTACATGGATAGTAGAGCCTATCTCCAGGTTGTTTCCTATGTTCCTCCACAAATCTTATGAACTGGTCAAGACCAGTAATAAAATTTGGGGTCTAACAATTTGGAATGGACTTCCATGATCTATCCATTCTATGATTAAAGAAAAAGCAAGTCTTAGGATTTAGGGTTTAAATGATTAGGGTTTGGGATTTACAGATAGATTAGGGTTTTTATTTTGGATTTATCAATAAGAGTCAGCTAGATTAGCATTTATGATTTACAAATTAGGGTTTATGGTTTATAGATTAGGGTTTAGGGTTCAGTAATGAATGTTTGTACGACCTATCCCATTCTTAAACTCCTAATCTCACTAGTAAGTGTATAATGTGTATTTTGTTCTCAAGAAACTTTTGACAACATTTCCCCACA
Organism: Alisma plantago-aquatica; assembly: GCA_963693085.1. Lineage (NCBI taxonomy): Eukaryota > Viridiplantae > Streptophyta > Magnoliopsida > Alismatales > Alismataceae > Alisma > Alisma plantago-aquatica. Next base: position 242,609,609 of record OY856415.1, read on the forward strand.
ATTCTCCAAGTACACCGATGTAGATGGGCAAATGTCCACCAACGTATCTACTTAGAGAGAAAATAGGGAAGATCTGATGAAACATCTTGATAACTGAATATACATTATACAGTTACATCATAAGTGAGATAAGTGTTCAAGAACAGTCCCAAACCAAGGATTATCTGATGTTTACTCCTAATGAGTAAACCTTAGACACGTTTCTGGGCCAGAATACAATGTGTCATTTATAAACGTATGATCTTAGTGTTAGAAGGAACTTTAGATCACCCCACTATAGGAGTGAATCTATGATTCTATATTATGAGGGTTTGTGGATTAGGTTCATGTACTGTGTGTTGTACATATTGCTTCACCAACGTTTAATCATTATCAAAATACTATTAACTAGTAAATGTAAGGATATAATAACATTTGCATTATCAAAACACAATTAACTATCAAAGAGAAGACTAACATCATTTGTACTAAATATTTTGTGGGTTGCAAAATAAGGTTGTCGGGGCACACACATATATACAAGTTTTATCCAGGCTACATGTTGTCACTTAGCATTTTATTTTTGTCATATATTGTTAACAATGAAGCCAATCATCAATTGCATTAAATAAACATTACTTATTTGTAGGGATTATTTGTTAACATATATTAAGGAGGAAGAGAGGATGTGTAACCAACCAATTGGGAAACGATGATAGTGGTGGTGGCCCTAGATGTATTGGCATCCCTAGCTATGGCTGGCTCCGACAGACAACTGCGGTGATGAGAAGCAGTAGGAGAGCATGAGAAGTGGTGGTAGTTTGTTACACGAGGACGACTAGCAGTGGTGGTGGTGGCTCCGGTGGTGAGATTCAAGAGGTCCAGTGGAAATGACAGTGGTGAGCTCCGGCAGCAAGCGCCATCCGACAACAACATTGGCAAGCACAACAAGCTCTGACGGTGGCAACGTCTAGCAACAACTGCGGCGAGTAAACAAACACTTCAAGCGGCAATGATGGAAAGCTCACAAATTGCCAGAGCTAGGTGGAAGAAATGGAATATAGAATGGGAAGGGGAAAGAAATTTTACGGGTCTTAAGTGGGACATAGTCGTCGGTTGTATTAAAAAATTGACAGCTAAGTCTTTAGTCTTTGGTTGGATGAGCAAAACTGACACGACACATAGTCACTTACATGCCATTTTTTCCCCCAAAAAGCTAAATCAAGAGGCCTTTATCCGAATGAAAAAATGGCCTCGGTAATGGATAAAGCCGTCAGTTACATTTAGAAAACTGACGCCATATAGAGTGACTTAAATGTCGATTTATTCCAAAAAATCAGTGCAAGAGGCCATAATTCGAATGAAAAAAACCAGCCTCAGTAATGGAGATAGTCATCGGTTGTGTATGAAAAAACCAACACTAGAGTGCAACTTGGGGGAGATTTTCTATGGGGACGTGGCACGAAGACTAAGACGCCTGTTTCTTGACTAAAAACCGACACAAATTGTGCAAATTTTTACAGTTTTCATGTGAATTAATGTTGATTTTGCAAAGAAAAACCCGACACCACAAGTATTTTGGAGGATAAATTTATTACACATGGTGATGTCTATATTTGGTTCACCAACAACTAACACCCATCTTAAAATTTTTAGAGGCAAATATTTCCCCCCAAAAAATTGTATTTCACTGGTTACTTTAGACACAACTTTTTTGGAATACAACCGATGTTAATGAAAAAGCTGTACTAGTGTCTTTTCTTATTCAGTCGAACTTCATCTATGGTGATGGTTTTCCTAAACAACTGATATTGTTTGGTATCTAGCGTCGGGTTTTTAGTATAACCGATGTTAGGAAAAGTGACATTAGAGGATGAAAATGTAATAGTGAGAAGGGTTTCAACAAATCTTTGAAGCAATTGACAAATCACTACAAGATCATCCCAACATGTCATTAAAGAAAAGGGTCCGTCTGTAGCTGCTTAAGGAAAAGTATATGATCATTCTTGGACATGAGTCACAGAAGAATACTAAAGAATCCCAAGGCACAAAAGGAAAAAATACATCTAAATACGTGCCATCAGGAGAAGAATGAGGTGGAAATGGGAAACAAAACACATATGAACAATATGTACCAACAACCAAAAAGAGGAAGGTAACAAAGAAGACATGGTCCCGAGCCCCAAGGAAAGAAGAAAGCTCAACAGCCAGCCTAGCACATGATTTTTCTATAGCAAGGAAGAATCCAACAAAAACATCTGAAGAGAGGAACACATCATTTATACCCAGAGACAATGTACACCAAGCACATTATGACCTGATAATGAGTACCAAAACCTTCAAACCAACAAGATACATGGACATCCAAGACTTCAAAAGATTGGGAATCTATGATAGAGTAATGGAATACCTAGGTGGAGCAAACATGTGCACACTATGTACAACCAATGTATGCTCACTAACAGATTTGACTGCGGAATTTATGTCCTCACTCGAGAAGGTACTAGTCAGCGACAACAAAATAAAGGAGGTTGGAGGAGAGTTCAAATTACAAGTGAGGATGGGGGGAAGAGAATATTATGTCACTGAAGTTATTCTGAATACAATCTTCACTAAATATGAAAAGGAGGCTCAGCCCTACACAACAACACCTGGTGAAAAGAATATCATGGGTCACAACAACCACAAAATGTGGGAGAAGCTAACCAGAGAACATATACACATCCCCGAGAAGTTAAAAGCAACCGTGATCACTTCATGCTTCATAAGAGTGATTCAGAAGATCATAAAAAACTCAATCTTTACATAATCTGAGAAAGGAGGTGTATCCAAGGGAGATATGTTTATGATCTGGTCAATGCTGAATCAAATACCAATAAACATTGGAAAGTTACTCATTGATAGACTATCGCTGGTAGTGGGACCAGAAGCCAGGAAGATTAGGGACCTCTGCATGGGGGGACAAATAACTCTCATAGCATCTTACTTTTTGGACCTTGAGAAGTTAAGAAGATATGAGCCTAGTGATGGATACATGAAGATAAACACTAGATATTTGGTGACCACTAGCATACTAGCATAGAAAGGAGAGAAGTTATTCTACAAGCAATCCCATTCTAAACTTATATTCCCACTCCTAGAAATGGCCCATTATGATGCACTCAAACTATGACCCATCTTGGAGGAAGTCGACAAAATGCACTCTATCTCTGTCTGACAAATTACGGATCTCCACTGACCTACTGGAGTCCTACAAGAAGGAGAAAAAGTGCCAGAGGCAATGTAAGCAAGCCCGGAGAAGAGGAAGAAGCTGGCCACAAGGTCCTGCAAAGCCATATCAGAAGCAATGACACAGGAACTTCAGATCTCCCGAGCTCAACCAATCAAGGAAGAAGCTATAAAACAAACATCCATAGTAGGTCCAGCCACCCAGCATGGTGATGAAGGATTCAAAGCTACCCCACCATCTCCTTCAAACATCCAGATATTACCAAAAGCACTAGTTGAAGAACCAGGTGACCAATTGAGTATCCCTACAACCACTCATGAACAAAAAACAATGACAGATGAAGAGCCATTGGGGCATTTTGAAGAAATTAGGCAACCAACCCCATCCCCTATGACAACTGACATGGCACCAGAATACTAGTTAAAAGGATAGAAGACTTGCCTGCACCATCAGGTGTCGAACAGGCGATGGGTACAACATAAGAAGGCATACAAGAAGAACCTATACAAATGACACAACAAGAACGACAACCTAGTCCTTGAACAAAAACTATAGCAAGCACCCAACCACTTTCATGAACCTTAGATAGGACAATAACTACTACAACAACATCTACAAGTGGATGACAACTACACCCACCAACTCTCAGCAAAGAACTAAAATATCGATTCGATTCCATTTGGGTGAAAATGAACAATTCTTATTCAGAAAATATGCTTATTTCTTCTAACCTGGACGCTCTAACAATGCATGTACAAAGAATTGATGATAGAACAACAACACTCCTAGAATTCATGACAAACGTCCTCATCAACCCAACAACAATGATAAGTACAATGCAAGAAATGGTGAAAGAAATGACAGAACTAAGAAGGGAGCGACAGGCGATGAGAAAAGATATGGAAGACATGCGCCAACATCCTGAAAAATACCTCAAGGATATATAAGAGGAGTACAAAAAGCTAGAAGAGGAGCAAAAGGAGATGGAGGATGAACACCAACATCAGGAAGAATGGCAGGGCAGAAGGGGTTCAAGATGAATTTCAAACCCCTCGCCATGTCAAGTGTCATCTAGACCCTCTAATGCCAAACAACTCAAGGGTGACGAAGCAGTAAGTGCACCCCCAGTACCCAGAGCAGAGATTGCAAGTCCACCTCAGGGACCACTAAAAGAATTTTCCAATCAAGAAGTACAACCACCCCATGAGGAACCAACAGTCGAAGAAACAAACAACAACATGTACACATTTGATCTAAAGTCCTCCCCCACATAATACAAACCTATCCCTAAAGAGCTACCTGCTGGAAGAACCATCAGACAGGAGGTCGCCAGTGCAGAAAATATAACATCTGGTGAGATATCAATGCTCATTGAATTCTAGATATGATGAATATTGGCATGGATATTTGTGACATCTACCTTCAAGAGCTGGTCCATAATGATCACAACAATGTCGTGTTCAACAAAAAAATGGCGGCACTCAGCGAGGCAATTGTAGAGATAATAGATGAAGCGACACCGCCAGCCAAAGCAACAACAACAATAATAGAGCCTCTTTGCCCTTCAATTTCAGTAATGCACCTAGACGATCAAGCAAAAATAATCAATCTGACAAGGGAATCAGATGGGACATCCAATGAAGACGAAGATGGCCTCACCTCTTTCTTTGTCGGAGCACCCCCAAGGTAGAGACTAGTGCAAGAAGTGGAACCAAATGAACCAATGGCTCCTCTGCTTCCCAACAAGCTAACAAGAACGGATTTGGCATCAATACTCATATTAACTGTGGAGATGTCCATGTGTTGGCAGATGTTTTAGACGATAACTTGTTAGGAGCAGACATCATATACAACAACAAGGGGAGATCACTGACCAGAGAACACTTCTGAGGGATCTTCCTGAGAAGAGCATAAGAGCCTATTTAAGGTGCTTTGTACAACCGTACTAGAATAATTACTCCACCATGATAAGGTACAACTGGTGTTTAGTGGCATTATCCATGTAGCAAGGTAGCTGTATGAAGACAAATATGACTTAGAATCTGTTGAAGAACTAAAAAATCCAGTGATAAGAGCAGACACCAGATTTGTCACATTGCCCATCAGAATAGTTAAACACTGGGGTTTAATTGTCATAAACTTATACGGACGACATACCATTATATATAATTGTTGCACTACAGAGCTACCCAACACATCTCTTATTTTCAAAAACAAGGAGGAGCCTGACATCTTGAAGGTACCCATTCATGTTGAACACACTATACAAACAGTAGGATCTCACCACAAGCCGAACTAGAAAAACTTCTCCATCTCTTCCAAAGTCCATTAAGAAGAACAAGGGATAGGGGATTGCGCCTTTATAGTGCTCTGAATGATGGAAGCGATAAACAAATGAATCCCTATGTAGGACCTTTTTCTTGAATACCTGCACAGTCTACATGGAACCTATGCAATGGAAATTATATATGATCACTACTTCTTCAACGAACCGGCGATGCCCCCTGATGCTATGCCATGTAGACTGTATACATAGATCCATTTGGCATAGAAAAAGTCTTAGAGAGAGCTGACAAAGACTCTATGGCTTGACCCATCTTAGCAAGGTCGAGCATCTGCATGGAAAGCAGGGTGTCTACCTGACAAGCAACAAGATGATGTGGGACAGAATGAGCAGCAAGACCCTCAGAAAAAGACAACACCTGAAGAGCCAACAACCATGCCCGAGGAAGAAAAAAAACAAGATGCAACTATTGAACAATCCGAAGAAGGATAAATCAATGATGATGAACTGCAAGAAGTATAGCCCGATGGGCCAGCTAGACTGATAGATCCCATATTTCCCAATTTTGATAGGTGGGCTTGTGAAGATCTATCATGGGACTATCTTCCACTGATTATGGATAGACTAAAAGAGGACAATAAAAGTGGAGAAGTTATTTTAAAAAGAGAAGGCATTTGTGTGCTACAAGATGACCTCCGTGACACTTTGAAAAAAGGAGGATACCTAGAAGTAAGTGTGATGTCTGCTTACAAGTCACTGTTAGGAGATAATATGCCATATGTACACATGTCCTACTACATACTAGTGGATAGCATTATGAAAAACAAGATGTCTAGAGAGAAGGGATGCCTAAAAATCCGTCTGTCAAATTCCCCCCTTGAACTTATATTCCTACCCATCCTCCACTAAAACCACTACACATTGTTCATGATCAACATTAAGGCAAAGACTGGAATACTGTATAACAGTTCTGATTCAGCCTTCACATTGAACAAATATACAAATTGTTGGTATGTATGCCCTGAGAGTCAATCATATGATAATTGGATTGACACACGTCATGATTGATTTGATAAGTATCAAAGACAAGCTTTCAATTTATTCTAGCTCAATCGATTATGAGATAAATGATGGAGCAGAATGAATGTCTAAAGAATGAAAATACTCAATGACTTATGTCTTTGGATTGAGGACCTGAATGATGCGATCATACAGATGCTAAGAGTATGTACATTATTGTTATGTCCCTAGTCAGATGTCATTGTAGAAGGTTGATAGAGAACAATGACACATCAAGACAAGAGTATGTGTTGGTTGATGATAGTGTCTCATTAGTCATGATATATGATATCAAACCAAGCACATGGATACATGTTAGAGAATCGTGTATCAGACTGACCCACCATGAGAGTGACACATGGAACCATGCCATGGTAGTCAGAGTCATCTCTCCTAGTGATGGTGGTGATTGTGATTCTTAGACCTAAAATCACTGCACTCGTCAAATGTGATTGGGTGCACTTTGATATCATCAAACGTAGTCCTAAAGCATGGGTTATTATAACAATGATGATTGGGTGGCTTTGACGCATGACAAAGACTATAGTGATATATATGACATTTGTCCCTCTTAAGAGAGTATGATGTCCATGCCACTTGATAAGCGAGAATGAGAAAGGCATGCACATGAACATGTGAATCAATATGTGATATTGATGTCAAACATATCTCAGGTAGTCTGCTCTAGTTCAAGAAACATGAATGAATGTTGAAAGGATGATGACTCCATGCCTTGAGTTCATTTAGGATATCAAAGACAAAGGAATTATACATTCACTATAACACCAATCACAAATTTTAGGTTGAAAGTTGTTCTCCAACTTTCCTTTTCACTTGGATAGTACTGATGTGCAACTAGGCACCACTCTTTGCTTGTGATGTCATAAGCTAGTTATGGACATTCACTGCCAATGTGAAATGGGACCTATAGTGTCACACACAAAGGATTAACTTGAAAGAGGAGTTTATCCATGATAGATGTTTGGATAGATTACTAAAGTGTTTAGGTACTCAATCAAACATTCAATCAGTAGACTTGACTCAGAATCGTCTAGTTCAAGTGTTGAACCAAGTGATTTGAGTGTTAGATTAATTGAGAACTGAATTGACTGTGTTCTGCACAAATTGGACCAACAACTTACCGGTTCACTGGGTGAACCGATCGACTCATGACCAGTGAGACGACCGGTTCATTTGTCCAAATGAGCAGTGTTGGATTTTCCCAATTTGTGAGAAAACGTTTTTTTTTGTTTCACTTGTTCAATTCGATTGGGACAAGAATTAATCTTTGCATTAATTAGAAACGAATAAGGAAAGTCAATTGTGGGAAATTCTGGGAAGTGAAATGACCGATTCACTAAGTCAACCGATCGGTTCACACTCCCAACCAACCAGTTCACTAGTGAACCGATCGACTCATCTTCCCAAATGACCATTTCATTTATGAAACGATCCGTTTGCCTGCTGTAGTACAAATTATTCATGGAAATTCCAGATCCTTCTACTCCCGTACAGACTGGGAACCCTGACCCTGCTCTCTACTATAAATAGAGGGGTATAAGGGCCTTCTCCAGAGACACAACTCAGAACATCAGTTGCTCTGCAAAGTTGTTGTCCTCTCTGGTTGTGATAATTGAGAGAGCCCAAGCAAGTTCTACCCATCCAGGGAGGAACAACGAGGGAAAGACAACTGCAGAAAAGTAACTGATTGTGGGAGAGTGTGTTTGTGACTAGTACACCGATAGAATAGGACAACTCTTTCTAGTCTGTTCTTCACGATGATTAGAGTTCCCGATAGTCCGTGTGGACTATCGATAGAGGCAAGAGACTTCTACCGCTCAGGAGGACGACTGTCAACTGCAGTCTGAGTCAAGACTTGGAGCTTCATAGATGCCGTCGAAGATAGGTGGTTGAAGACCATACTAGTTGTGAGGTATTGTCACTGAGCATGTCTCAGGACCATGTATATCTCGCTAAAACCATCCTTCACATTACATAGATATTGATGTGATCTGTTGGTTATGGGTTTATGGTCAAGTATTTTTTTTGTTTCTGTTGCCTACTCCGACCATATAAAACCTAATAGTAGTATCAGAGCCACATAAATACTCTACATTTTGGGATAATCGATATGATCGGATTTTGGTTTTATCATATTTTATTTATTGCATACGATGAGAATATTTAAATGACTAATGTGAATATCTGATTAATACCACATGGTCCCAAACTAAGATATACATATATGATATGGTATATATATGCAATCGATACGCGTCACCCTAAAATGATTTTGATGGTGGATGTGTAGCATGATTATGGCCTATAAACCCTATGTGCATGTGTGTGGTTGGTTATGGTTGTTTACATCTTAGTCTGCGCACTGAGCGCTCTTCTTCTATTCTGAATGTAAATTGAGCTAACTCAAGATTCTCTTCTACCTTTGTGCCCCTCTAATGTAACTCAAGGTTTCCTAAAGATATATGTAAAAGTAGGATAGCTTAATTTCTTGTTATGACGAAGACTGAAGATGACCGCTTGATGGACTGAGATGATCGAATGAGGAGCAATTGGTGTCCTGAAGAGGAGCCCGACAACCCGCTAAACTGACTGTCTGGAGGAGCCAGACGATCAGTTAGTGACAACCAACCGACCGGCCAGGAGGAGAACCGATCAGTCATAGGATGAGCTGATACACACAGAACGGCCTAAGCACAGATCTTCATCAACAATAGGTTGCATTTGATGTAGACCTTAGATGACCATAGTTCCTTGTGGCTCCAAGGAACTACAATAGGATGGCCATAATCATCGCTTTATCGTTATTGCATGTTTTCGTATGTGAGATATAACATGTATATGATACATACTATATATGTGGTGATTGGATACATATATGCATATATAAGCATATTAAAACCCCTCAACAAAAATATTAAGTTGAAGATGCCTTCCAAAAGCAACACACATGAAAATCTTGATCGACTAAGTGTGGGCACGCCTTCACGTGGTGCACCGTCTATCTCATGGAAGTGTGATGGTGAATATGTGGGTCTACCTTTGTAGGGTGCATATTTATCGTGTTGGCTTTTGGGTCAGACTTAACTCGGTGACCTTGATAGGATCAAGAACCTTGAGGCATAAAGATAAATGTGGCAAGGAGTTGTGCATGCCATCCATCAAGAGTTGCATATGATACAATTGGTAAAAGATGCCTACCTGAAAGAATCTATTTGTGGGTGACAACCCTCGCTGGTCCATAACTTAGAGGAAGTCAGGATCTTGCTCACTAGAAGGTTGTACACTACAATCTTGTAGATTGATACATGAGGGTTATCAATTTGATCAAAATGGAGTGATAATTAATTAAAGACCTAATTAATATCGTCAATTTCCAAATCAAATCAAATAAAAAGGAGTTTTGAACTAAAATTGCAAATTTCCTTTTTTTAGAATAAATGGCTACCAACAACAATCACTTTTCATTGCGATCGGTCCTTGAGGAGGACAAGCTAAATGGGAACAACTTCCATGACTAGTTTAGGAATTGTTATCACTCAAGAGCAAAAGCTCTATGTCCTAGATACACCAGAGCTAGAAGAACCTACTCCCAATGCACCAAAGGCTGAAAGGGATGCTTACAAGAAGCATACAGAGGATGCCATTGATGTGAAGTACTTGTTGTTGTGCTCAATGAACTATGAGTTACAGAAATAACATGAGAACATGGATGTCATTGAGATGGTTCAACATCTCAAGAACATGTATCAAGACCAACCACATCAAGAGAGATATGATGTCTCCAAAGCACTGCTCAAGTGCGTCATGACAGTAGGAGATCCAGTAGGCCCTCACACACTCAAGATGATTGGGTATGTGGAGAACCTAACTCGACTGAGATTCCCTCTGAGCCAAGAGTTGGCTACTGATGTGATACTACAATCGTTGCCAGAATCCTACAATCAGTTTGTGATGAACTACAACATGAACAACTTTGATAGGCCATTGATAGAGTTGTTGGTCATGTTGAGGACAGCTGAGGCACAGATGAAGAAAGACAAATCCAAATCTATGATGATGATCTACAGAAAGAAGGGAAAGTTGAAAGGCAAGGGCAAGGGCAAAGCAAAGAAAGATTTTGATGCCAGCCAATAGCCCAAGTCATCTTCAACTCTCAAAGCCAAAGGAGGGGTGGACAAGGGAGGGAGGTAAATGTCACCATTGTCATGAGCCAGGACATTGGAAGAGAAATTTCCCTCTCTACATAGATGAACTAAAGAAGAAGGAGGGGATGGAAGTCTCCACCTCAGGTAGTATGAAATAAACTTAAAATGCTTCTTTATCTTAGGTATATGATACCAAGATATAGATCTGACATATATAATGTGCAAGATCTGAATAGAAGTGATGGCCTTTACGAAAGGACCAAGAAGGAATACTCATCAAAATTGGAGCAAGTGTTGCTACCATAAATGGTAGTACCCTTTTGTTTATTTCAGCCCAAAGGGCATGCAATAGAGTTATGAACTACTATTTCATTTTTCCAATAAATAGAAACATTTTATTTATGCATCTTGTAATGACAAGGATGTCTATCAATAAAGTTCATGTTTCAATTTTAAAGATATGATCTTTTGTGGCAATGCCTTATTTATCTTATGGTACTTGATATGCATGAGATAAAATAAATAATACCTAAAAGTTATTGATGACTCAAACAATAGATTAGAATTATCATCTAAACAAATGAATGAGAAATTCATCTCTAGGCTCCATGTTGATGGATAAACTAGACTCTCTTAGTTAATGAACAACTGAGAGATATGAATGTCTTGTTTATTGGGCATGATGACAAGTCAATCTTCACTAGATGTAGTGGGATAATGACTATTCTATTAATTCTTTGATATGATCAATGAATGAGATACTTAAACCAAATGTTTGAGGACCTTGTGAGTAACTATGATATTGTATCATAGAGAACTCATGATTAAGGTGTAATGATGTCTAAATCAAAGAAGGAATCATAGTCTAAATAGTAAGAGTATGATCATCAAACAAATAACTAATCTTCTATAATTTTATAAAGAACATGCTTTACACTAAATAAACGTACAAAAGGAGATTAAGAATCACAAGTGTTGTGGATTCTCAAATTCCTTATGTAACAGATACACCTCATATATCTAGTATAAAACACCTTGATCTTGATGGATAATGATATCCTACAAACTCAAAGGTGATGAATTGGTCATATGATGATGAGCCAATAATCTATCTAGATGATGTTGAGGAACCATATTTTAAGTTATGGCTTGAAGCCATAAGATCCAAAATGACTTCCATGTGAACCAAATAAGGTATGAACTCAATGGTAGCACTTATAGGGATAAAACGCATAAGCATAATTGGGTTAAGACTGACACAGATGACATTTGAAGAGCTGATTGGTTGAAATAAATTCAAATTTGTTCCAGGTGTTGAACCTGATGATTTTATTTAACCAATTGCAGTGGCTATAGGCCATAAAGGATCATGCTTGCTATTGAAACTTAAAGACTATGAAATTTGGCATATGGATATTAAAACCACATACCTAGTAGGAATAACATGAGGCTGTGTATGTGACACAACCTGAAGGGTTTTAAAATTCCATTAATGCAAATGTAACCTATAAGTTATAAGAGTTTAATCAATATGATTGATTAAAAACAAGCACCTCAGAATTGGAGTCTTTACTTTGATTATATAGTCAAAAGGTTTGATTAATATATCAAAATAAAGAAGGGATCTGTGATTATAAAGATTTATTGGGAGCATATTCATATTCCACATGGTGATGAGGAATAAAATGAAACTAGTGTGGAAATACCTTCTTTAAGGAATAAAGAAAAATACCCTATGTGATAGGAATAGAGATCTATAGAGATAGTTCTTGAAAGTCTCTTGACCTGATAAAAGAGAGAGCATGCATTGGCAGTCTGTACTGAAGGGTTCAATATGTAGAGATTCAGTGGGAGAAAACTTGTTCATATTACATGGAGTTAGTCCCTCAGATGCCTAGTGTCCCAAATTCTTATGAAGAATAGGAACACATATGTAGATTTCTCATGCATTCACAATTGGATCTATCATGTATGTAATCATCATATTATCTTGTATGTATTGGACATGACAAGAAAATACATATGCATTCATCATCTTGTATGTATTGGACATGACAATATGATATGGTCATCCAGTTATCTCATATGTAATGGACATGATGAGTGGATGTCTATCTACTTCCACTGAAGGTCACTGGAATACAATAAAGAACATATTTAAGTACTTATAAAGTATTAAAGGAGTTAGTTCTATGGTAATAAAAGGAAGAGTTGAGTGTAAATGAGTTACACTATTGCAAGCTTCCAAAATGACAAAAAAAATGATCGCAAAATATATTCAATTGTAAAGCAAACAAGAGTTGTTAAATGGAAATGTTCTGAGTAAAATTAAAAACCATTTATTTCTAAAAGGGAATGCCAAGTATCCTTGTGTTATGAACAACAGAGGATACTATGTGGATCCTGAAGTTTATACAGATGAACTTATAGATATTCCAACCATTGATGATAAAGTAGAAATACTAAGTCAAACTATGGAGCTAATTGTTAGGCAAGGAATATTAGATAGCATATTATGACAACTCCATCTCATACGAAATGTTGTACAACGAAGAGATGTGAAACATGCAATATACTGACTAAAGCAAAGTGTTGCTAGCTCACTGGATTAGCACTAGTACAACAAAAACATGTGGGACATGTTTAGAGATCACTAAGAATATGATTCGAAGGTGATTGCCTCTAAGTGTAAGTGGGGGTCTATTGGTATGTATGCCCTGAGAGCCAATCATATGATGATTGGATTGGCATATTTCATGATTGATTTGACAAGTATCAAAGGAAAGCTTCTAATTTATTCTAGCTCAATCGATTATGAGATAAATGATGGAGCAGAATGAATGTGTAAAGAATGACAATACTCAATGACGTATGTCTTCGGGTTGAGGACCTGAATGATGAGATCATACGGATGCTAAGAGTATGTACATTCTTGTTATGTCCCTAGTCGAATGTCATTGTGGAAGGTTGATAGAAAACAATGACACATCAAGACTAGAGTGTGTGTTGGTTGATGGCAGTGTCTCATTAGTCATGATATATGATATCAAACCAAGCACATAGATACATGTTAAAGAACAGTGTATCAGACTAACCCACCATGAGAGTGACACATGGAACCATGACATGGTAGTTAGAGTCATCTGTCATAGTGATGGTGGTGATTGTGATTCTTAGACCTAAAATCACTACACTCATCGAATGTGATTGGGTACACTTTGACATCATCAAATGTAGTCCTGAAACATGGGTTGTTATAATGGTGATGATTGGGTGGCTTTGACGCATGACACAGACTGTGAGTGGTGGATATGTGATTTGTCCCTCCTAAGGGAGTATGATGTCCAAGACACTTGATAAGCAAGACTGAGAAAGGCATGCACATGTACATGTGAATCAATATGTGATATTGATGTCACACATATATCAGACAGTCTGCTCTACTTCAAGAAACATGAATGAACGTTGAAAGGATGATGAATCCATGCCTTGAGTTCATTTAGGATATCAGAGACAAAGAAATTATACATTCACTATAACAACAATCACAGATTGTAGGCTGAAAGTTGTTCTCCAACTTTCCTTTTCACTTAGGTAGCACTGATGTGTGACTAGGCACCACTCTTTGCTTGTGATGTCATAAGCTAGTTATGGACATTCACTACCAACGTGAAATGGGACCTACATGGTCACACACAAAGGATTAACCTAGAAGAAGATTTTATCCATGAATGATGTTTGGATTGATTACTAAAGTGTTTAGGTGCTCAATCGAACATTCAATCAATAGGCTTGACTCAGAATCATCAAGTTCAAGTGTTGAACCTACTGATTTGAGTGTCAGATTGATTGAGAACTGAATTGATTGTGTTCTGCACAACCTGGACCACCAACTGATCGGTTCACTAGGTGAACCGATCAACTCATGGCCAATGAGATGACTGGTTCACTTTGGTGAACCGATCAGTTCATTTGTCCAAATGAGCAGTTTTGGATTTTCCCAATTTGTGAGAAAAATGTTTTTTTTCCGTCACTTATTCAATTCGACTGGGACAAGAATTAATCTTTGCATTAATTAGAAATGAATAAGGAAAGTCAAATGTGGGCAATTTTGGGAAGTGAAACGACTGGTTCACTAAGTCAACGAACTGGTTCACACTCACAACTGACCGGTTCACTAGTGAACCGATCTACTCATCTTGCTAAATGACCGTTTCATTTATGAAATTTCCAGTTCTCCTGCCGCAGTGCAAATTATTCATGGAAATTCCAAACCCTTCTACTCCCGCACAGACTGGGAACCCTGACCCTGCCCTCTACTATAAATAGAGGGGTACATGGGGCTTCTCCAGAGATGCAACTCAGAACATCAGTTGCTCTGCAAGTTGTTGTCCTCTCTAGCTGTGGTAACCGAGAGAGCCCAAGCAAGTTCTACCCGTCCAGGGAGGAACAATGAGGGAAAGACAACTGTAGAAAAACAACTGGTTGTGAGAGAGTGTGTTTGTGACTAGTACACTGACAGAAGGGGACAATTCCTTCTAGTCTGTTCTTCAGGATGCCTAAAGTTCCCGGTAGTATGTGTGGACTATCTATAGAGGCGGGAGACTTCTGCCGCTTAAGAGGACGACTGTCAACCGCAGTCCGGGTCAAGACCAGGAGCTGCACAGACGTCATCAAAGATAGGTGGTTAAAGACCGTACTAGCTGCAAGGTATTGTTGCTGAGCAAGCCTCAACACTAGGTATATCTTGCTAAAACCATCCTTCCCATTACATAGATATTGATGCGATCTACTGGTTATGAGTTTATGGTCTAGTAATTTTTTTGTTTCTGCTGCCTACTCCGACCATATAAAACCCAACACAAACATGACTACACGGAAGATGCCAATTGAGGAAAAAGAAGTAGCATGCACAAAAGCAACAGTTGACATGATCCGCAAGTTCAAGAAGGGGTACAAGTATGTAAAGAATAAAGACTTTAAGAAAATGCAATTCTATCATAGAATCCCCCAATAAATTGCTCAATCAAATGACTGCAACTTCTATTGCCTAGAGTGGATGAGCCCCATAACTCCGAAAGATGCAAAAGTCGAAAACTTGCAACATGAACGCTATCATGCACTCAGAGGAGGATATGCCGACATGTTTCTAAGATCCAAATGGGAAGTCAACGAATAACCTCAACACAAATAACTCTGCCCATATAATTCCACTCTATTTCTTAGACACTTTGGGACCATGTGCATGATAAGTTTGGGGGGGTTCTATACACGAGCATGAGAGGTATTTCTCTCTAACTTCCTGCATTCAAATTCCTATGTCTCCCACCTCACCCTTTAATTGCTATTATACTCACTCAATTTTGATAAAATTTTGAAATTTTGATATGCTTAGATGGCCAATTTTGACTCAAACTCTGTCCAAGTATATAGTCTTGCTAAAATTTTGATGTATAGGTAGCCTAAAAAGGCAAAATTTGAATCTAATTCTCCAGGATAGTGTCATATTTCCAACTCTTAGACCTTCTTGTCTTCAAGCTAGCACTTAGCGCAATTACTTCTAGAATGACAAATTGAGGTTGCTTAATCGACTATAAAAATTTCTAAGTGTGATAATGCCTTAATGTCAGCCTCACCTCAAAATAATGTAGAAGATACAAGTATGTTTGTCAACCTAGATGAATTCTCAAAGTAAGGAGGACTCATCCTGCTAAGCTGCTGATTGATCCCCTACTATGGGATCAAAAGAGGCATGACAACCCAAAACGTTCCCCCAAAAAATTGTATTGTCCCAAATCCTATGTGCATGATAAAAAGCCAACATGAATAAAATTATGAGAGTTGTGCATGGAAAGATGCTGAAGGACTTGCCTGGTCAGTGTATTGTTGCACTCAAGAATGCATATATGTCATGCCCAGTAGTGGAGTTTGGAAGTCAACTTTTACACACCTACATTTCAAAGGGGAACCTCATACAACCACCTAACATTATATCAAGGCCCATTCAGGCAACACTATTTTAAGATAGTTTACATGGTTGAGGGAACCTAAAAAATGTAGGAAACTGTAGCCTTAGCTCACCTAAATACCATAAATAAGATATCTAAAAAATAAAATAAAATTTGGGTGTGAAAGCTACCTCTGCTATAACTTTGCACGAGTATTACCTGGAAAAGGATCATCACTACATCCCGAAGGAGAAACTTTCTGATAAAGAAAGTTGAAGAAAGTAAGACAAGTGCTGCAACTCCGATCTAAGAGGGAGATTTTAGGGCGTCACTTACCCTTTGTCCAATTGCATAAATTTCGACTTAAGGATGACATTATCTCAATTTTCACACTCACAAAAACAATAAACATTATAGCCCTTTGAAGTCTTTCAATGCCTAAATTCTATTTAGCCTAAGGATATGCTGCGTTCTATGTTTGGGGGAGTTGATAACATACAATTTTGTGGATATGTGTGTTCGTATTCATCTTCATATTGTAATCCCTTTTTGAGATTTATCTAACAAATTCAAATTGTTTTTTTATTGACCTGATGCGACTACCTAATCTCACAACCTAGCCTGCTTTATATATGTTTTTTTATCGATCGCTATACTTGAAGACAAATTAGCAATTTATGAAAACAACACCCTAGAAATCGAAGGTCAAGCAAAGCCAAAACCCTTACAGTTTCCACAAGTCACTAGGCATAGCAACCTAAGGGGGAAGAAACTATTGCAGTTGCTAGAGACTACTAGCTCCTGCAACTGATTGAATCAGGGGAGTCATCATTCATTGCGATCACTACAACAACATCTGTTCTGGTGACTGATGACTTCCCAATCCCTTGCGGTCGCCACCAACTCTTGCGAGTGACAAATCAATGGAACCAACCTCCTTGCGATCACTGTAAAGACATCTACCCTAGAAACCAAAGACTTCCAAAGCCGTAGTGGTCACTACTGTCTCTGTGTTGTGATCGAAGGGGTTGATTTCCAATTGTGACCAAAACATGCTTAATGTAGCAATTGCTACAACCTTTAAGTCAATGGCCAATCCTTATAAATAGGAATGGACCTCGTCCATGCTAGGGGGTCACCATATCAAGAGATGACAAAGTACTACCGCATTCCAGAATCACCCTCATCCACCTTCTACCTCTAAATATGAAAGTCCCAAAGATAGAGAAGATCACCATTGCCCTCTTATTCAAGAGGAGGTGCCTTCCTCTACGCCAATGCCTAATCCAGATATGAAGGAGTACTATTGGTGTATCACCTTCTCCTTCTTTAGATCTGTCATCCCTACTGTGTTGTTCATCCATCATCTTTGTCTATCTTGATGTATCTTCACCTTTGTAAATATGTAATTCTACTCATGAACATGATTGGCTAAAATCATTGCTTGGGTTGGGAGTAGCCACTAAGTCTCTCCCAACATGTACATACTTACATCTGTTTGAATACATATTCTCCTAGCAAAGATTATCTCCATCCATTTGGTCTTAATGCTTCATTTGTATGATTTGTTACCATCTTGTGATGTTTGATTGTTTGTGTCTCAAAAGAGTAACACTAATCTTATATAAGTGTTTTGGAGTTGCACAAATGCATGAGAATGTTAGAATGCTAAAGCTAATGATCATATGGTTATTTTTGTGATTGTTTGTTTGCCATCTCGAGA
This sequence comes from Alisma plantago-aquatica, assembly GCA_963693085.1. Taxonomy (NCBI): domain Eukaryota; kingdom Viridiplantae; phylum Streptophyta; class Magnoliopsida; order Alismatales; family Alismataceae; genus Alisma; species Alisma plantago-aquatica. The sequence goes on from OY856415.1 coordinate 242,627,997, forward strand.
GAGAGAGAGTCAACCTTATAATCTAGATCTATCCTAAGCTCAAGAGAGGAGGGAGTATACATATATGATGATTGCTTTTAATCTTGCTAAGGGTATACGAAGAGTGTGAGTATTGCATGTTGGTGAGAGATCTTAGTAGGTGAAACACAGTCCAAGTTCCCATCCATATTTCACTACCGCATGCTTGTTTGCTTTTGTTCTCTTGTTTTGTTTGTTTATCTTTATTTTACTTGTTTGTTTGTTTGGAGTAATATCATTCCATTAGGAACACGATCTTAACATGGCCCTTCTGTTTGGTGTATTTGAGTCAAGGTGCCTACATTCTTAACACTTTCCTTTCCTTGTCCATGTGGTTCAATCTCGATCTACTACATCAGATCCCATATAATAGTTGCGGGGGCCTAAGTGTCAAGTTATAAATTTAAGAGTCTGACTACTCTAGATTCATTCCATTTTGAAGGTGTGATTTAGGTCGGTCAAGTTCTATCAACTGAGTTACCTGTATGGAAACTCGACTAACTACACTGTACAAAATGTGCAAAAAAAGTGATTCTAGATGTTGGAGTGTTGCAAACATCAAAAATAGATATGTTGCAACACCCCAAAAGACTATAATTCATTCCTAAGTGCTTCTAGTGGCTAGTGGACATCCCCAACTATAAATAGGTACCCTTGGGCTTCATCACAAGTTTTCCTCTATGCTCCTAGCTATAGTTGAGTGATTTTGTCCACATAGAGCCCCTTTCTCTCTCTTTCTTACAAAACCAAATGTCCATATGAGTGAGATAGGTTATTGTGAGAGAGCTACTTCATTTTAATCATTGTGAATCTCTCGGTCTTCTCTTTCCCCAACCCCTTTCTTCAAATAAAGTTGGTGAAAGCTTCTCCAAGTTGAAGGAGAAGGTGAAGGCTGAAGATCTTTGAGAAGAGTAAGTAACTCCTTCAAGACAGAAGACTTGTTGCAAGAAGGGGATCTCCTTGATGAAGGTTTCTATCTCCTTGCAAAGGGGTAAGCCCTTGTATAGAGGTTGAAGACTCTTTCTATAAGGATAGGTAAGTCCTTTTAAGGTTTACTGGCTCCTTTTGGTCTTAAAAAAGGAAGTCTAGGTATCATTTCCTTGTGAAAGGAAGGTCTTATTGTATGTCTTATAATGGAATATAAGTATGTTCTGGTTGTAAAATCCAAGAGTTTGAGCTCTATAGGTAGTGTATCGACTTTCTCCTAGTTTGGAGATTGGGACCACTCTACATAGCTTGTTTTTATTCAATATCTCTCATCCTTGGTATGTATTCTTAGTTGCCCATCAAATTCAATATTTGCAATAGCTTCTCTTTAAGTAATTTGAAGGTCTAATTAATTTTTTGTAAGTGTTTTTAGCTCTATTCACCCCTACCTTTAGAGCCCTTTGATTCAAAAACCTCGACCATGCTAATGCTATCTCGTTAGGTCTACTATCCTATGTTGATCTACATTATTATTTTACTAGTTATGATCAATTAATTTTGCATTCAATTGCTTAAAGAACAAGCTCTATTATGTGTCAAATATGTCTACACTTGATGAGTCCAATAGTATTACTTATGTATATATATGATCTCATGCTGACACCAACGAGTCAACCTTTTGACCTGAAACTTTGTCGGGTCAATCTCCTGGTTGCGTATGAACATTTTGTGCACTAGAGATGTTCAAGAAATAAAAGAAATCATAAGAAGTACTCACAGGGTAGGAGGCCATTGGAAACTCACATAAAGTTAATCAATAGGGAAATAACATGTAATTCAGAAAAAAAAGCATATTAGTCAATTCCAACAACAAAGAGAACAACCATTTCTCTTTGATCCTTACTAGAGATGTTTTCATGATGGTAAGCGGGATCCCAAGCAACACTTTTTGAGAATACATTTTTCTATGCCACCAACCACAACTTAAATATTGAATTGTGTCTATATCAATAACATGCCCTATCTAATTGTAATCGCCCACCATATGTAATGCTCATTTTATACTTCAAATTGTACAATACATTTTAAACGTGTTTATGTCGTATTTTTTGTGTTTTAAACAGTGGTCTGTGATTCACTCATTTTTTTGTACAACCTTATTCACCCCATCGCGATAGGATTTTCCTAAAATCCTCGATACTTCTGCTAACAATGTCAACTCCTCTGCACCCCCATTGAACCCCGACCCCTCTTGCGCCCAACAAAACACTGTTGGTGTGGAGCACAACTACATGGACATTGTGGCAGTGATGAGGAGCACCCTATGCTGGAGAGGAGCACTGTTGAGTTCTAATGATGGGACATGTTTCTGCCTACGACTACACTTCTTCTCCTTCTCCTGCGTCCTCACTTCCCCCAATTTTCTACGATCTTCCCCTAATCATCCTTTATCCTACCTCATCCTTTCACTCATCTTCCTACCCCATGAGATCCACAACCATATCAGCAAAGTTGGCTGCACAATCTCACTCCACTAAACTTTCCCTCACTCATCTTCCCACCCCTTCATCCCATCACTCATCACCTAGTTATTGCGGTTGTCAGTAGTTTGTTTTGGTCATGAAAGCCAACTCTGAGTGCACAATCACCCTCAACAAATTATTATTTGGTGGATGATGTTCTATCTAATTGCTGATGCATGTAGAAAACTAATCTTCTATTGGGTTTTAATCTAATTAATATTTGTGTGGCTATTTGATTAGGATCAAAATGCCAAGAGGCAAATATCCTATTTGGGAGCATGTAGAGCAAATAAGTAATGGAAAATGTAAGAACAAACTTTTTTTTTGTGAAAATTTTAGCGCATATACTAATCGTCTCCGCTATCACTTTGGCAAGTATCCTGCAAAGGATATCAAACCTTGTCCTTCAGTGCCAAACGATGTGAGAGCCATGGATCTTCAATCAATTTAGGGCTTGAATGCCAAGCCAAAAATATAGAAGGTTACTGATTTATGGAGAATGACTAGTTCTTAAAGTTCTAGCATGACAGGTGGGTCTACATTTGTGGATGTTGTTGATGTTGATAAGTACAAGAAAGAAATGTTTAGTCAACAAACTTTATATGGAGTGGTGAAGAAAGGGGAGAAGAAGCATGCAAATAAAGTAATCTTTAAGTTTTCACTTTCTAATAACATTGCATTAATGTTCTAAGGACTCCTGAATTCAAGGACGCGCGTGATGCTATTGCAAATGTAGGTCCTGGTTATAAAGCACCTAGAAGTGAAACATCTAGGACACACCTTCTAGTTGAGGTGAAGGCCGAGGTGGATGCATATGTCAGCTCTGTGAAAGAGAGTTGGCAAATTTCTGACTGCACAATCATGTCTGGTGGGTGGAAAGATATGAGGAGTAGATCTCATTCAAACTTATTGGTTCAAAGCCCAAAAGGGGTGATGTTCTATAAATCTTTGTGTGCAATAGGTCATGCTAAAGACGGGCCCTATATATCTGATTTTATCTCATTAGTGTCCAAAATGTTGTGCGGTTTGTGTCTGATAATGCAAGTAACTGTAGTAGTGTAGGAGCATCATTAGAAGTAAAATATCCTCAGATCTTCAAAACAAATTGTGCAACACATGACATGAATTTGATTTTAAAGGACCTTTGTTGTATTGCTTCTATTTCTCTTGTACTTGATAATTGCAATAATATGGTTGATTCAATACTTCCTATGTGGAAAATATGAAAACAAAAATCAACTTACGAGGTACATGATATTTATTGAAAAAATGCATATCTATAAGATACCATGATCTATGTTTTCCTTGGATGAAAAAAAATCAAAAAGTATAAAAAAAATACAAACGACTCTGAGGGTGGAATTGAGGTCATCATTGTGGATGAGGGGAAGAGCACAAAAGGGAAAATTGGATGAAGGGGGGAGGAAAAGTTAATTTGAAGGAAAGAAAGGAGGGAAATTTAAGTGATAGGTACATCATTGGTGTTTATTTTTGAACAAAGATTGATTCATAACATGTTTGCACTAGTGATTAGTTGTGACCAAGGAACCCCATACTGATCTTGTGGATAATAGTCAAAGAACCTCAAACAAGCTACCATAATCTATATCTAAGGAACCACAAGCTTGATTCCAGGTCCTGGCTAATGAACCTCCCAGGAATAGTCATTGTATTCTTCTACTAGTATTATTTTGTTCCCCGTTCTCTGTGAATTTTCTATGACTTTATGCATATCACCCTTATATTTTATAATACAAATATATTTGTAAAACTTATTTATGCTATATTATCATGTATAGGCTTTATTTTTTTCAAACTAGTCTTAGTAACCAACAATGACAACTGTAATAGCTAAGAGATTCTAATTTCCACAATATTCAGTATATTGTATACAAAATTTTGTTATTCGAAAACTAAATGTTCAATTTAAAGAGACAAATACCACTTGATGTTATTTTACCATTCAATATAATAAACTATACTTAAGCATATGGAATTTGACACTTTGTAAAAAAACACTTTAAAAATTAGGCGAATGATTGAATCAAAACTATGAAATTTCAAAATATTTTAAGATGTATAATATTTATCTCTAAAAGAAAAGAAAATAAAATATTTTAGTGCAATAAATTAAATAAGTGCATTTCATATGTTATGCTATGTAATTAATTCAATGACAACCATTTTTGTTAAAAGATTCCCACGTAGGTAGATTGACTCCTAGATATTCTTCTTGTTTGGAAAAAACTTTACTAAATACAATATATATATCTTTGTCAGTGTTTGTAATAGAAAATAAACAAACAAAAAAATAATTATAAACATATGACATTATTAATATGAAAGTAGGATGACACATTGTCCCTAAACAAAAACATCAAAGTAAGATCAATTATTTTGACTTCATGTCAAACCTTATACACATTTACTACCATTAAGAGTGAAGAACTGTCCAATGGCAGGAAAATCTATGCAACCTACATATACAATTTTGACAATTTCATATTCTTTAGTTGCGCCTCACATAATATATCCCTCTTATGCATTAGTGTCTTCGTAAATTAAACCCTCGAATCTATCCCACCAAAGGATGCAAACATAAGCTATACATACAACAAATAACTAGTTCCTCCACATTATACTCGGTAATCATCAATAAGAAAATGAATCATCATCATCAACATCATCATCATCTAAGCCTTAGTCCCAACTATGTTTGGGGTCGGCTACATGGATCCCTTGTTTCCGTTCAGTTTTATCATGGGCCATATTCTGGCTGAGATGTAGAGATTTAAAATCTCTCTTTATAAGCCCATCCCGTGTTAATTTAGGTCTTCATCTTCTTCTATTTATTGTGCTTGACTCAACAACATTGTTTCGTATAGGCGCATTAGTGGCTCTGCGTTGCACATCTACGTACCATCTGAGTCGGCCCTCACACAACTTGTCCTCAATACTCGCAACCCCCATTTTATTCATGCATGCACATATTAATAATGTGAATAAGACAATGAATGTGACATATTAACGATGGTTATGTAGGTTATGCATGCACATACACGTAATTGCATACTAATCAAGATCTATACTTATTTCTCTATGAATATTCCTATCATGAATACAATAGGCAACTTAAAGGCTAATCCATATTCATGCTATGGCGCTTGGTTAGTTTCTTGGGGCCCAACTAGGTGAGTTTTGCACATTTTCAAGAATACAATACACCCTCCTTTGCTATTTGTAAAGTAGCTTATGGTCATGGCATCCCTTACATAAGAGATAAATAACAGAAACACCTATATGAACAATTGCGCCTTCATGTTGATACAAGTCTTGTTGTCATTTGGGGCAGCTTATTTTGTTTACAGGATGTGATGTTAAGTTACGTTATTACGTATTGGGTTTATTTATTACTTTGTTAGTGGGGCTATGGATAAGAGGTAGGGCAAGGTGGATTGATTTTCAGGTCTAATAATTACATTGTATAATGGGCAACAGAAGTGAGATAATCTCAAGAGTGAAAAGAGGTTTAAAAACGAATGCTAACATTACAACAAGAACACTAATGATAACAGTCCAACTACCAAATTCTATTGCATAGAAGTATGTGTTTCCACACACACAATGTTCTACGGATAACGATACTAGAATGCTATCAGTCGAACAGCATTAAGCAAACTATTGTATAATGAAAACCCAACTCGGGGAAATCAATACTTGGTTTAATTTCGACTTTACACTAGAAATCAAAGTCGTCATGTTCATCTTCCTTGCCAACATGGCATTCAGAGGTGCTCCGGGACAAGCATCACCTTCGTAGATGATATGGCACCCAATACAGGCCATGAGGAACCAAGCAGATCTACTTCCCGGAGCCCCCTACAGTCAACATCCCCTGCTTTCCAGTGATGCGGGGTCCTCGCCACATCCTTCTAGATTCAGAGTTTGCCCGTGTAGAGTAGGTTGACGAGGAGAGGGGCTGTATTGTTTCCAGTGATCTTCCAGCATGTGGCCCTCATGCTGTTCTAGGCAGAGTATGTATTCATGCGGCGCCGGACTTGACAACATGGGTGTCGTATGGAGAACCAATAGTGGTGACAGTTGGGAAGAATATGCCGAATGAGGCGATGAATGAGAAGTTGGAGTCACAGGGTGAGGGGTTGTACAAACAGAGAGGGATTATGATGAGAAGGAGGTGGAGTAGGTGAGGTGGATTCGGGAAAAGAAGGACAAAGCAATCGGGATTTTCTCAGCCGCTGCGTAGAGGGGGAGATGAGAATGGGAGGCGCGAGGATGAAAGTTGGAAGTCAAGCGCATTGTGATTTTATGGATGGATAAAATAAGCGAGTTCAGCCGGTCAAATTTTTTATTTTTAAAGCGCAAGTTGTTGGTTCGAATCTCAATAAATCTCGTTGGTCGAATCTCAATAAATCTCGTTGGGACGCTAATCCTTCATAACATCTTTGTCCAATTTGTTGTTTGTGAGCGACTGAGCTTTAGCCCTTCTAGCTCATCATGTTTTAACAGCAATAGTTTGTTTTAGATTTTGACATTCGTTGCAGACGTATGGGGGTAACGGGGTGGTTCCTGAAGTATGGGCTCATCTGGAGGGAGCCCTCGACATCACCTTGAATGGCATCTACCACTCGCCCATCATTTCTTTGGGACTACTAAGGCTATAACAAACTTCTCTTAACCTCAGAATCAGACACCAAGATGATGAACCTTTCACAATTTTTAAGAAGAAATATGTCCACATTATACACAAACATACGATTTATGAAGAAGACAATGTATTGTGTACACGTGATTGTAGCAATGACAAAGAGCTCTGTAAGCTGCTTGCAGCCGCGTTTGACATGTCATTAATTTAATATTTATATCAGAGCAGTGGCCAATATTTACTGGTTACAAGTGAACTAATGAAAGCTCTACTTTTTCACTATCTAACCTTCTTTAGGCAGTTAGTCTGTACTGCATCTATCTTTGAGTGACCAGTTAAATGGAGAGGCTGTAGCTAGGAAAAAGTATAAAGGAAGTACTTATGCCTTGATCACATTCAATGATTTTTTTCTACAACAATCTCGACAAAGTATTGCTACAACCTCATCGTTAAAACATTAACGTTGGTGTCTGGAACATCTCCGGTTATCATGCTAGCCCAATGTAAATGTACTAGATCAGACCAATAGACTATGTTAGCCAAATCTAAAGGCACAAGAGCAGCACATTGGACGTGAAGCAGTTCTTTATGTTTGATTTCTTCTTTACAAGTATATCAAAGAAACCTTATACACTTAGGAACACATTCTATAATGTCGATATATAATGGCCTCTTCTCCATGGATGCCGAATCAGACTCCTATAAACTTGTTCAAGCACATTTTACTGAAGTTTCGTTGGCAAGTAAATAAAACAACAACAATGCATTGGCATAATGCTTCCTAAGAACAATGTAAAAATGAAGGGCATCTAGTTGTTGTCCCTACATCCCTGACTAGGCAATTAGAAAGTAAAAACAACATTAACATGGAATTGATGACATCTTTTACCTCATTTTCCAATTCCATATTTGCTGTTATTACTAAAGACTCACAATATATTATTTTTTCCTCGCTAAGGATATATTTCCCTTTAAATTTGACTAATTATAGAGCAGATTGTGAATCTTTCGATTGGCATAAAGTCACTTCATCTTAATAGATATTATAATTACCATCACATAAGAAATTTCAGGACATATCTTTTTTTGTAATATTGTGATTTCTAATAAATGTTCTGCAATACAAACTTCTGAAACCGTACTATCAAAAGTATGCACTTAAAGAGACATGCATCCAATTGTTTCTTAATGTTACACACTACAATATGATAGTAGATTTTGAAAATTCTAAAATTTATAATAGAAAATTTATGAGAAATAATAGGAGCATCATTAGATAACACATCGTTTCCTTGTATGTTGGAATGTAAATTTATAAACCTAGAGACGTGCTAAGAGACCTATACTGAAACTCATCTTAACCAATGCCACATAATTTACATAATTAGTTATTTTATATATGAATTAACTAAAAATATATTTAATCAAGAAAATGTCAAAAAAATTGACTTTGACTATTGTAATCTATCAAAAAAATTAGCACATGTAAATGTTTGATTTTAAAACAAATTGGAATCTTTGAAAACAATTATGGTTGATTTCCGCAAAGCGAGATGGATATCAATTAATCTTGAGAAATTATCATAGTACATTCAATTTTAGACCATGTGTCTGGGCACTCCTTTTAAGAATTTTATAGAGAAACTACACAAAATGTTGAGATATGTTTTGCACATAAATTCTCTAGGTTCTGTAAAAAATATTTAAAAGGCAATAAAGATGAATACGAGAATTATTGGTATCCTAATTATTTTATAGATATTTTATTATTTCAGTATGAACATGATTTTGTTCTGTATACCATGACGATTCTTATGTTAATGAAATGTAGTTCACGTAAGGATTGCTTGTTAAGTAGATATACATTTTACAAGTGAAAAATCTTACCTCACCTCAATTCCCATTTCCAATATAATACATATAATTAAAAGGTAATATATCCATATCATAATCAGCCTATTCACATCAGTATCTTATCTAATGTGTAAGAAAATAAAACATGTTCACTTTCTAGAGACACTAACAATTGGAAGCAGTAATGCATAATGATGTTTGTACAGATACTGATCTCGAAGTTACCATTTATAGTTATTAGTCAGACACTTAGAAAAATTGTTAAAGATATAGTTCCACCTGTACCACTACTCTTGACGTTGATAAATTTATAAAGGACTAAGAATACTAGTATAATCATTGAATCTAGAATACAAGGTGTCGAACTATAGTGTCCCATAATTTAGGAAGATAACATGAACGAATATGTCAAATAAAATGATATAGAAACCGGTTAAGTTTTCACTTCATGTATATGACGTATAGTCTATTCTGAATAATATAAATTAAATATTGTTTAGATTACATAAGTCCATAAAATTAGGGTGTATATATATATATGATAAGTGATGTTACACACTTCTTTATGAGATTTGGTAGAAATTTGCAATCATTTATAAAACACATCCAATATGAAGGGACTAGAAATAAATACATCATCAATAAGGATAAACTAGAGCATGGTTGAAATTTTAACATTTCATATAAGAAAATGCCAATTTGTTTAGGTTACAAAATCTAGGATGCTAATAAAAAAACATGCAATGTGCATAACCATTATATCATTTTATTGACATCAACAAGGTTACAATGCGTATGTAGTAATTATGTTTAGTATACTAATTTTTTTTATAAAATATACAAATAAACTTTTAGTTAGTGACAAGCATAGATTATATCTTTTTTTTTTTAAAATAGCTCAATATCATTAAAAGAAAGCCATTAGGCATCTATAAGATAGACATCTCTCATCAAGTAACCAAGCAGCAACTCCTTTTGCTGAAAGACATAACACAAGGCTCATATTGGGATGTGATAGGTACGCTTCTGCATCGTGCACCTCTTGTAGTGGCTGTCTAAAACAGCTATCTGGGATGGAATTCATCAATCTAAAAGAGCCTAAGAGTACATCTGAAGAGGAGTTTGCAAAGCCACTGACAGAGAATACCATCCTGAAGACAATGAAATATCACTAGACAAAGAGCTCGACCACAAAGCAACAACACAGACCTAACAACACAACGTCCCACAAAATAGGACGAGAAACACAACTACCAGCGACGAGCACAAAGGTTGCACCAACCAGGAGACCCGGAAAGGAGGCCAAACCCCAACGATACAGATACAGAGGAAGGATGACTCATGCGGGTACAAAGGCGGGGAGTAGATGGTGTCGGGAACTCCACCACCACTCCCGACCACCACTGCGAACAGGGGGCGGAAGACCCACACGAAGCCCAAACCCAGCTTACTCCTCCTCTGCCTGGAGCACCAAGGGGCACCCGAGCTCACCGTCTGCCTAAAAAGGAACTCAATGCACGACACGACCAACAAACGACCACCACAGAAAACAACTAGGAAACGCAAACGACCACCACAGAAAACAACTAGGAAACGCCTACAGGCAGAGACTAAAAAACCAAAGACACCTGCCACTAACAAAACAACCTAACAAACGACATAAGAAAACTAAAAAACAATGATCCGCCGCCCAGCCCCTGCCAAAGACCGTCGTCTCCTCCTCGTCGTCCCCAACCAACGCCGCCGCCAGCACCGCCGAGGTTGAAAGACTCTTGATCGGGATCCCAGGCGACCGGCAAAGCAAATAGGAAAGAACAACGCCGCCACAGGATGGACCAGCCGTTGTCAGATCACTGTCTTTGCAAGCGAGATCACCCTAAGCTGCAGCCAGCGTAGAAACTAGCTAAAAGTTCACCGCTTCCAAAGCTGGGTAGCGTCAGTGACGAAATCCACAACATTGCCAAACGCAGCCTCATCGGATGCCAGAAGCTTCAGCCAAAACCAGAGCAGTAACAACCGGTACTCTTCCCCCCTTGGACGCCTTACGAAACTCGGATCAAGGACCCAAAGCCTGACACGCCGCTTGAGAGGGGAGGCTAGGAGGAGGGGGGAGGGAAAACGACCGCCCCATCAGATCCAGCGAAACCACCAGCCGGAGATGTGGCCCTGGGGGAGAGGGGTGGCGCCCACCAGCCGCGGAAGCCCCCTCCCCCGAACCGAGAAAGGCGCCGCTAGCCTTGCCCTAGAAATGCCCGAGCGGAGAGCCACTCCCGATGGTCTATCTCAATCCGCGTTGCAGTAATAGATTATATCTTGTTATTTCTTATGTATGGACCAAATTTTAGAAAGGGAAGAATAAAGGATTTGTATAAAGATGTCTTAATAATGACATACAATTCCCATGTTACATGTATTTTTTTATTAAGTCTATAAATGTGGATTTTAATTATAGCCATATACCTCATGTTACCCATATAGATAGTTTTTCAAAAGACATGCTTAAATATAGGATGATTGAACATCATATGGTGATTAAACTTTGATAAAGTGGAAATCGTATTTCTAGGGAAGTGATTCACTCCATTTAAAATACTCGTAATATATTAATTTTCAAATAATATTTTATATATTATTTTCATAACTACAATGCTAACACATAAAATTTATTTATCTGATACAATTTTGATGGAACAGAAATATGAGTATCAAGCATGCTTCACATATATTTTCTATTTCATGGAGATTGTTTTTCTTTTAACAGTTATGACTATTTCATGTAATCAACATTATTTCTATCATTGAGAAAATAACTTCCAAGAGGAGGAATAAATTTCCACAACTACAAGAATCTAACATTTATATATGAAGAATATATTTGTATCCATTGGTTGATTATAATTATGATATATTCTAAAAAGTATTTTCACAACTCAAAATAAAAAACAATACTTGCAAAATACTACTAAACAAGAGTACATAGTCCACACTTATTGAAATGATGCTATATAAAAGGAATAGTTAAAAGCGACATTATCGATGACTTTATTTAGATAAGACATTATGATGTCATCCATGAAAATATTCATGTGAAATATACTAAAAGACCACACATCATCGAGGCAAAAATGACAATAATTAGTCAAATTAAATATATGATTGATATAGGTCTTTCACGTAGTAGAGAAAGGAAATTTTATTTGGTGTTGTCCTTAGAGTTCGCATGTAGCTAATAGAAGACAGAACAATTATAATCTGACGAAATTTCTTCATGATACAATATAGTCCACACTTATTGAAATGATGCTATATAAAAGGAATAGTTAAAAGCGACATTATCGATGACTTTATTTAGATAAGACATTATGATGTCATCCATGAAAATATTCATGTGAAATATACTAAAAGACCACACATCATCGAGGCAAAAATGACAATAATTAGTCAAATTAAATATATGATTGATATAGGTCTTTCACGTAGTAGAGAAAGGAAATTTTATTTGGTGTTGTCCTTAGAGTTCGCATGTAGCTAATAGAAGACGGAACAATTATAATCTAACGAAATTTCTTCATGATACAATATATATATATATATATATATATATATATATATATATATATATATATATATATATATATATATATATAGTCAGGCTAGAATACACTCGAGTGTACGGATCGCACGAATACACTCAAGTGTGTTTGCATATCAAGACTATTTTTTGCAAAATGTAAACCGTTGATCTTCACCGTCATACTATAACTAGGATAAATACAAATTCTTAGCCCATTTGGATGAGTGTAAGTCACTCATCCAATGGCAACAAAATCGACGCGTGAAACTAATTTGAGATGCATAATTTTTGCGGTCTTCATAACATGAGCTATACATATCCAAATGTGCTCAAATTTTGCGTATGAGTTGTTCACGAGATGTTTAAGAAGATCAATGGATTAGATTTTCAAAAAAAATATTGCATCATGAAAAACTACTTGAGTGTATTCCGCTCCGAATACACTCGAGTGTATTCTAGCCTGACTCTCTCTCTCTCTCTCTCTCTCTCTATATATATATATATATATATATATATATATATATATATATATAGTCAGGCTAGTGTACACTCGAGTGTACCGTAGGCACCATACACCTCAGTCAGTTTTAAAGATGCAATAACTTTTTAAAAAATCTAAACCGTTGATCTTCTTAAATATCTTAAGAACATACTATATACTAAATTTCAGCTCATTTGGACACTTACAGGGTATGCATCTAAAGGAGGCAAAAACCATGTATTTCAAATTAGTTTTGTGCGTCGATTTTGTTGTCCTTGTATGAGTGACTTATACTCATCCAAATGAGCTCAAATTTTGTATGTAGCCTATTATTATTGTAACCATGAAGATCAATGGATTAGATTTTGAAAAAACATGGTCTAGATAGGAAAACACCATTGGGGTGTACAACATGATATGTACACTCGAGTGTATTCTAGCCTGACTCATTATATATATATATATATATATATATATATATATATATATATATATATATATATATATATATATATATATATATATATATATATATAGGCGTCCATTCAATATCTGTCCGGGTTGTTTTGAATTCTCTATCCCTCAGTCCAAAAAATAACTATTTGGTCAGATAAGTAACTCTGTGAATAAAAAAGTAACTATGTTGATAAAAAAGTAACTATATGGATCGAAAGTAAATTTAGAGAAAATATATAATAAATATATATGTAATTATATTTTTGTTATAGCTGTTGAAAATAGAACTATCTATGCATAAAAAATAACAGTTTGCAAGGTAAAATAACCCTCTAAATTCCAAAAATAAAAAACTCCAAAAAAGTAATCAAAATAGGGGGCGGGTAGCTACCCACACGTGTATTAAATATGGTCCCTATATATATATATGCATATATATATATATATATATATATATATATATATATATATATATATATATAAGCACATATATGTATATGTATATGTATATGTATATGTATATGTATATGTATATGTATATATTAAGTATATATATTTATTTTGTATATATGTATACATACATGTGTGTATATATAATATATTATATATTATTTATATTATGTATATTATATTTATATTATATATGTATATATATATTATATATACATGTATATATTTGTAATATTTTATATACGCACAGGTAACTAACTTTTGTTACTCGTGGATCTATTTTGTAATAGAAAGGCACCTAATTGTAATGAGACAAAAAAATTATAGTCCAAAGACTCATTTTGTAATTGCAACATGAATTTTTTATTATCCCCCTGATAACAGTAAAAATTATATTTTTGACAACAGTTTATGTAGTATTACCTTTGTATTACAATTTTCATTATCTCATTACAACGTTGGTTATCTTTTAAATATATGTGTCTTCCTATTACAAAATAGATACACATGTAACTAACTTTATTTACCCACATGGATAGTGAATGAATGACTTTATATATAAATAAATAAATATATATATATATATATATATATATATATATATATATATATATATATTAGGGATTTGTTCATTGCTCGGTAACTAAGATTTTTCTACTCGTGGAAGTTCAGAAAGTAACTATTTGGTTAGAAAAGTAACTATCTGAAAAAAAAAACTATTTTGCTAAAAAAATAAAACGAGCAGTGTGCTGAGTAAAAATTATAAAATAAATATGTGACTAGAATTTTTCCTATGTATTCTACCCATTTTACCTTTTTTGCCGTATAGATACATTTTTGACAAAATAGTTATTTTGTTTTCCAAATAATTACTTTTCTGACTAAACACTACTACAAAAAATACTTTTTACAACAGTTCATTTTTTCCATTTTACAACAGGTCTTAACCGTTGTATTAGATCGCGTGGTCTTATGGGGGGGTGCTTTATACAACATGTGATCACATGTTGTAATAGATGTATTTTATACAACAGTTAAAACATGTTGTCTTTTGATGAATGGCATGTTGTAATATGGATATTTTATACAACATGTGGTGCACCCGTTGTACTATATATACTACAACAGTTAAACCACATTGTCTTTTGCTATACACACATGTTGTAATATGGGTGTTTTTTACAACATGTGGTTTATCCGTTGTAATATATATTATATAATAGTTGAAGCATGTTGTCTTTCACTAAACACACCTGTTGTAAGAGGTAAGTTTATACAACATGTTGTAATATATATTATATAATAGGTATGGATAACACAACATTTGTTGTTTGTTGTAGTATCATACATTTTACAACATATCATTAACTGTTGTCTTTGATTAGAGTTTGACAGGTCTTATTTCTAACCAATTTTATTAATCAAATTAACTATATTATTAATAAATTGTAATAAATATGAAATTAGACTTTTTTCATTTAAAAAACAATGAACAAATTTTCCATAAAACCATGAGAGAAACTCATACTAAATTTAATAAATATTCTATCATCCATACAAAGATTGAATAATACAAAGTACTGAGTATCCACTCTAAAATCGAACTGAAAACACACAAACAAAATTTCACATTGGTCTGTGCTAAAGAATAAATGTCTCCCACTCATGTCACGTAATCTTATGTGTTCTTAAGAACACATGTCTCCCACTCATTTCAGACCTCGTCGATTTCTTCTTGGTTGAAGCAACTGCCAATATACTTCGAATAATACTACAATCATATGACAAATATATCAACATATTGTCTTTTTCAATTTATTTAGAAATTTGAACGAACTAACAAAATATAATGATAAGTAGCTTACACATTCAGGAATATTTCTGATTCTTGCATCAATGATGTCTCTCATGTACTTCAGCACATAATACCCGCAATCGGTGTTGCTCGGATGCTTTGGACACTGTATAAAAATATGAATTTATTATCCAAATAATTGTGAGAACTTGTTAGCAAATAAGAGGATGGAAGTATAAAAAAATTAATACAACGTATGCGTATACATAATCAAATTTAAAAAATGGCAAATTTCTAATCAAAATTAAAAAATGGCAAATTGCTGCTTGATGTTAATGCATGATATATATATATATATATATATATATATATATATATATATATTTATATATATATATTTATATATATATATATAGAGATATATATATATATATAATGCTTGCAGACAAAGGGGAATATACAAGGAGGAGTAACATGTTAAATCAGACAAGAGAAACAACATTGACAAGCAACACTATTAAGAATATAATTTATTAAAAATATTAACAACAATATCAAATACATCCATTAATGTTAATTGGCAAACTATTAGTTTACACCAATTTTATAATGATTAAATAAGAAAATGATATCTATGAGTAACAAAATACTTTAAAATCTATAATTAATAGTATATTTTGTGACATGTTAAATAATTTTATATAATTAATAAACAATTACTTAAATGTATTATAAATATAACAAGTACATAGTTGTATGGTTAACGAGGAAAAGTAAACTAGTATCTATAATTTTTTGTATACTTATGGAATACCAAATACTTTAAGTATATATAAATAATTAAGTATGTAACTAATATAGTAAGTACATAGGTAATATTAAAATAAAAAACCAATATCTATATTTAATAATATACTCCATGGGATATCAAATAGTATTATATTATGTATAAATAACTAAATATATAATGTATATAGAAACAACATAGACCATAGATGTATATGTTATGTGTGCGGATTTAGGCTGATTCTTTTCTATTATGAGTGAAATGTATGTTAGAAAAAATAACTTCAAATGAAATATGATAGTCTTAGTAGTACATGGTTTCACAATAAATTAATTAATAACATTTTAATATATTTGTGTTGTTTTGAATTTTTATACATCAATCAATATTTGTTATAATAATGTAATTGCATGTATCTTATGATATTAATTCTTTAAATTATACTTCTATTAATAAGTTGTGTAGATATTACTCCTCTAAATTATACATTTTTTTTCATCATGATGTCAAAGATAACATAATTTTTATATTTAAATTTCCAACGCTACATAGAAATAACAATCATAATAATCTAGTGAACAATATATTGTCACTACATTTATTGAGTTTATTAGGTACAATTAATAAACAGGTTTAACACCATCATAAGTATCTTTATTTAAAATAAATTGCTATAGTGTTGTTTTTTAATTTTTAAATAATAATAGTAATTTTCACGTTGTACTACTTCTATATTCATTTTCTTATCTTTATGTTACTTTTTAATTACTTGAGTTGTCAAGCTCATCAAGTAGTAAATTATTTGTTTGATTAAAAAATATAATAATCCACACAATCAATATTGAACACTAAATTGATGTGTTTTTTAAACGACCTATATTTATGAAAAAATAATTTAATAGAATAGTTGGTCTTATAAAAAGATTAAATCTTTTCAATATCAGATGTCACCATTTCAAGCTCATCTTTAATGTTAGAAAATCATAAATGTATGTAGCATATTATAATATACATATACAATAATCCATATACATAGATCTAAAATTAAGTACTTCACTAAGTAATGAGTTATGTCTTCAACTTCTTTTTTTTATTTATGTAAGATACATCTATTTTCTTGCCTTGATCCAAGTAAATAGGTCGATTGAGACATATTTGAAAAACACTAGAGGGGGGGTGAATAGAGTTTTTAAATATTTTAGCAATTATTTAACTCAAACAACCACAAATGAAGAATGGAAGAAGGAGACAGGTGTTTAGAGTGGTTCCAACTTTAGCAAATACTAAAGTTGTCAGTCCACTACCCGGTTGCTTACCCAACTGGGATTTTGAAAGTATTAATTTTATTACCTTCACAAGGATTTACACAAAATACAATACTTTCTTTACACCCCTTGAGCAGCCTTCACTTGAAGTAGATGCACCAACTTGAGGTAGCCTTCTTGAAGTAACTCCAAGCTCCCCCTTGAAGTAGCCTTCCTCTCTAGAAGTATCCTCCCATTGCACCAGCCTTCTTGAAGTAGCTCAAGGTCCCCTTCTTCACCAAGAAGATCTTCAACCTCTCCAACCCGCAGCCTCCAACCTAGGAGTAGCAAGGAGAGTACAAACAACAATAGAGAACAAGAAAGAAAATAGAAATTACAACTTATCCTTTTGTAGCACAAGGCTTGATTTGCCTAGATCAAGCGTGTAGATATCCTAACCAAAGTGTATGGAGATGTAATTGCAGTGGATAGGAGATGCTAGCCTATAGGACACGAAATTTGAGCTAAGACAAGAAGTAGCCAATTGTCACTATGCTCAATTTGCTCACAAACAGGTTGCTCAAAGTATGCTCAAAGATTTCTCAAGTGTAACAAGTGAGTTTATGTGTCCTAAGGCATGTCCTATTTATAGGAATGTCCTACAAGTGCTTAAGGACGTTCTACACACCTTTTAGGGGTTTCTAAGTGCTTAACTAGCCGTTAGGTACAAGTTTGTTGCTTTAGCAATGACTAATTAATTAATTCTGCAGTTGCTGTCAGAGTCCATCTCGGTCAAGAAATGGTCGACCGAGACACCTACTCGGTCGAACTTTTGTCGACCGACAGGCTCTCTAGATCAAGTGTATGCAACGTTTATCTCCAACTGCCAACCACCTTGTCAGCTGTGTCTAACGGCTACTTGGGTCTTTCTCGGTCGAGAAGATTGTCGACCGAGAGTGTCTCGGTCGAGGAGTTAGTCGACCGAGATTGACCCTGTTTCAATTTTTTAATTTAAGGCACTAAGTGTGTGTATGAGTGTGCATATGTGACACTTATTTTAAGGGGATGACCTATCTAAATGTGATGTTTAGCTAGGGAGAATCTAACGCTTGATTTACATGAAATCTAAGTACTTGTACATTATATATTTGTACAAGTTTTTGTTGGGTTTTTAGGGGAGACAGAGAAGGTAGCGGAAAAAAAAAATCTCCCCAAACCCATACTGAGGAAACACGTCAACGTCTATATAATAGGAAAGGATGGTTTGTGGAATCATACCTTGTCCCGAAGCTTGCTCGGCGACAATACCTCGCGCAATGCGCGGTCTTCAACTCCGGACTTCGACGGTGTCTGTGCAGCTCCTGGTCGCACCGGGACTGACAACTCCTACTCAAACCGGACTGTCAGATGACAGTTGTCCTTCTAAGTGGCAGTGTCCTCCCGCCTCTGTAGTAGTCCACACGGACCACCTGGAACTCCACTCTCCTTGTCCCACAAGGAAGTGGAAGGAGTCGCACCCTCTTGTTGACGTACTAGTCGCCAACACGCTCTCCTGCCTCCTGTTGCAACTACAGTTGTCCTTCCCTTGCTGCACCTCCCTTTTGCGGGAAGCACTTGCTCGGGCTCTCTCACGGTTACCAAAACCAGAGAGAACGACAACTTGCAGAGCAACTGGTTGCACTGAGCTGTGTTTTGAGAAGCCCCCAATACCCCTATATATATAGGAGAGTCATGGGACATGGTTCTCCATCCCGGGCAATGCGGGACTAAAGCAGGAGTAGAAGGGTTTGAGAATTTTCCACAAAAGGCAACCGGTTCGCAACTTGAAATGATCGGTTCACAACTGAACCGATCGGTTCGGCCATTGAGCCGATCGGTTGGACCTGAGACGATCGTTTGGGGCACTCCAACCGATCGGTTGGTTCCCTGAACCGATCGGTTCATGGTCCTAATCTGGCTCAAAAAGACTTTCCTTGTTTCGTTCCCAATTGGTATCGAATACCAATGTTATTCCCAATCGAATTGGGAAATTTGAAACCAAAGGAAAATTCTTGCCGACATGACTTTTCCCAACTGGTCGGTTGCACCAGTTGAGCCGATCGGTTCAACCCTTGAACCGGTCGTTTCAACCTGGGCATGAGCCGATCGGCCTGGACACTCCAGCCGACCGGTTCAGCAACCTCAGCCGACCGGTTCATCACATGAACCGATCGGTTGGGAGCACTGGTTGGGCAAAATCAGTCAATTGCGATTTCAATCAATCCGATACTCCAATCAATGCGTCCAACACCTTGAACCATATGATATTGAGCCATCGACTGATTGAGTGTTTAATTGAACTACTAAACTCCTTTAGTAATCAATCTAAACATTGCTTGTGGACAAAACTCCTCTTCCAGGTTAAATCCTATGTGTGTGACCCTGCAGGTCCATTTCACGTTGGCAGTGAAAGTTCATAACACTTATGACTTCACAAGCAAAGAGCGGTGCCTAGTCACACATCAGTGCTACCCAAGTGAAAGTAGAAAGTTGGAGAACAACTTTCATCCTACAATCCGTGAATGGTGTTACAGTGAATGTATAATTCCTTTGTCACTGATATCCCGAATGAACTCGAGGCATGGAACACTCATCCTGTCAACGTTCATTCACTTCCTTGATCTCAGAGTAGACTGGAAGAGATATGTATGACATCAGTATCATATATTGATTCACACATGCATGCACGCCTTTCTCAATCCTACTCATCAAGTGGCCATGGATATCAAACTCCCTCAGGAGGGACAAATCCCATATCTATCACTCACCCCTCAAAAGCCCCATGTGTCAAAGCCACCCAATCATCACCTTTATAACAACCCATGTTTCAGGACTGCGTTTGATGATGTCAAAGTGTGCCCAACGACATGTGTTGAGTGCAGTGATTTCAGGTCTAAGAATCACACTCACCACCATCACTGTGAGTACTGACTGTGACTACCATCTCATGGTTCCATGTGTCAAACTCACGGTGGGTCTGTCCGGTACCTTGTTCTCTAACAAGTACCTATGTGTTTGGTTTGATATCTCTATATCATGACTAATGAGATTCTGTCATCAACCAACACCACAATCTAGTCTTGTGTGTCATTATTGTCTATCTACCTTCCACAATGACATCCGACTAGGGACATAACAAGAATGTACAAACTCTTAGCATCCGTATGATCTCATCGTTCAGGTCCTCAACCTGAAAGCATACATCATTGAGTACTGTCATTCTCTAGACATTCAATCTGTTCTATCACTATCTCATATGACTGAACTAGAAAGAATTGGAAGCTCGCCTTTGATGTTTATCAAATCAATATTAATGTATCCCACCAATCATCACATGATTGGCTCTCAGGGCATACATACCAACAGACTCCCACTTGCACTGCGAGCCAATCACCCATGAATCATATTCATAGTGATCTTCAAACATGTCCTACATGTTACTGTGCTCTAGTGCCATCATAGTGAGTAATGGCAACACCTTGCCAAAGTCTGAACAAATTGCATGCCTCACATCTCTTCGTTGTACGTCACACGTATGAGATGGAGTTGCCGTAATATGCGATCTAGTATTCCTTTGCTAACCTTTAGCCACATTGCATGATCAAGGATTCCAGACTTGTCATCAATGAGTGGAATATAAGTTCATCTCATGAACTTTCAGATCCATATAGTATCCATTGCTGTTCTCTAACACACATATACTCGGCATTTCCCTTTTAAATGGTTTTATTGGAACACTTCCAATTATCAACAAACTTTCACTTTTATACATCCTATGTATATTTTGCGATTAATTTTCTGTCCTTTCGGAAGTTCGCATCAATGTAACTCTTTACATCGAACTCTTCCTTATCTCCATAGAACTAGTACATCCCAAGTACTTATCAAGTTCTTATGGTATTCCAGTAACCCTTACTGGAAGTAGACAGACATCCACTCGTCATGTCCTACATACGAGTTATCAGGATGAGCACATCATATTGCCATGTCCTACATACAAGATGATGAATGCATTTTATTCTTTCCATGTCATACATGCAAGACAATGGGATGATTACATACATGATAGATCCATATCTATTCTTAGTGTTCCCATTCTTCATAAGAATTGGACACTTGGCCTTGGGATACTAATATCCATATAACATGGACACGTTTTCTCCCACTGAATCTGTGCATACTGAACCCTTAAGTACAGATCGCCAATGTATGCTCTCTCTTTTCTAGGTTAAGAGATTTGTCGAGAACTATCTCTATAGATCTCTATTCCTATCATATAGGAAATATCTCTATCTTCCTTAAAGATAATTTCCACTTTTGGATTTCCATTTTAGAACATTTCCATTTCACATCAATATGTGGAATGTGAATACGCTCCCACTAAATCACAGATCCCTTCTTTGTCTTTGACATGTCAGTCAAACCCTTTGACTATATCATCAAAGTAAAGATCCAATTCTGAGTTGCTTGTACTCAATCAATCACATTGATCAGTCCATTGTAACTTATAGACTTCATTTGCATTAGTGGATTCATAAACCTTATAGGTTGTGTCACGTACACATCCTTGTTTTATTCCTCATAGGAATGTGGTTTTAGTATCCATATGCCAAATGTCTCAGTCATTAAGTTGCAATCAACAAGCATCATCCTTCTCAAAATGTTATCCATGTGTCTTAACACTTAAGACTCATTTGCACTTATGGATACGATCCAATGAGTGCTACCATCAAGGTCATACCTTATGGCTCACATGGAAGTCATTTAGGATGTAATGGTTATAAACCATAACTCAAGATTCGGTTCCTCATATTCATCTTGATAGTTGACTCATCACATGAACAACTCATCATATAGATAATTGAGGTGTATCTGTTAAAGATATAAGAACTCACAACCCTTGTGATTCTTAATTTCTTTTATTAGTGTGGGGTATTCATTTATTAAGAAGAATTTAGTTATTTGATAATCATTCTCTAACTCCTTAGAGTATGATTCCTTCTTGATTTAGACATCACCATGCCTTAATCATGAGTTCACTATGATACACTATCATAATCACTCATAAGGATCTCAAACATTTAGTCCAAGTATTTTATTCATTGATCTCATTAAGAATTAATACTTTACCAAATTTGTACTTCATTTATGATAATCTTGAACACTTCAAGATATTCATATTGGTATTTCTCTAAACACCATTTGAAGTATTAGCATTTATTCCAATAGGTATGTAAATACATCACATGTATTATACCTAATAGGATAATCATTCTCCCACTACATTAGTGAAGATTGATTAATCATGTCCAAGATATTCATGTCTCTTACGGGTTCTATAACCAAAAGAGTCTAGATTTATCCATCACATGGAAACTAGAAATGAATTTCTCATGATTAATGCTAATTAAATTGTTTGAGTTATCTATAACTTTTAGGTATCGTCTTATCTTATGCATATCAAATATCATAAGATAAATAAGGCATTGCCACAAAGATCAGATCTTTATAAATTGAAACATCTCTTTATTAATTGCCATCATTGTCACACAATATGCAAAAATAAAGTGTTTCTATCTATTGGTAAGTATGAAATAGCAGTTCATAATTGTATTACATGCCTTATTGGCTGAAAATAAACTAAAGTATTCCTATCTATAAAGGCAACACTTGCCCCAAGTAAGAATGCTTTACACTTTACATCTTGATATCATATATCTCAAAAAGTGTTACAAGTTTATTTACATGACACCTTCAAGTAGAGGCTTCAGTCGCCTCCTTCTTCTTTTGTTCTTCCAGATAGAGAGGACAATTCCTTTTCCAATGTCCTGGTTTTTGACAATGGTGGCAATTTCCTTTCTTTGTCACGCCTCCCTTGGCCTTGAGAGTTGAAGATGGCTTGGACTCCTAGCTAGCTTCAGAACCTTTCTTAGCTTTGCCCTTGCCCTTGCGCTTGGACTTGCCTTTCTTGCTTGTGATCACCATCGCGGACTTAGGCTTGTCCTTCTTCATCTGTAACTCGGCTGTCCTCAACATGCCCAACAACTCTGACAGTGGCCTATCAAATTTGTTCATGTTGTAGTTCATCACAAACTGACTATAAGATTCTGGCAACGATTGCAGTATCACGTCAGTAGCCAACTCTTGGCTCAGTGGAAATCCCAGTCTCTGCAGGTTCTCCACATACCCAATCATCTTGAGTGTGTGAGGACCAACTGGATCTCCTTCTGTCATGACGCACTTGAACAGCGCCCTAGAAACATTGTACCTCTCTTGCCGTGCCTGATCTTCATACATGTTCCTGAGATGCAGAATCATCTCTATGACACCCATGTTCTCATGTTGCCTCTGCAACTCATGGTTCATTGAACATAGCATCAAGCATTTTGCATCAATGGCATCATCAGAATGCTTCTTGTAAGCATCCCTTTCTGCCTTTGGTGCATTAGGAGCGAGTTCCCCTGGAATTGGAGTATCCAGGACATAGAGCTTGCGCTCTTGAGTGAGAACAATTCTCAATGTCCGATACCAGTCGTGGAAGTTTGTCCCATTTAGCTTGTCCTTGTCAAGGGCCAATCGCAAAGAAAAGTTGTTGTTGTTTGTTGCCATTTGAACTACAAAAAGGAAAATATGCAATTTTAGTCCAAAACTCATTTTTGACTTATTTGATTGATTTGAAAATTTGACGATATAATTAGGCCTTTAATTAATTATCGCTCCCACTATTTTACTTCAAATTGATAGCCCTCACTATCAATTCGGAAGATTGCAGCGTACAACCTTCTAGTGGGCAAGATCCTGAAATCCTCTAAGTCATGAGTCAGCTTTGGCTGATCGCCCACAACTTAGATCTCTCAGGTAGGCAACTCTTGCCAATTGCATCATATGCAACTCTTGTTGAATGAACTTGCACAACACCTTGCCACGAACATTCCTTGCCTCTGGGCTTAGACGCTCTAAGAATCACCAGTTTAGTCTAACCCAAAAGCCAACACGGTAAACATGCACCCTGCTTTGGCAGAACCTACATGTCTACCCTTCACACTTCCATAAGATAGATGGCGCACCACGCTTTGGCGTAACCTACGCTTGGTCGATCGAGCTTTTCATGTGTGTCGCTAATGGAAGGCATGTAAGACTTAATATTTTAATAAGGGATTTAGTTTTTATATACATATACATATACATATCCAATCACCACAATATATAGTACGTATCATATACATGCTATATCCCACAGAAAACATGCACAAGACGATAAAAGCGATGATTATGGCCATCCTAATGTGATTCCTCGAGCCAAGAGGAATCACGGTCATCTAGGTCAACATCATATGCAACCTGTACAAGATGAACTCTGAGCCTTGCCATCCGAGTTGATCAACTCATCACATGAATGATCTGTACTCTCCAGCCGGTCGTCTGGGTGCCACCAGCCGATCAATTGGCTCCTCCAACCGATCGGTTCGCCTGGTCGTCGTGCATCTCGTCATGTCCGCCACCCGCTCGTCTCGCTCCTCGAACCGGTCATCAACCGATCGGTTCACTCCTTGAACCGACCATCTAGAAGGTCAACCGATCGTTTCACGCCTTGAACCGATCGTTTCAGATGTCGTCTTGATGTCCGCCGGTCTTTGACATAACAGGAAATAAAATCTATCCTATTTATTACATTCCTTTAAAAGGGAAACCCCGAGTTACATTCGGGGGGAGCAAAGGTAGGAAAGAATCTCAAATTATTTCGAGTTACATCAGGAATAGGAGAAGGAAGATCGGTGCACAGACCGAGATGCAAGCAACCACACACAACCAATCACAGATAGGGGTTTATAGGCCATAATCACGCTACACACATCCACCACAAAACTCGTTTAAGGGCGACGCGTATCGAGTGCATTAATAATACATATCATATATGTAATTAGGGATTTGTGGATTTAGGATTGGACATGCATAAAGACGATATTATTCACATCATATGCAATAATTAAAGGCGACAAACCAAAATCGATCATATCGATATTCCTAAAATATAGAATAGCTGACGTGGCTCTGATACCACTGTTGGGTTTTTAGGGGAGACAGAGAAGGCAGCGGAAACAAAAAAAATTCTCCCCAAAACCATACCGAGGAAACGCGTCAACGTCTATATAATAGGAAAGGATGGTTTGTGGAATCATACCTTGTCCCGAGGCTTGCTCGGCGACAATACCTCGCGCAATGCGCGGTCTTCAACTCCGGACTTCGACGGTGTCTGTGCAACTCCTGGTCGCACCGGGACTGACAACTCCTACTCGAATCGGACTGTCGGATGACAGTTGTCCTCCTAAGCGGCAGTGTCCTCCCGCCTCTATAGTAGTCCACACGGACCACCTGGAACTCCACTCTCCTTGTCCCACAAGGAAGTGGAAGGAGTCACACCCTCCTGTTGACGTACTAGTCGCCAACACGCTCTCCTGCCTCCTGTTGCAACTGCAGTTGTCCTTCCCTTGGTGCACCTCCCTTTTGCGGGAAGCACTTGCTCGGGCTCTCTCACGGTTACCAAAACCAGAGAGAACGACAACTTGCAGAGCAACTGGTTGCACTGAGCTGTGTTTTGAGAAGCCCCCAATACCCCTATATATAGGAGTGTCATGGGATAGGGTTCTCCATCCCGGGCAATGCGGGACTAAAGAAGGAGTAGAAGGGTTCGAGAATTTTCCACAAAAGGCAACCGGTTCGCAACTTGAAATGATCGGTTCACAACTGAACCGATCGGTTCGGCCATGGAGCCGATCAGTTGGACCTGAGCCGATCGTTTGGGGCACTCCAACTGATCGGTTGGTTCCCTGAACCGATCGGTTCGTGGTCCTAATCCGGCTCAAAAAGACTTTCCTTGTTTTGTTCCCAATTGGTATCGAATACCAATGTTATTCCCAATCGAATTGGGCGATTTGAAACCAAAGGAAAATTCTTGCCGACATGACTTTTCCCAACTGGTCGGTTGCACCAGTTGAGCCGATCGGTTCAACCCTTGAACCGGTCGTTTCAACCTGGGCATGAGCCGATCGGCCTGGACACTCCAGCCGACCGGTTCAGCAACCTCAGCTGACCGGTTCATCACATGAACCGATCGGTTGGGAGCACTGGTTGGGCAAAATCAGTCAATTGCGATTTCAATCAATCCGATACTCCAATCAATGCGTCCAACACCTTGAACCATACGATATTGAGCCATTGAATGATTGAGTGTTTAATTGAACTACTAAACTCCTTTAGTAATCAATCTAAACATTGCTTGTGGACAAAACTCCTCTTCCAGGTTAAATCCTATGTGTGTGACCCTGCAGGTCCATTTCACGTTGGCAGTGAAAGTTCATAACACTTATGACTTCACAAGCAAAGAGCGGTGTCTAGTCACACATCAATGCTACCCAAGTGAAAGTAGAAAGTTGGAGAACAACATTCATCCTACAATCCGTGAATGGTGTTCCAGTGAATGTATAATTCCTTTGTCACTGATATCCCGAATGAACTCGAGGCATGGAACAGTCATCCTCTCAACGTTCATTCACTTCCTTGATCTCAGAGTAGACTGGAAGAGATATGTATGACATCAGTATCATATACTGATTCACACATGCGTGCACGCCTTTCTCAATCCTACTCATCAAGTGGCCATGGATATCAAACTCCCTCAGGAGGGACAAATCCCATATCTATCACTCACCCCTCAAAAGCCCCATGTGTCAAAGCCACCCAATCATCACCTTTATAACAACCCATGTTTCAGGACTGTGTTTGATGATGTCAAAGTGTGCCCAACGACATGTGTTGAGTGCAGTGATTTCATGTCTAAGAATCACACTCACCACCATCACTGTGAGTATTGACTGTGACTACCATCTCATGGTTCCATGTGTCAAACTCACGGTGGGTCTGTCTGGTACCTTGTTCTCTAACAAGTACCTATGTGTTTGGTTTGATATCTCTATATAATGACTAATGAGATTCTGTCATCAACCAACACCACAATCTAGTCTTGTGTGTCATTATTGTCTATCTACCTTCCACAATGACATCCGACTAGGGACATAACAAGAATGTACAAACTCTTAGCATCCGTATGATCTCATCGTTCAGGTCCTCAACCTGAAAGCATACGTCATTGAGTACTGTCATTCTCTAGACATTCAATCTGTTCTATCACTATCTCATATGACTGAACCAGAAAGAATTGGAAGCTCGCCTTTGATGTTTATCAAATCAATATTAATGTATCCCACCAATCATCACATGATTGGCTCTCAGGGCATACATACCAACAGTTTTTACAAGGTGATTACATTTCATGAAAATATAAATATGTAAGCATATGGATTTCCCTAATTGCTTTGTCATCCACCTTATTCCTGCAACACTCAAGTAGCACGTTAGATTAACAAGAATGAAATGTTTGTCATTATCAAAACAAACGGATTTACAAATGTCCATTTAGCCAACAATCTCCCCCTTTTTGAAGATGACAAACATTTCCTAAATATAAAATAAGAAAGTATAAAACATGTGATTTTCATACCTGAAACTTACCTTTGTAAATTTCTTCTCTTATTTATAAAATGTGTGCTTATTACTCCCCATGAATTATGGAACATGAAATCCAATCCTTTAGGGAATATAGCAACTTTCAATGCAAAGCCAAGAGTTTATGAAACTCATTGATTGAGTTTTGCACAAATACTAAGTTTTATATTTATTTCTCCCCCTTTGTCATTTCAAAAAGATATCCATTTAAGAATAAAACTCCCCCTTAATTAGATGTCCCAAAAAAAATGTCAATTAAAAGCCAAAATGATGTAAGTAAAAGTTATTTTTAAGAAGCACAAATATCAAAGAAGACATCTTCCAAAGGAGTGATAAGCAATTGCTTCCTAATCTTGTTAAATTGGTCTAGTGGAAGCGGTTTTGTAAAAATATCAGCCAATTGATCTTCCGTATCAACATGATGAAGAGAAACATGATTTTTAGAAATATGATCCCTTAAGAAGTGATGACGGATTTCAATATGTTTAGTTCTACTGTGTAAGATAGGATTATGTGCTAAGTTTATAGCGCTTGTGTTGTCACAAAAAATAGGTGTAGATGAAAGAGTAAAACCATAATCATTTAATACTTGTTGCATATAAAGAACTTGAGCACAACAAGATCCGGCTGCCATATATTCAGCTTCAGTTGTAGAAAGGGCAACCGTGTTTTGTTTCTTGCTAAACCAAGATACTAAAGCTCTCCCTTACAAGAAACAAACACCACTAGTGCTCTTGCGATCAAGTCGACAACCAGCATAATCAACATCAGTATAAGCTTTAAAATCCAAGGATTGTCCTTTTGGATACCATAAACCAAAACATGTAGTGCCGGCTAAGTATCGAAGAATTCGTTTAACTGCTTGAAAATGAGAGTGCATAGGTTGGGATTGAAATCGAGCACAAAGACCAACGGAAAACATGATGTCCGGTCTCAAAGCAGTTAAGTAAAGCAAACTACCAATCATGGCTCTATATAAGGAATCATCAATAGGTTCCCCATCTTCATCCTTATCAATTTTAATAGAAGTGGCCATAGGAGTAGTAGCATGTTTGCACTGATCCATCCCAAAACATTTTAAGAGTTCTTTAGTATACTTTTCTTGGCTTATAAAAATCCCGGCAGGTGTTTGTTTAATTTGGAAACCAAGGAAGAAGGTTAGTTCACCCATGAGACTCATTTCAAATTCTTTTTGCATAATGTCACTAAATTGTGTACACAATGATTCATTTGAAGCTCCAAAAATAATATCATCAACATATATTTGAACAACAAGAAAATCAGATGTATATGGTTTGAAAAATAAAGTAGAATCTGAATTTCCAATAGAAAAACCATTATCAAAAAGATATGTCTTGAGCCTTTCATACCAGTTCCTAGGTGCTTGTTTTAAACCATAAAGTGCTTTCTTAAGTTTATAAACATAGTCACCTTTTTTCGGTATTTCAAAACCGGGTGGTTGGGCAACATAAACTTCTTCTTGAATGATTCCGTTTAGAAATGCACTTTTTACATCCATTTGGTAGAGTTTGATGTTTTTATGTGCAGCAATAGCTAGTAACATTCTAATAGCTTCAAGTCTAGCTACTGGTGCATACGTTTCATCAAAGTCTATTCCTTCTTGTTGATTATATCCTTGTGCTACTAACCGAGCTTTATTTCTTATTACTTCTCCTGCCTCATTGAGCTTATTTCTAAAAATCCATTTAGTTCCAATGATGGTTTTATCTTGTGGTTTAGGAACTAAATCCCATACATCATTTTTTGTGAATTGATTTAATTCTTCTTGCATTGCTATTATCCAATAATCATCTTTAAGAGCTTCAGATATCTTCTTAGGTTCAATGATAGAAACAAAAGCCATGTTTGCAACATCCTTAAAGAAAGACCGAGTTTTTACTTTATCATTTGGATTTCCAATAATTAATTCTTGAGGATGATCTTTAATAAGTCTAGGTATAGGTTGTGTTTCACTTTGGTTATTGTTTGTAGTATCTTTCTCACTATCATTTGGTATGTTTAAGTTTTCGAATTGATTAGTAAGATCAATTATTTCTAGATTTTCTGATTTGGACTCTTCATGAAAAGAGACATGAATAGATTCCTCAACTTTTCTAAAGATAGTGTTGTAGACTCTAAATGCTTTGCTAGAGGTAGAATATCCCAAAAATAATGCTTTGTGTGATTTAGAATCAAACTTATCTCTATCATCTTTGGTATTTAAGATATAACATGTAGATCCAAAGGTATGAAAATAGTCAACTCTAGGTTTCTTAGAATGTATTATTTCATACAGAGTTTTCTTCAAATGAGAGTGAACAGTTACTCTATTTAACACATAGCATGCGGTGTTTACAGCTTCAGCCCAAAAGATTTTGGGGGTGTTATGTTCGAGCATCATAGTTCTAGCCATTTCTTGTAGTGATCGATTTTTCCTTTCAACTATGCCATTTTGTTGTGGAGTGCGTGGAGCAGAAAAATTGTGAGTGTACCCTTGAGATGTGCAAAATTCTTCAAATACATGATTTTCAAATTCTCCACCATGATCACTTCTAATGGTACATATTTTTCTTTGTAATAGATTTTCAATCATAGGGCAAAATTTTATAAAAGCATGAATAGTATCATCTTTAGTTGCAATAAAATGTACCCATGTATATCTACTATAATCATCAACAATAACAAAACAATATCTTTTGCCACCGATAGATTGTGTCCTCATAGGTCCAAATAAATCCATGTGAATTAATTCTAAAGATCTACTGGTGCTAAGTTCATGTTTAGGTTTAAAAGAGGTTTTTGTTTGCTTTCCCAATGTACATGGTTCACAATTTTCAACTTGATCAAAGGATAAAGTAGGCAAACCACAAACAAGATCATATTTCACTAACTTTTTGATAACATGTGAACTAGCATGTCCTAGCTTTTTATGCCATAATTGTAAAGTATTTTCATTTGCAAGAAAGCATTTTCCTACTACAGATTTCATAGAGTTAGGTCTAAGAATATAAAGATTTCCAACTCTTTTTCCTTCATAGACAACATTTGTAGTGTTTTCTATTAATAATTTGCAGCAGGTTTTGTTAAATAAAACATCATAGCCACTATCACATAATTGACTCACACTTATTAAGTTATGGTGCAAACCATCAACAAGTAGAACATTCTTTATTTCGAGGTTTGTGCCAATATTACCTATTCCAATAATTTTACCTTTACCGTTATCTCCAAAAGTGACTGTTCCATTCTTCTTTTCTTCAAAAGTTTGAAATGCATCCTTGTTTCCGGTCATGTGTTTGGAACATCCACTGTCAACCACCCAATCCTGCATTAGAATGTAGGTTTTGGTACCCATGTGATGGTCCGGTATGGTTAGAAGCATTTAAGTAGAGACTGTATAAAAATTCTGATTCAGAACTTCAGTCGGTCGACAATTGTTCGACCGACATCTTTCTCGGTCGACTAATCATCGCTCGAGAGGGTTGCTGTATTGCAAATTAAAGACAGAAATTCAGCAGTTCAGAAAATTATTATAATGCATAAAACCTTTTATTAAGTTGAGATAAGACAATATGAATTGCAAAATTAAGCATTTGATCATATCTCAACTGAATTGCATTCGACTCTACTTAGTTTGGGATTTTGGGACCCAAACTAAGTAGGAATCCTTGGTCTTATACGAGCATGAAAATGAATAATGTCCAAGACGTAGAAAAAAATGACAAGTAATAGAGTCAACTTCATTTCTCTTTCTAGGAATTGTATTCTTAGGTACAAACATAGTCCGAGTTCTTTTGGTTTGATTTTTCTTTGGATCATATCCCAAACCTTTTCTTCCATTGAAACTAGAGGAGGCTTTTAGGATGTTGTCAAGGATATCTTTTCTTCTTAACTCATGTAGGTTTCTTTGTATCTTAGCAATGTCATCCATCTTCTTGTGTAAATCTTTTCTAGCTTGATCTAAATCAAATAATAGGGAGTCTCTTTCTTTTACAACATTGTCATAGTCTAGATGGTTATACAGAATTGGTTGAGTCTGAAAATCTTTTAGTTTAGCTAACAATTCAGTCTTTTCTTGAGAGAGAAGATCAACATTTGTTTTTAGAGTGAGTAGCTTGTTAGTACAATCATTTAAAGATGTTTTTAAAGACAAATTCTCAAGATCAATGTTGTTCTTTTCAGAAGAGAGATCATTTAATTTAGCATATAGCTCATCATTTGTTTTGATAACCTTCTTTAGTTTCTTCTTGACATCAACATACTTATCATGAGTTTCTTGTAAACTAGTAATTAACTCTTCTTTAGGAAGATCAAGTAGGCTTACCTCTTGAGAGTCTTCATCATCTTCTCTTGCCATTAGACATTCCACCTTTTCTTCTCCGCTTTCACTTTCACTTGACTCGTCCCATGCAGCTTTATAGGCTTTTTCTCCCCTCTTCTTGTGTGAGCTTTTCTTTCCTTTCTTTGCTTTAGGACATTCATTTTTGAAATGTCCTTTCTTTCCACACTCAAAGCACCTAGGAGGAGAAGAAGAAGAACTAGAAATTTTGTTAGATTTAAATCTTCTATATTTCTTACCATTGACAATCAATGCTTCTTCTCCTTCTTCTTCACTTGACTCCTCACTTTCTGGTGTAATTATCCTTGAAGCTTTTAGAGCCACATCCTTCTTCTTTCCTTACTGAAGTTCACGTTCTCTTCTTTCTTCCTCTTCTAGGGTTGCTTCATGAGCTTCTAGATTGCCAATGAGTTGCTCCATTTTTAGCCGAGTGAGGTCATTAGCTTCTTCAATGCCTGTCACCTTTGGTTTGTATTTAGGAGGAAGTGATCGAAGGATTTTTGATACCTGATCTTCTTCAAGAACAGTTTTTCCGAGAGCATTTAAACCATTTACAATAGAAGAGAATTTTGCAAACATTTCACTAATAGATTCATTTGGATCCATACGGAAGTGTTCAAACTTTTGTTTAAGCATGCTAATCTTACAATTCTTGACTTGAACTGTACCTTCATAAGTTATGGACAGTCTATGCCAAATGTCATATGCTATGTCATAGTTTGATATCTTATTAAATTCTCCTACTGAAATTGAACAATATAAAATGCTTACAGCTTTGACATTCATTTGAGCCAACTTTACCGTGTTTGCATCCCACTCTGCATATTGTGTTTGAGGAAGCTCGTATGGGGTTGACACCATCCTCCATAAGTCCCAATTGATGCCTTGGAAGTAGAACTGCATCCTTCTCTTTCAATATGTGTAGTTTGTTCCATCAAACGCTGGAGGTCTAGCAACAAGTGTCCCTTCAAGGTTAAGATTGTTAAGCACCCCGTCACCCATTCTTCAAGACCTTGTTAAGGTTCCTTGAAGCCTGCTCTGATACCAATTGAAAAACACTAGAGGGGGGGGGGTGAATAGAGTTTTTAAATATTTTAGCAATTATTTAACTCAAACAACCACAAATGAAGAATGGAAGAAGGAGACAGGTGTTTAGAGTGGTTCCAACTTTAGCAAATACTAAAGTTGTCAGTCCACTACCCGGTTGCTTACCCAACAGGGATTTTGAAAGTATTAATTTTATTACCTTCACAAGGATTTACACAAAATACAATACTTTCTTTACACCCCTTGAACAACCTTCACTTGAAGTAGATGCACCAACTTGAGGTAGCCTTCTTGAAGTAACTCCAAGCTCCCCCTTGAAGTAGCCTTCCTCTCTAGAAGTAACCTCCCATTGCACCAACCTTATTGAAGTAGCTCAAGGTCCCCTTCTTCACCAAGAAGATCTTCAACCTCTCCAACCCACAGCCTCCAACCTAGGAGTAGCAAGGAGAGTACAAACAACAATAGAGAACAAGAAAGAAAATAGAAATTACAACTTATCCTTTTGTAGCACAAGGCTTGATTTGCCTAGATCAAGTGTGTAGATCTCCTAACCAAAGTGTATGGAGATGTAATTGCAGTGGATAGGAGATGCTAGCCTATAGGACATGAAATTTGAGCTAAGAGAAGAAGTAGCCAATTGTCACTATGCTCAATTTGCTCACAAACAGGTTGCTCAAAGTATGCTCAAAGATTTCTCAAGTGTAACAAGTGAGTTTAGGTGTCCTAAGGCATGTCCTATTTATAGGAATGTCCTACAAGTGCTTAAGGACGTTCTAGACACCTTCTAGGGGTTTCTAAGTGCTTAACTAGCCATTAGGTACAAGTTTGTTGCTTTAGCAACGGCTAATTAATTAATTCTGCAGTTGCTGTCAGAGTCCATCTCGGTCGAGAAATGGTCGACCGAGACACCTACTCGGTCGAACTTTTGTCGACCGACAGGCTCTCTGGATCAAGTGTATGCAACGTTTATCTCCAACTGCCAACCACCTTGTCAGCTGTGTCTAACGGCTACTTGGGTCTTTCTCGGTTGAGAAGATTGTCGACCGAGAGTGTCTCGGTCGAGGAGTTAGTCGACCGAGATTGACCCTGTTTCAATTTTTCAATTTAAGGCACTAAGTGTGTGTATGAGTGTGCATATGCGACACTTATTTGAAGGGGATGACATATCTAAATGTGATGTTCAGCCAGGGAGAATCTAACGCTTGATTTACATGAAATCTAAGTACTTGTACATTATATATTTGTACAAGTTTTTTACAAAGTGATTACATTTCATGAAAATATAAATATGTAAGCATATGGATTTCCCTAATTGCTTTGTCATCCACCTTATTCCTGCAACACTCAAGTAGCACGTTAGATTAATAAGAATGAAATGTTTGTCATTATCAAAACAAAGGGATTTACAAATGTCCATTTAGCCAACAATATTGACACTCAATATGAATTCCACTTATGTACTTAACATAATTTTTATATGTGCCCCCCAATTATGGGGATGGCTCCGCCACTGGCAATATTAATATTTTAAAGTTTCCTACCACAATGTACGATTCTTCATTCTAATTTTACAAAGGTGAAAAAAATCCAATAAAAGTGGGTACGTCATTAAATGTGTTTAATTGTTGGTATGTGAGAGAAGAAAGGAACTAGAATATGGAATACACCCTAACCATTAAAATTAATCCAAATAATTTTCCTACACAAATAATTGATAAGTTTTGAACAAAATCTAAAACCCTCACATAAACAAGTAATGTTTGCAATTATACTAGCAACTTGTCATGAAGATTATTTTTTATTAAATTTCTGATCTATTCTATAAAATACTAAATAAACATGATGGAATAAAATATTAATTTTGAACACAATATGCAATTTTATAGTTTTAGTCTTGAGTGTTTTTTTCTATTAAATTGATATAGCATAAGCATAGTAGAAAAGAGAGACGTCACAAATTTAAAAAGAATAAATATTAACAAAGATTTTGGTAAAGATGAAAAAATATAAGACTGATTAAGAAGTATTCTGCCAAATTCACTTTTATAAATAAAGACGGGAACTCGATGCTAATATTTAGACATTTTCTTAACGATAACGACATTCTAACTAGTATTACAAATGTAAGAAAATATTTATTACTAGGAACATTGTAGCTTGTTATATGCATATAATTCCAAAGTAATCAATGAAACAAATATCAATATTTTTTCTTTATGTTCTATTACATCAAAAAATAATTAAAAGTAGAACTTGAACAAGACTTGTTGAAGGATTGCCACTTTCACTTCCATCTTTCTCATGTCAAGGATAACCGATCACAAACAACAAAGATTTAATCTTCACATGACATAAATTTGGCATATATGTTCATTTATTAATGTGTGTAATCGAGAATGAACTTGTTTGGGCTACAACTATGGTCACCAAAAATCAAATAATTTCTTATATAGTGATATTGTTACATACTTAATTATTTATATATACTTTATAAAGTATTTGTTATTCCATAAAGTATAAAAAAATTATAGATACTGGTTTACTTTTCCTCAATAACCATACAACTATGTACTTGTAATATTTACAATATATTTAATTAATTGTTTATAAATTATATAAAATTATTTAACATGTAACAAAGTATACTATTAATTATAGATCATAAAGTATTTTGTTACTCATAGATATCAGTTTCTTATTTAATCATTATAAAATTGATGCAAACTAATAGTTTTCCAATTAACATTAATGGATATATATTTAGTATTGTTGTTAATATGTTTAATAAAAACACATTACTTGTTAATTATGTAACAATGAGATGTATTTATAAAAATAAAAATGTCACTTATTTTATACTATTTACCCTAATTTAATGTGTTTATATTTCTAATTCTTACTTAAAATCATATTGATAATAATGTTATTTATAAATAACATTTACATAATTTGAAAATAGGTTAATAAGTGTGTGAAGCAGATAAAATATAAAAAGAAAAATTAACTTTGATACAATGATACATTTATAAAAAATATATATGTTAAGAAAAATTAAAATTGGAAGGGGGCACTTGCCCCTGCTTGCCCCCCCTCCCGCCACCACTGGTAAGGGATTAGCCTTGGGAACAGTTTGGTTAGGACTTTTATTCCTGACCAGGTAGCCCTGACTTATAGTAGATTTTGTTGTAGTGAGGGGGTAATTATTCCATATGTATTTTAGTATATGCATATATTGGGATTGGATCAGTTTCAGGTCAAAATATCTACCTAGAGTGAAAAACTATCATTCACATGACCACACAAAATAGGATTTTGTTCAACCTACCACTCAAACAAAAATCCACCCATATTTCCAGCAAAGTATAGCGCATTGTGTGACAATGGTCTTTTACAACATGTAGCTAGTACAACAGGTGATATCATGTTGTGTAATAATGGTATATTACAATGGTTTAGTTTACGTTGTGTAATGGCGGTCTATTACAATGATTTGTTATGTGTAGATGTTACAACAGGTCACAACATGTTGTGTAATTATAATATATAACAATAGGTTGGAGTCTGTTATCTTATGTCGGGATATAACAACGAGTTTCAATATGTTATATTATGGTGGTCTATAACAACATATACCAAATACAACATGTAAATGCCCATTGTATAATTAATTCATACTACAACGGGTGAGTCTGTGTTGTGTAATGATGGTCTATTACAACATATGGGTATTACAACGGGTCAAAATATGTTGTGTAATTAACATCTTTTACAACGAGTTTGAATATGTTATGATACTACAACCTATTGCAACACTTTAGTAGTTGTTGTTGTATCCCCCTATACTAAAACTTGTTTGGCATGTTGTAAATAACTTGTGTTGTATAAAATATACAATATACAACACAAAAATAGGTTTGTTGTGATAAGTATGCTAACTACAACACAATCATCAAAACTGTTGTCTATCTCCCGTTGTAAAAAACATTTTCTGTAGTATTGTAAATCATCACTTTTCAAACTACAAGGTAGCAAAAACCTGAGTTACCTGCATGGGTATTAAAGGTAAACTCTCACACACACATACATATATATATGTATATATATATATGTATATATATACACACATATATATACATATATATATGTATATATATATATATGTACATATATATACATATATATATGTATATATACATATATGTATATATGTATATATATATATATACATACATATATATATACACACACACACATATATATATATATATATATATGTATAATATGCATGTATATGTTTGTGTTTGTCTATATATGTATTTATATAAACACATGCACACACACACTCACACAGACAGACAGACACACACAGACATACATGTATATGAATTTTAAAAATATTTATTCTTATTTTAAAATAAATTTTGAATGTATGTTTATATATGTTATGCACAATTTTTTGGTAAATAGCATCTTGTACACATATTTATTTATGTATCTCAAATGACATTTATATACGCAAATATCTCGAAATATATTCGTATATGCGCATTTAATTATATACATGGCATCAACTTAAATTTTTTTACTATTTGAACATACACACTCACACGGGTAAGGTGAATGCATTAAAAATTTTGGTGCATGCTGCCATAGAATATTCTATTTCTAAATATAGTTTCGAAGATATACTCATATTGGTGAGTATATAAGGTCAAAAGGTGCAATTTTCTTTCAATACGAAGATATGCCATGTTGGTATGTATTTAATTCAAAAGGTGCAAATTTCCTTCAATACAACCATATCATTGTCATATATATATATATATATATATATATATATATATATATATATATATATATATATAGAATGTACTCATGTACATCAAGGTTGTAGATAAGACTGAATTCAATATAGAATTTGGAATTGATCTATCCAATGCATGTAGCAACTGGTCTATTAGATCATGATTTTCACAGTTTATAGTGGTCAACTATGTTAATGACTGATTTTATGGTCGCTAGGGACAATTTCGAATGTGTGACACTAAATAAAGCTACCATCTCGCTAATATGTGGCTCATCATAGACATTCCTGAATAACAGTAAAACAAGTACGAAAATCGAATCACGTTGAAAGGAACATTTCTAAAAAAGAAGTGATCGACGTTGTAATTTTCATAGATCACACGACTAGTATCTTCATCCTCGAACAACTCATATCAAGTTTTAATATTATTATAGACTGAAGGAATTTGGGATTTTCGAAAAGTATGAAGCCATGGTAGGTTCTCCTTTTGTATTATTGATTGTTTTTTTAAAATTAAATTTACCACTAATATGAGTCTTGACATGTAATGCGTTATCCTAATTCATTTACATAGTTTATGCGATATGTGGGAGCACATGAAAGCTCTACCTTTGAAATGCCATGACTCATTAGTCCAACACACAATATTGCACTGACCCTGAACTTTTTTAAAAGTATAGACCCATTAATGATGTCCCACGATGGGGATTAATTACCTGGCTGGCATATGTATATAATTTTATGCCTTAGTTTGTTCGGATTATCAAAGAAAATTTTATGACTACTTTAAGCACTTTTACATTAGAAAGTAAAAATTTATCTACTAGTACATTGAGATATATTGAATAGATTTATTGGTATTGTTACGTTCAATATACCAATAAACAAATAAGGGGATATTTTTTATAAGTAATATATCTTACGACTTAGGGAAATTTTATTATTTACTTGTAGGCTACAATTATGATAGTTAGGAAAGAGAATGGACATGAGACAATTGCAAGTTTATAATAGCCTATCAAATACATTTGTTATGGACATAGTGAGAACGAATGTAGACCTTGCTACATTTTGAATTAGATAGGGATTCAGACATACTTACAATGGGAATGATCAAATTCATTTATAATAGAGAAAAAACTAATTCAACATTTCTTTTAAGAAAACCACATCATAAAA
The DNA here is from genome assembly GCA_963693085.1 of Alisma plantago-aquatica. Classification (NCBI taxonomy): domain Eukaryota; kingdom Viridiplantae; phylum Streptophyta; class Magnoliopsida; order Alismatales; family Alismataceae; genus Alisma; species Alisma plantago-aquatica. Next base: position 242,667,743 of record OY856415.1, read on the forward strand.
AATTATCTAATATAATACTTATAATATGACATTCACGGGTGAACGCGCCTAAACTTGGACACATTCGATAAACATGGTTAAGTAAAATTTGGACGTGGATACCATGTAAGAGTGTGTGTGTGTATATATATGCACATTATATGATATATAATTATTTTTATTATATAAAAACATTCAAATATATAAATATACTAAGAAAATAACCATATTCAAGCATTATTACTTGTGTGTGAATATGCATTTGGTTTATACGAATGCTAGAAATTAAGTATTTGGACATATAATTGTAATCCTATATTATATATATTTGTGTTTGCGTAGCATTATCTATATGTGTATATATGTTAATGTCTTTGGATATATATATATATATATATATATATATATATATATATATATATATATATATATATATATATATATATATATATATATATATAACAAATACAAGCCTTAAAGTATTATACTATAATGTCACGTTTCAAGTAAAGAAAGAACATGCATAATCACAAGATTTTTGCTCTTTACAAATTGGATGAATTGATTCCTTTTTTCTTACGTAATGTTGTGGGGATGTTGTACCAATACATTACCAAATGTGATGAAAATTTATTGCAGAAGCGTTACCAACAAGCGTATTAAATTCAAAGAAAAATACCAAATTTAATGTGGAAAACTCTCTTCAAGACGAGAGAAAAAATTTGTAGGGAAATACTGACCAACAAGCACTATGTAAATAACATTACAACTCACATTACCTGATTTTTTATCCCTAAATTTGGATAGCCCTCTCAATACAAGAACAAAGATGAGGAAGAAGAGAATCACACCCAATGTGTATAAGACCATCCTGTTTACTTTATCTCCTCATGACGTTGATATCGTTGTTGGGGATCACTTCATGCCACTGTGATCGCTGATTGGGTTAGACTGTTACCTCTATGACAACACTGTGTCTGTAATGTCAACCACTACTTTAACTCAAGGCAAAGTCATTGACCCTCTCTTATCAACCAAGAGAGTTGCTTCGTCAGTGCACTCAATGTGTCACCGACTATCAGCCACTACTTCGCTTCAAGACAAAGTCACTGACTCTCTCTTATCAACCAAGAGAGATCCTCTAGTAGTTCTTATTTTTTGGCTCTTCTACCATAGAAGACACCAACAAGCAACTGGAGAGATCACACACCAATAGGTGGGATGTCTCAATGGCCTCTCCCAACACCTCAATTTATAGGCCTCCATGATATGTGGTTGCAGCTAGGAACCTTTGTCCAAGTCCTAGTGCAAATCTTAGTCCAACTCCATGCTGCATATAGGGATCCATCTTCTTTCCCTTTTAGATTTGACCCCTGTTGGGATTGGTAGCACAAGCCAACTCTTACTCAAGTCTAAATCCAACTGGGACATGGACATGGTCTTTTTTTCCCAACAATCTCTCCCTCCGGCCCATGATAGATTCATTGTCCTCAACAATCATCTGGAGTAGCTTTTGCACCTCATCACCATAAGAAGTGGATCCATTCTCCTCAAACATATCATCATCCTGTCCATTTCATCCATCTTCTTGAAGTTCCATCCTGGCTTCAATTTGTTCCCAAGAAAATAAGATGAAGTATCCTGCAACACTGCTTCTCTTTCCATGCCCACACATGGAACTTTTTTGGCTCCCCTTGACCGATAATTTGAGTAATCCTAGATGAAAATCTTATTTAGAACTATTTGTAACAAGATTCAAAAACCTTATGATGATTCTCCCCCAGTCTTTGGCCAAACCCCTTGACAACTAGTCTTGCTTTGTATCTGATATCCTTGATGCTGTCATCTCTCTACATCTAGTAGATCCACTTGCCCTTTAGTGCTCTGTGACCCTTGAAAAGTGCCACAAGGTCATAGATATCATTCTTCTATAAAGAAGACATCTCCTCCTACATCGCCTAATGTCACTTTACTCTGTCTCTAGGAGTCTGTGACTCAAGATAAGTCTCTGTTTCCTCCTGATCAGTAAGAGAATATAATGAGATGTTCGATATCTAGATGAAGGGTGACAAACTCTATCAGACCTGCTTAACTGCTGCTCTAAGGATTCTTCCTGGCGATGATCTTGCTCCCCCTTCCAAAAGGTCTCTGAGTGTGAGTCTGAATAACTCATTTGTGCATTTAGATCCAAAACACTCGTTGTGCTATAACTTTACTGCTCAGGGTGATCATACTGCTCTTCTTTGTCATTTGAAGACTGCATTCGTGAAGAAGCTGAAGCATCCTCATACTCATCATCAGAAGAACTGTCACCTGATCCTATAGTCTCTACATCATCACTCTCTGGCTCTATGACTGACTGACTCTCACAGAATGTCACATCTCTATGTCTACTCATGGTTTTTTTCATAGGGTGTAATAACTTGTAGCCAAACTGCTGATCTCCATAGCCAAGAAAGATGCATGACACCGTTTTATCATCCAGCTTTTACCTCTTTTCCTTTGGAATATGTGCATAATCCTTGCATCCAAATACTCACATATGAGCACATGATGGATCCTTATTTGTCCATACCTTCTGAGGTATATCAAAACCCAAAGGAACTGATGGGGATCAATTAATCAGATAGTAAGTAGTACTCACTTCCTCACCCCAAAATGTCTTCAGCAACTTTGTAGTCTTCAACATGCATCTAACTTTCTCCACTATGGTACGATTCATCCTCTCAGTTGTACCATTGTGTTGTGGTGTACTGGGGTCTATCTTTTCATGTTGTATTTTGTGTTGTGCATAATAATCCTGGAACTCTTTGGAAGTGTACTCTCCTCCATTGTCCATGCGATGACACTTCAACTTTTTCTCTGCATCCCTCTCCACCATGACATGAAATTTCTAAAATAACTGAAAGACATGCTTCTTGGTCTTCAACAAGTAGATCCAAACCTTCCTAGATGTATCATCAATGAATGTGACAAAATACTGATTGCCACTGAATGAAGCCACCTTAAATGACTGCAGATATCTGAATGAACTAGTTGTAGAAGTTGTTACTACACCTTTGATTTTGTCTTGAAAGAAATTCATTGATGCTTTCCTGTCTGACATGAATCATATGAACTGAGACTAGCATCCTTGCCACAAGGAATCAATCTATGTTTTGATATAATCTTATGGCCTTTCTCACTCATGTGTCCTAGACGATTGTGCCATAGATTTTTCTGGTGATCCTTAACTACATATATATGGCTGCCTTTGAGAACCTTAAGCTGGGTCTTGTACAATGTGCAACACAATTTTCTCGGTACAATAAACAAAGCTCCTTTGGTAATCTTGCATTTTCCACCACCATAATCCAGATGACAACCTTCTATATTAAAGAATGAACCCGATATCAAAGTCATCCACAAATATGGAACATGACAGACATCCTTCAGTGCCGACATGCAACCGACACTTATTTGAACATAAATGTCTTCAATCCTGATAATTCTGGGGAACCTGGAATTTTGAATGTTCACCTTCCAGAAGTCTCCCCTCATGTATGAAGAATTCCTTACTCGGTGAAGCATGATAATAAGCTACAGTATCCACCACCCACTCAGAATCATCATCCTCAACATGAAAACACTGCTCTAGGACTGTCAAGACCACATTGTCATCATCATAGTTGTCATCTGAGATTTCCTTTGCAGTATTCTTATCATAATCTTGCTTGTCTTTCGCTTCAGACCCATGTTTATTTTTCTAAACCTTACAATCCCTTTTGAAATAACATGGCTTGGCACAATGAAAGCATCATCTACTACTCTTGGACTTGGATCTACCACGAGACTTCTTGTGGTCCTGGGACTCATCATGACTCTTGGATCTACCATAATCTCTCTCTACAGCATCCCTGCTCTCTGTGAAGTGCACCTCTGATCTACTATCGCCTGATGCTCGTCGTAGAGTCTCATTATTCGGTAGACTGCTCTTCACCTGGTCAAGTGCCAACTTGCCTTCCTATGCAGAATTGCTAACTGTCACTACGAGCATCTCCCAACTGTCTTGTAATGATCTCAAAATAAATAGATCATGGAGTTCATCATCAAGAACCATCTTCATGGATGTCACTTGATTTACAAGACTTTGGAATTCATTCATATGCTCGATGATGCTTGTACCATCCCGGTACTTGAGGTTCACCATCTTTCTGATCAAGAAAGATTTACTTGTGATTGTAAGGAGTGAGACCCATAGGGGATCCACTCCTTACTAAAATTTGAAGAATAAAACATCCATTCCAAACACACTCAAAAGATATGCTGGAGAGGGTGTAAACTTTTCAAATCTTATTCAATGGTAATCAAGACATCCAAAGGGTAGTAGCGGAATATAAAAACATGATTATATTCAATTCTTTACAAAAGTACATCATCATCTCCCATATAGGATTTATATACAAAGTACAACATAAGGATCCAGTAGAGGGAAATCTAAACCATATCAAGATTGTCTCCAAGCTTCAAATCCTTAAGCTAAGTCCATGTTAACTGCCATGTTCTCCTTGACCTACACTTGGGGTTGGAAGCATACCCCAACAAGTGGAGAAAAAAAATAGATTACTGCAACAAAAAGATGGTATGTGCATACTAAAATGACATTGAGCAATATAATGAAATAAAGGATGTCAAATAAAAGTCTTCCCATAGAAAAGAAAAGGACTACCCAAGTGGGTATTAAGAGATGATTTGCAATAACAAAAGAGATACTTGCCTAAAATAATAATAAATGTTGTGCCATAAAAGCACACAAAATCTTTGAGCACAAAACCCATCACTATAATAACAACCTGCATGCATGTAGAATAACATTAACATTTAAGGTATATGGCATCACCACCATAACCACATATTATGGCATCATCACCATAATCTTTGGCAGAGTAAAGGCATCACAACACAATTAACCAACGATAGGAATCACCATATGCACCCTCTGTTGGTGAAATACACAATAGGTACCACAACCTAATGTGCACATATACAAGTTATTCAAACCAAACATGCATAATGTAGAGGTAAGTAAAAAGTATAGTCAGAATACACAAAATTGTCATCACATAAATGGACAATATAAACATCCACCTCAAAGTGGGCACAAGATATCACATATCATCAAATAGTGTTCCAACATGAACAAAGCATAAGTTAGAGTCCAAGAAAATGTCAAATCCGATAGCATGATCATAAGATCAGTAAGAAATAAAGTAGTTCACATGTGTTGGATCAATGGGCTCTAGAAGGGGGGGGGGTTGAATAGAGCTTCACAAACTTCACAAGATAGATTAAACCACCAAATTATATTACGAGTGTAATTTGAAGCAAAACAGTAATTTGATGTCCTAAGCTAGCATTCATAGCAAGGGTAAGAGATATGGATAAACATGCACTTGGACAGGTGGTTTAGAGTGGTTCCTTGTCCTAAACTTAGGATCAAGTCAGTCCACTACCTAGAGTTGGTTAGGCTCTAGGATTTGTAACTTGAGGCTCTTATATTTCTCACAAAAATAAGATTACAAGCTACAACAACCAACCATCCAAGGTCTTATATAACAAGCCAAGATCTTCTACCTCACCAAGGACTTACCCACCAAGCAAGTAGTCTTCCGCCTTCTCTAAAGGACTTACCCACTCTTGCTCTGGTCTTCGGCCTTGAAGGAATTACCTATCTTGCTTGCCCTTCGCCTTGCACCTCTCCTTCACTCGGAGAGCTTGCTCACGTTTTCCCTCCACCAAGGGAGCTGGAGCAACGATCAATCTTCACCCTTGAAGATCAGCAACACATCTTCCCCTTCACTCGGAGAAGAACAGCAGCAACTCCTCTTTCACTCGGAGAAGTAGCTTCAAACAATCTTCATTATGGAATGGAGGTGGGAGAATGAAGATGGAGAGCTTTACAATGAACAAATGGTAGCTCTCTTACAAAGGGATCCTAACTCACTCTTACTCACGTTTTTGCATTGAAGGTAGAGAGAGAAAGGGGGCTCAAAGGTTGGAAACCACTCAACTAAGGATAGAACCAAGCATATGTGAATGAGAAACCTTGGAATGAAGTCCAAGAGGTCCTATTTATAGTTGAGGGTGTCCCTTTGAGGTTGGGTGAGTTAAGTGGCACAAACTAGCCGTTTTACAACTTGCAACGGATCTATTTTGAGTCCCACCAACTCCTCCAACGGTTGGAATTGCTTTTTCTGCATTCCAGTACAGTTCGATCGGCCGAGTTTCAATAAAGGCAACTCGGCCGACACACTAGGTGACAAAACCAACAGGGAATCTGTCGGCCGAGTTTCCAGGGGGAAACTCGACCGATCAGTCTTCCTTTGGTTTTGACTGACCAGTGGATCGGCCGAGTTTCCTGGCATTGAAACTCGGCCGACAGCCCAGAAAATTCCTCAATACATGGATCGGCCGAGTTTGTAATTCGGCCGACAAAATCCCTGTTAAGGGGTATTTTGGAATTTTCAAAAACTGTATAAATGATGGATTTTTGAGTTCCAATCATTTTATCCATCTTAGATACAATGCAAAACATGAATTTAAGTGATTACAAAAATTGCTCTAAGCCTCTAAGGGCTATATTACAAAGCGGGTGAAAGTCACATGTTTTGCATGTGCCGGGAGAGTAGCTTTGAGTGAATTTTGATTCTTTTCTTGTATCTAATGTCTGCAATGATCTCAATTAGAAATGTTAGATACATATGAATGGAATGGTTAAGTCATTATCAAAATATGGGCAATATGCGACACCTAGGTCAACATTCTCCCCCTTTTTGACAATGACAAACCATTCCTCAACATATTGAAAAGAATATGAAAAATTATACCTTTGCTTAGAGAATTGCAAGGGGATGCAAATATGATCAGTCTTGTAATGCTCCCCCTCAATTCATGCTTACTCATCCCTGCATTGTTAGTTAACACACAAACAGCCATAGCATATATATATTGTATGATTCTAGCCAAGTCAAGATATATAAGTTTTAAAGACAAGAAAAGAACCATACAAGCACTAAAAGCAATATGATGGCAATATGATTGAGGTATATTTCTCCCCCTTTGTCATCTCAAAAAGGCAGGGGGGTAGAAGAGCATACAAACCAGGTCTTCTCCAAAACACTCAATCAAACATAGCATATTAAGACAGAGAAGCACAAAGATAATTCATGAAAACAACCAACTGTCATTCATCAAAATATGGATTACATGATAAGATAAGTCATACAAAATGTATCCAAAACATAAAACCAAAAGCTACAAGGACAAGCGGAAAAGCCATAGTACATCTCAGATAATGTGCCTAATATAGATGATACAAACATAGTCCCTAAAGAAAATGACATGGTCATGCGAGACTACACTAGACACATCTACTCTAAGCTATACTAATCTATGTCGACGTCATCAACAGCAGCATCCATGTCCTCATCGGGCTGGTAGTCCTCGTCTCCATCAGAAGGAGGGGCATCAGCCGGTGTAGCCTGTTCATCAGCAGCATCATCATCGTCAGCATCCGTATCAGCATCTGTCGCAGTCGCCTCATCTGACTCGGCATCGTCCTGATCTGGCATATCCTCGTCTGTAGGACCAAAAGCCCGTCCAGGCCATCTCGCGCTCTGCTCAGCCCAAGACATGCCCAGAGCATGGAGCTCATAAGCTATCTCAATGGGAGGAGCAGTCGAGGTGTACTGGGCCAGTAGCTCGGACAAGCGTCCACCTGGAAGCGCCAACACCGGGGAAGGGTGAGAGTATCCACCTGCAGAGTGGTCAGCGGAAGCAGAGGGTGGTGGAGGTGGATAGAACTGACTATACGCATAAGAAGCGTAGTCGTCACCGGGGTAGGGCTGGTAGGTGGGGTAGGGCTGCGGGCAGGAGAGAGACATAGATGACATGATGTGGCAGAGGTCCTCATGAAGATGTCGTTGGACCTGCATGTTGTAGGCTTGCTGATGCATGAGATACCCCATGAGGGCCTCATTGGAAACATGAAAATCGGCAAAAGCCGGGTGTGGAGGAGGTTGGAAAGATGGCTCAGGAGGTGGTGGTGCAGCTGATGATGGTGGAGGAGGAGGTGCATCCGATGATGATGGAGGTTGTGGTGGTGGTGGAGCAGAAGAAGATGATGCACCAGATGTAGGGACACTCTTCTGGAGAGTGGTCTCACTGATATAAACCCCTTTTCGATCAGGTCGGTAGAGATAATCGGTGAAAAGAGATTTACCAGTGGCAAACTGGAAAAGTCCACAGATTAGGGCAGGATAAGGAAGATGGGTGCCCTTCGTGTTCTTTCCAGAATCAAAACATGTCATATGGTGCAGGATATACCGTGCCCATTTGACTCCATGATTTTTCAAGAGGAGATACATCATCATGGCAGTGTTCTCGGCTATGTCCGTTTGGTTTTTCTTTGGGTGAACATTGCAACTAAGAACAAACGCCAACACACGGCGAGGGGAGGACAGAGCAGAAGAAGGCAGGGTGCCCTTCTTTCTATAAGGAAACTCGGGAAGCTTGAGGAATTTGTGAATATCCGACAAGTCTATCTCGAGTGCCTTATAGATGTCCTCGGGACGCAAAAGATCGAAATAATCGGGATATGAGGTGGTCCAAGAGGCCGTGCCGACGTTGCCATTTAGGTAAAGATTAAAGGATCGCTCGGTGATATGAAACGGTTGTCCGGCGATCATAGAGGTTAAGACAATCGAGGTATCCGAGGGAGGAACCAAAGTGTCGTAATTCCACCGCAAGTTTGCGTAGAATTGGCGGACAGCCTTGGTGCTATACTTGAGATTGTGAAATTTTGGATCCTCGATGCTAAAGGCGTCAAGATGGTGTGTGCGAAACACTTGACTCGCCTCAAAAAGATCGGCGTGAAAACAATGCGGTTGATAAAGAGCACGAAAAGGAAAAGGAGATCGAGGGAGAAGCTCTTTATACCGTGCAACCGCGGTATTGTCCACGAAAGAGAGGTTGTCAAAGGACATATACCTCGGAGCTAGAGGAACCGAAGGAGCAGGAGCGGGAACGGCGCGTTTCCGACGTTGCGACCTCATCGGAGAAGAAACGGAGAGAAGGGCGCCGATCCACACGGAGAAAAACGTAGCAACGGAACCGTACAAGCAGCTAGGGCACACAAGGGGGCCGTTTTGGGGGCAAGAACGGCCGGAGAGAGGGAGGAAAAGACCAGGAGAGGAGGAGTCGGGCTTGGGCGGCTAGGGTTCGGTCGACTTTGCTCTAGTTGAGAGGGAGCAAGTCGGCCGAATCCTATATATATAAAACCCGTCTGCCGTCGATCGGCCGAGTTCCAGGGTGGGGAAACTCGGCCGACAGAGTGTACAGACACCCTGCGCCCGACCGATCGGCCGAGTTTCCAACTCGGCCGACAAAAACCCTGATGTGAGAAATCCTAAAATCTAGTCCTAGCCTCATACGACCTAGGGCAATTTTTCTGAGGGATCGAGGATGTATTTTAAACACATTTAGGCACATTCTCATCATCATAGTGTACTATTTGTCGATAAAAACTCGTTTTGCGAAAAATACCCGAAAAAGAGATAAAACCAATAGAGATATTTATCAAAAACAAGCATTTTAAGCAAACAAGGCATTTATAAGCATGAGCAACACACATAACATGTAACCAGCTAATTAGAGAGCAATTCAACATCATCAAGAGAGGTTATTAGCAATTTTGACTTAATGAAATTAAATTGATCTCTAGCAAGCGGTTTAGTGAAAATGTCAGCCAACTGATTTTCCGTATCCACATGTGTGATATAAATATCCTTTTTGACAATGTGATCACGGAGAAAATGATGGCGGACTTCTATGTGTTTAGCTCTACTATGCAATATTGGATTATATGAAAGATTAATTGCACTAGTATTATCACAGAAAATAGGAGAAGCATCAAAATGAATGTTAAAGTCTTGGAGCATTTGCTTCATCCATAGGACCTGGGCACAACAACTTCCGGCTGCAATGTATTCAACTTCGGTAGTTGATAATGCCACTGTGCTCTGTTTCTTGGAGAACCAAGACACCAAGCATGGTCCCAAGAGGAAGCAAGTGCCACTTGTGCACTTTCTATCAATTAAGCAACCTGCGTAGTCAGCATCACTATATGCCACAAGAGTAAAGTCCCTTGACTTAGGGTACCATAGTCCAAAATTTGGAGTTTTGGCTAGATACCTCAAAATCCTCTTGACGGCAATAAGATGTGATTTCCTAGGGCTTGATTGAAAGCGGGCACACAAGCCAACACTAAACATTATATCAGGTCTAGAGGCAGTTAAATAAAGTAAACTTCCAATCATACCTCTATAGAGCTTCTCATCTACCTTCTCACCTTCCTCATCCCTGTCAAGTTTGGCAGTGTTTGACATGGGCGTGTCCATTTGCTTCATGTTCTCCATCCCAAAGCGTTTTAGAAGCTCAAGCGTGTATTTGCCTTGGTTGATGAAGTTACCATTCTTGGTCTGCTTGATTTGGAAGCCTAGGAAGAAGGTCAGCTCACCCATCATACTCATCTCAAATTCACTCTGCATAAGAGAACCAAACTCTTTGCAAAGATCAAGGTCAGTTCCGCCAAATATAATATCATCAACATATATTTGAATGATGAGAAAATGGGTAGAAGTGTGTTTTAGAAACAAGGTACAATCAACTTTGCCCATGATATACCCATTATCTAACAAAAAGTTCTTTAGTTTCTCATACCAAGCTCGAGGTGCTTGTTTGAGACCATAGAGAGCTTTTTGCAAGAGATAAACATGATTGGGTAACTTATCATTTTCAAAGCCCGGAGGTTGAGCAACGTATACTTCCTCCTCAATTGTACCATTCAAAAACGCACTTTTAACATCCATTTGATAAAGCAAGAAATTTTTATAACTAGCAAAGGCAAGTAGCATGCGAATAGATTCTAATCTAGCAACAGGCGCATAGGTTTCATCAAAATCAATACCTTCTTGTTGATTATAACCTTGAGCTACTAACCTTGCTTTGTTTCTTACCACTTTTCCTTGCTCATCAAGCTTGTTGCGGTAGACCCATTTGGTGCCAATGATCTTTCTATTGTTTGGTCTTGGCACTAAGGTCCACACTCGGCTCTTCTCGAACTGCTCAAGCTCTTCTTGCATGGCAAGGATCCACTCATCATCACCAAGGGCCTCCTTGATGTTCTTCGGCTCCATTTGAGAGATGAAGGCGCTGTCTGCTTGTTCTTTGTTGTGTGCAGCCCGTGTCCTTACTCTTTCAAATGGATTGCCTATGATCAACTCCTTGGGGTGATCTTTGGCGAAGCGGGGAGTGGGATCCTTCCTTTCTTCTTCTTTCTCTTCTTCTTCTTGATCTTCTTCTTGAACCTGCTTACCTTTATCTTTGATGTTGAGATCTTTGAGGATAGGAATGATTTCATCTGCAACATCATTATCACCAATAGGCTTGCCAACAACAGGGTTAGTTTCAATAAATTTAACATTTATGGATTCTTCTATTTTAGATAGTTCTATGTTAAATACTCTAAAAGCCCTGCTAGTAGTGCTATAGCCTAGGAAGAAAGCCTTGTAGGATTTCGGATCAAACTTGTCGAGAGAGTCCTTGGTGTTCAAAACAAAACATGGACATCCAAACACATGAAAGAAATCAATCGACGGCTTCCTACCACGCCATAGTTCATAGGGGGTTTTCTTAAACGTCGGATGAGTGAAAACTCGGTTTTGCACAAAACATGCGGTGCTAACGGCTTCAGCCCAAAACTTCTTAGGAGTATCATACTCAAGAAGCATGGTCCTAGCCATTTCCTGTAGCGATCTATTCTTCCTCTCAACAACTCCATTTTGTTGGGGTGTGCGAGGAGAAGAGAAATTGTGCGAATAACCCGATTTTTCACAAAAACGTTCAAAAAGATCATTTTCAAACTCTCCCCCATGATCACTACGGATGGAAACAACATGACAAGAAGCTTCGTTTTCGACTCGTTTGCAAAAGCTCGAGAAAACGTCAAGGGTGTCGCTTTTGGAAACAAGAAAGAAAGTCCAAGTATATCTAGAAAAATCATCGACGATAACAAGACAATACTTGGAGCCGCGAAGCGTTTGTGTTCTCATAGGTCCGAAGAGATCAATATGAAGAAGCTCTAGAACTCTCTTGGTACTCATGACCCCTTTGGACTTGAAAGAGGATTTGGTTTGTTTCCCTTGGGTACAAGGTTGACATTCCTCATCCTTTTCAAAATCCAATTTGGGAAGTCCTCGAACCAAGTCCTTTTTGTCTAGTTTCTTCATTTGATGCAAGTTCACATGACCCAAGCGTCGATGCCAAAGCGAAAGATCGTTTTTATCCACGACTAAGCATCTATTTAGTATGGGCTTTAAAGCATCAAGAACAATCACATATAGATTACCATTTCTAGTTCCCTTATATATGACATTATAGGACATGGAATCTAGAAGCAAGCATTCTAAGGAAGTAAAGAGCACAAGATAACCATTATCACATAATTGGCTCACACTAATCAAGTTGTGATGTAGGCCATCAACAAGCAAAACATTTTTAATGCACAAATCATTACCTACATCACCCTCACCTATAACCTTACCCTTTTTGTTGTCCCCAAAGGTTACCGATCCTCCTTTCTTCTTCACAAATTTGTTGAAATGGCTGATTTCTCCAGTCATGTGCTTAGAGCAGCCACTATCAACAATCCATTTCTTTGTGACCTGCAAGAAAAGAGGATGTCGGAACCCAACTCAAACTTTGGGGTCCGGGGTTAGCTTGGGGACCCATTTCATATTTGGGTTGGTCCCCTTAGGCTTGTAAGGACAATAGGTAGAATAATGATCATCACATTTGCAATGCATACATACCATGGGATTTTTAGAGCCGGAAGACTCTCCATTGAGAATTGGAGTTTCCACACTCTTTTTCTTACCTTTCTTCTTCTTCTTACCTTTTGGGATACTCTCATCGTATCCTAGACCACTAGTACCAATTTGTTTGGTAGAGTGCTCTAGAACATCATTTAGAGACTTTTTACCGGAAAGAAACCTTTGCAAGGTAGATCTTAATTTAGCATTATCATCACTAAGATTTTTAATAGTAGTAGATAAACTATCAAGATCTTCTCTAGCATGCAACAGGTCGGCCTCAAGACAGAGGGCTTTAGTAAGAAGAGAATCTTTTTCAATAGTTAAGTTAGCAACTTCATTCCTAGGCAAGATAGGTCTAGAGGATAGATCATTTGTTTGAGCAAGCAATCTAGCATTTTCAGATTTAAGCATAGCAATTTCTTTTTGATAACAATGAACTTCCTCTCTCCTAGCATCATCAATGAGTTTTAGTTCAACATTTTCAGTTTTTAGAACATCTAACTCATCTAGGCAATTTTGGTTCTCGATCTTAAGACTTTCAATAGTTTTAAGATAAGCACCATTCTCAACCTCTACTCCATTGTATTGAAGTTCAAGGTCTTGAAGTTGCTCTTGCAAAGAATCTATACTATCAAGGTGTAACTTTTCATTTTCATCAAGAATGTCAATCTTGGCATATAGATCATCTATTATCTTTCCTAATCTCTTTCTTTTAGCTTTACATTTAGCAAGAGATGATTGACATTCACTAAGCATTTCAATGATAGATTCTTTAGATAATTCAAGTAAAGCTTCATCACTTACATTGCTTACCTCACTTACCTCCATTACCTCTTCACTAGTAGATGCCATAAGTGCAAGATGACATTCTCCATCCTCGGAACAAGATGAACTTGAAGTAGAAGACTCCTCCCATGCCGCATGAGCTGCATCTTTGGATCGTCTTTCCTTCTTGTCCTTCTTCTTGTACTTGGATTCTCTCTTGTATTTGTCATCCTTCTTGTGACTGCCCTTATGATAGCCCTTCTTGACTTTTGGGCAATCATTCTTGTAGTGGCCCTTTTGGCCACACTCATAGCACCTAGGAGTGGAGGAGGATTGCTTTCCCTTGAAGTGTCTTCCTTTGGAGTAATTGGCTTCATGGTCATTAGCACCTTCGTCTTCGCTTGAGGAGGGGCAAGGAGACTTCATGGCAAGCTGTTGTTGCCTCATCATTTCTTCGACATGAGCTTTGAAGGCCGTGTCCTTCATCTTTCTTGTCTCCTTCTCTTCCCTTTTCTCCTCTTCCTCTTGCTTGTCGAGCCTTGGTTCGTGAGCTTGTAGGTTACCAACCAGCTCCTCGTTTGACAACTCGCTAAGCTTGTAGACTTCTTCAATTGAAGTCACCTTCGGCTCCCATCTCTTTGGAAGAGACCTCAAGATCTTGGCGTTGATGGTGCCTCGATCCATGACACTCCCAAGGGCTGCAAGGCTGTTGAGGATGACGTTGAGCCTTGTGTACATGTCCGCAACCCTTTCATTCTTCCCCATCTTGAAATTTTCAAGTAGGCCTCCGAGCATGTAGATCTTGGCCTCCTTGACCTGCTCCGTCCCTTCATAGGTGACACATAACTTGTGCCAAATCTCATGAGCGGTGTCCCATGAAGAGATGCGGTTGAATTCCGATGGAGAGAGGGCAGCGTAGATGATGCTAATGGCTTTAGCATTTAGTTGAGCACGCTTCATCTCTTCGTCCGTCCATGTTGTGATGTTCCCCTTCGGCTCGTCGTACTTGAGGTGGACTATCTTCCACATCTCGTAGCTAACTCCTTGGATGTAGAACTGCATCCTTCTCTTCCAATATAGGAAGTTGGTGCCGTCGAAGACCGGGGGTCTTGTGGAGTAGCTTCCCTCAAGGTTGAGTGAACCGAGAGCCGAATCGCCCATCTTCTCCTACTTGTTGAAGTAGCTTGGAGAAGACCCGCTCTGATACCACTTGTTGGATCAATGGGCTCTAGAAGGGGGGGGGGTTGAATAGAGCTTCACAAACTTCACAAGATAGATTAAACCACCAAATTATATTACGAGTGTAATTTGAAGCAAAACAGTAATTTGATGTCCTAAGCTAGCATTCATAGCAAGGGTAAGAGATATGGATAAACATGCACTTGGACAGGTGGTTTAGAGTGGTTCCTTGTCCTAAACTTAGGATCAAGTCAGTCCACTACCTAGAGTTGGTTAGGCTCTAGGATTTGTAACTTGAGGCTCTTATATTTCTCACAAAAATAAGATTACAAGCTACAACAACCAACCATCCAAGGTCTTATATAACAAGCCAAGATCTTCTACCTCACCAAGGACTTACCCACCAAGCAAGTAGTCTTCCGCCTTCTCTAAAGGACTTACCCACTCTTGCTCTGGTCTTCGGCCTTGAAGGAATTACCTATCTTGCTTGCCCTTCGCCTTGCACCTCTCCTTCACTCGGAGAGCTTGCTCACGTTTTCCCTCCACCAAGGGAGCTGGAGCAACGATCAATCTTCACCCTTGAAGATCAGCAACACATCTTCCCCTTCACTCGGAGAAGAACAGCAGCAACTCCTCTTTCACTCGGAGAAGTAGCTTCAAACAATCTTCATTATGGAATGGAGGTGGGAGAATGAAGATGGAGAGCTTTACAATGAACAAATGGTAGCTCTCTTACAAAGGGATCCTAACTCACTCTTACTCACATTTTTGCATTGAAGGTAGAGAGAGAAAGGGGGCTCAAAGGTTGGAAACCACTCAACTAAGGATAGAACCAAGCATATGTGAATGAGCAACCTTGGAATGAAGTCCAAGAGGTCCTATTTATAGTTGAGGGTGTCCCTTTGAGGTTGGGTGAGTTAAGTGGCACAAACTAGCCGTTTTACAACTTGCAACGGATCTATTTTGAGTCCCACCAACTCCTCCAACGGTTGGAATTGCTTTTTCTGCATTCCAGTACAGTTCGATCGGCCGAGTTTCAATAAAGGCAACTCGGCCGACACACTAGGTGACAAAACCAACAGGGAATCTGTCGGCCGAGTTTCCAGGGGGAAACTCGACCGATCAGTCTTCCTTTGGTTTTGACTGACCAGTGGATCGGCCGAGTTTCCTGGCATTGAAACTCGGCCGACAGCCCAGAAAATTCCTCAATACATGGATCGGCCGAGTTTGTAATTCGGCCGACAAAATCCCTGTTAAGGGGTATTTTGGAATTTTCAAAAACTGTATAAATGATGGATTTTTGAGTTCCAATCATTTTATCCATCTTAGATACAATGCAAAACATGAATTTAAGTGATTACAAAAATTGCTCTAAGCCTCTAAGGGCTATATTACAAAGCGGGTGAAAGTCACATGTTTTGCATGTGCCGGGAGAGTAGCTTTGAGTGAATTTTGATTCTTTTCTTGTATCTAATGTCTGCAATGATCTCAATTAGAAATGTTAGATACATATGAATGGAATGGTTAAGTCATTATCAAAATATGGGCAATATGCGACACCTAGGTCAACAACATGAACCATAATTTTAAAAGAAAAAGAATTCTATGTAGGCTATTGTCCATAGGATAAAGAGAATGATACAAGTAGGCCAATTGCTCAATGTGAATAATAACATATGCAAACATACCTTATTTTAGAGTCCTAGAAACACTCTTCACCGATCTAGTTATTTCCCAGATCAACTTTGCCTAATCACAAATTATTCACATGTATTAGGGTTTTATAACGTGTAAAGAAACCCTAAATCTAGACCTTTTTGAAAAACCTCAGATTTCGACTCTGAAAATTTCGCCAATCGACTTATTAGGTTCTCTTGATCAAGGAAATTATTTTTATGTTAATTTTGGAGTTTATGTGACAAAGTTATAACTTTTATGAATATATTTCATTTCCCAAAAATCATCCTTATAAAAACATGAAAATAAGAATTAAAACATTTTTATTAGATATATCTCATTTTTTTGATTGCAAAACATATATATTTATAATTTTTGAAGCTTCTGATAAAAAGATATGATTTTTACAAGATTTACTTTATTTACTATTTTTTTGTGAAATTAAATTGCAAGAAATCAATTTACCCTTGAATCAAAAATCAAAACTTTAATCTATGAAAGGATATAAATGTACTATTTGTTCTGGCGTGACAAGTGAAAAAAATAGAATTAAAGCATGGTGATTTATAAGAATACCCACAATGAGAAAAAGAAAATAAAAGAGAATCTATGGGCAAAAAGGGGAAAACACAAGGGATCATCCCTTTCCCCGCTACACATGCCATGGTCGGATGGCAAGGAGAATCTTGTCTAAGAGTTTGGAAAAAACTTGGTCCAACTCGTTTCGTGAAATTTTATTGAGAAACAAGAGAGTTATAATCAAGATACCAGACCTTGGTCTGTGGTTACTAGTAATGCAGGATGCGATGAATGCCATTGAATAGAACTTTCCAACTTTGTTCTTTTAACACATTTAATATACAACACTTTCTCTAATTATTTGAGGGTGCAAATGAAGTCCAAATAAATCCAGATTTGATATGTTAGCTAATTTTGGGATGAACAATCCAATTTCAGCATTATTCTATTTTTTAGACTTTTAATATTTTATCCAATATTTTAAATTTTATCACTGATTTTATCCATTTAATGAGTTAGAGGCATCTAGAAACTTTCTAAAAGTTGTAACTTATTCTATAATAAATAATAAACGTGAGGAATAGGATTTTTCCAATAATTAATTCTTTTCAACATATTATTCAATATTTTTGTTTTTTAAAATTATATTCTCTCTCCTTAATTAACTAAAATATTTAAGATTGTCCAAATTAGTTGAAAATTTAGCTATAGGATAATTTTGGCATGTAGATTTTGAGTTTGAGATTTATTTTCTCTTTTGGATTCATTTATTAATTTATTTAATATATTTGACTCTTATTCTTATTTTCTTTCCCAGTTAAAATAAAAATAGTTATTATCATGTAAATAATGTGAAAATTCACCCTCAAGCAAACTAAAACATATAAAACATGAATTAGCTATTTATTTTATCTCTTGGTATTATCTAATACATTATTTAATATTTTGGACTTTTACATACTTTTTCTCTCCTAATCTACACATGTATATTAAAGATTATCCAAATTATATGAAAATTCACCCCAAAAGCTATTTTTAATATGTAGGTTATGAATCTAAGATTATTTATTGTGTTTGACTCATTAAATTATTTATCTCATATTTTTAAGGAAAATCACCTTTTCTTTCTAAATAAAATTGATATAATTATTATTATCCCCAATTTGTAAAACTTGGCCTCCAAGCCATATCATATCCAAAGAAAATGAAACTGAAGTTATTCTTATCCAATTAATCTTCCTTTTATCAATTCCATCCCATTATTCATTATTAACACTATTTCTCATATTAAATAATTCAATATCACATTATCTTGTTTAAGGAGTTATTATTTATTTATTTTTCTCAATTCTTGTTCCAAAAGAAATTATATAAAATTCTAGATCAATATTATTTTATCATTATTATAATGATTGTTCCAATTGTGTCCCATATTTATACATTACAACCAAAATGATTATATATTATGTTTATCATTTATCTCATGTGACATATTTTTGTATCCATTATTGGTCTTATGATTAATACGAGAATATTACGTCATATTTGTTTTTATACATATATGTTAGGGTGATTTATTCATACATTACATATTATACTTACCATTAACTACCATTAGGTATATCCCCAATCTTGTTTGGCTAAGCTCAAAGAACTGAGGTCTCTAACCTCTTAACCTTGGAATAAGATAAGGTTCTAGATTTCGGTATGTTACAACATACCACCCCTTAAAGAGATTTCATCCTCAAAATCTAAAGATAAATTATTGACCACCCCTTAAAAGAATCAACCTAACAAGTCAAACTAAATATCCCCAAGGTACTATGGTCACTTTGCATCTTTTAAATGTGAATATTTTAGGGTTTTAAGTTGTCTGTGTATCTAACTAAAAAGTCATAACCAAATAGGGTTGATCTTTAGGTCCTTGTTTCTCTAACTAACAACCCTAAGGTTCACATAACAACCAAAGGTCAAAGAGAATATCTCAACTAGACCTTTATATTATTCCACATATTCCTAGTCACCTCTTCATAGAAGAATCTACAATTAAGATTCCCCTTTAACTAATTCTTGGGTTTCTCTAACTGGGCTTCATAAATATCTTCATTGTGACTTAGTTCAAGAAAACATCAACAAAATCTTGAAAACATTATTTTGGTATATATAATATTATAAGGAAAATAATTTGATGCAAAAATTTTTGCAATAGAAAACTAAAATCAGGGCCCAAAATCAAAGCGAGAACGAAGTCACAATATTTCCATAATATGATCTCCTTATCCTACTAGTACCTCATCCTCAAGTTAAACCTTATAACATCCAAATATATATATCTCAATATTAACCTATATGGTGAGGTAAGATCACCTAAAACCTCATCACATTAGGGTTTACTAACCATGATTCTAATGTGAAACTTATATCCACATTTCATCATCTTAAGAATCACATAGATCAATTCTAGGGTGAACATCTCACCTAGAGGGCAACTATACAAGGTAAGGGTTCTAGTTAGGGAGAAAAAATTGAAATAGTCAGATTCCGACTACCATGGGCTCTGATACCATGCTGTAAGGAGTGAGACCCAGAGGGGATCCACTCCCTACTAAAATTTGAATAATAAAACCTACATTCCAAACCTACTCAAAAGATATGTTGGAGAGGGTGTAAACTTTTCAAATCTTAATTAATAGTAATCAAAACATCCAAAGTGTAGTAGCGGAATATAAAACATGACTATATTCAATTCCTTACAAAAGTACATCATCATCTCCCATATAGGATTTGCATATAAAGTGCGCAATAAGGATCTAGTAGAGGGAAATCTAAACCATATCAAGTTTGTCTCCAACCTTCAACTCCTTAACCTAAGTCCATGTTAACTGCCATCTTCTCCTTAACCTACACCTAAGGTTGGAAGAATACCCCAGCAAGAGGAAAAAAATAGATGACATCAGAAAAAAGTTGGTATGTGCATACTAAAATGAAATTGAGCAATATAATAAAATAAAGGATGTCAAATAAAAGGCTTCCCATAGAAAATAAAAGGACTACCCAAGTGGGTATCAAGAGAAATGATTTGCAATAACAAAAGAAATAGTTATAATTAAATAATTATAAAAATGGTTCCACTAAATCACACAAATTCTATGGGAACAAAATCCATCACTATAATAACAACTTGCATGCATGTATAATAACATTAACATTTAAGGTATATGACATGACTACCATAACCACATATTATGGCATTGCCACCATAATCTTCGAGAAGTAATGGCATCACAACATAATTACCCAAGGACAAGAATCACCCTATGCACCCTCTGCTGGTAAAATACACAATAGGTACCACCACCTAATGTGCACATATAAAAGTTATTCAAACCAAACATGAATAATAATGTAGTGTCAAGTAAAAAGTATAGCCAAAATACACGAAATTTCCATCACATAAATGGACAATATAAACAACCACCTCAAAGTGGGCACAAGACACATATCATCATACTGTTTCAACATGAACAAAGCATAAGTTAGAGACCAAGAAAATGTCAAATAAGATAATATGATTACAAGATCAGTAACAAATAAAGTAGTCCACATGAACCATAATTTAAAAGAATAAGAATATTGTGTAGGCTATTGTACATAGGACCAAGAGAAAGATAAAAGTAGGCCAATTGCTTAATGTGAATAGGAGATGCTACCTTATTTCAGAGTCTTAGAAACACTCTTCACCAATCTAGTTGTTTCCAAGATCAACTTTGCCTAATTATAAATTATTCACATGTATTAAGATTTTATAATGTGTAAAGAAACCTTAAATCTAGACCTTTTTGGAAAACCTCATATTTTGACTTTGGAAAATCTCACCAATCGACTTATTAGGTTCTCTTGATAAATAAAATATATTTTTATGTAAATTTAATAGTTTATATGACAAAGTTACAACTTTAATGAAATTTATGAATATATTTCATTTACCAAAAACCATCCTTCAAAAAATATGAAAAGAAGACACTAAAACATTTTTATTAGATAGATCTCATTTCTGTAATTCCAAAACATATTTATTTATATTTTTGGAGCTTTTAGTAAAAAATATGATTTTAGAAGATTCACTTTATTTACTAATTTATTTGTAAAATTAAACTGCAAGAAACCAATTTATCCTTGAATCAAAAATTAAAACTTTAAGCTATGAAAGGATATAAATGTACTATTTGTGCTGATGTGACAAGTCATAAAAATTGAATTAAAATGTGGTGATTTATTAGAATATCCATAATGAGAAAAGAAAATAAAAGAGAATCGAGCAAAAAAAGGGGAAAACACAAGGGATCATACCCTTCCCTGCTACACATACCATGGCCGGATGGGTAAGGAGAATCTTGTCCAAGAGTTTGGGAAAAACTTTATGCATCGATCATTTGTGAAACTAACTAGCTGATCATAATAAACAAGTGCCAAAGTTGTTTACCCGAGGTCCAATTACGCTCCATAAAAGTAAGACATCAGGGAGAGGTTCTGCAAACTCAAATCAAAAACCACGTTTGACGGTAGATGAAATGACGATGCAAGGAGAAATGAAAATCAGATGAGAGTCTTTGGTGTGCGTTTCATATGAGGGTAGGGTCCTATTTATATGAATTTAAATTTCAAGGGTACATGAGAAGTTACTTCAAAAGACTCGAGGAATAAGTTTAGTTATTTCTAGAATTCTCCATTATAGGTCTCAAGTAGGGTATGGATGGATGCGAAATTAAATTTTCAATCAAATGCAACTCGTTTTGTGAAGTTTCATTGAGAAACGAGAGAGTTTTGACAAAAATTTCAGACCTTGGTCTATGGTTACTGTTCATGCGGACTGCGATGAATGTCATTAAATACAAATTTTCAACTTTGTTCTTTTAACACATTTAATGTACAAATTTTTTTCTAATTATTTGAGGGTGTAAAAGAAATCCAAACAAATCCAAATTTGGTAGGTTAGCTAATTTTTAGATGAGTAATCCGATTGTGGCATTATTCCTTTTTTGAAGACTTTTACTATTTTATTTAATATTGTTAAATAGTATCACTTATTTTATATCTTTAAAGAGTAAAGGCATCTAGAAATTTTTTAAAAATATGAAACTTGTCCTATAAATAATACTAAACATGAGGAACATGATTTTGCCATTAATTAATTTTTTTCAACATATTATTTAATATTTGTGTTCTTTAAATTATATTCTCTCTCCTAAATTAACTAAAATATTTTAGATTGTCTAAATTAGTTTACAATTTAGATATAGGCTAATTTTGGCATGTAGATTTCGAATTTATATTTATTTTCTCTTTTGGAGTCTTTTAGTAATTTGTTTAATATATTTGACTCTTATTCTTATTTTCTTTCTTAGTTAAAATAAAAATAGTTATTATCATACAAATAATGTCAAACTTCACCCTCAAGCAAATTAAAACATATGAAACATGAATTGGCTATTAATTTTATCTCTTGATATTACTTAATACATCAATTAATATTTTGGACTTTTACATACTTTCTCTCTCCTAATCTACACATGTATATTAATGATTATCTAAATTATATGAGAATTCACCCAAAAGTTATTTTTAATATGTAGATTATGAATCTAAGATTATTTTCCACTATTTGAGTCATTGAATAATTTATCTCATATTTTGAAGGAAAATCACCTTTTCTTTCTACCCAAGTTTGTGAAACTTGACCTCCAAGCCATATCGTATCTAAAGAAAATAAAGCCAAAGTTATTCTTATCCAATTAGTCTTCCTTTTATCAATTTAGCCCATTATTCATTATTAACACTATTTCTCATATTAAATAATTCATTATCACATTATCTTGTTTAGAGAGTTATTATTTGTTTCTTTTTCTCATTTCTTGTTTCAAATAAAACTATAGAAAATTCTAGATCAATATTATTTTATCATTATTATTATCATTGTTCCAATTGTGTTCCATATTTACACATTACAATCGAAAGGATTATATATAATATTTATCATTTATCTCATGTGACATATTTTATGTATCCATTATTGGTCTTATGATTAATACAAGAATATTTTGTCATATTTGTTTTCATAAATATATGTTAGAGTGATTTATTCATACATTACATATTATGCTTACCATTCACTACCATTAGGTATATCCTCAATCTTGTTTGGCTAAGACTAAAGAACTAAGGTCTCTAACATCTTAACCATGGAATAAGATAAGGTTCTTGATTTTGATATGTTATAGTGATAGTCTTTTGCTCATATTATTTCTTGAACTTCTCCCACAGATCTTTGGCATTGGTCTCTTTAGAGACGTGATAGAATAGAAAATGCCGAGCCACTTTTGCACTGTTCCTATAATATTTCTGTTTGACTTCTTCCAATCCACGTCAGACATACTCTCTGGCTTTTGTCCCTCTATCGTATCATACAAATCTTTATAATAGAGAATATCCTCCATCTTGGGTTTTCATATCTTCCAATTTATACTTGTTAACTTTATCATCGTCCTGTCTTCATCCTTTCCTATCTGGATCAGTATTGCAGCATTTGCTCTGATATCACTTGTTGGAGATGTTGTGTTGATACGGTCCCAGATGTAACAAAAACTTGTTATGGAAGCGTTATCGACAAGCTTATAAACCCAAAGAGGAACCATAAAATTTAACATGAAAACTCCCCTCAAGACAAAAAGAGGAAAACCACAGAGTAATACTGACCAACAACTACTATGTAATTAAGTTTATAACTCACACTGCTCAGATTTTAGTACCCCTAAATCTAGATAGTCCTCCACACACAAGAACAAAGATGAAGAATAAGAGAGTCACACCTAATATGTACAAAACCTTCCTCTTTACTTGACCTCGTCACAACACTGTTGTCATTGTTGTGGACCACATGATGCTGCTATGACTGTTGACTAGTTTAGACCGTTTCCACTATGGAAACACTATCTGTAACCACAAATGCTAATTTAATTCAAGGTAAAGTCATTGGCCTCCCTTATCAACTAAGAGAGCTACTATGTCAGTGCACTCAATGTTCCACCAAATGTCAAATGCTACTTCGCTACAAGACAAAGTCGCTGACCCTCTCTTATCAACCAAGAGATCTCCTCCAGTTGTTCTAGTTTTCCGATTCTTCTACCACAGAAGGCATCAACAAGCAACCAGAGGGATCACACACCAACAGTTGGGATGTCTCAATGACCTCCCCCAGGGCCTCGATTTATAGACCTCCATGGTATGTGGTTACAACTAGGAAGTCCTAGTTCAATTCTATATTGCACATAGGGAGCCATCTTCTTTCCCTTTTAGATTTGACTCATATTGGGATTGGTAGCACAAGCCAACTCCTACTCAAGTCCAAATCCAACTGGGACATGGGCTAGATCCTTTTTCCCCAACAAATTTTATATATTTTGTATTGTTGTCAAGAAGGATATGCAGGTGTATAATGGATACTAAAGATTTCAAAAACCTTTCTAAGAAGATAAAAAAAGGATGTAGACAATCTGAATGAGGCTAAAACATCTCCACAAAAAAAATCACATGATGGGGAAACAATCATTCTTTGATCAATATTCTTCACAGAAACACTTAGAGGTGATGTTGGTCCTGATGAGGAGGTCATTATTTGTTGAAGTGAAATGAAGAATATCAGCACAGTGGCACAAAATTGAAGAAGAAGAATATTGACAATTGGATTTATTCTTGATGTTATATAGAAAATTTAGGTTCTATCACTAACATGATAATTAATAAGATATAGCGTCTACCATGTTGAAGATATATTTGAACATAAATATATGTAATATACCAATATTAAACTTTGATGACCACATCGATGTTTTATCTAATACCATAACCGTGCATATGAATATGTCCATAACCCTCATTTGATTTGAAAACAAGTGCCATGTCCAAGTGACAATACAAAGTGAGTAGATAATAATGTACATAATGGTGTTATATCAATAAAATTCAAATATACAATATATGAGTAGATTTTTCATCAATTAAAAATTATGTATAATTTGGATACCGCTTATATTTTGATTATTCTATGTAAGATGTTTGATATAATGAGGAAATGATAAGAGATAGATCTAATCATGATGGTAAAATTCTATGCACTATTGTTTTCTATTTATGAATGTTAACATGATGGTCTAGAAGTAATAAGTTTATATTTTTCAATGAGGTCATATGTAAAGCATGCAGATAACCTAAGTAACACTTGAAAAAATCAACACCTAAGCCTATTTTAGAATACCATAAACACTTACCCTTTTTACCTTTTAATATATTACAACACACATTAGGGTGTCAACAATCATTCCATATTTTTTTAATCAAGCATGAAGATGATACATTCATCTAGCTCTCCCCCAAGTAGACAAAATCAGTCAAAGGATTTACACCCTACGATAATCACATGTTCAACCTCCCAAAAAGGACCACAAAAGCTAAAGTCCAAACCAACACCCACCTACCATAGACCCACCCAAGCAAGTAGAACTGTAAACAACAACAAAGACCATGTAGATTCCAAAAACAAAACACCAAAGAATGACCCATAGTCCAACACATTGGTGAGGTGAAGAACCTATGTATTTGTCCAAGTCATATGCATGTAAGGTATACCTCTTTTGTTCATCCCCAAAAGGCCTTTTATCCTCAGTGATAGGAAACATGGATCAAGAACAACCATTATCCCAATCACAAAATTGATGTTAGTGCCAACAACCACAACCACTGAGTTGGCTGTCCTTGGGAGGTGTCCCTGACGCTCTTTCACAAAACTGGTTGTCCACCTCTGAGGTGCGCTGTCAACGTCCCTCCTAAGTTCCACAACAAGGTTACAATTGAGATTCAACGGATTTGGTGGGTACCACTTTACCATCTTGATGGTCTTCAATCTAATATTAGGTTTTGGTATCTCTAGAGAGTGGAGTCTTCCATAGAAATGCTCATCATTAAGATATCTAAAACAAAATTTGTACAAGAGAGTACCGAGGATGTAAGTTATATCTCTCCAAATGAAACTTGGTCTCATTGGATTCCCGTTATAATGAGCCTGGCATCTAGCAGTCCATACCTTCTAGAAGATGAGAGAAGGGCGGAAGTAGAGCATCCACCCAGGCATGGAGGACTATGATGACTGATCCAAACAGGAAGATAGGAGCTTGGACATCTGTGGTAAAGGGTCCAACCAAATTATGTCAAGCAAATCATTCATCTTCACCCACAAGAAGGATGCAACATTACTTGAAAGGAATAAGTGGTACGTTCTCTCACATGAATGTGTGTGTCTCGTCAATTAACAACTACCCTTGTACCATTGTAGCAACCAAATGTACTATGTACCATATAAAGACTATGAAAATTGGACTCATTTCCAATATTGTCATAGTCCTTTTCCTCATAGTCTTTATTTCAAAATCATTTTCAAATATTATTTCCCTTTTCTAATTAATGCACATGATTCCTTTAATGCATAAGACAAAAAAGTGTACACCTTCCATCAAACTCTTAAGCACACTATTTGTGTCATTATCTATTTGATTGTTTTTCTCTCTTGTTAAACTAATGTATTCAACTCACTTTAAATATATAATCAGATGTGTTCAACTATATTGGATGAGAAAGATACAATAGAACATGTTTATAACTTCATTCACATCCATATACCTAACCATTATTCTTCATGTAGACAATAATGTATGTGGCTAGGTTAATATAGGCAATGAATGGGCCTAACCAAAGTTATGGAAATATTTCAACGACCTCATTGTGTTCCTTAACCGTGATTGTTTCTCTTGTTCCCTCTATTTCAATGATCACAAGGCACAAGAACCATAAGTACATAATGTGACCACAATTGCAAGCTACAATTACAACTACGGGCGATCGAGTTGAGGTCTCGTGTTTGTGAGGCCTCATGTTTTTACCAAAATTCTACCGTCTCTGCTTCCTCTTTAGTCTAATTGGATAGTTAGTGGAAACTAGGTGCACATACATACTTAAACTTTCCACATCAAAACTTACTTTGAGAAAGGTGTTCCAAAAATGCCTAGAGCATGTTAGACATAATCGAGAGTAATTTATTTTAATAGGTAGTTAGGGAAGATGCATGGTATGTCCCATCGATAAAATTTGTGAATTCTCATCCAAAATAAATCAACAATCATAGCAATTAGCATTTCGTGTAAACTCAAAACTTGGCCAATTGAGTTGCACATAGTTTTAACTATCTCAAACCATCCCTAAACATAACACACTTACCTTTCATTCCAAACATCTTTTGAAATCAAGCTACTACATTCCTAAATAAAAACTAATTTTATACCTTTAAAATGATCATCTCCAATAGTCACTTCCTCTATTAAACTCTATATATATTTTCCTTCTTTCTTTCTCCCACATAAATTAGGTTCAAAATTTTCATACAATGATCATACAACTCTTATCATTCAGTGGCTCAAGAACGCCCCTTTGACCATAAATCTTATTTGTTCAAATTGAAATCATATATAAAATCTTCATTTGGCCTCTTATTCTTACAAGACTTTACTGGGTCCAAACCTAATCAATTGAATATGTAAGGATCGATACCATATTCTTGTTGCGGGAATGCATATGAAGTTATTGAACACCTTTTCCTCCTTTGCCAATTTTCCACTTATCTTTGGTCATATCTATATTTGTCAACCTCGGATCCATCCCTTTAATTTATAATAGGATCTCTAAGCACTAGAGGGTGTTGAATTGAGCTTCTTAAAAATTAAGATGAACTTGTTAGGCCTATATATTATATCAAATTAAGTACAATAAGTAAGCAATAATGGGAGAGATATATAACAACTGAGAAGATACAAAATATAAATGTTGTGTATCTAGAGAGGTTCAAACTCAAAAGTTATAGATCTTCTATCTAGAGATGTCAACCTATAGAATTTGCAAACATTTCGTACTACCTTGTATTCCACAATAAGAGAATACACTAAGAAGACCTCTTATCAAAGCAATAGTAATTGGAATCCTTTTTTGGGACAAGAAGATAAGAAGTTGCACAAGAACAAAGAGCCATGTACACTCGTGTCAGTGTAGGGTGATATACATCACATTGTATCGATGTCTCTTTTTTTGGCAAGAGGTCATGTATACATTCTCATGTTATAAGATTTCTTGATAGATATGTTGTATAAATTGGTTGTAGAAATAGTCACAAATGAAAAAAATGTATAGTTACATGTTGTAATGAATATTATGGATCCTCTTACATGTATGTATTTGGATTTGTGGTTGGAATATTACATTTCATCTTTTTTACCATCTTGTTTTATGAAGTTATATACGATAATTTCAAATTTTTATTTTGAGTAATCTAGCATTATGTAGGATCAAGTGATTTCAGAGACACACTTGTTCTCAAGAAGATTAACGCCAAGTACATAAGTAACATTTAAAAAACAATAAGTTTGTTTTTCTTTTCATATTTAACCCTTCACTAAAACTAATGTCTTATTCATATATCATTTTGGGTTGCATCTTATAAGGACTAATCTATTTGCAAATTTTATTCTTTTAGGAGGAAGTTTTCTTGAATGATCACTCCATGCTAATTCTTAGCTTATGATTATAATATAAAAGGTACTAAATGCTTTATGATTGCACTAGTTGTAGATCATAAAATTCTAGTTTTTTTACTCTAATGAACTATTACACAACAAGTGTTTACCAGTAGACCAAGCCATTTCTTCATAATTTTGTAAATAATTTTAGTAAAATAGGCATTGTAATATGATACTTCCTTTAATTATCCATGCTCTGTGGCAATGTATTGTTTGACTATAGCATAGCGGAAACTCTTAGTGTGGAAGGGTAAGAATATATGAAGCTACATCTATTAATTCTTCCCCAAAACATGATAATGGGTGGCACATCACATGCTATTCTTGGTTTAATTATACAGTGAATTATAAGTAATTTCAACACTAAAAAGTATTAGTAAATATCCATAAGTTTTTTTGTTTGGCCCATATTCTCATCTCTTTTGTCTTGGATTTCAATAGTTATCCCAAAATTGAGCCATAATTGATATTATATCTATGCTAACTTATTTCCTTCATAACAATTGTCACATCAATCCTAGAGTAATAGATATCAATGTAGTTGATCTAATATATTCTCAAAAAGGACCACATAAGATCATACCTTTAGTATAATTATAAATATTTCTAATTTTTTGAGAATGATTTTATATCATTTGATAAATGTGTTTTTTGTCCTTATTGTTCTCTAATAAGTAAAAAATATTTGATGATATAAAATGATGCAATCAACATGACTTAAGAAAATTTTTTATGGTTATGCTTACATATATAGTTATGGATTTTTTTTAGTAATCTATATATCAAACTTATTCACCTTAATGGTAGTATATTAGAAATGATGCCCTATTTTATAAAATCATTATTCTATAATATGAATAACAAGAAATTACAATTGGACTTGTCATTTAATCCTCTTCCTGACCTAAAATAGTAGCTTACACTTCTTTATTTGCTGAATATTTACTAGCCTACGAAGTTATTGATTTGTAACTCAATTGTCCTCCATAAGTAAGGATATATATATATATATATATATATATATATATACACACATATCAATACATACATACATATATATATATATATATCAGAATCAGGTAAATATATTCTGAAGTTCCCCCTAAAAAATATTAGGGGGGCAAGATTACATGTAGGCCCAACGCCATACACCCAGATCAGCAGTACAACTCACACATTTAGCTAATACGTAGTCTACGTTGAATGCATTTACAAATTTTTACAGCAATGCTTGTGGCATTCGTGGACTTTTCTTGGTGTCTTATAGCATTCCTCTATTCCCAAATATGGTAGCATAGACCAACAAACAAGAGATTTTTCTTCACATCTGTTCCACATCTAGGAAGCATCCTTCTCGGTTCCTCAATAAGTTGAATATGAAGTCTAAAATCTCTGCATAAATACTCCCATATCTCCTTTGTGATTTGTATTCCCCCACAAGGTGGCTGTGACTTTCTTCCTTTCCCCACATAACAAGAATACAATAGATATATCATAATTCCAACTCTTTATTCTATCAAGAGTGATAAGAATATGGTGTAGAAATTTATATACACATATACTCTACTTTGGCACATACCTAACCATCCATATTTGTCACCCACTGGGTCCTTCTCACCTCTGGTCCGGGACAACTCCCACAAGCTTATCTTTTTGTCTTTGAGCTGCCATCCTCCAGAATTATTAGTAACAAACAAGCGTTTAATTTGCGGCTATATTTCCCTCATGACATTGATGGACCTTGAGTATCCTTCTCGTGTTTTTGGAATAAAATCCAGCCCTCTAGGATATCTGTTTCACATCCACTTTCCCCAAGTAGATGTGCCTTCTTGGAATGCAACAAGCCTTCTCATGGATCCCCATCTAGCAATATCTCTAGGGGTTTTTAAGTTTATCCCTCCTTCATATGTGGGAAAAGCCAGCCTATAATACTTCATAGGATGATGCTCACTCCCCCATAGAAAGTTAGCAGTCTTCATTTTAATTCTATCCAGAGCAGATACGGGAATTTCACCGTACAATACCCAAAAAATGAGAAGTTCCACTATAGTAGCTTTTATCAAGGTTCTGCACCCCGCCATGGAAGTCTTTTATGTAGGCCATCTATTAATCATCTCCTCCACTTTATCAATACATTCCGTAAAATCTTTGACGTGAAGGTTGCCACCTATAATAGGGAATCCCAAGTACTTGATTGAGAATTCACCCCTTTCCACTCCCATAGCCTGCGTGAGTCTCTCCTCCAAATGATAGCAGTTCTTTGATAATAAAATGTGTGTTTTATTTACATTAACACACAACCCCGTTTG